>JANHMN010000004.1:84692017-84705256 GCA_030674055.1 Rhabdomys pumilio
ACACACACACACACACACACACACACACACACACACACACACACACATCCTCCTGACATCATGTTTATTTGGTGATTATGTGGTTTGTTTTATTTTGCTGTTTTTGAGAGGAAGTCTCCTGTAACCCAGATGCATCTTGGGTAGTCTTGAACACCTGGTCCTGCACACCCAGCCCCACTAGGAAGCCTTACTTCTTCTCATATGCTTTCCCAGCTCTAATCACAGAGGCTCTTTAAAGCCCGACAGCCCCCTTACTGGAACTGTATCCAGTAGGACTGAGTCTCCGCCTTCTCAGAAAGCTGCCCTTTCCAGAATGTTCTTAAATAACCTCCTCATCTTATGCAACTGAAAAGGCTCTGTCTGCCTGAGATGTTTTGGAACAGAGTACTGCTGTAGTCAAGACTCTGTGTTTCAAGGACTAAGATTTTATTTCATTTGGGTTTCTTTTTCTTTTTCTTTTTCTTTTTTTTTTTTGTTTGTTTGTTTGTTTGTTTGTTTCGTTTTGGTTTTTTTTTTTTCAAGATAGGGTTTTTCTGTAGTAGCCTGGGTTACCCTGGAACTCACTCTGTAGACCAGGCTGGCCTCGAACTCAGAAATCCGCCTGCCTCTGCCTCCCAAGTGCTGGGATTAAAGGTGTGCTCCACCACAGTCCGGCTCATTTGGGTTTCTTAAAAAAAGATTTCTCTTCGTAGCCTTGGCTGTCCTGGAACTTGCTCTGTAGACCAGGTTGCCCTTGAACTCAGAGATCTTCCTGGCTTTGCCTCCTGTGTGATGGGATTAAAGGTGTGTGCCACCACCACCGAGCTATTTCAAGGACTAAATGTCATGTTTATTTTGTGGGTTATGTGGCTTGTTTGGTTAGGTTTGCTATTTTTGCGACAGTCTCCTATAACCCAGATGGATCTGAGGATAATCTTGAACATCTCATCCTCCTACTTCCATCTCCTCAGTGGGCTTCCAGACACAATCACCATCCCTCATTTTATGTGACACTGGAGTCAAACGCTCGGTGCTTTGTATAAACTAGGCTGCCCTACATCTCCAACACAACCAAGCTCATTTCTCCACAGAGGGAAGGGGTTGCTCTTAGACTCACACAGACACACAAAGAAAGTAAGTAGAGGCCACATTGGAGGCTGGAAAACCTTTATACTTAACCCACAAAGTTTACTAGAACCACTTTCTCCATACTCTTCTCCCCACCCACCCCCTTTTCTTCTTGTCTTTGGGAGTCTCTTCCAGTCTAACACACACACACACACACACACACACACACACACACACACACTGTATCTAAGAATTAGCTATGCACTTGTTTCACCCATATTCAATTGCTGTTCATTCCAACCTCAATTCTACCTGGCACCTGAGCCCATGGAACAAAGTACCTACTAGGTCGGTTTCTCTGGTCCCAAGTCTAACTTCCAGGAAACAAAATCCAATTAGGTAAGCTCATCTTTACAGGTCACAGCCCCAATCAGTGGTCTCTAGCTTACCTAGGAATCAGCTCTTCTAGGGTCCAAGGTCTATCTCTGATCTACAGAGCTATTGCTGAGAAAAGCCAGGTATGGATATAAGTCATGTCTGCTTAGATGCAAGAGACTAGAAGAACACCTTAGCATCAAGAGGCTGCTAACACTTCTACTCACACCTCAGTTCCCTACCCCAGCAATGCCTTATCTGTTACTCCTGCCACTCGATGGAAACCCAAAGAACTCTCACCAGGTCTGCACTAGACTATATTAACCCTGAGGACCTGGACCACACCATCGTCACCTTTGTAGCAGAATGCTGGGTGTAGAGGAGATCTAAAATCAGCCTCGGGGAGAGGCCTCAATGAACAGCCAAGTGAATTGTCTCTTGAATAAAAGGATGAGTTTTAGTATGTCTGCTCAAGAGAAACTAAAGAAAATGTCAAGACCAGGGAAGTAGGGGAGGTAGATTGAGAACTAGGGGTCTTGGCATGATGTGGTGGTATGCCCTCTAACCACAACCCTTTGGAGGTAAACGTGGGAGGATCTAGAGTTTAGATTTATTTTTGACTAGCTAGCAAGTTTGGGACCAGCCTCAGCTACTGAGATTCTGCCTCCAAACATAAAAAATTGTAGGAGGAGTCAAAAAAAAAAAAAACCCTTAAAAGAGGTGGGGGGAGATAAAGGAAGAGATAAGAAGTGTTTGACATGCCAAGACGTAGCTCAGTTGGCAGAGTGCCTGTCTAGCGTGCATGAGGCCCTGGGTTCAGTCACCATCATTATGTAGAATCGGACATGGTGGCACACATCAGAATCCCAGCTCTTGGGAGGTAGAGGCAGAAGGATCAGAAGTTCAAAGTCACAGACCAGTGAGATGGCTCAGTGGGTAAAGTTGCTTGCTGCCAACCCTGATGGCCTAAGTTTGATCCCCAGACCCACACAGTGGAAGTAGAGAACTGACTTTCAAAAGCCATTGCATGACCGTGTACACATGTGCACCTGCAGGTGGGGTGACAGATTCGAGCTTGACGTCATCCATGTCTGTAAAATGGAGTAAATGGCAGCAGCTTTGCTGCCTGGCTGAGAAAATAAGGATGGTATAGGAAGCATGCCTGGCAGAGGTCCTGAAATGGGTCAAAGGGGAAAGGTCAAAAGTGCTTATGTCCTTTGGGTTAAAGAAACTCTTTCAAGAGTGGCCAGACCACTCCAGGTAGACCTTAGTGGCAAAAGGTTGTGTGCAGGGTACTTGGGCATATACACACTGGCTTTGTTCTAGTGTCCTCCAACTTAGAAGTCTGAGCCAGCAGGGTTGTCTGTGTGACAGCAGAAGGCCTGTGCAGGCCAATAACAAAGTTATGATGTTAATCATTACAGTGCTGTGTCTGTTTCTGTCTGGGAACAAGGCATGGTGATCTTTGTTCCCCCTCCATAAAGATGAAAGGTGAGGTGCTACGGAAAGTGATGAGTCCCAGCAGGGAGAATGGCATGCCCGCCTTGCCACCTGGCTGGAAGGACTTCAACTCGCTTCTCCCTATATTCTTAGAGTCCTTGGAGGGTGAAGCCTGAATCCCTTTCGGGTAGAAGAACAGGGAGGCAGATTTGCTCCTACAGGGAAGCCGGTTGTCTTAGTTGGGGTTTTAGTGCTGCAATGAAATACTATGACCAAAAGCAACTTGGGGAGGAAAGGGTTTGTTTGGCGTCTACTGCATATCATACTTCATCAGCACAGTAAGTCAGGACAGGAACTCAAAACAGGGCAAGAACCTAGAAGCAGGAGCTAAGGCAGAAGCCATGAAGGGGTGCTGCTTTCTGTCTTGCTCCTCGTGGTCTACTCAGCCTGTTCTCTTATAGAACCCAGGACCACGAGCCCAGGGATGGCCCCACTGGCAATGAATTGGACACTCTTCCAGCAATCACTAATTTAAAAAATGCCTTACAGGCTTGCCTACAGCCGTGTCTTAGAGAGGCATTTTCTCAATTGAGGCTCCCTCCTCTCCAATGACTCCAGCTTGTATCAAGTTGACATAAAACTAGCCAGTACACCAGGCAGGCCAAGTCATTCAAAGGAAGTTCCATGGAGCTGATTGTCAAGAGAATTAAAAGATATGGTAAAGATATATATGCCCAAGCAGTATGAAAATGTATCCCCACAAAAAGAAAAAGAAAAGAAACCAAACCAAACCAAAAAAAAAAAAAAAAAAAAAAAAACAGAAACAAAAATAAACAAACAAACAAAAAAAACTCAAACAGAAATGTACATGTGACATTATTCACAACTGCCAGAAGGGAGAGATAGGCCAAGAAGATAGGTGTCACATAAAAAGGCTTGCCACACAGGTCTGATAACCTAAGTTCGATCCCTTGAAGTCATCATAAACTGCGGGATGCATTGGTGTGCAACCTGTGATTCCAGCATTCCTACAGTAAGTTAGGATGTGGAGACAGGAGAATCAACCGAAAGCTTGTAGCTCAGCTCTCCTGGTGTCCATTGTACAATGCAGACACCAGAAAAAAACCGGACTCAACAAGGGAGAAGAAAATGGACTCCCAAAGGTTTCTCCTGACCTTCATACATGAACCGTGGCATGTACATGCACATATATATATTCACCATAAATAAATAAACACATTTTTTTCTCAAGGTGGAAACTATTCTAATTCCAGTTACTTGGGAGGATGAGGCAGAGGGACCACAAGTTCAAAGCCAAGCTGAGTTACAAAGTGAGTTCAACACCAGCAGGAACAACTTAGTGAGACCCTGTGTTAAAACTAAAAGCTAAAGGGTCAAGCATGCGACGCAGTGGCATGGCACTTCCTTAGCATGTGCGAGGCTGAAGATGATGTGCCCAGTACTAAAAGAAATGAAAGAAAGAATGGAAGGGAGGGAGGGAGGGAATGAGGGAGAGAGGGAAGGAGGGAGGCAGAGAAATGGGGAGGGAAGGAGAAAAGGGGAAGGAAGAAGGGAGGTAAAGGTAGAGGGGTGGAAACACCACAAATGGCCCAAATGCCCATCTATTGAGGGACATAGGGTATGGGTCATTCCAGGCTAGGCAAATCCATAGAGACAGATGGCAGGTGAGGGGGTTGCCAGGGGTGCGGGGGAAGGGAATAAAAGTTGATTGCTAATAGTTATTGGGAAGACTAAAATGTGCATGTCTGTGACTATGCTAAAAGCCTAGCATTTAACACTTTAAACAAATGACCTGTACAGTGTGCAAACAGTATGCTTAACAAAGCTGCTTGAGCAGTCCACACCTAGACTCATGGTCCTCCCCAACCTTTGGCAAAAGACTAGGTAGGAGGTACTGAGCTTTGTTCTGGGTGGCAGGCAGATCCACAGTCTTGAATAAGGCTGACAACTCCTGGTCCTCACAGCCTGTATGTTTTCCTAAGACACTCTGCAAAATTAAAATAAGCAAATGCAAGCGTGATGAGAGTCTGAAGCAAATACGGAGCCTGAAGAGAGACTCTTTGAGAATGTAAACGCATGCTCAGAATGGGAGCCTATCCAGGCAAAGACTAGCACATGCAAAGGGCATGAGGTAGGAAGAGCTTGTGCTAAAGGCACAGAAATAAGGTTAGGAGGGCCAGAGCACAACTGCCCCTTCTTCATGAGTTCCCCTGAACAAGTCCCACTGATTCCCTAAGTCAGAGAGACAGCAGCAGTCATTCATTCAGTGCCCTCATCTGTACTGGATGTAGATACCCAAATACACCTTTCCTTTCCATCATCTACATCCTATCCCGACATGAAGATGAAATCTAAACCTCCAGCATGGGGTACACACTCTACACAGGTACCAAATATGTCCGTACAGTTCTATTAATAGTGTGAGTCAGAAAGACCATGCCCTGAGTGCTGTATGACACCCATCACAGAATCAAACTGTGATGGCTTGTGAGCTGTCTCCCTTGAACAAATATGACTTGCCCAATCCTTGTCAATCCTTCATGGAACTGCTGTGGCCAGTCTCCAATGACTGCCTTTGAGCAGGCGCCAGACTTATCTACCAACTGCTCTGAGTCAGACAGCTCTGTTAAAGAAAATGTGATACTACTGTGTATTTTGTTGTTGTAATTTTGAGGTTTTCTTTGCATTTGGGGTGTGTATATGTGGTATGTGGTGGTGTGTGTGGTATGTGTGCTGTGTTGTGTGTGAAGTGTGTTTGTTTGTTTGTTTAAGACTGAGTCTTTTATAGCCCAGGCTAGCCTTAAAGGGACTGTAACTGAAGGTAACCTTGAACTCCTGTTCCTCCTGATGCTGCCTTTCAAATGCCTGACTCCAGATGCTGTTAAGTCAGAAGCTTTCGACTGAAGCTCATCTCTGTGTAGATTTGTTTTTTTCTGCCAGAGTGCTGGAAGGATGGGACACTCCTCTGGTTTTTTTTCTCTGGCAGCAGCAAGTTTCTGCCACTGTTTCTGGAGCATCACATGTGGATAACAGAGTCCCCACAGTTCTAACTGGCTATGTTCCTGCCATTAGTTGACAGAGAGGCATAGATTGGAATTGCCAAAGTCTGCCTCCAGATTCCTCCTCGTCTTTTCTCTTTTTCAAGATTGATTTGTCCTTTTTTAATATGTATAAATGTTTGCCTGTGTGTATGTATGTGTACCACATGCTTGCTTGGTACCCAAGGAATCCAGAAGAGAGCATCTGATCACTGTCTCTGAGATAACTCCAGCTCAGAGATTTTAAAAAGTACCATGAATCCCAGCTTGGCAGTACAGGAGGGCACATAGTGGGTCCTGGGTCCAAGAGAACTGGCTGTCCCTAGGGCATCAGAGCAACTCCAGAGATGCTGGCTTGGAGACACACTTGTCTTCCACTCACCTCCTCCACCTCCCCTACTTCTCCATCTCCCACATGACAAATAGCCTCTATTTCACCGAGGGTCACCAGGGCTAATGTACACTTAGCTTCTAGTACAAGCTCTGGTACACATTTTATTTAAAATAATCAGAGTTCTCATTTGCTGTACTATTTTGTTAATGCTTTGTAGTTTGGAGGACTTTTTTTTAAGGTCTCACTATGTTTTTTATGGTCTCACTATGTTGCTCAGATTGGTCTTGAAGTCCTGGGGTCAAAAAAATCCTCCTGAGTAGCTGGGACTCCACCATGTCCATCCCTGTGGTAAATTGTATACATCTTGCGTTTTTTCCCATGGAATCTCTTCCTAGCACCCTCTAAAGACAGTGCAATCATTCATCTCATTTAACAGTTGAAGAAAGGAAGGCTAAAAGAGTTGCAATATTGCAAGTTCAAGTGGAAGAAGCTATCTATTTATCCATGAGGACCTGAACTCTTGAAACTGGCTCCATTTTCCAGAACCCTCCTCAGCCCTTGCCATCAATTCAACCAAAGTTCATTTCTGGGTGGCCATGCCTGGTGGCCAGGACCGTGTGGAAGATGAGTAAAGCCATTCCATAACTCTAGACGATCCCAGCATCTATTCACAGCAGTGACCCAGCATTACCTCAATGGGGCTGAAAGACACATACATAGCGTGTAGCTTCCCTGTGTGCTGTGAATAAAGAGCCGTGGGATGAGTACTCCCAGGCCATACACCATCAGGCAGTCAGAACTAGGCCCACTTCAGCCTTAGGCTGAGTTCCAGAGCAATGGTGGCTACATAATAAGTTATCTTACCTCTGCGAGGCCAGGCAGCCCTGTGTCTACACAGGAAAACCAAGGTAGATAAATGCAGGAATTCACAGCCCTATAAAAAATGAATTAAGATAAAGCACATACCCTTACTACTTAATGAGTGAGCTTTACGGACAGCAATGCATGACGATGACTCAGAGGAACACAATTATCTTATCGTAAGTTAAAGGCAATCGATTTTCATTTCTAAGCAAATACCATATTCCCTTGATCCTAACACACCTAGTTTTTTTTTTGGAGGGGGATAGGGGGTGGGTGGTGTTTTTATTTTTGTCAGCATTTGGCTCTTTCTGAAGTATGGGTACAAGTTACCCACAGGTGAGTAAGTTGACTATGCAACTTTCTTCTCCCCAAGGCCACTATGTTAAACTGAGCATACAAACTTCAAGTGTGTCTCCCTTCCTCTCTCACCTCTGTCCAAAGCTAAGCAGTCATGCCCCTCCCACCCCTTCTCTTTAATTCAAGTGCCAAGAAGAAAGCTATGCCTCCCTGTGAAGCTTAGGAGATGCCTGGCTTACTTGCTTCTTGCCCTAGATCGTGCAGGGGCTGACTCGGGGAAGAATGAAGTATTTAGAAAAACTGAGGAAGCCCAAGACCATCCCAAACCCTGATTCTTTGTGTGAAGAATGGCATAATTAACTGAGCCTGGATCTGGTGATCTGGGGCATGCAGCGGTTCACTTCAGCCCTCTTGTCCATGCTCCCTGCTCTCTGCCCAGAGGTCCTTGGCTTGCCATGAGAAGAGACATAAGATGCTGCCTTCTTGGGGGCAGCAGGCCAGTGTATACTGGAAACATATCACAACATCTCTCTCCTGAGCCTTTTCCTTCTCCACAACCTTTTCCTTCTGCTTCATGACATGCCACCCACAGTTCTCAGGACAAATACTAACCTCCTTGCAGGCTTCTATTCTAGGTGTAGGGTTTCTGGCCATAAGGTCCTGGAGATGCCTCACTCTCTCCTACAAACGTGAAAGGAGGTCTCAGGGGTTGCCTTCTGCACATGAGAGACTGAGGCAGAGGAAACATCCAAGATTCAAAGGCAGGCTGGGCTACAGAGTGAGATCCTATTTAAAAAAAAAAGAAAAGGCAGGACTTGGGATGTAGTTCGGTTGGTAGCATGCTTGCCTACATGCTTACCTAGAATGCATGAGGCCCTGGTTCCTCCCCGGTACCACATAAATTACGTGTGGTGATGCCTACCTGTAATCCCGGCACTTAAGAAGTGGAGATTTTGCAGATCAGAAAGTCAAGATCTTCCTCAGCTATGCAATGAGCTTGAGACCAGCCTGGGATATGCAATACCTTGACAAAACAAAACAAAACAAAACAAAACAAAACAAAACAAAACAAAACAAAACCAGTGTGAGAAAGCAGTCAGCAGATTCCCCAGTCCAGAGTCAGGCAGTCCAGAATGAGAAGTACTAGGTTCAAGTCTTGCCCTTCACCCTTCCTCTGTGTGTGAAAAGAGCATAACCCCCTACCCCCGTCACCTGCAGGTAGTACAGCAAATCTAGCTTAATCTTTCTCCATGTCTCAGAAGCCACAGGCTCCCTCCCAAGAGCCCTCAGACAGTTACGGCTTTCTCTTATGCTTCTTGACAAGATGTTGCTCTGTTGTTCCCCTCAGGCACAGAGGTAGAAGATAGAACCAAACCACCAGGCTGAAATGTGGGTGGGATGTCAGGGGAAGATGAGAAGGGGAGCTGCCTACAGTGTCTTCAGAATGAGTTTCCTAGAGGTAGATAGTTAGGAAGCAAGGGAATCAGTTGAGAAAAGTTGACCCCACAGAGCACTCAGCCAACCAGCAGGGCATCTCTACAGGGCAGAGCACTCAGCCAACCAGCAGGGCATCTCTACAGGGCAGCAGAACTTGGCCCAGACCCAGATAGCTGGATTCACCATCCTGGTTCTGCCACCCCCAAGCTATCTGACCATATGTTTTGACTTACTTGCCTGTAAAATGGGAACACTAAACAGTGCTTGACACCCAAGGTCCAAGAATCCTTGAAATGGTGCCCAGTGCCTAGCTAATTCTATGGTCTTATTCACTACTGCCCAGAGCTTGAAGTACATTATTATCTCAAAGAATCTTCACAAGCCTGGGAAGAAATAATTATTCCATAGATGAAAAACCTGAAGCCCAAGTCCCTGTGCTGGGCTGTAGCAGGCCAGGCGTTTAGAAGCCCTGTTCTTACTGACCTTGTCACCTTGTGCTGTATCAGCCATTCCCCACCCCCACCCCAAGAGAATCAGAATAGAGAAAGTTAATGTTGAGAAGAAGTGGAGGTGAAAGAGGGAGGAGAGAAAAGGACAAGCTGGGAACAGCTCAAAGCCTGAGAAATGGCCACAAGATTCATCCTGAACTTTACAAGGTCTCCCAGGAGGAACACTAGCTGAAGTCTAGGGACCAGCATAGACCTCCAAGTCTTTCCCAGCAATGCTCTGAGCAAGTCTCTGAGCCTCCAGCAGCTGCAGATCACATCCCTAGTCAGCAATGTCAAGGGGGGGCAGGGAGCAGAGAGAAGCAGAGGGATAGACCCAACATAGACCTAGCTCCAGGGTTGACCACAGCTCAGGAAAACCCAAAGATACCCTTTCATTCCCAGGCTCCCAGGGCTCCAGGTACCACATCATGGCAACAGAACAAAGGGGGAAGCTGGCCTAGAGGGGACAGAGCCACCACTCATCCTGGCACAGGTTGCCTAGCACCTGATCCAGCAGCCATCTTTGTCATCACAAGGATCAGCAACACAGCCCAGGCAGAAGCTTGCCTCCGCATTGGAAAGAAGAGTCTCCTCCACCTGGAGTTCCCCCCTGGGACTTAGTGCCCATTCCCAAACCCAACAATTATTAAGCAGGAAAGCGGAGTACCTGAGCCTGCCACAGGGGCCTACATGGTTGGCTACAGAACATGACAAGGTCAGTTGAGACTGGAAAACATTATTAGCAAGATCAGAATGTGAGTCTCCCAACACCAAATTCCTGGTCTCTGGAGCACAGGCACACAAGACCCAGAGTTCTGCTTTAGGTCAGTCCCAGCTAGCCATTTACACTATCCTAGAAGCTTCGTTTTGCCTTTTGATTTAATAGGTATGAGGTTTAGAATGGCATAGTGTGTGTGTGTGTGTGTGTGTGTGTGTGTGTGTGTGTGTGTGTGTAGGAGAAAGAGGGAGGAAGATGTTCATCCCATAGAAAACATGCATCCAGTGTCTTGGGCCATGTTACCTCTCAGCACCAAGAGACAAAGCTAGTCACCAAACAGGTAAATACCTTCAGGTGAGAGAGGCACCATCCACTGGGAAGCCCTGTTGTCTTGTGGAGGCGGGACACAGCAGGAGTATCTAAGGTTAAGTCTGCACTTAGACTTAAGTAGACAAGGATCTCCCTGAGGTGCCTCTGAGAGCTACAACCCTTTCCTGGTCCTCGGGGAGTTTGGAGGTAACCTTGTGAAAGCAATTGCTCAGGACGCTCTGCCCCTCCACTCTGCTCCTCCGACACACACAGGTGCACCTAGGGAGCTTCTCCTGAGCCTGAGATTCTTTCCTTCTAAGCACTGAACCTCTGATCCACCCAAAGAGAAACTGTACCTATGTCACCTTGTGATCCTCAACTTGTGGGGACTTGAATCATGAAGGGACTGCTCAATGAAACCATCGATTCTGGCCCTGGTGGTTCCTCTGGAACACCAAGGTGATAAGCATCTAGACGACTCCTGACTGTCCTGTACATCAGATGAGACGTAGGAGATGAAAGGACCTTGGAACCAACACACCAGCAATGATACCGGACTTATTATCCCCCATAAAAATGGCACCAGTTAAGTGTCTCTCTGGAAAAGGACAAGGCTGGGGAGCTCCTAGTTTTATCTGGAGTGAGCTTACTTGTGAGAGCACACATTAGGCTGGGAAAGCCATCTGGACCCTGAAAGACCTGTAGCTTCAAGCAGCCCTCAATAGCACTGGCCTCGTTGGCCTCACTCCCTGGCTTAGTCAGCGCTGAGCAGTAAAAAAAGAGGAAAAAAATGGGGTGTCCTTAGTACCCCTGTCCTGCAATTGTCCAGCTGTCTGTTAGCTGCAGCCAATGGATTACCAGGCAGGACGGAAGCCCTGTCCAGCAGTAAATGACCACTGGCTCCAGGCTGGTCACCCGCCCTGGCCGCCCGCACGGAAGGGCTGGACTTTACCCAGCAAATCGGGAAGGAACTGGAGCCTCTGAACTTGGAACTTGGGCTCCATCGATAAGGCCAGTGGACAAACAGAGGGCAGGGGCCAGAGCTCCCCTTTATACACACAGAAGCTTGGCTCCAGGCTGATACATCAAGATCTTTGCCCTTTAGTTCAAACAGGAAATCTTAAAATGGAAAATGAGCCGCGTAAGGAAGGGGCGCGGCCACCAGCCTACAGGGAAAGACAGCAGGTTGTTGGCAGAGAGTACTGGGACTTCTTGCAGAAGGGAGTTGTGCTGCATGGTATGTTTAAAGGAATTCACCAACTGTAAATGCCAGACAGCAAGCAGGCAGGTGAAGATGCTCTGTGGGCAGCTTAGAGCAAGGGAGAGTCAGGAAGCTGGCTTGAGCCATAGCCTGAAACTTCTTCCATGAGCTGTCTGTGGAGAACGGCGTCATCCAATAGAACCTCATCTTCTTCATCCGTAAATAGGGCTGGCAGTAGCATCTCCCTCCAAATACACTCAGAGGTATCCGAATGAAGCTGTGACATGAAGTGCCACCCCATGCACAGAGTGTTTGGATGGCCAGCTTTGCATCCTAATGAGGCCCCTCCCCAAGAGGTATTTCACAATCGAGAGGGAAAATCCAAAATAAGATCTCTGGCTCCCCATGCCACCCCCGTACACCTCTATGTTACACAGTTCAAAGCAAAGAAAATTGGGGGAAGGTAAATAATTAGAGAAGCTGAACGGGTCTCCCTGCTGGGGGATCCAAGTAATTATTCACCTGTAAATTACTCCTCTCACGTTAATTCCATCTCTAGATCCTTCAGACAAGAGAAATTCATTTATTTACGTCTCTAACCGGGCTGCTTTGGTAAACATCCTGACAAGCAAGCGTGCATGGCCCATTAAAGGGGGAAGGAGCGAGACAGCAGGAGAGAGGGAAATTAACATGTGGTCATTACTGGCATTTAGAAGATTACCTCCAAGGGTAATTAATGGGGAATCAAAGCCAAGGCAGACCTCATACTCAGCCAAAGGGGAGGCCATGGCAGCCAGAAGGGGCCTGCTAGAAGCCTTGGCTGCAGATGTCCTGGCGTACCCACTTGTGGATGGGATGGAACCTTCCAGCAATCTTCCTTTCTGCCCTAAAGCAGTGGCGTAGGCTGCACTGACTGTAGAAACAGCTCTTCCAATGCAGTGAGGTCATTCTTGATTCTTCCTCTCCTCCCTCAAAAGCCCAGACCTCTCCAGAACGTTCCTAAACCAACCAACCTGGCTATTTCTGGGCCCGGCACATGGACACTCATTAAGTAGTTACTGAATGAATGAATCCACACAGCTGTTCATTCTAGTGCCATAAAGCCTCTCAAATTTGCCTAAACCCATATTCGGCCCCCACCCCTGCCCCACCCCAGCCATGGAACTGACAAATCAAACAAGGCAATCATCTTCCAGCCCAACCGAAGAGGAGAAAGTTGTAATTTAGGCAGTATTCCCTAGGGTCAGACTACCTGGATTTGAGGTCTAGGTCAGCGCCAGATCACCTGTGTGGCCCTGGAGAAGTGGATTGACCTCTCTGAACCTTCGCTTCCTTGTCTACAAAATGAGAATGGAAATAGCAGCTACTCCCTCCTTACAGGCAGACATGTTGCTAGTTATTGGAGAAATACCAACCATCTAATAAGCATGCACTATTAGCTTCAGCGTCATACTACCAATCTTCTTGGTGTCCTCGAATGAAAGACAAAGGAACTTTTTAGCATGTGTTGTGAAAACCGGGCCCCAGTTGCCTCTCAGACTCAGTCCCCACCACTTCCCAGCCCTCTTCACTCTAGCCACAAAGTCCTTCTGGTTTCTCAAAAGCGGTTTCTACCTCCACAGCTAGCACAGGCTGCATCTCAGATGCTGGCAGTCCAGGGTGAAGCCCCC
>JANHMN010000004.1:84705356-84742856 GCA_030674055.1 Rhabdomys pumilio
CCCCCCCCCCCACCCCCCCCCCCCCCCCCCCCCCCCCCCCCCCCGCAAGTGACTTCACAGGAACCCATCCTGCAGAGCACGTGTGAGGCTGGAGTCTGGCCTCCTTGGTTGGCCTTTCTGAGCATGCGTGTTGTCTAGAAGCTTTCTACTCACCTTGACACACCTTGTGAGCCAGAATGTAGCTGAGTTGGCCCTGTTTTATAATGAAGGAGCTGTGGTCTCCAGGGGTGGTGGAGTTACTTCATGGTCACAATGTAGTATCAGAGGGGACATTATCTGAAGTCTCCCAGGCTGAGATGCAGCTCAGAAACTGGTATTAGCCTAGCAGGCAATAAGACTCTGGGTCTCAATCCTCAGCACTGCATGAAAGCAGAAATGGTCGCTCATGTCTGTAACCCCAGAACCTGGGAGACAGAAGCAAGAGATCCAAGACCCAAGATCAATATGGGCCGTACAGTGAGGCAGAGGAGATTAGAGAACCAAGGTCAGCAAAGCCAAACATGGTGGCGAAAGGCTGTAAATGCAGCTGCTCTGGAGACTGAGTCATGGAAATGCCAAGTTCAAAGCTAGCCTGAGTCTCACAATATGTTCAAGACCAACTAAATAAAGCACCTTAGTGAGACCCTGTCTAAAATATCAAAACAGAAGACTGCAGAGATAACTCAGTGGTGGAGAATTGTCTGACATGCATGAGGCCCAATATTTAATTTCCAGCACCAAAGGAGGGGGTGCATGAGAGAAGAAGGAAGAGAAAAGAAGAGTAATGAAGAAAAGAAAAAGGAAGAGAAGATATAAAAGATCAGAAGCAGCTGAAGCAAATGTAGAGACCAACATTAGACCCAGAGACAGTTCCAGGGAACCTAGAGGAGGACTCAGAACCAGGAGCTAAGAGAAGAGAGGTGGCAGGGCAGGGACTGAAAACACACAATGTCAAACAATAACAGCAGAGCTGTCACCACAGCGATCATCCCCAAAATAGCAATGTGTATTTATTCGTTTTAATATGTCACTAAACGGATAAGTGACCTCACAATGCTAGCAGGCATGAACTGCACAAGGGCAAGGCCAGCTCTAGAGCCCAGCCCAAGGTCTGGCCTAGTGCCCTCAAGAGACAGCAAGAGTACAGAAGGAAAGAAATGACAAGCTAACAAAGATGTTATGGGGAATCCCCAGGATGTCCTTAAACTCATATTTATGAATAAACTCAGAGTATTAATATTGTCATCTTATTATTATCTGGTTTTCCAAATGACTGCCTAAGCAATTATGTAAGTTAAAACCAATGTTGGAGGGGATCGGACCTCCAGGACCCTCATGCTTCTTAAACACTAGTTTCTATTTAGCATCTTTATTGGAAGGAATCAACAGCATATATATAAAGTAGCATCTGGACTGTAGCTCAGTTGGCTGATTGCTAGCTTAGCGCCTTGGGTTGGAGCCCCAGTACCACATAACCCTAGTATGGTGACACAACACATTGGAGGTAGGGGCAGGAGGATTGGCATTTTGAGGTCACCCTCAGTTATATAGGGATTTTTGGACCAAGCTGAGCTAAATGAGGCCCTGACTATAATATATATATACACATTCACTTCATACATGGAACCTGTCTACCAGGCTACCAAGTCCAAAACTATTTAGAAACATAATCTCTAGGCTGTATTCTCCAACCACTGAAGAGTTGATCTGGAAATAAAAAGAAACAAAAGGAGAACAAGAGGAGTGTGGTTTTGACACTGTCTGAGTATAAATTCAAATAAGGCCAAGGTCACAGAAGAAATTAAGCTATGCCTTTGAACATGCTTAGAAGTTCCAATGACAAATGTATTTGCTTGAGCATACGCACAGCCGCACAAGCTCCGTAGGCGGGTTGTGGATGGATGGTAGGACTGGTTTAGATAGAAGAATTGCTAAGGTCCTGTAAACTAAATATCCAATTTAAGAACTTAACACAAAACAAACTCAAGGAAAGAAAACCAATATAGGCAGGAGCAGAGACTGCTGGAAGGTAAAACAGAACAAGCCCAAGTTCAACAAGATCAGAGATAGTTCTTCATTGAGTTTAAAAATGATTAATTAATAAATTTTGAGAGAGACTAATCAAGACAATTATAAAATTATGAAAACTTAGAAAAGCAGCACTACAGACAGAGTTAGTGATCTGTAAGGAAGCAGAGGCAGGGGAATTGCAAGGTCTAGTCCAGCCTCATTGATTTATAACAAGACTGCAGAGAGAGAGAGAGAGAGAGAGAGAGAGAGAGAGAGAGAGAGAGAGAATATGTCCAGACTTCTGTACAATAACAGTAACAAAAACCATCATTGGGAATGCTAAACATGGAGTGTGGTTACCCACAGTGTAATGGCAAAAGAGTAATGATCAATGCTATGAATGAGTGGATTGAGATGCAGCTCAGTGGTAGACTGCTTGCCAGGCACGTACAAAGCCTTAGCTTCAATAATGAGAATTAAAAAGTACATCCATTGTGAGTGACTTTATGCCGGTAAAATTTAAATAGATAAAAGAGAACTTATACTTCTGTACAATTATGATATACAAAATGCACTAAAAATAATTAGAAATCCTGCCTTTTTTTAACAATCAAGAAGTCTAATATATGTGTATATACATGTATATATGTGATATATAATATATACATGTATGTAATATATAGTTACATATATGTGTGATATATAATATATGTTAAACTTTTAATAGCTAAAAAATGTTATATATTAAGTTATTTTTAAAATAATTTAGCATATATTTTGTGTAACATGTAATATATATTAAATTATTTTAAAAAGAACTCCCATGGGTCTAGGGAGATGGCTCAGTGGATAAAAGTGCTTGCTACATACAACAAATTGAGGACCTCGCTTCAATTCTTAGCCCTCATGTGAAAAGTTTGGTGCGGTCATGTGCATATCTATGACACTGGTACTGTGAGGGACAGAGAAGGAGGGTCCATGAGGATTGATGGGCACCAGGCTACCTCCAGGCTCAGTGAAGACCCTATCTCCAAGGAACGAGATAGATGGAGATAGAATAGGTCACTTAATGTCCTTTTCCGGCTCCCAGCATATACACCTGCATGTATAGAACACATACATCATAAGCACAATCTTATAAACAGAACTCTCAAGCCCAACAATTCCAGCACATGCAACACAGAAAATAAATTTTCCATCCATTTGCTGAAGAAAATATGCCTAAGTGAGGAAAAAAAAGAAAGAAAGAAAGAAGGAAAGAAAGAAAGAAAGAAAGAAAGAAAGAAAGCTAGCCAGTCTTGTCACGTGTGAACCTAGATGCAAAGCTGGGTGCACAATGTAGCTCATCTACCCCAGTGGTTCTCAGACTCCCTGATGTTGCGACCCTTTAATACAGTTCTCAAATGTGGTGATCCCCCAACCACAAATTATTTTTGTTGCTACTTCATAACTATAATTTTGACATTGTTATGAATTATAATGCAAATATCTGATATACAGGATATCTATCTCTATGTGACCCCTGTATGGGTCATGACCCACAGGTTGAGAGCCACTGGATTCTAAATAGTGCTGTACTGGATTAAACCAGTTGTATATTTTTGCTATTCATCCTTGTAACATATTTTTAAAATTTTTTTAATATTTATTTATCATGTATATGTGTGTGTGGTGGAAGTGTGTGTGGTCAGAAGAAGAAGATGCCTAGATTCCCCTGGAGCTGGAGTGACAGGGAGTTATGAGACATGAACCTGACATGGGTCCTCTGGAAGATCAGTACATGCTCTTAGCTGCTGAGCCAGCTCTCCAGCCCCCTCACAGTAACATATTAAGGGAGATAAACCACAAGACGGGAGCAGTCACACAAAAATGTCTTTTAGAATGCCACAGTAACACATGATTTGGAGGCAAGAAACTTAGAAAACTAGAAATAGAAATTTCCCTCATTTGAAAAATTACAAAAATCCAAAGCAAACCTCATATTTAGCGGTGACGTGATAAAAGAATTTCCTCATGGTCAACAAAGCAGCCATTTTTTTTTATTTTAGATTGACTTTTCTGGGAAAGCACACACTCGTGTATACCTTACAAAATTTCTTAAATCACAAATAATGACATTTATAAAAACACTAAGGAAAACTGGAAGTTACTGAGAAGAAACAGAGATTAGCAAGATCATTATCATTGTAAGAAAAGCTGTTACCTTTTAAAAATATAATAATCATGAGTTAATGTGAATTTAGAAATCTAAGTTGCATGGGCATGGTGGCGCTCACCTATCATTTCAACAGATGTCTGTTTCATTTTGTTTGGGATTTTGTAAGATTTTCCTCAGTGGTCTTGAGACTTGGCTCAATAGCTCTTCCATAAGTAGGCAGGTTCCCTACCACTGGCTTTCATATTCATCCTCAAGCCTCTTTAACTTTATTTTGAGACAGATTCTCACTAATTTGCCCTGGCCTTAAACTTGTGACCCTTGGTTGTTGGTCTCCTATCCTGAAACTTGTTCTGTAGACCAGGCTGGTCTTGAACTTACAGAAATATGCCTTCCTCTGCCTCCTGAGTGCTGGGATTAAAGGCATGAGCTACCATGCCCAGTTTCTATCTTGATTCTTAATAAATTTTTGTTTTAAAAAATACAGAGCTGGAGAGATGGATGAGTGCTTAAGAGCACTGCCTACTCTTCCAGAAAACCTGGGTTCAGTTCCCAGCCCAAGTGAAGACTCCCAGCACAGCGTTAACTTCAGCCCCAAGGGATCCCATGTCCTCTCTAGCTTCTTCCGGCATTCGCATGGTGCTAGCAAAACACCCATCCACAGAAAATGAAAAATGAATAGATCTAAAAAATAAAGTACAACTTACTAAAGAATAAACCCTCTTTTGAAAAAGATATGTCTCTATACATGGTTTCAGTTGACCTGAAATTCAAAGTGATCCTCTACCTCCTAAGTTCTGGGATTTCAAGTGTGTGACACCTTGTCTGGCTTTACAAAAAAACAACTATAAGACCTCACTGGGGAAACTCACAAAATGTGGGTTCTGTTGTTTCATTTTGTTTAACTAGTTCTGTTGTTTGGGGGAGGGGAGAGGAGGGGAAACGGCAGGGAGAGGAAAACAAAACACCAGCAGCTTTTCCACAGGAACTGGAACATTGGCTCTGAAACATGTGAGAAAGAGCAAAAGGCCAGAGATGAACCTGGGGTAATGCTAGCCCTCAGAAGGTGGGGACAGAAGACTCCGTTGTTCAAGGCCATCCTCAACTATGGAACAAGTTCACAGCCAACCTGTGTCCCATGAGAAAATAAAAAAAAGTAAGTTAAAAAGAAAATGGTCTATTTGTACAATGTTTGCAGCTCACCAGGACCACTGATGCTGCCTCCTGGGGATTCTCAGAATCTCCATGTGACCAGTGGTCCTCTATGCCTTCCTCACGATTTGAATCCCAACATACACAATGCTGACAGTAATAAAAAAAAAAAAAAAAAAAAAAAGTTTAAATTATGCAAGGATAAGCAATGTCTTGATAAACAACATCTCAATATATGAAAAAGAAGAAATTGTTAGCAAACCAGAAAGAAATGCTCACCACACTTCACCCAGACAGGCAAACACTGCCTAAAAAAACCCACTAGGTATAAAAATAAGTTTCCCTAGGTTTGATCCTCAAACAGTGAGCTACAATCTCAGAAACTCCTTCTCCCCTAAGACCAGAAATACTTTACAAGTGTAGACAAGAGGCTATATGTATCTCATGGGCTTAACTATTTAAAAGAAGCACAGAGGCCACTGTTCTATTTCACTGAATGATACACTACACAATTCTAGGCTCAGCGGCTCAGTGGTTGAGTCCTGTCTTCATATGGACAAAGCCCTCGGTATGATTCCCCAGTACTGCAAGAAAAGAAAAAGCCATTTAAAATATTACTAAAAATTGATGAGGCTGGAGAGATGACTCAGCGGTTAGGAGCACCGGCTGCTCTTCCAGAGGACCTGAGTTCTATTCCCAGAACCCACATGACAGTTCACAACTGTATGTAACTCTAGTTCCAGAGTATCTGACACTCTCACACAGATATTCATGCTGGTAAAACACCAATGCACATAAACATAAATTATTAATTTTTAAAGAAGAATTAAAATGTGGCTGAGAGGGTGTATCTCAGTGGTAGAGCTCGCCTGGCATGGACAAAGTCCTGGCTCACTCCCCAGTACTGTGAGAGAAAAGTAAAGATAAGAATGTAAAAGCATAGAAACCAGGGTCCTGGGGATGTCCTAGTGGTAACCATGGCTCTCTTCAAATGGCAAGATGTCATCTTTTTCTTCCCCTTTTTTCTGTAGTTTCTAATTTTCTACAATGAACATGTATATCTTTTATAATCAAGAAGGGAAAAAAAAGTACTTTGTTTAACAACACAAACCCCTAATTTCAAAGATAAACACCAGGCAGTTGAAAGAAGAAGGGAAAAAAAAACCCACTAGGTATAAAAATAAGTTTCCCTAGGTTTGATCCTCAAACAGTGAGCTACAATCTCAGGAACTCCTTCTCCCTTGAGCTTTTCTGGGTCTTACGTAAGAAAATTGAGCCAAATGTGTCTGTTGGATTAGATTGTTCCCTAGGCAGGTAGAAAAGAGAAAGCTTTTGTGCTTTTAAGGAAAAGGCACACCAGGCCTTATTTTTAGATTTACTGTAATTCAGTCTCCTAAAGAATTTAGTAGCCAAGTGAACTAGGAAGTTGGTTCTTCCTTCTTAGAAATCATAAGTTGCCTTTGTCATTGTTGATAGTGGAGTGTGTGTGCACGTGCACATGTGTGTGTGTCTGTGTGTGCATGTCTGTATCTGTGTGTGTATATATATGTGTGTGCATGTGTGTATCTGTGTGTCCACGTGTGTTTGTGCATGTATGTGTGTGTGTGTGTCTGTGTGTCTGTGTGTCTGTGTGTGTGCTTGTTTTGTATCTGTGTGTGCATGTGTATATCTGTGTGTGTACAGAGGGGTGTAATCTAGCCTCACCACAGGCTGAATTTCCTTTAGTTTATTTCACTATCTACACATCTCTAATTTGGTCATACCCCCTTTTTTGGCCTCACCAGTCACTGAATTCTTTATCAGGAGATTAGCGTCACAAGTACTGATGCTAACAGCAATAGCGATGGTCAGCTGAGATGCTAGCCCCAAGATGTAGATACAGAAGCCAAAAGATGACTCGTCTGTGCTTTGTCAGAGACAGGGACCAACACACAGGACTGAAAACCACAGGTCACCATTGCTTTCCCTGTATCTGGCCTCTATCCTTCAGCCTCTCTGTGGTGTCTCACCTAACAGGATGCCAAAGGCCAGGTCCAGTGCTCCATTTGGAGCTCCTTTACAACCTTCTGTATAGAATGGCACCTTCCGATAACCTAGAGCCCACAGAGGCAGGGGCAGGAAGAGAAAGGAGTTCAAGGCCAGCCTCAGCTACAGAGTGAGGAGCTACAGCGTGAGCTCTAAGCCATCTTCAACTATAGAGACTTTGTCTCGGACAAACAAGTTCATTTTAGGTTATATATTGAAATGATAATGTTCTAATTCATCCTTAAGCAAATATAAATATAGCATTAGATATATGTATATACACATACACATACCACACCCATACACACACACACATATACATACATACACATATACATCATATACATCATATACATACACATACACATACACACACACACACACACACACACACACACACACACACACATACACATATGTCAGTTTAAGTTTTCTGTTGTGGCCCCAACAATTTAGATATTTAAATGTGCCAAAGAGACTTACATTATAATTCTACTGGGTAAAAGTCTAGTCAGTCAGAGTTCTACCACATTAGACCCAGGCTGTAAGAGGGTTCAACTCAAACCTTACCTCCAATGCTCACCCCCTAAACTACATTTAATAGATGCTCAAAAAATACATACAGAAAAGTAAAAAGAAAAAAAAATCACCAATCCCTTAGGACCTACAAAGAATGACTTTCAATCGTCATCAAATCAATGTCGACTTCTTCGATATATTTGGTTTGTGTCAACTCAAAAGTTGAAGAAAGATGGCAAGTTGGCGGAGCACACAGATTGCCCAGTTCTGCTGCTAGAACCCAGGTAGCCAGGTAATTCCACCCAGCTCTTCGGTGGGCTGGACAACAGTGGCTGCTGTTGCTTAGCCACGGACACCTCTGGGGCCTGAGTTTTGAGGAACTGCAGCAGACAGTGCCGGAGGAGTGTGAAGCTCACCCTGTGTCCTCCACTCCCCCACCACAGTTGTCTGGCCTGAATTTTTCTGGACAGCTACAGACTGTGCAGACACCGTGTTCCCTGGATTTACAACTCCTTTTATAATGTTTTGGGTGAGGCCTGAAACTTTACATGTACGGATGTTTCCCTTGCTTTTCTTTAAGCTGAATGGGATTTCTTACAGGAGACCTGGCTGACACGGGAGAAGGACAGGCTCCAGAAAAGCATCAGAAAGCTCTGGTTATCTTCCTCTCAGCTTCCAGCCTTGTCTTCTTGGCCTGGTTCTAGAAAGCAGGAGGAAAAGCTATCTTCTTAAAGTTGAAAGTTTATCTTCGAACTAGCTTTACTTATTCCCAGATGTCAACAGCCCACCAGATGCCTAGTTGAGCCCTTCTCAGCGACACTGTTACTGTCTTGTTGTTGTGATAAAATATATTGAGGAGAGTAACAAAGGGGAAGAGGAGGTTGCTTGCTCTCGTGGGCGGATAGCACAGTCCTTTATGGCCAAGAGGGCTTGAGCCTGCGTTCATGTTACATCCATAGTCGGGAAGCAGAGAGAAATGAGTGCTAGCTTTCTCCTTTTTTATACAGTCCAGGGAATGGTGTCACCCAGTTAGGATGGGTCTTCCTACAGCAATTAACCTAGTTAAGGAAACCCCTCACAGGCATGTCCACAGGCTTGTTTCTCTAGCGTTCTAGGTCCTTCCAAGCTGACCATATTAATCCACCACACTATCAATACAAGCATTCTGTATTTGTATATTCTCCTCCTCAAACTTCATTTTAACTTCCAGTCAAAGCTTGAGATGCTTTTTAAAAAATGTTTTCATTGTGTCTGTTTATATCTTAGTCATTTATGTGGCGGGAAGAGGTGTGTATGTGTCACAGAACATAAGGGGGATGTCAGAGGACAACTTTCAAAAGTTGGTTCTCTTTCCACCACATGGGAACCTAGGATTGAACTCAGGTCATTCGGCTTACCGGTAAGCGCTTTTACCCATATAGCCAGCTCATCGATTCTGTCTTAGTTTTGTTAATGCGGGGTCTTATTCTAGTCCAGGCTGACCTACATAGTTTAGGCTGTCTGCAACTCATAGCAATCCTACCCCAGCTACACTCCTCACAGGCATGAGCCACCACACTCAGTTGCTCATGGTGCTTTCTGGGCCATTCACAGACGTGAGACACTTCAGTTTGACCCGCATATTCCCAGCTGAGGAGCTTCTCTGTGCTCCTGCTGTCTCAGCACTGGGACAGGAGGATTGCCACAAGTTCAAGGCCAGACAGAGATACATAGCAAGACTCTGTCACAACAAAAACCAAAAACAAATGAAACAAAACCAATAATGCTTACAGAACACAGCCAGGTATAGACTGATGGGGGGAGGGGGATGTGACCAGGGACTCAGAGGAACCTGGCCCCATTTCCTCTGAAAGGCACATGTGGGTATTCCCTAACTTGTGTCAGCTTTGCCGGACAGTCACTCCAGAAGACTAAAAGTAATTTTGGATGAATTAGAAATTACAACTCTTCTGAAACATCCCTATTTCTCTTCTTTGTTCTTTCTTTCTTTCTTTCTTTCTTTCTTTCTTTCTTTCCCTGCCTTATAAATCCTCAGCTTGGAACACTCCTAGGTGATATACAATTTTTTTGTGTCTCTCAATGACCATAAAGGTTCCATAAGGAGCTGTGTGGTGACTCACACCTGGAATCCTAGCTTAGAAGGCAAGGACAGGAGGATTGCTTCAAGATTGAGGGAAGCCTGGGCTACATATCCCATGTAGCTGAGGATGACCTTAAGTTTCTAATCCTCTTGTGACTGCCTCAAATGTGCTGGGGTTGCCGACCTGTGCCACCACTTCCTGTTTACTTCCTGTTTTGTGCTGAGCACTGAAGCCAAGGATTCATACACACCAAGCAGCCAACTGAGCTAACCCCCAGCCTCATGGCCAACTTTCCATGTACCCCTCTAGCTTGCACTTCTTCATTTTTCATAGACAGCTGCTGCCTAGCAACACTCAATACAGCAGGAAAGCCAGTCATGGTCAGCTGTCTTTAATGGGAAAACACCTTGATTGTTTTACAGTGCTGGGGAAGGGCAAAGCTGCCAGGGCTAGAACTAAAGGAGCGAAAAGTTAAATACTAACTGGGCAGAAAACTTCATGGCCAGTTACTTGGGAGAGAGGGCCAGGTAGTGAGGAAGAGGATGACTAGGAAGAGGGAGAGAGGGAGGGCAGAAGGGAAGGAGGGAAGGAGGAAGGAGGGAGGGAAAGAGGGAGGGAGGGAGGGAGGGAGGGAGGGAGAGAGAGAGGGAGGAAGAGAGGGGAGGGAGGAAGGAAAGAAGGAAGGAAGGAAGGAAAGAAGGAAGGAGGGAAGAAAGGAAGGAGGGAAAGAACAGTGAGCAAACCTATCCCTTTACTGCTTTTACTGCTCTACTGGTACCTGGAATTCAGTACAGAAAATCCCCAGATAAAAAATAAAGGCAGTACATATCTGTCTCAGCTACTGGGCATGAAACAATCAAGGAGACCTCTGGCCTTCTATCCTGAGTCACCCGCCTGGCGCCTCTCATGCCCATTGGAATGTCAGGGGTTATGGGGTCAAATGGGCACAGATTGAAAGGCTCTCTCTCTCTCTCTCTCTCTCTCTCTCTCTCTCTCTCTCTCTGGCTCTGGCTCTGCAAACCTGAGCCTCAGTTTCTTCATCTGCAAGCTAAGTGTTGATAATAGTTTTTGAAGATCCGGGAAGGACAGAGAGAAAGCCAGTACCCACTGCAATCCCAGATCCATGTGGGTTATTCAGCTATGTTGCTGCTTTTTTTTTCTCCACAGCACATTCACTTGTAAGTATTCTCTCTCTATTAACCCCTCACCCTAGAGAAGAAAGGCTCTTGTGTTGACAGTCCCCCAAATTTGACTGTATACCCACTGCTACTTTGGGGTACAGCCCCACTCTGCCCTGATGCTGATGTCTTACATAACCCTAAGGCTCCAAACAGTGAAAGGAGAGAGCAGGAAGTGTGGCTGGGGTGGATGCTGTTTACACCTGTTTATACTCTGGTGGGGGGGAGCAAGAGGCTACCTGGAGGAAGTGCTTCTCCTGCTTAATTAAATTCAGATTGCTGCTGACCTGGTGAGACATGGAGCTTGTGGGGATGGGAGGGAGGTGTAAAGCTTGAGCCTTGGGTGGGTGTGCTGGCACATGTTATTTTAAAAACAAAAATCTCCGTCATTTGATTTTACCAGTAAAGATTCAGTAGCCACAGGCTGGGGTAAGTAAGAGTCTGCTAGCTCAGAGAGGCGGAGAAAGCACCCAGCTGACCTTCCCACTTCCACTAATGGCTTAAAAGGAAAAAACTTTCTCCTTCCCCTCCCCCTCCTCCTCCTCTTCCTCCTCCTTCTTCTCCTCCTCCAGGATATCTTAAATACCCTTCAATTCACTGTCATACTTTCTGTTTACGTATATTTACTCTCTGTCAGCGTTACGCGCTACCTCTTGATCTAGCCATGACTTTATTTAGCTCTTGTGTCAAAGGTGTGTGCTAGGGCTGAGCCACACCACAACTACTTGTTGACAATAAACAGAGAGCTCTTGGATGTGGGCGAAGATGTGGGCAAGGACTGAGCCACACAGCAGGGTTTTTCCCGCTTCACGATCTTGAGGTTCACAATGTGATCGAATACCCTACAACGGGCACGTGCATGGACACTCAGTACCTGAGAGACAGAAAGCAGGAGAAGGGTCATTGTAAATTCAAAGCCAGGGGCTAGGGAGACAGCTGAATTCAAAAAGTGCCGAGCAGACATGAAGACCTCAGTTGGATCCTCAGAATCAGCACGGCAGTGTATATATATATACCTGTAACCCCAGCACTGAGGCCCGGAGATGGACACAGGCAGACTCAGGGATTACTGAAGCTCAGTACAAGATCCTGTTCCAGCAAAATATGGTGGAGAGAGTTAGAAGACAATGAAAGTCAACCGATGGCTTTCATATTCGCCTGCATGGGGGAGTGTACCTGAATACACCCATGCTTGCTCACTCCCAAGTACACATATGCAGGGAGAGGTGGGCAGGAGTGAGGGGCACAAAAGAAGAAAGATGAGAAGGAGAAGAAAAAGGAAAGCCCAAAGCAAGTTCAAAGGTACCCTGGAATAACTCCATCGTGAGACTAAGAGTTCTCATTCTTATGTGAATAAAGAAGGAAGGAAAGAAGGAAAGAAGGAAGGAAGGAAGGAAGGGAGGGAGGGAGGGAGGGGGAGGGAGGGAGGGGGAGGGAGGAAGAAAGGATGCAAGAAAGCAAGCAAAAAAGGAAACAAGCAAGCAAGGAAATGTAAGTGGTCTGATGTAGGGGGAGTAAAGATTAAAGCTCTGGGGGCCTTAACTGTGTGCTGGTACAATCAATACTTTAGTCTCGCCACTTGAAAGAAAGAGGCAGGAGGATTACTGCAAGTTTAAAGCCAGACTGAGCAACATTAGGAGGTCACACAAGTCCTGGCTACATAAATGAGACCCTTTCTCTGAGTCAGAAAAAAAAAAGACTTGAGTAAATCTTCAATTGAGTCTCATCTCCCATGCAGAAACCAAGCTCACTTCTTCCTTTCATCTTTTATTAAATGAAGATGGGAAATTTTTTACTTCTATTTTTTAAAAATATGGAATTTTCAATTAGCAGAATTTAAAATTTTACTCATAAATACAATGACAGGGGCAAACAAGATGGCTCCATGAGCAAAGGGCTGTGCAAGCGATCCTGAAGGCCTATATTGATCTGCAGAGTAAGCACACACACACCACCCATACACACACACATATGCATACACACACACAAACGTACATATGCAGCACACGCATGTGCATGCACACACACACAAACCCGTACATGCACACCAACACACACACACATACACAAACACACACTTCTACTCTGTCACGACGAATTCTTTTTTAGATTATTCAAGTACTGTGGGTGGGTTTTGTTTGCTCCTTCAGTTCTTTGAAGCAGGGTATTTCTATGTAACCCTGATTGGCCTCAAACTTACTATATAAACCAGGCTGCTTTGAACTTGTGGCAATCCTCCTGCCTCAGCTTCATGAGTACTAGGATTTC
Organism: Rhabdomys pumilio; assembly: GCA_030674055.1. NCBI lineage: Eukaryota > Metazoa > Chordata > Mammalia > Rodentia > Muridae > Rhabdomys > Rhabdomys pumilio. The sequence continues at coordinate 84,718,724 of JANHMN010000004.1, forward strand.
ATTTTTTAACAGTTTGCTTATCACTTTACTGATAAATTAGTATGTTGCCAATATCCATAAATATGACATGCTAGCATGCTTGACAGGTAGCCCATTGAACAGGAGATCTATAATTTATTAAATCTTTCGCCTATAGAACCTGTGTTATACCTCTGGATTTTAGCCCTTTGCTTATTTTGTTGTTGTATTGAGCCAGTGTCTCATATAGCCCAGGATGGAATCAAACTCACTATGTAGCTAAGGATGGTGTTAAACTTTTGGCCCTCCTGCTCTGACATTGTCAATGCTGGAATTACTGTCTTGAATCACCATCCCTGGTGTAGCTGATGCTGGAGATGGAACCCAGGCTTCGAGCATGCTGGACCAGTGCTCCATCAACTGAGGTACATTTTTACCTCATCTTTGCAACTTAAAGATAGTTCTGAGAGAACACAGTGGCACCTGCCTTTAATCCCAGTACTGTGGAGGTGGAGACATAAGGATCAGGAGTCAAGTTCAAAGACAGCTCAGACTGCAAGACACCTGTCTCAAAAGACAAGTGTGAATAAATAAAGTTCTAATTTCTATGAAGTAAATAATTGGTTACATAGGCCATTTGGGAAATATAGAGATTTTTCAATTTTAACTTCCCTGTGGAGGTATTTTCTGAGTGAATATAAACTGGCTAGACTCACTTGGCCCTCCCTGGCGAGAGCAGCTGATGTGACTCCACATACGGGAAGCTCCAAGCCTGACAGGAATGTCTGCTGCTGAGCCTGGCCAGGCCCGATTTCCTGAAGCTGACCTTGTCCTCCCCTTCTCTGTAAAAAACAATCCAGATATGATAACGGCAAAAATCACATTTTGTAAAATTTAAATTGCCTCAAGATCTCACAAATAGAACAACATGGTATCCTTTCACTGAATCAATTCTAGAATTGCATTTTAGAGAAATATTTAAAAGAATAACAAATAGGAGTTAATTTTGTGTATTTATATATTACTTTAAATGCTTGCACTTTTGTTCGATAAATGTTAATAGTTTCATCAGAACAAAATAGAGGTCTTGCCAAGTACAGCGGAACAGCAGGCAGAGGTTTAAAGATGCCTGGTTTTCTGGGTGTGGTAGCACACACCTTCAATCCCTGCACTTGGGAGGCAGAGGCAGTCAGATCTCTGAGACTTCAAGGCAAGGCCAGCCTGGTCCACAATCGAGTTCAGGACAATCAGGGCTCTGTTACACAAAGAAACCCTGTCTCAAAACCAAAAAGAAGAAGGAAGGGGAGAAGGTGAGGAAGAGAAGAAAAGAAAAGAGAAAAGGAAAAAGAAAAAAGAAAAACAAGATGCCTGGTTTCAGGCCAGTCTGGGTTTCATTAGATCCTATCTCAAAATTAATTCATTAAAGGCTTTTCAGGGTTTTTTTTTTTTTTAAAGACATAAAATGTTGAAAGAAAAATACAATCAATCTCTTTTAACACCTCCTGCTGGTATTTTACTATGCTTCTCTATAGTACTTTCCTAGATACAGTTAAACACCTAGGTTTTTTAAGTTGTCTTGTGTGTGTGCCTGTGTGCATGCATGAGGGCTAGGCTGCAGGGGCACAGTATGTGTATGCAGATCAAAGAACAACTCAAAGGCAATGCTTCTCTCACAACATTGTGTGGGTCCTGGGGATTGAACTCAGATTATCAGTCTTGGCTGCAAGCAACCGGTTGAGCCACATAGTCGGCCCAGCAGCCAAGTTTTAAATAGCTGGGATTATAATATAAATACAACCCTATATCTACTGCTTTCAGTCATAATGGTTTTCCATTCATGAACTGCACATACCTACTTTCAATAGTTATATAATATTCCGTTTCTCAGTATAACCATTTACACCACGTTCCCCCGTGTTCATAGATCAGGTTGTTCTAACTGCTCATCTCCTAAACGTGGGGTTTTGATCTCAGACAGCAATCCAGCTCTCCACTTTGAATTATTTCCTCATGAGAGATTCCCAGAAGTGGAATGACTAGCCCAAAGGAAATGAACACTTTTCAGGCCTAGGATACGTATTGCCAAATTCCTTTTCCCTAAAGGGCTGTGCCATTTCACACTCCCACCAGTTCTGCTACTCATCCCATATTTAATGGCATCCCTGGCTGAACTAGCCAATAGCAAGGTCTGAGCAAACTAGAACACATCCAGTCAGTAAATTATGCAGCCCCTGGACTCGATTGCTGGACTATGGAACCGCAGAAACAGACAGTCAGGAAGCATGAAGCAGAGAAAACCGGCAATAGGCATCTACATGGAAAATGCATAAATAGGTAAGAATACCTAGGGATGAAGTCTGATGAAAGGGTAAGTGTGGTGCACCGGGGTTGTAGCTCAACTGGGAGAAAACTTGCCTACAATGGACAAAAAGCCCTGAGTTCCGTTCCAGCACCACATAGTGGTGCATGCCTGCAGTCCCAGCCCTTGAGAGGGGAAAGAACCATCAGAGGTACAAGGTCTTCCTTGGCCACATAGCACATTTGAGGCCCAGCCGGTGTATATTTATATAGCATATTTGAGACCTTGACTTAAAATATTTTTAATTAAAAACAAGAAATTGTGCCAAGTCCCCACTGGTTTTAACCATGTTCACTCTAGGCTTACTACCTTACATGGCTATAACAAAAACTAGCTAGTTATTTTTATTTGATTTGTTGTTGTTGTTGTTGACCTCAAATTGGACACGTATTTGAGGATGACCTTGACCTTTGGATCCTCCAGCTTCCATCTCCTGAGTTCTGGGGTTATATGTGTCACTAACACACCATGTTTATGTGGTAGTAGAATTGGAACTCAGTGCTCCCCTGCTAGGGGAGCACTCTGCCAGGAGAACTCCATTAGAAGTCCCTGAGCTACCTAGTACCATTGCACTATTTAAAGTTTCCAGAATATCACATACAAAAGAAAACTATTCAGGCTAAAAATTCGCATAGTTCAGGGTTTCTCAAAAGCTGCTGCTGCAAGATTCCGGTACTTTCAAGGCCAGCCCTAGCATTTTCGTGGCTGGAGGATCATGGTGGTCTTTTCTGAATTCCCAGAAATAATTAAGTCAATGAATGGAATTTTCTCAAATGTAAATTCTCCCATGATCCCCCTCACCCCACCCCCAAACTCTGGCAACTGCCACCACGCTTCTGCTCACAGATGACAAGAATGAAGACTTCACCAACAGTCACAGAAACCGCTGGGGCAGCTGGTCACAGCCTAGGAGACTGTGTTTGTGGTTTTCAGCCTTTACCACAGCATGGAAGGCGGTCATATTTTCTGCTCTCAGAATCACTTCATGTCCTGTGATGGAGCAAACAGCAATAGGTTCTGACCATTTCCCATGGGCATCAAAATGTCAGTTGCTGAAGGCTGCCCTTTGTAGAAATGGGAGCTAAGCTGAGTCCCCCCAGACCTTTCTTGGGTTTTCTTATGGATGAGAAAAACACAAAGGGTGACATATGCTGGGACTGACAGGGTCTGCTCCCCAAAGCAGCAGAAGCTACAGTCTTCTTAGATAACTAAGGCTTAATCTGTACCTTGTCTGATGCTTTTCCTGCCAATAGCCACACAACTCCCAGCCTCAATTAGCCCTGCCCCCATACTGGCTTGAAGAAGAACTACTTAAAACCTTCCTGGACTGAGGAGATGACTCAATCCTCACCTTTGCAAGTTGTGAGGACCTGATTCAATCATCAGAGCCCACAGAAAACTACTAGGTATGGTGATATATGTAATCCAGGTGATGGGGAGGTAGATACAGGAGGGTTCCTGGGGCTAGCTGGCTAGTCAGTCCAGCCTAATTGGTGAATTCTAAGCCATGGAGAGACACCATGTCAAAAAGAAAAAGTGGGTAGTACCTGAAAGTGAGACTCAAGATTATCCTCCTGCCTCTGCACACATGCACATATGTACATACTTATATGCACACATGCATTTTTAAGTTTTTCATTTAAAAAAAAAAAGTGTTTTCTAGTTCAAGGATAATTCAAGTAACCATAGTCTCAGCAAGTCTCTCACCACACCATCAGGTTAGAAATTCAGGGTACCAAACCATCCTCCCCTAAGGGATTAGATTCTGCCCTTTTATAAGCTGACCAAGTGGCCTGCAGTACCCCTGCTTTGAGAAGCTCTAGGCAGAGCTGATAATATCTTCTGTAGCATTCCCTATTTGTAGAGAGTACTCCCAACATAATCATCTGGTCCCAGCCTTCCTACCTAGTCTCTTCTGGATAAATTCCCACACATTTTTTATTCTCTGAAGGGACCATTCCACAAAGCTATAATGGTTTGTGTGTGTGTGTGTGTGTGTGTGTGTGTGTGTGTGTATTTGGCCCAGGGAGTGGCACTTGGGGTAGGTGTGTCACTGTGGGATTGGGCTTTAAGACCCTCATCCCAACTGCCTAGAAGCCAGTATTCTGCTAGTAGCCTTCAGATGAAGATGTAGAACTCTCAAAAACTCCTACATCATATCTGCCTGGATGATATCAATGTTCCCACCTTGATGATAATGGGCTGAACCTCTGAACCTGTAAGCCAGCCCCTATTAAATGTTGTCCTTATAAGAGTTACCTTGGTCATGGTATCTGTTCATAGCAGTAAAACCCAAACTAAGACAAAAGCCCAGCTGTGTCTGTGCCCTACTCTCTATCTGAATACCTTTCCATAAAGAGTGAAACCAAGCAAGTCAGATCACATCCTCCTCCAGGAAGCCCTCTAGGACTCTTCTTCACACACTCTCCACTCCTCCCTTCCACCAATTTGCAGGGAGTGTGTGTGCGTGTGTGTGTGTGTGTGTGTGTGTGTGTGTGTGTGTGCCTTTCAGTGTTTATGAGTCTGTGTCTGTATGACTCTGTGTGTATCCATATGTGTATCTGTGTGTCTGTATTTATGTCTATGTGAGTCTGTGTGTATCTGTGTCTGTGTGTATCTGTGTGTGTGTGTCCATGTATCTCTGTATGTGTGTCTGTGTGTATCTGTGTGTGTGTCTGTGTGTATCTGTGTGTGTCTGTGTGTGTGTCCATGTGTGTACCCTTCTAGACACTAATATCTTCATGTGTACTCTAGTGTTTACTTTGTGTTTGCTAAGTGGCTATGAACGAATGGATTCCCAGCTCAGGATTGTTGATTACATTTCCTGCACCCCTGCCTTCTACAGATTTTTTGTGCAATTCACATGTTTTCTGTGTAGTAGTGTGTGCTGGGGGTTCTGGGAGTTGAACCTAGGGCCTCATACTCTTTTTCACTTTTTATTTTAATTGGTTTGTGTTTGGGGAGATTGTTTTATTTGTTTGAAGACAGGATCTCACTGTGTAGTACTTGTCTAGAACTCACCATGTAGACATGCCATTTGCAACTACCCTCTTGCTGAGGGCTAGGGTTATGGTGCACGCACACACACACACACACACACACACACACACACACACACACACCTCCAGTCTCAATTTTTATTTTGAGACAGGGTCATGAGAAACTGCCCAGGGTGGCTTTGAACTTGTGCTACAGTCCAGATGGGACTTGAACTTGTGAACTTTCCATGTGGTAGGATTATAGACCCAAGACACTGGGGGGTAGGTCTCTCCTAGATTAAGACAAATCCATACCTCTGTGTCTGCTTGGGTTTGGCCCTTTGATCATAACTGGGAGAGAAATTGATTCGTAAACATTGCAAGGCTCCATCCACAGAGATGAAGATTCTGGAGGGAGTCGGTAGTTTTACAAGCTTTTCAGATGCTGCCAAAATGAAGCTAAATCTGGTAGTGGCTTCCTTGGGCTCTTCTCCTTCCAAGCTCATGGCAAGGACTGGTTTGAGGTAGGAGAAGCAGCTGGTATAAGATTCAAAAGATACCCTCCCTCTCCAGGTTGCACACAGCAGGACAGGCTTTCTGAGAGAAAGGTCATCCTTAAACAGCACACCCTACAGTGTTCTCCTTATCATAACTCCTCCCACACAGCAGGCCATTGTGTGCAAGGCTCAGCCACTGTCACCAGACACCATGTGTCTAGCCCACTATGCTCACCCTGCAAATGAACCCAGCAAGGACCACTCAACTATGCAAGGAGGTCCAGGGCTGGCCCAGGTGAGCCGAGGACAAAGTACCCACAGGACCTTGGCATTTTAGGCTCTACCACAACAGCCCAGTAGCCGTCTGTTTTCTCTTAGTGGGAAAGAGGCAGACTGATCCTAACCTCATGCCCCTGGAAGTCTGACCACCTCAGGCTACCAGGAGCCTTTGAAGAGCCCAAGGTTTGGCATAAGTGAGCAAGATTTTCCTCAGTCCCTTACAGCCTGGTTGCTATCCCATTGCATTTCAGTCCTGGTTTCAATGTCATCTCAGCTCACTGGAACTGCCCCAGATGCCCTACATGAGTGTGAGGAGGTGGTTCCCACAGCTGACCCACGCAAGAGAATCCCAGCTACACATTCCGTGGTCCACTCTGGTCATAGGCCCACTCTGGATGTAATCCTACTTTGTAAGGCTGGCTCAGCAGAAAGCCACTGGCTTCGCTAGTCTTTCTCACCCCCATGAAGTCCTCGGTGCTATAACCAGCTCACAGAGAAGGGAAACAGCTGGAAATTCAGCTCTAATGCTCCTTCCTGGCCCCCGAATTACTTTAAAAATACTGAATACTTTGAGTTACATTATTTGGTACTGGTAGTGATTGAAGTAGTCGACGACGACGTAGTAGTATTTTATGGTAGGGTTTCTATTGCTGTGATAAAACATCATGACCAAAAGCAACTTAGAGAAGAAAGAGTTTATTTGGTTTACAGGTTAACTCCATTTAGAAAAGCCATGGTCGGAACCTGGAGACAGGAACTGAAGTAGAAGCCATAGAGGAATGCTGCTTCCTGGTTTTCTTCCCATAGCTTGCTCATTTTGCTTTCTTATGTACTTCAGAACTACCTGGCCAGGAGTAGCACAACTTCCAAGTGGGTTAGACCCTCTGACATCAGTCCTTAATCCTAAAAAAGGAGCAAAAATGGCCCACAGACTTGCCTACAGGCTAATCTTATAAAGACATTTTCTCTATTAAGAAATTGTCTTCCCAGTCGGGCAGTGGTGGCACACGCCTTTGATCCCAGCACTTGGGAGGAAGAGGCAGGCAGATTTCTGAGTTCAAGGCCAGCCTGGTCTACAGAGTGAGTTCCAGGACAGCCAGGGCTACACAGAGAAACCCTGTCTCGAAAAACCAAAAGAAAAAAAAAAGAAACCCTCTTCCTATGCATGTGTAGGTTTGAATCAAGTTAACAAAAACCAACTAGTTTAGTGTGCTGTGTAACGGTGTGCACCTGATGTCAGAGAACAACTTTGTGGAGTTGTGTCTCTCCTTGCATGTTTTCTGAGGTTTCAGGATTGAACTCACATTACCAGGCTTATATTGCAAGTCCCTTAACTGATGAGCCAGCCATCTTGAAGGCCTGGAATGTCTTGTCTCTCTCTTTCTTTCTCTCTCTCTCTCTTTCTTTCTTTCTTTCCTTCTTTCTTTCTTTCTTCCTTTCTTTCTTGCTGGGAGAGATATGGTCTAACTCTTTAGTCCTACCTGGCCTAAAATTTATTATATAACTCAGGTTGGCCCCAGACTACCACCAATCCTCCTGTCTCAGCCTTCCGAGTGCTGGAATTACACATGCAAGCCACCATACCTGTCTTTGCTTTTAAGCTCTATTTTGACTTCTTCGATGTGGTGGTGGTAGTGTAGCTTGCTGGCTTGGTCATTTGGTTATGATTCTAGCTTGATTTCTATTGCTCTGATAAGCATCATGACAAAAAGCTTGGGTAGGTCTGGTGGTTTAAATGATGTGTCCCCCATAAGCCTGAGCATTTACATTATTGGTCCTTAGTTGGTAGCTGCTTGTAGCCACCTGCAGCCACACATCAACTGGTTTCACCTGAAATGGGGACTGGGAATGAAAAGGGATGGAGGGGGAGAGGAGATGAAGTCAAGACAAAGTTCTCTGATCAAGGTTCCAAGCTTTAATGTTCAGCTGTCAATTTAAAAGGGAAGGCCCAACCCAAAACCCCTCCAGGTTTCAGCCGGAGATGGGTGGGATAATCCATAATCCATTCTTGCTGGTGTTATCTCCAGGCAAGCCCAGGGACAGTTCCATGCAGCTAAGGTGGGTAACTCCACCTAGATCCTATCACTTGGTCTGTTGTGGTAAGCAAGGTCTCTCAGGCCTGCTCAAGGCTGGAGGAAGGGCACAGCTGTTGACAAGAAGGTGTCATAAGTGAGCAAGACCTTGCTCTTACTCTGAAGTTTCAAAAGATTCGTGCCATTGCCAGTGTGCTCTCTGCCCCCTGTTCACAGTTCAGCATGTGAGCTATCAGCTGTTCCTTCTCCCATGGCTTCAGTCTGCCATCATGGACTCTAACACTGTGGAATCATGCACCCAATTAAATGCTTTCTTTAATACGTTGCCTTGGCTGTGGCATTTTATCACAGCAATAACAAAGTGACTAAAACAGAAGTTGGTACCAGGCAATAGGCTATTGCTGTGATAGACCTAACCATGTGGTTTGTGGGGCAGTGTGGAAGGCTTTGGAACTTTGGACTAGAAAAACAGTTGAATGCTGTAATAGGCCATCCTAGTAGGAACTTGGAAAATAGTAATACTGAGGGGCCATGTGGACTGTGGGAACATGGCTCAAGAGGTTTCATAGAGGAACAAAATTAGCAATTAGGCTAGAGACTACTCTTGTGATATTTTGCCAAAGAATGTGGCTATGTTCTGCCCTTCTCCTAAGATAAGGCAGAAATTTTGCCTGAGACTAAATTTAAAAGTAATGGAGTAACTTCTTTGGTGGAGCTTATAAGACAGTCTGATATTGGGTATACCACATGGCTAATAGTAATCCCTCTTAGGCAGGTCTACAATGAAGAAGAGCAAGTTGGGCAAAAAGAAAAAACTGTACAGCTTGAAAGAAAAAGACGCACCATGAAATGTGATGTCGGAGTCAGAGTTTGCACTAAAGAGGATAAAGAGATTAGGAAGAGACCTAATGGGAAGTTGAGACTGTTGTAAATGTGATTCCAAGGTCACAAAAAAAAAAATATATATATATATGTATATATATATATATATATATATATATATATATATATATATATACCCTAGTAAAGGAGTTGTAGACGGTCTCTTTAAGTTAAGGAGAGCCACTGGGAACAAGCCTGTGGCAGAAGAGTTCCTCCACTGAGACCCTGAGAGGCCTTTGTGTGAATCTGTAAAAGTGAAACCTGAGCTGTCTTGGAAAGCCAGAGATGTTGATGGTCAGAGCCATGAGACTTCTGCCCAGGAGAGCTGCAGACAGAAGAGTGGAATCAGCCCAAGGGAGAGAAGCGTGTTGCAGTCAGACGAGCTGGAAGGTTGGGTCATTTTATTTCTGTCACACATGGAGCTACAGGATTTGGAGTTTGACCTTTTGTGTTTCAGTCTCTCTTCCATCCAGTATTTCCTCACTATGCCCAAGTCCCTCCCTTTTGGAATGGTAATGGATATTCTATGCCGTTGTAGGTTGGAAAGGTATAATTTGTTGTTGGCTCTTACGTGGGGTTACAATGAAGAGATTTGCTTTGAGTCTCAGAAGAATATCTGGACTTTAAAACTGTGGGAGATGGTGAAAGGCTATGGGGACTTTGGAAGTTGGACAAAATACATTTTGTGTTATAATACAGCCATGATACTACTGGGGACAAAGGAGTGGAATGCAGGTGGTGTGAATGAGATGTCCCATAAGTCTCAGGCATGTGAACACTTTATTCCCAGTTGGTGGGTGTTTGGAGGGGATTAGGAGGTGTGGCTTTGATAGAGGAACTTTGTCACCAGATGTAGGCTTTGAGGTTTCAAAAGACCCATGCTGTTCCTGGTGTGTTCTCTGACTCCTGCCTGCAGTTCAGTAGGTGAGCTTTTATTTGTTCCTGTCACCGAGCCTTCCCTCTGTCATCATGGACTCTGTGGAGCCACAATCCAAATTAAATACTTCTTTTATAAGTTGCCTTGGTCATGGTGTTTTATGGATTTTTACATGGAGTTACAATTATGAGATTGCCTTGAGTCTCACAAGAGACTTTGGACTTTAAAATAGAGTGGGGACTGTAAAAGACAATAGAGACTTTTGAAGCTGAACTAACTACATTTTGTGTTATGACAGGATCACGATACCACTGGGGGCCAAGAAATGGGAGGCTTAGTTTCTCAGTAAGAGAAAAGTCACTAATATGAGAGGAAAGAGCTTATTTTAGCTTGCAGGGACACTAAGGCAAGAACAGGAAGCAGAAACCATGATAGAATCCTGCTCTCTGGCTTCCTTTCCCTGGCTTGTTCAGCTGCCTTTAAGATAGAGGCCAGGCCCACCTGCCTGGAAACGATACCTCCCACAATGGGGGGCTTTCCTCTATCAACTAGCAATCAAGAAAATAGAATGAATAAATAAATAAATAAATGCAGAGAAAAACACTCTAAGGGCAACATGTTGGCTTAGAGAATTCAGGTGCTTGCCACACAAAACTGGTGGCCTTAATTCAACCTCTGTAATTCATGGTGAGATGAGAGAACTGACTCTCTGAAACTGTTCTCTGGTCTATACACACATACACACACACACACACACACACACACACACACACACACACACACACACGCTCACACACCATGGCATGTGTGTACCTACACATACTTATGAGCATGCTCACACACACACATAATGACAACTAGATTTAAGCCAAGTGTGATGACATGTGCCTGCAATCCTAGCACTTGAGAGGTGGCACAGAAGAATTAAGTATTTAGGACCATTGCTATGTAGTGAGAGTTCAAGGCCACCCTAAGCTATATGTAAGACTCTGCCTCAAAAAATATGAATAGCAATATTTAAAATTTAAAAATAAGTGCCTCAAACATGTCCCAATATACATACTAGGCATGGAAGTGTTCCATCATCCAAGTATGACATTATCTTAGTAGAGGGAAGAATAGGAATATTATCCGGTAAATGCACAGAACTCCACAGCTAGCAAATTCCCTTCACAGACATTATGAAATTATTATATTCATAGCTTCAACTACCTTATAAGCATCAGGCACAGTAGTAGCCATCCATTCTTCAGATCCACGTTAGTGACTCCAAAGCAAATGGAGGCTTGGCTATGAGGGCTGATGAGGGGAGAGCCAGAGCCTGCAGCTTAGTGTCTGAGGAGGCTAATCAAGTCCAATTACACCAAGACAAGTGTACACAGACTGGAATGCTGAACGAAATTCTAGAGGGCTTTTGGGTATGCTCATACCTTTGATAAGCACGTGATTCATTCAACAAACATTTATTGAGTTCTGACTGGGTTTACAGACAGATATATTAGAAACTGAGAGATGAGACAGATTAGATATAGGGAGAAGGAGAATGAGTCAGAAGAAAGGTTGGTAACACGGGGTAGTGGGCAGGCTGCCTCTGGCTTCATAGTCATGGGACCCGGCTCAGATCTGTCATCAACTCAACTCAGAACGTCTAGAGAAGTCAATAGCTTCACGGTTTATACAAAATGATCAAGTTGACTTCAATAGTTGTTCTAGGCTTCTCAGCCTGAACCCAAGACATTCATGACCCAGACATTGTTCTTCTCTAGTCTTCAGTGCTGGAGACCTGCATCTTCCACCCTGCTACCCTGACAGCAGGCACTACTTGACAGTGGTCAGAGTCACATGTCTTAGTACCCACATGACACAACAGTTCTCACAGAATGCCATCCCTCTTTCTATCTCCCTGCTCTTTTCACCTACAAATTGCTTACTAAAGCCCCAAGATTGACTCAGGGGGGTGACAAGTGGCTCAGTTGGGAGAGCATGTGCCTAGCAAGGCAAAGCCATGGGTTTGATCCCCAGTGCCAAATAAGACTGTAGTCATACACATCTGCAATTCCAGCACTAAGAGGCTGAATAAGTAGAAGTTCAAGGTCATCTTTGGCAATACAGCAAGTTCAAGATCAGCCTGACCTACAAGAGACTCTGCCTTTAAAAAAATAAAATATTCAACCCACATTAGTTACTATTCCCTCAGCATTACTAACAGAACACCATGCACAAAAGTAGGTCCAAGCATTATGGAATTCATACTTAAATAATAACAAAATAACTGTAGCTGGAAGTATGACTAAGTACCAGAGTGTTTGCCTACCAGGCATGAAGTCTGATTCCTAACACCAAAACAAAATTGTTTTTGAAGAAAGAACTCCCATTAATAAATTATAGCATAACCGAAACACCAAACATTTAGGAACGTAAGAATTTACTGCATCCGTTTCATCCACTTGTATATGTGAACATCCCAGTGAACATTGGAGGTCAGAGGACAACTTGTAGAAGTTGGTTCTTTCCTTCCAACATGTGGGTCCCAGAGATGGACACTCAGGTCACCAGTCTTGAAAGCAAGCCACGGATCCATTTTACAACCCCAACGGTAAGTGCTTAAATGTGCTCAAAGAGTGAATGAATGAATAGATGGGCGGGTGGAGAGATGAATTAATCAAGCAGGAGATGGGGATGGGGAGTGATAGTTTATGGATGGAGAATGGAATGAATGGGTGATTTTTATGAATGGGTGAGATAATTTGCTTCAGTCAAACCATTATGGGGGAAATGTTGGACATGTCTGTTACCTTAGTACTCAGAATGAAAGATGCACAAAAATCCTAAGGGATTTTTTGTTGGTGGTGGTTTTTTGTTTTGTTTTGTTTTGTTTTGTTTTGTTTTAATCAATTTGGCTATCTAATAAGACCCTGTCAAAAAAGTAGGGGTGGGCTCAGTGGCAAGGAGTTAGTCAGCCAGTTTTATGGTGGTGATTGAAATAAGGGTTGTGAAGCTTGTAAAAAGACATTAGCAATCTCACTAGTAAATGTAAAATCTGTAGGTTGAGAACACAGTTTAGTGGTAGAGCAATTGCCTATCATGCACACAGATCTAGTTCTACCCCAACATGGTAGATTTAGATAGAAAAGATAGATGAATAGATGGATAGACGGACGGACGGACAGAAGGGCAGATAGATGGATGGGTTGGTAGACAGACAGGTGGATGAACAGACAGACAGACAGACAGACAGACAGACAGACAGACAGATAATATGCAGACAATTAACAGATACTTGTAGACAAGTGTCTGTCCAATTTGTACTGCTGTCATAAAAAGACAAATTAATTGATACATCTGAAAGCTAAGAAACCCAAAACTGAGAGGCTAGCATCTGAGGACAATATTGATGAATTATTCCATAGGAGAAGAGCAACAGAAAGTAAGAAAGAAAGAAAGAACCAACCCATGCTTTCATAAGGAGCCCATTCCAGTCTCCAGCGTCATGGAACCTACTCCCTCCACAACATGAATTCAGCCTTGGATTAAACCTTATGTCAGCCCCATTTCCCAGAACTGCTGTGTTCAGACTCTGCTCCAACATGTGAACTTTGTGGGACATTTTTCAACCACAACAAGTGACCAATAGAGCACACAAAGCCCTCAGGAAACTCCTATCGGCTGTTCTAGGTTAAAGATTACGATGCCAGCCATGGCTGATTCTTTCTGACCAGCTTAGCCCAGCTGATAAAAGTTCACTGGAGTTAGGCCAAAATATGGACTCATTAGACCTAAAGAAAATATGTTCTGCATATAATTCCTATATCAACAGTGAGGAAGTAGATGAGAAAAGGAAGAGATAATGTACTGCTATTAAAACAAAGAGGAACTTGAAATGCCAACTACTAAGGGCGAGGTCTCCACACACCACGCTGCTCACTGGTGCTTCAGGTACACATCCTATCATTAGTCCCCATACCCCACAGCACACCTTTCCTCTCCCCACATAGAGGGTTCGCAGGAGCTTATTCAATCCCTGTCTTCCAAAGCTTTCTAACAGCCCAGGACTGTGAACAGCCAGAACAGTATCACTTAGCTCTAGAAAAGGAAAAGCATGGTAGGATTGGACTAGATTTCTTGAAAGACAAAAATGAAGCATCAACAAGAGTCTCTTTCTGAGCCAGGTGTGGAGGTGCATGTTTATGCTCCCAACACTCAGGAAGCTAAGACGGGATGGATGACTAAAAAATCAAAATTTAAGTTTGGCTATAATGTTAGTTCAAGACCTATGCTACCTAATAAGACTTCCTCTCAGAAAAAAAGAAAAGAAGGAAAGAAGGAAAGAAAGAAAGAAAGAAAGAAAGAAAGAAAGAAAGAAAGAAAGAAAGAAATAGAGTTTCTTCTCTATGCTATAGTGCATCAAAACGTGATTCTTTTTTAAGTATGAGAATTTCTAAGTCAGGCTTGACAGTTCCTGACTGTGGTCCCAGCACTAGGAAGACTACAGCAAGAAGATTATTACAAGTTTGAAAGCTTGGGTTTCACAGTGAGTTCCAGACCAGAGTTTCAGTAGGGCTTGTTTCAAAACAAAATGTTTTGTTAAAGAGTATGAGCTAGTTTTCTTTTAAAGTTAATAGATGGCCAGGCATGATGCCACAGATAATGTCTGTATTCCTAACACTCGGGAAGGTGAGGGAGAAGAATGGCAAGTTCAAGTGTCTGTCCTGTCCTCCAAATTGTTGAAAATAAACAAACTAATGATAATAATAATAACAATAAGATCAATAATAATATAGGGTTAATCAGAGAGAATTCAGAGCTAGTGCAAGAAAAACAAAGAAGAGCTGAGATGTTATCAGCCATGACTAGGCCCAGTCACGCGGTGTTCATCTTGCTCTCACAAGATCATTTGGAGTTCTCTCTTTTTAAATTTTTTCATTTATTTGTATACACACACACACACACACACACACACACACACACACTCAAGAATGTGTGCTCCCATATGAGCATGCATGTGTCATGTGCACATGTGGAGGTCAGAAGACGACCTTCTGAAGTTGGCCCACCAAGAAGTTCTGAGGCAGGTCAAACTCAGACTGACAGGCTTGACAGCAAGTGCCATGTGTCTTTACTTGCTAAAGGCATCTAATAGGCCCTGAGGGGTTCTTTTCTTTGGTTTCAGAGGAACATTGTCATCCTGAGAGTCTTTAGAAACTCTGGTGTCCATACTGGGCTTAGAATAGTTCCTTAAGGGACTTAGAATAGTTCCCTGTGGAGTGGGGGGATGTGATAGTATAAGCCTGCAATTATAAGCCCAGGAGGCTGAGGCAAGAGGCCAACCTAACCAGACCTTCTCTCAAATAAGCAAAAACAAAAGCCAGAAAGAAGTAGGGTTGACAGTGTGCACTATAGTTACCTGGAGAGCCAAGATAGGAGGTTTTTGATAGCCCAGGAGTTTGGGACCAACCCAAGCAACATAAGGGGCCTATCTCTAGCTTGGTTGGTTGGTTGGTTGGTTGGTTGGTTGGTTGGTTGGTTGGTTGGTTGGTTGGTTGATTTATTACATTGTCTCAAGTAAGCTGTCCTCAAACTCACTATGTAACAGAGGCTGGCCTTGAACTCAGAATTCTCCTGCTTCCTCCTAAATGCTCCAATGATAGGAATGGTCCGTTACATCCGATGAGAACTCATTTCTGTTTGTTTGTTTTTTCTAACATACATTTTTCACTGATTATTTAAAAATTTTATATAACGCACCCTGATCACAGTCTTTTCCTATTCCTCTCAGGTCCACCCTCCCACTCTTGTGCCCACCCTCCCCTCAAAAATACACCAAGTCCCATTTCTTAAGTAAAACCTAAAATACCTCAGCATGAAACCCAGACACTGCAGTATTAAAGAAACATAAACTTTCTACTTCCTCCCCCTTACCTCTGAGGTACCTGGGGCAATCAGGAGAGCTGGTGAGAGCAGCCTCACTGGCTGTAGCACTTGGGAGTGCAGGCCCTGCACCTTGCCTGAGCAGCACAATGAGCTGGCCCTGATAGTGAAGGCACCAAAGAGCCATCCCTGACAGCATGAGAGTGAGAGAGCTGGCCCAGCACCTCCCAAGATGCAACACTTGGGAGAGTGGGTCCCAGGCCTGAACTTGGCAGCACAGTAGAACTGGCTCTAGAAGCCTGGGTGCAGGTGAGCCAGCCGGAGGACATGAGAGCAGGAGAGCTGGCCCTGCTTCCTGCTGATGGCAGCACTGGGTGGCTTAGCCAGAGCAGTGCTGGAGAGCTCATCCTGATGGTGCAGAAAAGGGAAGGTGGTGGTTGGTGGTGGTGGTAGTGGTAGTGGTGGTGGTGATGATGATGATGTTGATGGTCAGAAACTGTCACCACCACTGCCATCAAGGATCATGAGGCAGTGTGTCTGAGTAACCCAGGTTGCAATCCTCCTGCCCCAGCCTCCCGAGCATTGAGATTATTATCATGTGTCAGCATACCAGACCCAAGAACTTTGTTCTAATCGCAAGAAGAATCCCAAGAGAAATGTTTTATCCAAATCATTCCTATTCTCCATGCCCAAAAGATCCTTGAAAATTGTCTTTGTGGATGTGAAAATCCTAATTTAAATGTTCTGAGAACCTAGCGCTTGGGACGCAGAGGCAGGATTGTTAATTTGAGGCCAGCCTGTACTACATCATAATCTCTAGGCTAACCTGAGCTATGTGATGAAATCACCTTGAGCTCAGTTGGTATTGCACTTGCCTAACATGCACAAAACCCTGGGTTCAATCATTAGCACCACATTAACTGTGTGAGGTCCATGCCTGTAATCCCCATGTCGGGAGGTAGAGGCAGAAAGGTCAGAAGTTCAATATTAGCTATGGGGAGGGGAGAGTGCGGGTGGGGGGGAAGGGGGGGATGTGGTTGAGGTCAGCCTGAATAATGTAGCATAAAAGGCTGAGGAGGGAGGAAGAGAGGAAGGGAGGGAAGAAGTAAAGGAGGGAAGGAGGGAGAAAAGGAGAGAAGAGGAAGGAGGGAAGGAAGGAGGGAGGGGGAAACCTACAGCTCGTACTTCCCAGCTTGGAATTCTTAGTGCCTTCCTGAGCTCCTCGGTGCTTGCCATTGCTCTCATTTCTGCATCCTGCTCCCTTTTCCTCCCAACACTGCAGACTTGAGGTTCCAGTGAGTAGAAAGGAGGCCTAAGTGAGGTACCCACCTCGGAGTAAAATTAAGATAAGAATGCAAAGCCATAAACTGAATGGTAAACAGAAAAGGAAGAGACATCTGGTCCACACCACAATCTTCTCTACAGACACTTTCGTTGACACGTCAGGATTCAGTGGACTCTTACCTATGGCTGCAAACGTGAGGACAGGGAAGCTGTGGTCCTTGAAGAAGGCTGGCCCTCACAGGGGATGTACTGGGGACTTTGAGTAGTCCTGGACCTGAAGGTAATTCCAAAAGCCTTCTAATTTACCATCTATCCCAGCTGAGGAAGCACACCTCTATTTTCCCTCAGCAGCTGACAGAACTTCTTCCTAAAACCAACGAGGGGAGTACCCTCCCCAGACTGGTCCATTAGCTCTCAGTAAAGGCAACAAGCCCCACCCCCCACCCCTGCCGACAGGCAGACAGGCAGACAGGCAGACAGACAGACATATAAAAAGTAAAAATAAATAAATAAATTATCTTTTTACCTCAGCCCTCCTCTGGCTATGGCCTTCTCTGTTACTGTGGTTGCCTCAGCTCCCCCTCCCCCTCTTGCTTCCATCCTGTTCTGCTCAGCAAAACACTTCTACCAAAGTTACTGTGATCTGTCATTGGCCAAACCCAGTTGTTGGTTTGAGTAGACACCTTCCTTATAGCTGGAGGATCCTGAACACATACTACTCTCAGGATAGCAGGCCTCAGCAGCACCCCAGGCCCTTGAGGATGACCGGCTGTTATCTTTCATACACACACACACACCTGCTCATGGGAGCCACGCCATCCTCAGAGGTCCTGAGTCATGGTGACCTGAGAATTACTAGCCTATTTGATCTAACTTGTCCTGCAGTGCTCCTCATACTCCCAATAGAGAACCCCAAGTGGGGTTCCATATTCCAAGTTTCTACGATGATGTGGCCTCCAGGTTAACCTGGTTCTTCCTTCAGAAAAACTGAAACTCCTGAAGGCCCTAATCTCGTCAGTTTTCTCTCTCTTTTCAATTTTGCATATGCCTGGCCTCATCCACAGGGTGCTGGTTTATAAAAGACAGCTTCATTTGCAAAAGGCTATACTATGGCTTAGCCTCTGGGTTCCACCAACAAGGAGCCCTTTGATTGACTTGAGATTACTCACCTAGAATTCACAGTCCTACCCATTCAGTCTCCAGCTATTCTCCTCAGTCCCCCTTGAGCCTCCTCCTCCTCCAGTTTCTCCTGCAAGACCTTCTGAACACCCCCATCTCCATCCCAGTCAGGTAGAACCTATGGCTTCCCTCTGGATTACCTTCCATGGCTATAAACCAATCATAGCTGTGTATTGATCATTCTTGACATTCTATTAGGGTCATTTGGGACTCACTGTCACATTTATTTTCATTTCAAAACAGTGTTTAAAGGCAATCTACAACTACTTGATACCTAAACAAACACCCAGACCCATTATGTCAATAATCTGGTAAATGTTTTACTCGCTGGTCTCCAGCTGCCATGAGGACACAGCCGACCATTTACCAGATGCTCAGATGATGCCTGAAGAGCAATCTACTGGGAAATTACTCTGAGATAGAGTGACACACTGGCCATGTCAGAGCTGCTAAATTGGATGGGGCATGGTGTTGTGATAAAAGCATAGACTAAATGAGGATTTATCTTGGACAAACTTGACTCTAGTTCTGATCCTGGCCATGTCCATTACTAAGCCTACCAGTTTCTGGAACTGTTTCCTCACACACATCATGACCATGCATAAGAGTCTACCTGGTGTCCGGGACTGATGGAAGAATAGGTATGAACATCTTTTCTAAAAGCCTTTTGTGAGTCCTGCTGCCATGGCTGACTTGGGCAATAGAATTGAGTGGGGCCGGTCCTGTTGATGTTGCAAGGCTAGAGAGCAAGCAAACTCCAACCGAGCAGCCTCCCTCCCTCCCTGAGCTTTCGCTATTTTGCATTATTCTTCGGAAGATAATGATACTGCAGATGGGAAATGGCTTCCAAAAGTCCAGAGTGAGGATTGAGTCTTGGAGCACTCAGTAGCCAAAATCTCTAGGGTGTCTGTATGTACATAGGTACCCGTTTCAGAAGGCCATGTGTATGTGTGTGTAGTTTACTTTGTTTTGTTTTTCTCGAGAAGAAATCTTATTTAGCCTAGGCTGCCCTCTAACTTCCCATGTAGTCAATATGACCTTGAACTTCTCTCCCACTGGGTTCCCAGAGTTCCTACTGTGCCTGCTTCATGCAATCCTGGGAACAAAACCTGGAGGGCTTCGTTTGTGCTGAGTAGGCACTCTGCCAACTGAGCTGCATCAATCCCAAATTGGTTGGTTTTTACTTAGACAGAGGTACACTCAGTAGCATAGGCTGGATAGAAGTCATTATGTAGCACAGGCTGACCTCAAACCTGAGGTCATGCCTCAGGCAATCCTTCTGCCTTGGGATTATGGGTATATGCCAACATACCCAGGAACAGTGTATGCAGGAGCACATTGAAAACATTTCTTCTGCTGAGCACTGGTGGCACACGCCTTTAATCCCAGCAGTTTGGAGGCAGAGGCAGGTGGATTTCTGAGTTCGAGGCCAGCCTGGTCTACAGAGTGAGTTCCAGGACAGCCAGGGCTACACAGAAAAACCCTGTCTTGAAAAACCAAAAAAAAAAGAAAAGAAAAGAAAAGAAAAGAAAAGAAAAGAAAAGAAAAGAAAACATTTCTTCTTCTGCTGCTAATATCAGCCACAACTACATCCACTACAAGGAAGAAGGTCAGAACCTGCTGACATCACAGTCCACCCACCCAGCAAACCCCACTCTACCTGCCTGCTCTGGCAGCTATGGACTCCTTAAGTTGAGGTGACTTTGGGATGTTGACTGCAGGTCCCTACCTACTGTCCTTCTCTGACAACTGAGGACACTACATGAGCCTTCTTCCTGCCTGGCTATTGAGTAAGCATCAAGTGAGGTCATATACTTGAAAGCTTTTGGTAAACAGTACCAAACAGCTGTTTGCCAAGCTGTCTGCCTATAAACAATCCGAATTACTTATGGTAAGTCTGCTAGATAAGTAAGGGGAAGCAAGGATAGCCCATCGTCTGTGTGCCTCACCGGGCAGAAGCAGAAAAACACCCAGAGTCCTGATGCCTTCTAAGAGTAGAGGAAGACAGAGGGAGGGTCCTAGATCCCAGTCTAGCTTTGGGGATTTGCATAACTGCTCTGCGATTTTAGATTTGAGACTCACCTGCCTTTCTGATGGTGTCAACTTGTATAATCTTAGGCAATTTATTCAATCTTTCTAAATCTCTCAGTTGGTAGAGTACTTGCCTGGCATACATGAAGCCCTGGGTTCGATTTTCAGTACTGCATTAAAACAGGCCTGTAATTCCAGCACTAGAAGTTCAAAGTCACAGCCAAGTTCCAGGCCATCCATCCTGGGCCACAAGAGATGCTTTCTATCATCATCATCATCATCATCATCATCATCATCACACCTACCTCGTCAAAGCTATGTTAATGTCAATATACTTAAAACAATTTGTCCAAGCTCAGTGGGTGGCTAACAATGTTAGCCGTGCTTTCAGTAGGGAAGTCAGCTGGAGAAGAGAAATGAGTGAATGTATTGAAGTAGAAGGAAATCATTCTCACTAAAGGATCTACGTAAAAGGTATGCATCTGGACAGGACCTGGAGAGCGTGCTATTCTGGTGGAGAGATCGGAATGGTTGCTTCTCCTTTGCCTCCATCCAGATGTTGTCATCACGCGTGTATCTGGTTTAGTTTCTCACTTGGAGAAAAGGTCTGATGGGTAAAATGGCTCACCATGTCAAGACACTTGCTGCCAGGCTTAACAACCCACATTTAATCCCCCACATCTACATGGTGGAGAGAACCGACTTCCATACGATGTCCTCCGAAGTGTACTCAATCAAGTCTCATGGCAAATGCACGCTGCTGTTCATGAACACTAATTAATTAATTTTTAAAGGCTGCTATAGTGGTAGATGATTTTAGTCCTAGCACTTGAGAGGCTGAGCCAGGAGAATCTCCCTTGTGAGTTTGAGGATAGCCTGGGCTAGATAGAGAGACCTCGTATCCAACAACAGAAAAAGGAAGATGACAGCGAAGGTGAGGATGAGGAGAAGCAAATAAGACATGGCGGCTCACACCTGTAACTCTATATACTTCTAGCACTTCCAAGTCAGAAGCAAGCAGAACAGAATGTGAGTTTTAGAGAAATAGCTAGCTAGCTTGCTTCAGCACAGCATGGGCAGTTCAGAGACAGCCTGGTCAGGCTTCTGAGAGCATGGCTAGTATGGTTGAACCCTGGGAGGACTGGGGAGGACTGGTAGAGCTCTGCTCTTTAGCAACGGGCCTGGTTTTAAAATGGCTGCCACTCAGAGCTTGTCTTAGGGGTGACACTTTACCAGGAGATGCTAGAGCAGTGGTTTCTAGAAATAGCAGCAGCTGTGAGGCTCACACAGCTGGGTTCATCCTTTGCCACCATCCCTAGCACTTCAGTGACACACGCTCCCTCCTGCCATTCACCTCAGTTTCATTTGCAACCTTGGGGACGCCACAGAAGCCAGCCTTTCACTGTGCAAACTCTGATCTACTGAATGGTCAAGAGCCAGGTGCAGTGGTATAGTCCTATTATCTCGGCACTAGGGAAGCTGAGGCTGGAAGATTTTCACAGGTTAGTTCAAACCCAGCTTGGTCTACAAAGTGAGTTATAGGTCAACCAGGTCTACAAAGGGAAACTCTGTCTGAAAATTAATATAATAATAAATAATAATAATAATAATAACAACAACAACAACAACAACATTGTCGGTTCCAACCAATGGTCTTGAAAGTGAACTAGTATAATGTAGAAAATAGTTTCAGGGCATTTGGCACTGTGTTGCAGACCTTACTTTGTCTGCTGGACAAGCCCCAAACTTGCTAACCACACCGGGTTGCCCAGGCTCCTAAGCAAGATAGACCAATCAATAGGTCAGTAGTACCCCTTGCCCCCATTGCTTCTTTCCCATTGTTTGCCTGAGAACTAATCCCCGTTCCAAGTGAACTGCAATTTGGCTCTGCTCGCTAACTGTGAACACAGTGACCTAGAAAAATGGGCAGCTCAGTGCTTCATTTATTGTCCAGCATGACATCAGTCAGAAAGCATTGCAAAAATAATAATATTATGATCGTTGAGGGAAGGCCTGTTACATGCCAGATTCTGTGCTTGCTGTCTTAGGCACACTAGTGTCCAGTCTCACAGCAAGGTGTATGTTACCATTCTCTTTAAACAGGAAAAGGAGACCAGAATGGGCTCAAGGGGTCAGGGTGGCCCTGGAGTCACCATCGATCCATCTTTTGGAGTCCTTTGCATGACATGCTTTTTCCACCAGGCAGACACTTTACAACAAAGTGGCTTTGAACTAACAGTCCGTCCCATCTGCTGGGGACCCAGTGGGAGCTGTGTAAGTCAGCCAGACATCTCTCCCTGACTCTGACCCACACTGGGTAAAAACCAGTTGGTTTGTATTTCTAAGGAAGCGATCAAACTACCCTTCTCAAAGCCAGTGGGGGAGGGGATGTTCCAGAAGGCCTGAATTAAGCTGAGAGGTCTAATTTGGGGACATTCTTAATACACAAAATTTCTTCCAGAACATTTGGTCCTTTGAGATTTTCCTCAAATTGCCAACGATTAGACAGAAAATTCCATCTCCCTCTCTCTGGTTGCCTCACAGTACCCATCGTTTGCCGCCGCCCCCACCCCCACCCCATACATTCACTCCAGTTTCCAGTTTAATCCCTTAGACAGCTTGAGTACTTCCTCATTTGCATACGTGGCTGACTTCATTGATTCACTGGTAAAGCTACATCTGGATGATTACATTGTTAGGAACCTGTTCCTTGTCCCCAGGACCAGACAAGAAAGAGGTCCGTGCAGCATCTCTCCTCCTCTCAGAAAATTCAGAGTTTTAAACTCATCATCCAGATTACAACATCTCTACTTCCTCACAGTTCCAAGGAAATTAGTCAGGGCTTAAATTAAACTTTAACCTTGTCTCAAATTAAAAATACAATTTAGCACATTAGTTTCATATGTCCCTGCTTCCTATCCTAAAAAAAATAAGGCTCTGACAGCTTCTTGACCTAGGAGCTTCAAACCCTGCTTAACATTCTGCCATTCTCTTATTCGCTTTTAAAATTTTATTTGTTTATTTATTATTTTCTTGTGTGCACCATGTGTGTGGAAGTCAAAGGACAACTTATAGGAAGTCTGTCTCCTTCCAAGTGGGACCAGGGATTGAACTCGGGTCTTTAGGATTGGCAGCAAGTGCCTTTACTCACTCTGAGCCATCTCGCCAGCCCTATCCATTCTTTTCTCTGATTTCAATGTTCAGTTTCTCCCAAAGCAGCACCCAGTTAGTTAGCCTCACATTTGCCCTCCTTCCAATGCAGGTGCGGGGCAAGTTAGACTCCTTCATATAAAACGGTACATTAAATTTTTTGTTTTGTTTTGTTTTGTTTTGTTTTGTTTTGTTTTGTTTTCTGAGACAGTGTCTTTGGAGCCAGAATTGCCTGCGATTTGTTAAGTAGACAAGGTTGACCTTGAACTTGCAGAGACCCTCCTTCCTGCCTTAACCTCTTTAATTCTAATATTGCCTGGGTCATCTCACCTCCTTTCTCATTGTAATTTCATTTGTTTGTTTGTCTGTCTGTCTGTCTGTCTGTCTGAGACAGGGTCTCATGTAGCCCAGCCTGGCCTCAGACTCATAACATAGCTGAGGATGACGTTGAACTTCTGACCCTCCCCCCCCCCCCCCCCCCCCAGTCCTGGTACCAGAAGTATATGCCACCAAGTGCAGCTTATGGGGTGCTGGGTACTGAACCCAGGACTTTAGGCCTACAAGGCAGAGATGGCACTTACAGCACCAACTCTGTATTACTTAACAGGTTTTTTTTTTTCTTCCCAGTTCAAGAACTAAGGCTCAGAGTGACCACATGCTAGACAAGTGCTCTGCCACCAAGCAGCACTCCAGCCTCAGTGACCCTTTTTACCAAAACATAGTACTTGGGTCTGTATCTGCACATGTATGTTTGAGAA
>JANHMN010000004.1:84745356-84747290 GCA_030674055.1 Rhabdomys pumilio
CTGTCCTGAAGCTCTCTTCATAGACCACTCTAGTCTCGAACTCACAGACGTCTGCTTGCCTCTACCTTCCAAGTGCTGCAACAGGTATTTTGTGTTTTGTTTGTTTGTTTGTGTTTGTGTTTTTGAGATGGGGTCTCACATAATCCAGGCTAGCCTTCACCATGTAGTCAAGCATGACCTTGATCTTCTCACTGCCCTGCCACCACCTCCCAAGCAAGAGCTGGGATCTTCTGCATACACAACAAATCCTGTTTCTGTGGTGCTGGGAAGTGAACCCAGAGCTTCAAACATACTACAGATGAACTGTATCCACGTCCTGTGCTTTTCCTTTTAATGGTGGATTTACTGAAGTCCAGAAAGTAATCTGCTCACACCCTTGTCTGTGCCAGGTCGGAGGAGGTGTGAGGTGGTGGCCAGGAAGCTTCCATGGCTGTCACCACCCTGCTTGTGTGCTTGTAGCTGTAGACGCTGTCTGCCTTCTCCATCCGCAACAGAAACCTCTCTTTATTTCTTTGTCTTCTGTCTGTTCTTTTACCCAGACATGAAACACTCCCATTTCTCTGCTTGGCATTTTGCTAAAGTCTGAATACACCCCTGGGAATGAGGCTTAGTTCTGCCCAGGCTGGAGAAACAAACAGACGCACACAGCAAACAACATGTGTTTCCAATCGCATCCGAAGACCCAATGCTTTCTGCTTATTCTGAAATGCGTCCCCAGAGTGCACTCCTAGCAGTCAGGGTTAAGGTCATTTTAATTTCTCTACAGGTTCTAATTGCAAAATCACCCTCTGAAAAGATTGGACCAGAATACACTAGAGGCATATATTTGCCTCTTTTGCTGTTCCTCCTCCTCCTCCCCCTCCTCCTCCTCCTCCCACTCCTCCTCCTCCTCCTCCTCCTCTTCTTCCTTCTCCTCCTTTTCCTCCTCTTCTTTTGTCAGTGTTTCTGGTGAAATAGACTATGTGCCTTTCCAGATCTTTTTACAACTGTTAAAACTACACTAAACAGGGTCTCACTATGCAATCCTGGTTGGCCTTGAAGTAGCAATGGTCCCCTTGCCTCTGTCTCCCAAGTGCCAGGATTACAAGACTATGCCACCATTCCCAGCTGTTTGAGAGTTTTTGTTTGTTTATTTTCTCTTTTGATTTGATTTTGGCTTTATTTGTTTTGTTTTGTTTTGTTTTGCTTTGTTTTGTTTTAACTTCCTCAGGTAAGAGTCTTGCTCTGTAGCTCATCTCTGGCCTGGACCTTACTGTACAGCTCAGGCTGGCCTGAAGCTCATAAGAGAACCTGTCTCGCCCTCAGTGCTGGGACTGCAGATGTGAACCTCTCTTCTACTCTCCTATCTATTGTTGTGGTAAACACACTTTAGATAAAAGCATCTTGAGGGAAGACATGCTTTATTTCAGTTTACAATTCCATGCTATCACTGAGGGACGAAACATTTGCCATTCTACACAGTATTGTAGCATTCTAATTCTGACTAAAGAAAAAACTCACTCCACAGGCAAGACTTACAGCAGAAACCATAGAGGCTATTGCTTGCTAGCTGGCTTTTTCACCTGCTAATACTCAGTTGGCATTGCCTAGGGGGTGGTGCTGCCCACAGTGCCCTGAATCTGCATATACCAACTGGCAATAAAGACAGTCCCCCCTAGAGACATGACCTGCAGGCTAATCCTGTGGCAATCCTCAGTTAAAGCTCTTCTCTCAAATGACTCTAGGCTGCCAGCTGACAGAGTCAATCAGGACAGTCACCATGTCTGGCATAAAGAGGATTCCTTACAAATGCTGTTGGCTGGCTGGCTGGCTTGCTTCCTCCCTTCCTTCCTTCCTTCCTTCTTTTCTTCTATCTTTCCTCCTTCCTTCCTTTCTTCCTTCCTTTCTTTCCTTCCTTCCTTCCTTCTTTTCTTCTATCTTCCTTCCTTCCTT
This sequence comes from Rhabdomys pumilio, assembly GCA_030674055.1. Lineage (NCBI taxonomy): Eukaryota > Metazoa > Chordata > Mammalia > Rodentia > Muridae > Rhabdomys > Rhabdomys pumilio. The sequence goes on from JANHMN010000004.1 coordinate 84,747,289, forward strand.
CC
>JANHMN010000004.1:84747300-84763471 GCA_030674055.1 Rhabdomys pumilio
TTCCTTCCTTCCTTCCTTCTTTTCTTCTATCTTCCTTCCTTCCTTCCTTCTTCTATCTTCCTTCCTTCCTTCCTTCTTTTCTTCTATCTTTCTTCCTTCCTTCCTTCCTTCTTTTCTTCTTCCTTCCTTCCTTCCTTCCTTTCTTCTTTCCTTCTTTTCTTCTTCATTCCTTTCTTTCCTTCTTTTACTCCTTTCTTCTTTCCTTTTCTTCAATTCTTCCTTCTTCCTTCCTTCCTTTTTCCTTCCTTCCTTCTTTCCTTCCATTTTTCCTTACTCCTTCCTTCCTTCTTTTCATCCTTCCTTTTTCTTTCCTTCTTTCCCCCCTCCTCTATAATTGGAAGGAGGAATCACATATTCTTACACTTTGATGTCAATTTTTTTTTGACATTTTGAAACAAAGAAGTTTTCATCCACAACACTGCAAGTGTTTTCTCCATGTTTTGATTCTTCCCTCTAATTGTCGTAGATTTTCCCTCAGCTATATCAACTTTATATGTTTTATAGTAAAATCTGTTTATTAAAGCTTCTTTATTTTTACAAAATATTCAAGAAAGACCGTTCCATCTCCAAACTATAAAGTTTATTTCTGGCTGATGCTGTTTACCTGCATGGATTACAGGCCAGTTTGGAATGCACACCAAAACAGTGATAAAATACAAAGGGGAAAAGAAGAGAAAGGAAGATTGATAGAAAACAAGAAAGGAGAGGAAAAGAAGGAGCAGAGTAGGAAAGCCAAAGAGAAAGGTGTGATGTCTGAATAGGTTTGACCCCCATAGGCACAAGTATTTTAATGCTTGGCCCACACGGAGTGACACTATTAGGAGGTGTGACCTTGTTGGAGGAAGTGTGTCACTGTGGGGGCAAGCTTTGATGTCTCCTATGCTCAAGCTACACCCAGTGTGGTACACAGCCTACCTCCTGTTTTGTCTGCAGATCAAGATGTAGAACTCCTTGTAGTTCCTCCCACACCATGTCTACCTGCACATTGCTATGCTTCTCACCATAATGATAATGAAATAAACCTCTGAAACTGTAAGCCAGCCTCAATTAAACATTTTTTTTATAAAAATCATCTCTCATCATTGTGTCTCTTCCCAACGATAGAAACACTAAGATAGAAGTGTAGTCGTGTTATATAGAGAATCAAATACTTAAAAACATGAGAGAGCTTAGAGCAAGGAAGCAGTCCTATGTATCTGTCAGTTGCAGGAGGGGCAGCACTGTGTAATGAATGCTGGCAACCTCTTCTACTCCAGTGGTTCTCAACCTTCCTAATACTGGACCCTTTAATACAGTTTCTCATGGTGTTGTGACTCCCAACCATAAGTTTATTTATTTTATATCTGTAATTTTGCTATTGTTATGAGACATAATGTAAATATCTGATATGCGACCCCTGTGAAAGGGGCATTTGACTACCAAAGTGGCTGTGTCCCACAGGGTAAGAACCACTGTTCTCCTTTTTTCTGTACTTAGGTGGTGTGGGGAAAGAGAATTGGCTACCACAGGCTCTCCCTAGCAATAAGTACAGGGGATTGTCCCTCTAGGACCCAGAATGGAGATGTAGACTACAGGGAGGGAGTCTTGGATATTGCAAAATGTGAATAATGGGATTACAACCAGAAAAAGAAGAAGGGCACTCCCAGACATCCCAGTCCTTCCCTCTGCTTCCCTGAAGTCAACTCTCTCTCACTAGCCTGGCCTTCACCCTCTCTGTTAACCTTAGAAAGTACCCTCAGGTTACTGACTTTAAATTTTTACTTCAATTCTTCCCTTTTCTTCTTTCCTCTTTCCCTCCCTCTCTGGCAAGAATGAGATTAGGTTTTAAGCTCAACATGTAGACTTAAGCTTCTGATCCTCCTGCCTCCAACTCCTGAGTTCTGGGGTTACAGGTATGTACCACATCATCTGGTTTATGCTGTGCTTGGGTTAAACCTGAGGCTTCTGGGATGCTAGGCAAGTGCTCCATCCCCAGCCTCATAGGCTCTTCTTTATTTCTGCAGCCTCTCAGGTCTCATCCCCATGCCCTTCACCACACTACAGGCGGACATCAATCTAGCACATAGGCCTGAGCACATCTCTCCCCAAACAGAACCAGGCTTTTCAGTGTATATCCAAGAACATGTGGTTCTCTATCACTGGACTAGGGGCAAAGTATTCATCTTCTCCCAAAGGCAGGCATATTCTTGCTTGTGTATATACCTTGCTAGCTAGAAGACCTGCCCTGCACATGTCCTGAGTTCAAATACTACCCTTCTTATGCCTTCCCAGGCTCCATCTTCTTATATCTCACCAAATGCTGAAAGCCAAAAGACTTCTACTTTATGTGATCTTTTGAGTGAAAATGGTACCCATAGGTCATATGTTTGAATATGTGGTCGCAATGGAAGTTTATGGGACAGTCAAGTGGAAATTTCTGGTTTCTTTGGAGACTCAGTTGTGTCGTGTGATGTTTTTCTGGAAGCTGTCTTATGAGAGGATGTTTTGCTGAAGCAGACACATGAGAGGATGCATGATGTTTGGAAAGAGTATAAGTAGAACTCAACAGACAGTGAATGAGACTCTTGCACTGGTTTGCCTTGCAGTAGCATTTTGCTGATATTCGCTTCTCTCGACTTCCTAGAGAGAAATGAGCCAAAGAATTTCTAAAAAAAAAAAAAGAACTTCTCATGGTGTTCTGGCTGCTTCTTGCCACTTCCTTGGACTCATGCCAATGTGGTGAAGCCTCACAGTCTCTTCTGTATCGAGTCACTGCTACTGATTCATGTTTGGTGTTTTGGACTAGACTACTACTAATATCTTGACAACAAAGATTGGAATCAGCCGGGCAGTGGTGGCGCACGCCTTTAATCCCAGCACTTGGGAGGCAGAGGCAGGCGGATTTCTGAGTTCAAGGCCAGCCTGGTCTACAAAGTGAGTTCCAGGACAGCCAGGGCTATACAGAGAAACCCTGTCTCGAAAAAAAACAAAAAACAAAACAAACAAACAAAACAAAAACAAAAACAAAAAAGATTGGAATCACCCCAAAGAACTACTTCCAAACAGGTCCACATCCCCCTTGTCCTATTAACCATTTTCTCCCCTACCTTTAGTCTGTGGTCTAGAAGGGAGGCTAAAGCATTTAAGAACCCTAATTAAAGTAGGTTTTGAAAACTCTAAGCCTACAGGAAGGGTTAAGAGATGTGAACTTGTTGAAGGAGATTGGTCAATGAGGTGCCCCTACAGGCATTCCAGGTGTGACTGCTGTGTCACGTATGTATTAGTAGGTGGCTGAGAGGAGAGAGGCTATGTCTACACTTAGTGTTGTGGCCTATGAACATATAAATTGTTAGCAGCCTGTCATTCCCATTCCCTGAAAACATTTAGCCTGAGACAACCACCAGTCTGGTGCCAGGATCTGTTACCACCAAAGGCCAGGCAGATGTCCCTAGTCTGGGCTCCCACCAGGGACATGATATTTGAGGGCCCTAAACATAAATTTTTTTGCACCATGCTTTTAATAAGGGTTCAATATCTCTTCTAGCCCACCACCCAGCACAAGTAGTGGAAGAGAAGTTATTAGGATGTGGGGAAGTGGGCCTGTTCAGTAATAGGTCTTTGGGCGTGAGCTCAGTCTTCCTGTTCAACAGTTCAATCTTGCAGCAAACACCAGTCCTCTAGGCCGGCAGACACCAGGCACGAACCAGCAGCTGTAGCTCAATCCTGAAGAAACTGCCAGGCTTGCCAACTGGCCTCAGGTGAGGCCACAGAAGCAGCAAGCTGCTGCAGGCACCTCACAGTTCTTTGGCAAGTTTCTCTCAATGGCAGCGTTACCACAGGTGAAATCAACAACTCTATGTAAGGCAAACCAGTACATGTGTATCTTTAGTGAAGAATAGCAAGGCGGAGCAAAGCAAATTAATGCTCAGAGCTCATCTCCCGCTGTCTGTGGGGTCATATTTATACCCCTTCATCAAGGGTCTTTCATGTGTCTGCTATATCAAACATCCTTTCACCTGTGTCTGCTTCAGGAAAAGATTCTTTCAACAAGACATCTTTTCACTTGTGTGCCCAAGCAAACCATCATTTGGCATAACTAACTTTCCAAAGAAACTAGAAGTTGACACTTCAAGTGCTGTGCAGAACTGGCCCCATCCCTCATCTGGACATCATGAAAGAGCTGGCTTTGGGACCATGAAAGAAGGAGAGCTGACTCCATCCCTAGCCCATTGAAGTGCTTAGGAGTTGTTGGTAAGCCAGCCTAAAAGCATACAAGCATGGCAGAGTCCTACCACCGTCTCCAGTGTGGTGGTGTGGATAAGAGAGAGATAATTTCCTTTTCCCTCACACAGCAGGTAGGAGACCTGACCCTGGGTTCATGAGAGCAGGAGAGCTGTCCCTGGCCCTCACCTGCTGCAGCTCTTGAGAAAGCCAGCCCCATACCTTGCCTAGGCAGCACAGTAAAGCTGACTCTATTGGTGGGGTCACAGACAACCCAGCTCTAAGGTCATGATCGTGGGAAAGCCAGCCCTGCCTCTTGTCTGCTCAGTGGTAGCTTCAATAAGGGAGAGATGCCCTCCTTGACTCCCTTGTCCCTCTCTATCTACGGCAGGCAGGAGAGCTGACCTTGGGGTCATGAGAGTAGGAGAACTGGCCATTTCCATCAGTGGCTCTGATACTTGGGAGAGTGGTCCCTGTACCTTGCCTGGGCAGCAGTGTAGAGCTGGCCCTGGTTTCATCAGAGCCATCACCAAGGACACAAAAGCAGAGGAATCAGCAGGCTATACAGTTTGGATACCTCTCAGGCCCAGATTCAGGGCTTTGAATTGGCCCGACTCTATCAGTGAATGGCAGGAGTGCATAAAGAGGCCGGTCCTACAGATCCAAAACCACAGGACCTCCATGACACAGAGCATCAGCAGGACATCCTAGAGGAGTCCCACTGAAGTTCCAGTATCGCTAGGGTAGCAGAAACCAGAGGCCTTGTACCTGACCAATGAGTAACTGTAATGAACATTTGCAAGTAAAAATAAACGGACAAAAGAGTCTACTGTGGAACACACTGTGACACACTACAGCTTCCACAACGAGAGTTATTTTTTTTTTCTGTTGTGTGGGAGGTTGCAAGGGTGGAGGATGGGTATAAGAGAGGAAGGAGAGAAGAGTGGGATTGGGGTTGATGATGTGAAATTCACCAAGAACAAATAAAAAGCTTTTCTTTTTTTTTAAAGATTACAAAAGGCTGTACCATTCCTAGCTCTGTCTCGTACTTATGGATCAAGATGAGAGCTGTCAGCTACTGCTCCAGTACCACGTTTGCTTTCCTGATGTCATGCTCCCTGGTAATGATCATTGAGTCTGATCCTCTGAAGCTGTCAGCCCCCAAATTAAACACTTCCTAAGTTGTTTTAGTCATGGTGTCTTATCACCATATTATAAAAGTAACTAAAACATTTTCTTTGTTCTTCTTTCTTTCTTTCTTTTTTTTTTTTTTTTTTTTTTTTTTTTTTTTTTTTTTTTTTTTTTGAGAAAGGGTCTCATGTTGCAAACTCACTATGTCCAAGGATGACCTTGAACTTCTGATCTCATGTCTGGGATTGCAGGCATGCTAAACACCTTCTGCAGTGCTGAGGACTGATCCTCTGGCTTTCTAAATGCTAGGCAAACCGGGCGGTGGTGGCGCACGCCTTTAATCCCAACACTTGGGAAGCAGAGGCAAGCGGATTTCTGAGTTCGAGGTCAGCCTAGTGTACAGAGTGAGTTCCAGGACAGCCAGGGCTACACAGAGAAACCCTGTCTCGAAAAACCTAAATGCTAGGCAAGCACTCATCCAACTGAGTTACAGCCTTTTCTACTTTTCAAAACTTATTTAGTAATTTTGCTTTAAAACAAAAAAAACAAAAAACAAAAAAACAGGATGAAGGAGAGATATGTAGCCAGACTGGCCTTGACATCTCTGTAATCCCTGATATACCCATAACATTTCTTATTTTAGTTGACAAATAATTATACATTTTCATCCAAGTACAATGGTGCACACCGGTAATGATGGCACTCAAGAGGCTGAGTCAGGAGGATTACTACAAGTCTAAGGCTAACCTGGGTTACACAGTGAGTTCCAGGCTCACTTTGGTTATATAGTTATGACTCTTCTCGAAAACAAAATTGGACATGAAATATGTAGACATTGGGGAATCGCTCAAATGAGACAATTAACATATGCATTACCTCACATACTTAATCATTTTTGTGGTATGAGCATCAACTCCCTTGCCAATCTCAGAACACAATGCAATGCTATTAACTGTGGTCACTATGTTGTACAACACGCCAGGAAATTTTGAGAGTCATCATTATTTTACCTAAAGAAGAAAAAGTGCTTCCAATTACACCATGATGCCATGCCTTCCTAAGCCTTGTGATTATTGACTTTCTTCTCAATGCAGGATTTCTCCATGCTGGGTGTGACGGTGTGAGCCTTTTGTCCAGCTAAGTAGAATGCTGAGACAGGAAGGTGGACTTAGCCCAGGAGTTCCAGGCCAGCCTGGTGACTCAGTGGGACATCCCTCCCCTACTAAAACAGAGCAAAACAGTTCTTTGGAACTTACAACCTGCTATCTGTCATCCTTCTTATGTGCTTTACACATATGTATTTACATATGAAACCAAATGATCAAGACACTAACACACGGATAGACCCTGTCTGTCTACAACTGTAAGAGTCATTATTTATAGCACCAACTCCCATTTTGTCTACTTTTCTTTTGTTTTTATTCATTTTTCAATGTTGTTTCATTTTTTTCTTAAAGGGGAGAGGCAGTTGAGACAGGGTCTTGCATAGCAAAGGCTAGCCTAAATTCACAATGTACCCAAGATTGATCTTGGTCTCCTGGTCACCCTGTCTTTGCCTCCTGAGAACTAGAATTAGTTATGTGGTTCATCACAGCCTACCCACCACACAAAGATGTTAAAGGGACTGAGGCAGTAGTTTGATTGACAGCACTCACCCAGCATGTGCAAGACCCTGCTGACACCCAGAATGACAATCAATTGCTATCAGGGGAAATGTATATTAAATTTGAAATACAAATAATCCCTTCCTCCTAGATTAGCATCTAGCACACAGTAGGTACTCAATAACTGTTGTGGGCTTCCTATTTGTGACACAGCACAGGCCAATCAAAAGAAAAGTAAGCTGGGTGTCATATGTCTATAATCCCAGCTCCTAGAAGGTAGAGAGGCAAGAGAATCAGGAGTTCAAAACCAACATCTTCCATATTGTGAGTCTGAGGCCAGCCTGGGATATAGAAACCCTATGTTAACAAAACAAAAATGAGAGATATCATTTACAAATGGCCCTAGGCTTGTGTATAAAGCTTCCAGAATGGCAGTTTGACACGAGGCCCTTTTGAAGGAGCTGGAGGTGTAGGAATAGCTCCCAGCCCAGAGGATATCCTGCATCCCTAGTGGGAGAGAAGACTGCTGTTGACTCCATGCAGCAGATTGAGGAAATGAAGGCTCTCAGATCTTCCGGCTTTAGCAGAGTCAGGAGATCATGAGCTTCAGAGTATGAGGTGTTGCCCCTTGGAAGTGTATTTTTTTTATAAGTACATTTGGACCTTGTGTCCATAAACATCACTAAATGTCATGCTCTACACTCTGCCTGCACCATATCACTCTCCCTCAGTGAGATGGAAGAGGGGGGAAAGGATTCCATTGTGGGGAAGTGGAACAGTTATAACCAAAGGAAAGTAATTACAGGGACAATACTCTACTATGCCTCCATGTGGATGGAATTTTGTTTGAACAAGTTAAATTTGCAAAACACACACACACACACACACACACACACACACACACACACACACACCTCTTCACAAGGAGTAGAAGAAAGAGCCCATTGCTTGCTGTTGTATTTTAAGCTTGGGTAAATATAGGACACCATTTTCAAACCCTGACATTTGGCTACCCTAAGTCTCACCTTGGCCACAGAGGAATCTGTCAAAACTGGGGCAAGTTCTAGTCAACCAAGATGCTTGACAGTACACTGAATGGGTGAGGCAGGTGGAGGCCTGACCAAATACTGGGAGGAGCTCTGGATTCTCAAGGCAGGGAACCCATGAGCTTGTTGAGTGGCTGGACATTTGCTTAGTGCAAGATGCATGTATAAAATGGGCCCTGTCTTCTCTCCTTCTCTCTCTCTCTGTCTCTGTCTCTGTGTGTGTGTGTGTGTGTGTGTCTGTCTGTCTGTCTGTCTGTCTGTCTCTCTCTCTCTCTCTCTCTCTCTCTCACACACACACACACACACACACACACAAATAAGCACTGGTGACAGTGAATAACTTTCAGCTGTTTTTGTTTTTGTTTTTGTTTTTGTTTTTGTTTTTTGAGACAGGGTTACTCTGTGTAGCCCTGGCTGTCCTGGAACTCATTCTGTAGACCAAGCTGGCCTTGAACTCAGAAATCGGCCTGCCTCTGCCTCCCAAGACAGTGAACGACTTAATAATCCATGTGGCAGGACATTAATAACAGGTAAACAGCAAAAGATTTCTGTATCTTTTCCCATGTCTAGAGATAACTCTTTTGTTGCTGGGTCATAAAGGAAGACCATGGCTGCACAATCTGTGAGGCTTCTAATCCCAACAGTCAGGAGACTTCAGGCAGGAGGACAGCTAAGAATTCAAGGTTTGTCTAACAAGAGCCTATCTAAACTAACATAGCCTAAAATAAAATAAAACCTAGTGTGCTTGAGTATATACATAAAGTTCCAGCAGATGGAAGGCAGAAACAGGAGGACCAGAAGTTCAAGGTCATCACATACATCGCATGTCTAATTCCAGCCTGAGCTACATAGAGGACCCAGTCTCAAAAAGCGTGAGCAAGAGAGAGCTCAACAACTTCTTAGAAGCCTGAGGACCTGGGTTCAATACCTTAGAACCCATGCGAAGGAAGAGTATAGACTCCACAACCTTGTCTTCTGACACCATTTGTGTGCTTGACATGTTCATCACAAATAAATTTTAAAAAATTAAACCAAAAATAAAGTAAAATAAAAAAGGAGAGCAAGGCTTTCCAGGTAAGGAACTATTCTTGGGAGGGAGTTGCAGTGGTCTAGGCACAGAGGCTATTTATTCACCAACTACAGCAATATTGCTAGCACATGACATCGGCAGCACATCTTGTGCCCATATGTACCATGTTCCGGGCAACCTGCCCGTGGGCCTCGTAGAGTAAATGAGGTTATACAGCCGAAAGAACGAATGAGTGAGTGAATGGCTTCTTGGACTGTGCTCACGTGTCAAGAATTCTACAGCTTGTCATGGAGGTACAGACCTATAATTTCAGTACTTGAGAGGCAGAGACAGGAGGATCTGGAATCCACAGTCAATAGCCCGAATACAATAAAAATAAAACAATGATCTCGTCTGGTGGCTGCACTGGTGGTGCTGCGACTACTGCTGCCACCATCTCTGCCACGGCTCCCCATACTTCTTCTCTCCCTCCCATTTCTTCATGTTTCTTTGCTTACTGCCCCTTCAACATTGCTTTCTTTTGCTCTGCTTAATAAGCATGGTGCTCCAGACCTCAAACACGCCCCACTAATGCTGTGCCTCTGAGCCGGGATCCCAGCTCACACATGCATTCAGTGTTTTAGTGAACACCTGCACTGTGCCCATTTAAATGTCAGATGCTTAGGATGAAAACATCTAGAAGAACTTGCTTCAGGAAGTCCTCCCAGGCCAGGTGGTGGGAGGTGGACACAACATAACATCCCAGAGCAGGAGATGTAGCAAAGACACAGACAGAAAACAAACAAACAAACAAAGCAAAGAAACCAAACAACCAAACACACTTTGTTTAGGGAAGCTAAAAACCACAAGGTGCCAAATCAAGCCTGAACCTGGAGGCCTTGAGACAGACAAAGGGAGGAGACTATAATAGCTCGGCTGGTAGAGAACTGTAGTGAAGGTATTTATGGAGTGCAAGCGGCCCTGGGTTCAATCCCCAGCACCCCATAGTTTGAGTGTGGCAGTACATAATCCCAATACTCATAAGGTGGGAATGGAGGATCAAAAGTTTTATCCTCAGCTACACAGCAAATATGAGACTAGTCCGGGGTACCTAACACCTACCTTGTCTCAAAAAAAAAAAAAAAAATCCAAAAAGAGTTTTTTATGTTGTTTTTAAAGTAGAAGACATCTTGTTAGAATTAGATGCCTCTCTGGCCCACACCGGGTGCCAAGTGGGACAGACTATTTCAAGGCGTATTTAAAGAATCACAGTAAAGCAAAATCTCCAGGGCAGTTTTCAGGGCCAATGTGGATGATGCAGGAGGCAGTTATAAAGACCATGGTGACAATCTAGGTCTATCATAATGAAACATAAATTGGAAAGGCGAGAGAAAGATGCGTAAGAACAAAATGGGATCCACAAACAAGAAACTGAAAGGAAAATAACATTTAAGAAAGAGCTGAGTGTGGCGGTGCACACCTGTCACGGCAGCATTTGGGATGTGGCGGCAAGAGAAGAGAGCGCTCAGGGTTGGACTGGGGATATAGCTAAGTCGATAGACTGCCTTAGCATTCATGAAGCATGCATCGTTATGATGCCCAATGCCCCATGAGGGAAGCATAATGGCCTGCACTTGTAAATCCAGTGTTACTGGTAGTCAGTGTCTTCATCTGGTGCTTCATCCTGGCCTCCTATCAAGATTTGTAATAAATGCACACAAACGTTAGAAAGTAGCAAGGAAACTTGGTTCAAAATCAAAAAGCTAATACGAGTCAGAAACATGTTCTCAAGAGGGCTGGCAGGAGCAGAGAGCTGGGTGTGGTGGCCCATAATCCCTCCACTGGGAGGTGGGGGTCAGAGAATCCAGTGTCCACGGTCATCCTGGGTTACACAACCAGGTTAAGACCAAACAAACTCCTCGAGACTCTTTCTCAAATAAGGAAAAGAGTAGGCAGTGGGCGTAGGAATACTCTAAGGATCCTCAGGTTTTATTTGGGTTTTCCTTCTATAGGGTTCAAAAGAATTTGGTAACTATGAGGAACAGCAGCACAGTTGCTTCAGTTTTGACTAACAGGTTTGAAGGACAAACCTTGTTTCTACATTGGTCCTTCCCGCAATGCTTCTAATTTTAATCATGTGGATGCCCAATTATGCATAGGCAAAAGATGGAAAATAGGGGATTCTCCCTAAATGCTCACTCAGAAGACATGGGATGCCTTACTTTGCATGCATTCAAAACCAGCTCGGGCCAGACTGTTCCCCTTGCTCTCATATATAGATTTAACTGAAAATATTTCTGAACAGAAAATGTCTATGAGAGTTTTTGATGGGGGCAGAGAGACTTGTTACACCGTGGCTCTCAGTGGGCTCCTAAGTTGTTAGGAGAGGGTGGTGAGAGAGGGAATATGGAGAGACACTGCTAACACTAAGAGCCATTTGAGTACTAGTACAGAAACCAAATACAGTAGAGCCTTCCTAAATTATATGAAGGCAATCTAAAGGAAATTGCCAATCACCAGGGAGACAGAGCCCCAGCTGGACATTTCTCATCACCAAATAAAGCTTCCAATACTGGGAACGAGTATTGTGTTGTTGGCCACAGGAATCCCTTGAAAACCCCAAACAACTGAAGCTGTTGCCAAAGCTATAGGTTGCTCTCCACAGACGGACACTAGGCCCTGTTGCTGAAGACAACACCTACACACCTCACTGAACATGGAGAACTAGAGCTGCTGCCTACATAGAGTTCCCCCATGCCCCACCCGGGGGCTGGTGTTCTTGGTACTGGAAGGTACCCTGCACACTACCCAACTACAAGCCCTTTGATCTATAGTAGTGTCCTGCCTGCAAGATATGGTAGGGCAACGGTGGCACAAAGTTTATAGGAGCAATCAATTAATATCTGATTTGACTTAAGCCCCACTCCTTGAAATAGAACCCATACCTGAATGCTTGGGTGACCCAGAACTTGAGATTAGGTAGTCCACGAACCCAGGGGGAAAACAAATACTGTTCTACTAAAGGAGAAGAGCGACAAAATGACTCCTAATGCCATTCTGCTACATTCATAGGTCAGTGACTTGCTCAGCCATCATCAGAGAATCTTCCTCGTGCAGCAGATGGGAACAAATACAGACACCCACAGCCAGACATTACACAGAGAGTGAGAGAGCTCAGGACACTCAGCCCTACACAGCATGTCTCTATTAAATGCCTCCCTCCAGGGCTCAGAGGACACCTTGGAAGAGGAGGCAGAAAAGTAAGAGTCAGAAGGGATGAAGGTCACCAAGGAAACAAGGCCCTCTAAACACAGCAGGACTGATGCACATATGAACTCAGAGACTGCAGCATGCACGTGTCCGCACTGGTCTGCGCCAGATGAGAACATAGAGCTGAAAAGAGAAGTAGACACGTGTCCACATCCCTAACCCAGAAGCTGTCTCCAACTGGTAACTACTTGCAGATAAAAATTTTGTTTTCTTCAAGGGAATCCTACTGGGGAAACTGCTCCTAAGCAGCATGCCGGGCAGCACACCACCAACAGAGAAGACACTCGGTGGCGTCCTTGGAGGAGCCTTGGTTCATAATGCTTTGTCAGGGATTTTTTTTTCTTTTCTTTTTTTAATTTTATCTTTATTTTTTATTTGTATTTTCTTCTCAGTTTTTTGCCTACAAGTCCTTTGCACATATAGTATGGCAGTTTTGTGTCTTTATGGGATTCCTGAGAGTGTGAGCAAGTCCGTCTCTTTGTCTGTATCTGGTTTTTGAGCCCTTTTTTTGAGCTCTTTTCCTCATGTTTGTTTTTGTTTTATCTTACTTTATTTTAATATTATCCCTCAGAAGCCTGTTTGTTTTTTAAAAACAGATAGAAAAGGGGCAGATCCCGATGAGAGGGAAGGTGTGAGGACCTAGGAAGACTAGATGGAGGGGAAACCATAATCGTATACATTTTATGAAAAAAAAAAATCTATTTCCAATAAAAGAAAAAATAATATAAACCAAAAGCTACCACCAGAACCTGACACACAGAAGCTGGAGTATCAAGAGTTCAAGGCCACCCTTGGCTACACAGAATATTCAAGCCAGCTCAGGCTACTTGAGAGCCTGTCAAAAAAGAAAGACCTTGGTGGCGCACGCCTTTAATCCCAGCACTTGGGAGGCAGAGGCAGGCGGATTTCTGAGTTTGAGGCCAGCCTGGTCTACAGAGTGAGTTCCAGGACAGCCAGGGCTATACAGAAAAACCCTGTCTCAAAAAGAAAGAAAGAAAGAAAGAAAGAAAGAAAGAAAGAAAGAAAGAAAGAAAGAAAGAAAGACTTGGAGTAAGGTTCATCGGCCTGGAGGACTGACATTGTTGTTAAGATCAGGTATGATAATCCCAACAGTGGAGTAGGAAGATTTCACGAGTTCTAGATCAGCCTGGGCTCCAGAATGAGAGCCTGATCCAAACACTCAAAAAGATGAGAGGCGAGAGGGAAGAAAACAAAAACTAAGAGATATGAGAGTAAGACATTGCTCATGCTGAGCAGACAGGGTCTGTGTCTCTCAGGCAGGGATACTGGTAGGCATGTTCCCTGCCCACAATCTCCCATTTTTCCAGTGTTTGGTTTGGGTCACAGGTCTATGTATCCTCATTATGTCGATATGGTCTTTATTGAGGTCTCCTAGCCCCAGAGCTGTTGAAGACTCTATTCATCAGGCAGTCTCCTGGTTATTGAGGGAGAGCAGATATACAGAAATGAACATGATTCTAAAACTTACGGTTCAATGAGCATGTCATATTGGCTGTATTAAATACACATGCATGCACACACACGTGCACGCACGCACACACATGCATACATGGTGTACATCTATAATCCCAGCACTTGAGACATGGAGGCCAAGAGAATAAAGAGGTCATAGCAAGTTGGACACCATCCTGGGGATCATGAGACCATTTCTTTAAAAATATTTTTTCACTTTTATTTTTGATATGCTTCCTATGAGGAAGAATCACAGGGCTGAGGGTACAGCTCAGTTAGTGGAGCACTTGCCTAGCATGCACGAAGCCCTGGGTTTTGTCACCAAATCACACAAGAAAGGGGATGAATGCCTGAGATCCCAGTACTCATGAGGGTAGAGCAGACTCCTTAGAAGAACAACACAGCAAGTTTGCAGCCAGCCTGAGCTACACGAGACACTTCCTTTAAAAAAAAAAAAAAAAAGAGCTCCAATTTGAGTTCCTACTCTACAACTGACCAGTTGTGACCCAGTGACAAATCAGGCAACTTCTCCAGGTCTCAGGTTCCTTCTTGTTTTCAAATATCCATGATCTCCTGGCCAAGAGTTGAGAATCTGAATACCCAGTATGCCAGAGTCTTGCTCTCTCTCCCTGCCCATCTCCCACTGGGTACCCATTTGAGAGAATAGACCCTGAGGCAAAGCATAGTTCTCCTTTGTATACCCCTGAATATAGGAAACAAGAGAAGCCGAATTCTTTCCACACGCGACACAATGAAGCTGAATAACGGATTTTAATTGTTCTCTATGAGAGAGCTGATTCAATAGCTTGTTTAAGAAACTGCGAGTTGGCTAACTCTTGTTCCCTACAAGGCAATGAACTGGTTCCGGGAGGGCAGAGCCAGCTAAGCAGCCTGCAGCAGTCACTCTCTTTAACAGGGCCCCTCCATTCAGACCCCATTTTCATGGGCACACTCCACTGTGTTAACTGGCTGCAGCTGCAATTAGGAGTCGGCGAATCCAGGCATGTGTTTGGGTCCGAGCTGCATCCTGTGTGATTCCTCAAATACTTTGGGTTTGGCAGAAGCCGGGACACATTCTGTCAAGTTCTTTCTCCCTCTTCATTGTTAAGCTTGTGTGTATTCAAGAGAAATGGGCTCCATCTGATTCTCATTCATTTTCGCTTAACTCGACAAAAAAGTTGTCTTGGAAGAACCAGAAAATATCCAAGTGGCAAACCCAACTTCTTTAATGGAAGTCTTATTAGAATCCCTTCTCTCAACTCTAGACAGCTTGACATTCTCCAAATGGGCCAGGCATTTCCATTTCACAAGGCCCTTGCTCTTGTGGGCCAAGCCTAGGTTGCCCCTCACCCCACTTCCTGGATGCTGTCTCCTATTCATCAAGTCCCAAGGCTGCCTCCTTTTTTAGAGCCTGCTTCGTGCCCCAACTCCCAGATAACTGTACGGATCCTGAGCTCCCACTCGGCCTCACATGTACTGCTAACCAGCCCTTTATTCCAAGACTGCTTTGTGTTGCAGTCAGTTGTTGAACCAGGTTAGCCAAGCCCTCACCGATGTCTGCTTCAGTGTTAAGCCCTTGACCTTAATTAAAGGCCTGTGCAAGAAATGGCAGACAAAAATTGGCATTTGCGGTAAAGCTCTTGCCAAAAACATTAATTATTGTGTCTATCAATGTCCTTATGTGGGCTTCCAGGTGAGAACCGAGCATAGGGTTTAAAGGACCAAAATAACCGTGGGCTTGTTCCCCTCTGATGAGAGCTGTGGGCAGGATTTGTTCCTTTTCTGTCCTGGCTGCCAGGAAGCCCGGAGACAGATTTGACAATCATGACAGCCCTGTCCCATGTTAGCTAGCTCAATTTCTTCTTTTCTTCTTCCTTTTTATTTTTTCACAGTTTAAAGGGCTACATTGTTACATTTATACAGGAAAAGAAAATGCATTCTCTTTATGAATCATTTGAGGTATTAACATCATGTCTCCCTAGAAAAGTATATTGTCCATGATTACTGATGGAGAGCAGGTCTAGTAGTGATAAGAGGTGTGTGTGTGTGTGTGTGTGTGTGTGTGTGTGTGTGTGTGTTTCTGTGTGGTATGCTGGTGGTGGTGGTGGTGGTGGTGGTGGGTTACTTTGGTTTTAGTTTGAGATAGGGTCTCAATGTGTGGCCCAGACTCATCTGAACTTTCACACTGTAGACTAGCCTGGCCTTGAACTGATAGCAATCCTACGCCTTAACCTCCTAAGTACTAAGATTTACAGACATGAACCACTGTGCCCAACTCTAAGCATAGAAATCAGAGGACAACCTATTAGATTCAGTTATCTCCCTCTGCCCAGTGGGTTCAGTGGATTTGTGTCAGGTCATCAGGATTGGTGGCAAGGTCCCTTACCTCTGTGTGTGTGTGTGTGTGTGTGTGTGTGTGTGTGTGTGTGTGTGTGTGT
>JANHMN010000004.1:84763481-84821581 GCA_030674055.1 Rhabdomys pumilio
TTCATGACCTATAAACACACGTGTAAACACACACACACACACACACAGCTATAGAATTTAGGTTTGATATGAGACAACACATTTGTCTGAGACTGGCTTATTTCACTTATTCCAGTTCCATCCATTTTCCTGTTGTCATGATTTTAACTTTCCTTTATAGTAGGAACATAACTTTCTGGTATTCACTCATCAGTTGACATCTAGTCTGGTTCCACCTCCTGGTGAGAACAGCACCTGTAAACATGTGCATGCAAGTACCATGGCCATGAGTTCAAGGCCAGGCTGGACCATGGTATGAAAGTTCAGATCAGTCTGGCCCACACATTGAGACCCTATGTCAAAATACCATGTTGGCTTAAGAGTTTTTAATACATAAACCAAGTAAACATATTGGCATATGATCATTCTATTTTCAGTTTCTAGTGGCCCCTCCATGCTGATTTCCATGTGACTGATCAATTTCATGTTCCCACCAGCAATGAATAAGAGTTCCTCTTTCCCCACATCCTCCCCAGAATCTGTGATCCTTCATCTTCTTGGTATAGCTATTGTGATGGGGTGAGACGGACTCTCAGATGCTTCTCTTTTTGTATAATCCCTGATGTAGGCTGTACTTCATGGCAGCACAACTTACACCACTCATGTTCTTCTCTGGACTTCTAAGCATATAGCAGAGTTCCTTCTATAGGCATCCAGCAGCTGTCTGCTAGATGAATGGTAAGCAAAACAAATATCCAAGGCTTTGGGACTAGACAAATTAGACAACCACAAACTCAGAGCTGGAAATACAGTACTGTGCCTTGGCTAGTTCCTTGGATCTATTTGAGATGTGGTGGCTCAAACTTCAATCCAGTACGTGGACTGAAGGAGTACCAAGTATCATAGTACACTTGAGAGCAACCTGATCTACAGAGTGATTTTGAGGCCAACCTGGACTATAGAACAAGACCTTATCTTAAAAAAAAATAATAAAAGATATCTACGATCACTTCGAGCATGGAGCATGACCTTTGAGGGACAGTGGTGCCTATCATTTCCTCTTTCCCTGTCTCTTTGCTTCCATAAGGTGCGAAACTTCTACTACTGTGTGTTTCTTCCATGGCATGCTGCCTCAACAGGCCCAAGAGCAAATTGGCCAAATTAACATGGACTCAGACCTCTAAATTCACAGGCTGAAATACAGCTTTTGTCTTCTTGGTTATTGTATTTTGTTATACTAACAGAATGATGTCAAACACTGAATCTTTGGTCCTAGCAGTTATTTTGTTCATTTGTTTGCATGTTTGTGATTATTTGATTAGATAATTCCAGCTCCCTGAGGGCTAGGATTGCATCTTCATTTATGCTGCTATTCCTTCTCAGTGTCTAGCTCTGGGCCACACACATGGATTGTGTTCCCTAAACCAACTTCATAAAGGAAGGAGTAGATGTGTTTTATACCACATGTGCAGTCGGTCTCTTAGCTCTTAGGCTGTTGTATAGTTCATTGAGGGGGTGGATGCTTGGCACAAAGACTGCTGTTAACTCTCCTGTTTGTTTTTTCAGGCAGACTATAATGGAAATGCAAGGTTTGCCAGCAATCAGGGGGGAAATTCAGAATGGTAAATGGAGCACCCTCACTTTCAGGACCTGGTAAAGGTTTGACAAGCAACACATAGCCAAAATAAAAATTTTAAAACCATACTCCAGGAAAGAGTTGGCCGTGTCCTTTCGAGAAACTCCCCAGAGGGAAAAAAAAAAAACTGAGAGAGCGAGCAAGGATGGCAAGGAAACCCACTACATATGCTGACATCTCAGACCATGGAGAATGTAGAGACCATGGAAAGGAAGAAGAATTGAGCACTGTTACACTAAAATTAAGGCAAGGCTGCCCTGTGCTGTATTTGTCTAGGCACAATCGAGTTTTTAAAAGGATTACACATAGATTGTTTGGTCTTGTTTTACTTTCTTGTTGCTAAGATAAGGTCTCACTCTACTGCAGGCTAGCCTCAAACTCACAGTGATCTTCCTGCCTCAGTCTCCTATGTGCTGGGACTGCAGGTCAAGCTACCAGGTCTATCTCAATGATACTGGAGGTCTAGCTCAGCTGGTATAGTGTCTGCCACATATGCACAAAGCCCTGGGTTCTATCCCTGGCATCCCATAACTAGACAGGGTTCTAAATCTCTATAATCACAGCATTCAAGGGGTGGGGGAAAGGATCAAAGATCAAGGTCGGCCGGGCAGTGGTGGCGCACACCTTTAGTCCCAGCACTTGGGAGGCAGAGGCAGGCGGATTTCTGAGTTCGAGGCTAGCCTGGTCTACAGAGTGAGTATCAGGACAGCCAGGGCTACACAGAGAAACCCTGTCTCGAAAAACCAAAACAAAAAAAGATTAAGGTCATCCAAACTAGAGTTTGAGACCTGCCTATCTCAAAAAACCTAGAGCATGGCCCACGTTTGAAGTCCAAGGATTTCTTACCTTGGAAATATCTTGGCTGGGGTCAGCCAGACCAATGGTCAAGGACTCATCTATCCACACGCACCCATCTTGATTGAGCCTTAGACTTGCTCCATTTCCCTCTCCCACAGTGCAGATAGAGGACTCATCATGCCAACTGATGGGAGGACTAACCCAAGCTTACATGTGTAATAGCCAAGTCCAGACTAGAGCCCAGGCCTTCCCCCTCAGCAGGCAGGCCCCTGCCCTGCACACATCAGCTCTGTGGTGAGACAGAAGCAAACATTAAGCTTCTCCCTGCTGCCCAGGATATCCAACAGCTGACCGGCTGAAGCTTTGTCTTCAAGTCAGTGGTTTCTGCCCCCTGTATGCTGGTCCACAGTCTATTATCTCTTTGTGGTTTTTCTATCCCCACAGGCATTGCTGAGACATCTGCAAATAAGTGGCTGGTCTCTTGGTACTATTTTTTTTTCTTTCATCTGAACTGACTTTCCTGCAATCTAATGCAATCATGGCACAACTATCTTAAATCCAAGAGCTTTTTGGCTGGTCCTGGAGCTCCTCAAAGACAGGAAGTATGTCTTACTTATTTGGGACATGCCAGTACCTAAGCCAGGGACTGGCACACAGTAGGTTATCAAAATGAGAGACACACAGAAAGCTAGGCTTGGTGGCACACCCCTATGATCCCAGCACTCGCAAAGTGGAATTAAGAGTCCAAGACTAATCTGGGCTTTATGAGACTCTATATTAAAATACAAAAGGAAAAACAAAGATATAACACAGGAGTAGATATTGAAGCCAGAAATGGGTAGGTTAAAATCATTAGGTAGATGCTTTCAAAGTTACCTAGCCTCTCTAGACTTCAATATTCTTACCTCAAATAACACAAAGGGCTGGGGGTGGTATTCAGCCTAGCATATATAAGGCCCTAGGATCATATCTTAGCACTATAAAAAAAGATAAAATGAAGGCTTTGAGTCTTAGCACTATAAAAAAAGATGAAATGAAGGCTTTGAGTTGTAGCTCAGTAGACAGAATGCTTGCTGCCCAGCAAACACAAAGCCCTGAGTTCTATTCCCAGCATCACATAAGTGAGCACACCTCCTGAGTGGTGCACACCTATGCAGTCCCAGCACTCAAGAGGTAGAGGCAGGAAGATCAGAAATTTAAGCTTGCCCTAGACTATATATTGAGTTTAAGGTCAGTTTAGGCTACATGAGACTATCTCAAAAGATGTAATAAATAACAACAACAACAACAAAGTAAAATAAAATAATACAAATGTCTCTACTTCCTAGGATTACTGTGAGGATAGGGAAAAAGGGACACTCCATCAGTTGTAGTCCAGGTAAGGACCACAGCCTTCGAACTTAAGGCAGAAAAGGATGAAGTCAAATTTAAATTAGTTATTTCCTAGGAGACAAGCAAGAAATAAACAAGGACAATGGATATGACGACCCAGTGTTCAGTGTTTCCTAGGTTATTGTCAGAGCTCAGAGCCCATTCAAAGCTGGCCCTGCCTCAGCCCCCAACTTCTGCTTCATCCCCCAGTGAAGTCATAATGCTGGGCTCGCTCATCTGTCTATTGACACAGAGAGCCTGTGAGTCACAAATTCAACAGAATGACTTGCTGCAGTGTGATTGACTGGAAAATGTTCCCTCATCTAATTTTTTTTTTTACAAGCTAAAGAACACACTTGGTTTTGCAGCATGAAGTGCAGGCTTTTTTATTTATTTGACGTTGGTCTTTTCAACACGTTGGCAGAGGGAGGGCCCACCATGTTCGTGTTTTGCTTTATGGAATGACATACATTCTCTCCCTGCCTCACCTCCTCTTCCTGCTAACTATTATATCTAAAGCAAACAGCTCCAGGACAATGGTTAGATTGCACTTGAATTTGATGTTTACTTGACATTTACACACTGGCCGTGCTGGACAGCTCAGGCATACCTGAACAGGGGCTCAGCCAGCAAGGACTGTTCAGCTGTGCAGTCCTCTCCTAGGGAGCCAAGATCAATGGGAGTCAATGGGACACAGTCGTGACATGTTGCTTATGCTGATTCATATGACTGAACTAGGCTATTAGGGGAGAAAGGGTCATCAGGTTGTCTTCAGTGCTCTCCCTTAGCTGTGGAGGGAAGACTAGTTAGATCAACGAGACTCTTCCTGCCCTGGATTCTCATCCGCGCTGTGAGGGGTGTGTGAGCCTCCCAGTGATAGATTTGTCTCAGGATGGGCTGGAAATGACTGACTTCATTTCATTTCTTCAGCAAACTTGGGTAATACCCACAGTGCAGGGTTGTTGTGGGTCTGATGAGTAACAAGTGTCTGGGCAGATTCGGACTTGGAGAAAGCCCTTGGCGAAGGCTTGCTTTCGCAGTGTGTACTGACATAGCAGAGAAGGGGGCTCACAGAAGCACTTAGTACAGGCTTCCTTCGTCACCGCTATCCAATGCCTGAGCTTGGACAGGAGTCAAGATGCCTGTTTTCTCATCCCACTTCTGCAAGCAAAGAGCAATACCCTGCTCACCAGGCTTCTGATTCTGTCGGCTCAAGCTAGGACAGAGGGGACTCCAGTTCAGTTCTAATTTGGTACAGCTTCCATCTTTTCAGAGTTGGAGAGGAGTCCAAAACTACGGCCATAAATGCCTGAGTAACCCAAATGCAGTGACGCTCGTGGAGGGCCATCACTGAAGACAGTGCATCCCGATCTTTGAAGCCAGACAATTCACCATGGCCCGGGGTTGTGTGCTGAAAAGTAATTAACTATGTCAAGTCTCACTGATTGAGGGGCAAAAGTAGTATTAATTGGCACCTTTCATGCCTACAATCTCACTTAACGTTCACAGTAGCCTCTGAAGCAGATACATTCAAGCCCTTCTCAGAGTCAAATGCACAGCTACCATATGATCGATGGGCTGAAGGTCACTGGGACCTCAGGCTAATTACTTGAGTGGCATCATTCATGATTTCCCCCAGCAGTCTTGGAATGCTTCCACTTCCTACCATCCTTCCATCTTCCATAGTCCAGTGAATTCTGGCAAGCCCCTCTACTCCACCTCCTTAAATGAGTTACAGCAAAATGGCTCAAAGACTCCAACTCAGATCAGGATAATCTGCACTTGATGCTGTTTTGTCTTGAGCTGGCTGAATGAAACATCTGAATGTTGAATTCAGTATGTCTATGTTTCCCACAACACTTGGCGCTGAGAACTCTGTTGGTTAAATTTAGCAACCAGGAAAAAAAAAATGCATCAGCAACTGACTCCACAGGCTGAACTCACTGAATGGATTGCCCTCCTTGAATATCTACCATGATGTTGGGAATTTCTCAAGATCAGGTAACACTGTCAGGGACTTTCACTTCAAGGTTGGTTCTGGTCTTTCCATATCATATATGTACAAGAAAGCATCTTGATCTGCATTATTGATTCTCATGCACCAAATACACTATGAGACATGCAAAAGAAAGTTCTCTTGGCTTTTTTCCTCCTTTCTGAACATTTGCTCTAGACATCTTTCCAGCTGTCTTCCCACCAGCCAGGACATTAGAATTGATCGACGAACACAGTGTGAAGGAAAAGAACAATCAGTAATCAGATGCATTGTTAACTTTTTAAAAAGATCCCTGGCTCAAAGGACATAAAGTCATACTGGCAAAAATAACCTATCCTCTGGCCCACAAACTGAGAAGAAAATTAAACACAAATGGCTTGGTTCTTGTTTGCATTTCTCAGGGTGTGAAACACTCATTTTCAACTCATTTCTAAATCCTACACTTGGCCTAAGGCAAAAGAAAAAACAAAGCAACAAACAAACCAGCTCCAACATGATGGACAGCAGTCATCTGTTTTCCTCTGAAAGATGAGTGAAACCAGCAAATAATCCTGGTACCAAAGCTCTCACCTGTAAACGGTAGAATCTGGGACAGGAGGTGAGTTCTCCTTCGGAGTTGAGTTTTCCCTATTCCCAGAAGCAACAAAACTTGGTGGACCAGGGCAAGAAGAAAATTACAACTTTCTTTTTAATCCTCTTAGGCCCCCAGAAACACACAGAGGGTGGGAAGAGAAGGAGGGGGGTCCAACTCATTTTTTCCCTTGGTCTGTTTTTCTCTTTGAAAAGTCTCCTGTCACTTAGGCTAGCTTTGAACTCCTGATCTTCCTGCCTCCACCTCCCAAGTGTTGGGATTACAGGCTTGTTCCATTACACCTGCTCAGTTCTTTAACTTTTAAATGTTTCAAATGACTACTGTATCCAGTGGAATTCTTCTCTTGTGCTTAAAAAGATGCCGTTAATGATGGTTTACAATAGCCCTTAATTTCTTAAGAGATTATTGCAGCCGGGCAGTGGTGGTGCATGTCTTTAATCCCAGCACTTGGGAGGCAGAGGCAGGCGGATTTCTGAGTTCGAGGCCAGCCTGGTCTACAGAGTGAGTTCCAGGACAGCCAGGGCTATACAGAGAAACCCTGTCTCGAAAAAACAAAAAAAAAAAAAACAAAAAAAAAAGTGAGAGAGAGAGAGATTATTGCAATATATTACTCTTAAATGTTATTTTCTTCTATGTTGACACTAAGAATAAAAAAATAAATAAAATAAACACAGTATGGGAGAACTATAGTACCAGCAAAAAGCAGGACTGTGGTAAGTTTGGGGCCAGCCTGGTCTATCTACTGAGTTCTAGGACTTCATGGAAAGATTCTATTTCAAAGACCAGAAGAAGAAAAGGAAGGAAGACAGGAAGGAAGGAAGGAAGGAGAGAGGGGGGAAGGGAGGGAAGGAAGGAAGGAAGGAAGGAAGGAAGGAAGGAAGGAAAGAAGGAAGCAAGCAAGCTAAATAGGACAGAGTAGCTCAGCCTGTGGTCTAAGCACTGATATTCAGGCCAAGGCAGGAGGATTTCCATGAGTTTGAGGCAGCCTGGGCTCCAGAGTAAGAACCTGCATCAAGAACAACACAGCACAACAAAACATCAAAAGTTTTTAAAATAAGTGGTGATATCATTAATTTTAGATTTCCTCTGTAAATAGCTTAAAGTGTGTATTGGGCCTGGCCTTTTGGGTTTTTTGTTGTTGTTGCTGGTTTGGGTTTTGGTATTTTTTTTTTTGGTTTGTTTTGTGTGTGCTTGTGTGTGTGTGAGAGAGAGAGAGAGCGCGCACAAGTGCACATGTACCTCGAGCACTAAGAATGCAACTAAAGTGATCAAACCTAAGAGTTCACAAAAAAGATTTTAATTAAATTTCTGAGAATTGATTCTTAAATGTCTGTGATTCATTTTCTGCTCTAAAAACTTCAATACCCAAAGTTCAGGGTTTTGAAAGGCAATGAATTTGGCTGCAGAAGAGAGTCTCTCTCCATTTGGTTTTGGTTTGGTGTTTGATTATTTTTGTTTGTGTTTTCAAGTTTGCTTTAGTACAATGGGCATGCGCTGTTTATTCACTTTGTCCAGCTGCTCTGAGAAGAGTGTGTCAAGCAATTTTGGTTTGTTTGTTTGTTTTGTTTGTCTTGATCAGAGAACTTTACGAAAAAAAAAAAAAGAATTTGTAGAGGAATAAAGGGGATGAAAAATTAAGTCCCATCCTGCCAACACCAGACTAGAGAGAAAAATGTGAATAAACGGTCTAGAGGCCAGTGATGGCTCAGAGAGCAAGGAGCTTACCACCAAGACAGGCACACTGAGTTCAATCCTTGAGCCCTAGAGGATAAAAGAACCAACACTAGAAAGTGGTCTCCTGACTGACTGACAGACAGACAGACAGACAGACAGACAGATTAAATAAGATAGATAAGAAATAGATGAGATGAGATTTTTTTTTTAAGAACAACTTTGGGCTTTGACTATGATTGAAGCCCAGCACAGAGGATATTCCAGACAGGAAAAGCAGCTGATGAAAGCAGACATCATAGATTCATGGGTTTGAGAGTGAGAGTTTAAGGATATTGGACTGGTCTCTAAAAAGGACTCTGGAAAGTTTATCTAGGGCCAGAATAGGAAGCATTTGGTTTAGCCAGGGTTAAGCAGTGAGGTCTTGCTTAAGCAAAGAGGTCTCACTGCTGACAGGGCTTGGCATGTAGTTCAGTGGGTAAAGCACTCGCCTAGTACACATAAAGCCCCGGCCGGGGCTTTATCAAAACAAGCATAAAGCAGCCTATTGGTGTACCCCTGTAATCCAAGTGTGAGCAGGAGGGGTCTGAAGTTCAAAGTCACCCTTTTCTACCTCTGCTACCTAGAAAGTCCTAGGAGGCCAACCTGGGATATATAACACCCTTGCCTCAAAAAGAAAGGGCCAGTCTGGAGATGACAGCCTTGACAAAAAGCTACAGGTAGCCAGGACAGGAAAAAGACAGTGGAACAATTTAGGAACCAAATTTGTCGACCTCTGTGAACATCTGTATGCCTGGGACAAGGTAAGGAAGAACCGGAAGGAAACCCAGGTCTCAGTGTAGGAAGCTGGGGAAGAGAGGTAAGGTTGTAAGAGTCTGAGCAGACTCACTTTGAAGGGGGGCAGCTAATGAGTCTACAGTTGAGAGCAGAAAGAGCAGCTTCCTGTTAATAACTGTTTACACAGGGAACGTGCACTACTCATCCATTCAGCAATACTCAGGGCACAGCGTGTGTCAGGCAGGTCCTAAATGAGCAGCTGGAGACACAGCAGTGGATAAAGTGATGGTCCCCGTCTAGCTCCTGTTTATTGTGCCTGGAGAAAACTGGTGATATTAAAACCTATTAAGTCCTGAGTGTCAAGACTCACTGCCTTGGATGATCTAATTAGATCCTCATTACTCTAAGAAGTGGCTACTATTAATGTCCCCATTTTATGGAAGAGAAAACAGGCAAAGTGAGTTCACCTGCCAAGCTACAAACCAGCAAAGTTAAATTTGAAAACCTAGGGTTAAAGCCATCTTCCTTCTACTTTTTCTTTTTTCCCCTCCCAAGACAAGATTTCACTCTGTAGCCCAATCTAGTCTTGAATTTTAGATGCTCCTGCTTCAGCCTACCAATACTGGATTACAGACATTTACCATCAAGGCCAACTTTTTAAAACCCAAAAGTCTAAAGTTGCCGGGCAGTGGTGGCACACTTGGTAGGCCTTTAATCCCAGCACTTGGGAGGCAGAGGCAGGCGGATTTCTGAGTTCAAGGCCAGCCTGGTCTACAGAGTGAGTTCCAGGACAGCCAGGACTACACAGAGAAACCCTGTCTCGAAAAAAACAAAAACAAAAACAAAAACAAAAACAAAAACAAAAAAAAAAAAGCTGGGCGGTGGTGGCACACTCCTTTAATCCCAGCACTTGGGAAGCAGAGGCAGGCGGATTTCTGAGTTCAAGGCCAGCCTGGTCTACAGAGTGAATTCCAGGACAGCCAGGGCTACACAGAGAAACCCTGTCTCGAAAAACAAAAAACAAAAAAAAAAAAAGAAATTTAAAGTTAATGCCAAGCTTGGTAGGCATGGTGGCGCATGCATGTAATTCCAGGCACTCAAAAGCTTAAAGTGGGAGGAATGCTTGATCCCAGAAGTTCAAGGCCAGTCTGGGAAACAGAGCAAGATCAAATTTCACAAAACAAACAGAAACAGTGACACTAAAATTGAGGGTGGACTTTACAAGATGGCAGCAGAAACCCAACAAAGACCATGATCCATTTTGGGAGTTCAAGTCCTCACAGTTAGGATTTTACAACCTGAGCCATGAAAGCCACCCTTGCTTTTGCCTTTAAGGAACAAACAGCTTTTAACCCAGGGATATAGCTCAGTGACAGAGAGCTCACCTTGCTCATGGAAGGCCCCTGTATTCACTTCAACTTTCTGTTTTCAATTTAAAAAAAAAAAAAATAAAAAAAGCAATTTTTGCTGGGCCTGGTGATTGGCACCTACAGTCCCAGCACTCGTGAGCTGTGGTAAAAGTGTAGTGAGCTCAAGACCTGATTGTGCTATAAGTTCCAGACCAGACAGAGACAACAGTGAGACTCTACACTAATTTTAAAAAATGAAAAGATCTTTTCTTGAGTCCTATTGGCAGCTA
Source organism: Rhabdomys pumilio (assembly GCA_030674055.1). Lineage (NCBI taxonomy): Eukaryota > Metazoa > Chordata > Mammalia > Rodentia > Muridae > Rhabdomys > Rhabdomys pumilio. The sequence continues at coordinate 84,773,941 of JANHMN010000004.1, forward strand.
TATAGAAAACCCAGGAACAGGTACAGGTGCTGAGATACTTCATGTGCCCTGACCTGTGCCAAGCTATGTGTGGAGTCCTGCACTGGAGACACTCACACAGTCTCCCCCACAGCTGGGCATTCATCCCCCACCCCCACCCCAGCACTGGCTATTGCCATTACGTCAGCTGCCAACTAATGCAGTTTGTACTGGGGGGAAAAAGTATTTTAAAACTCCAAGGACAGCAATAATTAACTTCCATACCACAAAACTTGTAATATGAGTTTGCTGAAATAAAGTCACCAGTATTTAATTCTTCTTTAAAGGGTGTCTTCTATTATTATTATTTTAGAGTGCAATTTAGTCATCAAAGGTTTACACAGCCTCATGTTTATAAATTATATAGGGCAGGGATTTAACTCTTCTGGCCCTACCTGTTCTGATGAGAGGGGAGGGTCATAACCCTGTTGTCACACCCGGCACCTGCCTTGAAAGGGATGAGTTGTGAGCTGGCACTTCATAGCTCTTTTAGAAATCTGGGATGAATATACAGATTTCCTCTTATGATGCAATCTCAAGAATAACCCGAGAGTTGCCTGCTGGCTTTTATCCTCCAGAAGGCTGTTGGGAAACTTCATCTTTTTCAGTTGAGTTTCAGAGTCTTGCCTCGATTATATGACATAATAATAGTGCCTTTCCAATTCATCTGTGAAATCTTGTTTTTTTTCATTGTGGTGGTTACTGGTTAGATGGTCAGAGGGGGAGGGGCTACTGTCCTAGGTAAACAAAAGCGTTGCTGAGACTAGGGCCCTGACTCTGACTACCAGAGTTGTAAATTCCAAGCCCTGACTTACAGGTTTACATCCTAAGGGTGGTAGCTGCCAAGCACAGGCTCATCTAAGTTCATCAAGGGTTTGAGACCTTGGCCTTAAAGTGGCTCACTTTCCAAGTAATGCTCAATCCTAGCGTTCCAAGTCGAGATTTTTTTTTTCCTTTCTTGACACCACAATGGGGGGGTAGGAACAGGTGTTCTTTTTGTTGTTCCTTTGTTTGAACGAGTAATATTTTCAGAGTTAAACTGGCCTAGTTCCAAGGGAATGGGGTTGAACCCCTGGAGGTCACGTGAAGAAGAAGCTCCACTTCAGGCGAAGTCGTGCTCTCTCACACCCCTCACTCCGAAAGTCCCGCCTAGTCCTCTGCTAAAACCAAGAGAAAGGATGAAAGTCCCTCCTCAAAGGTGCCCAGCTCTAGACCTGCCTTTGACAGACTGACTGGGCAGCCCCATTTTATTGGGACGAGATGCATTCCAAGAACGCTTCTGTGGTCGGCCAGAAGTGGAAAATTCAGGATGACAAATATTCCGAAGAAAACTAACATAGGTCCCAGGATTCCGGGACTCAAACAAAACAGGTGAACCGACCGAGGACGTGGCACCGACGCCATGAGAGAAGCGAGTGCACACACTGCCTGTGCTGAAGCATCGTCCCCTTTCCCAAGTCCCTTTCTTCAGTCCCCGCCCTCAGCTGTCTCCGCCAGGAGTGAGGGGGTTCAACCGTAAGAGCGGCGGAGCCCAACTCCTCCCTAATCCAAAGTAAATACCTAGTCTAAAAAAAAAAAAAAAGTAAACCTAGTTAACCTAGTTTAGCGAGTTATACTGAACATCACACTCACGGTTTTTGTTTTAAGTACTTTGTAGAGATGAGGGCGAAAACCTTTCCCGGCTGGAAAATTACTGACCACGAACTAAGAGGGTAGTGGGGAATGGGAAAAGGAGTTTTAAGACTGAAATAAAGACTGCCTTTTCCCCTCCCGGTAGGGTAAGAGCCTGAGGTGCCACTCTGAAGAGCTAGTGTCCCAATGCAGCGCTCCTCTTCCCAGCGCACGATCACCTCCCAGCGAAGTCCCTTGGGTTAGCTCAGAACCTAAGTGGAGGGGAGCGAGTTGTCCTATGACCTTTACCTCGCCGCTTCACCTCTTTATGACTCACTTCTCATCTTCAAACTGAAGAGAGCGAGTGCGCAGCTTGTAAAGAGCTTTGAGATCCCTGGTGAAAGGTATCTCCTCGCCTCGGTTCCTCTCCGCGTTCCCACTCCCCCTCAATGTAAATCCGGAACGCTTTCATTCCCTTGTTCCTTCCATTATCAAGACGATGACTACGTGCCCAGTCCCGGCCGTTTTCCTCCATAGCAGGCGCGGAACCCCTTCTCCTAGCTTCTGAGATTCCTAGGCCCCTGCCCCCATCACCCGGTCCCCACCCCCACCCTACAGGAGGCCCCACTGGCACCCGCGCCAGGCCAGGCCCTGCGCCGACACGGCCCGGCCTCTGCGTGCGTATGCGAGAGAGGGCGGGCTGGATGAGTCACGCGGATAATCGCGCTCTTGAGTGCGCAGACGACTGGACAAGCGCGTACGCGAGCAGGGGTAGGGGCGCGCCGCCTCTCCCCACAACCTCCTGTCCCCGCCAGGGTTCCCGTGGCAGGATTTGCGAGCCCAGGGAACCGTCCGTGGCCGCGCAGGGGACCCAGAGTAGCGCGGCCTCCGGAGCCACGCCGGGCTCCCAGCGCCGAAGCCGCCGTCGCCGCCACCGCCGCCGGCGTCAGCACGGCTCCAGCCCGCCAGCTGCCGGGCTGGCGTCACGGCCCGGCCCCGCCCCGCCCGTGCCCCTCCCCCGCCCCCGCCCCCACGTGCGCGGAGTTTGTTTATTTAGCTACCATGGCAACGCGCGGGGGGGCTGCGGGAAGGCGGGGAGAAGAAAGGCTGGGGGCGGGGCCTGGCGGCGGAGCCCCGCGCGCCACAGGGAGGAGGCGGGGAGCAAGCGAGCGAGAAGTTATAAGTAAGAAGCGCGCGGCGGCCGCCGGCAGTTCCCCGGCTGAGAGAGCGAGCGCGGCTCCGGGCGCGCGGGGAGCAGAGGCGGTGGCGGGCGGCGGCGGCACCCGGAGCCGCCGAGTGCCCCTCCCCGCCCCTCCAGCCCCCCACCCAGCCACCCGCCCGTGACCCGCGCCCATGGCCGCGCGCACCCGGCACAGTCCCCAGGACTCCGCACCCCGCGCCACCGCCCTGCTCGCAGTTCCGCGCCACCGCGGCCATTCTCACCTGGCGGCGCCGCCCGCCCACCGCCCGGACCACAGCCCCCGCCTCGCCGACAGCCACAGTGGCCGCGACAACAGTGGGGGACACTGCTGAGTCCAAGAGCGTGCAGCCTGGCCATCGGACCTACTTATCTGCCTTGCTGATTGTCTATTTTTATAAGAGTTTACAACTTTTCTAAGAATTTTTGTATACAAAGGAACTTTTTTAAAAGACATCGCCGGTTTATACTGAATCCAAAGAAGAAGGATCTCGGGCAATTTGGGGGTTTTGGTTTGGGGTTTTGTTTCTAAAGTTGTTTTTAATCTTCGTTGACTTTGGGGTTCGGGTACCCCTCTCTCTTCTTCGGACTCCGGAGGACCTTCTGGGCCCCCACATTAATGAGGTAGGTGAGATGCCGGGTTTGGGAACAGAGACGGGTGAGGACTGGTGGGAAACTTCGGAGCAGTCGCCAGGGTGTCCCCTGACTCCTGGTCCTTGTGCGCCCCGCCCGGCCCGCAGGCAGCCACCTGGCGAGTCTGACATGGCTGTCAGCGACGCTCTGCTCCCGTCCTTCTCCACGTTCGCGTCCGGCCCGGCGGGAAGGGAGAAGACACTGCGTCCAGCAGGTGCCCCGACTAACGTGAGTGTCGCACTAGTGCCCTGTAGATTTCTGCAGATGGGGTGGGGTGGATGGGCAGAATCCGGGGATCACCAAGAAAGAGCCTCTGGTTAGGACAATGATTGCCCTCCATTGGGAATCTACAGCCTTCCCAAGGTGGCTCCTCGGCCCTTGAGTCGGCCTTAAGTGCGTGTGGTCCCGGCACTGCGGTACCGCCAGGGGCGCACAGCGGTTCTCCACAGGTCTCCGGGCGTCCGGACCGTGGGGTGGGCGCACTCAAGGCCACTGTATTGTAGGTGAACAAGTCTCGAGACCCTTTGGGCCGGAGTGACCGTAGCGCGTAGGCGACCGGGTAGCTCTGGTGCATGGGGAGAAAGCCACAGTGTCCCAATTCCGTGGGCGGCTGGAGCGTCCCGCGGATCTGGCGGGGAAGAGAACTGGGCTGGCTGAGCTATGGCACTAGCTTGCAGTAGAACGAACGCGCCACCTCTTACCTTGGTGTTAGCTGAGATTGCGGCGCTGGCCCCTGGAGTCCCCGAGGCTGCCTTCCTGTTCTGTCCAGTTCCTAGGGCAGGGTGTCGTGAGCTTCACCCACTGAGTCAATATTAGGGGTCATAACAGGGGGCTACAACTTAACAGTTTCTCTCCCTCCCTATTCTTGCAGCGTTGGCGAGAGGAACTCTCTCACATGAAGCGACTTCCCCCACTTCCCGGCCGCCCCTACGACCTGGCGGCGACGGTGGCCACAGATCTGGAGAGTGGTGGAGCTGGTGCAGCTTGCAGCAGTAACAACCCGGCCCTCCTACCCCGGAGGGAGACCGAGGAGTTCAACGATCTCCTGGACCTAGACTTTATCCTTTCCAACTCGCTATCCCACCAGGAATCGGTGGCTGCCACCGTGACCACCTCGGCGTCAGCTTCATCCTCGTCTTCCCCGGCGAGCAGCGGCCCTGCCAGCGCGCCCTCCACCTGCAGCTTCAGCTATCCGATCCGGGCCGGGGGTGACCCGGGCGTGGCTGCGGGCAACACAGGTGGAGGGCTCCTCTACAGCCGAGAATCTGCGCCACCTCCCACGGCCCCCTTCAACCTGGCGGACATCAATGACGTGAGCCCCTCGGGCGGCTTCGTGGCTGAGCTCCTGCGGCCGGAGTTGGACCCAGTATACATTCCGCCACAGCAGCCTCAGCCGCCAGGTGGCGGACTGATGGGCAAGTTTGTGCTGAAGGCGTCTCTGACTACCCCTGGCAGCGAGTACAGCAGCCCTTCGGTCATCAGTGTTAGCAAAGGAAGCCCAGACGGCAGCCACCCTGTGGTAGTGGCGCCCTATAGCGGTGGCCCGCCACGCATGTGCCCCAAGATTAAGCAAGAGGCGGTCCCATCCTGCACGGTCAGCCGGTCCCTAGAGGCCCACTTGAGCGCTGGACCCCAGCTCAGCAATGGCCACCGGCCCAACACACACGACTTCCCCCTGGGGCGGCAGCTCCCCACCAGGACTACCCCTACACTGAGTCCCGAAGAACTGCTGAACAGCAGGGACTGTCACCCTGGCCTGCCTCTTCCCCCAGGATTCCATCCCCATCCGGGGCCCAACTACCCTCCTTTCCTGCCAGACCAGATGCAGTCGCAAGTCCCCTCTCTCCATTATCAAGGTCAGTGGGGAAGGGATTGGTAGAGATGCGGTTGGGGAGCTTTGCTTCTGGGGATTCTCAAGACTTTCCAGAATGAACTTGACCCCACTTTCTTTACCCCTAGAGCTCATGCCACCGGGTTCCTGCCTGCCAGAGGAGCCCAAGCCAAAGAGGGGAAGAAGGTCGTGGCCCCGGAAAAGAACAGCCACCCACACTTGTGACTATGCAGGCTGTGGCAAAACCTATACGAAGAGTTCTCATCTCAAGGCACACCTGCGAACTCACACAGGTAAGAGACCGGCGCTGTGGAGGAGGGTTGGAGCCTGTCTGCTCCAATAGGCTGACTGTGGACTCCTTAGGGCTTTCTTGGGTGCTGGGGTGTATCTCTTCTCCATCTCCTGGATCACAGAGGAGGGCAGCAAACAGGCGCCTATGTTTTTGCCCAGAAGCCTTTTGCTTGATGGATGCTATCTGCTGCCTGAATGTGCAGTTTCTCACTGGGCCTTTAAAAGATAGGGAATTTCCTGTGTGTGCCTGCCCCTCCTAGCCCGGTAATCAAGTTGTACTTTGCAATGCAAAAATGCGGTATCTTTAAAAGAAAAGCTTTCTAGATTATCTTCATAGTTGTCCCATCCTCCTCACAGAGCTACCTACCCTTGACTCTATTGTGGTCTTTAGAATAATTAGATCGGATTTACATTCCAAGATTTTAATGGCTCCCATTGCTGAGAATTCTGGTTTAAAACTGTCCCTGCAAGCTGGGTATGGTGACACTCAGTTTTGGAGTTACAAATACCAAAGAGACTAATTTGAAAGAATCCTGTTGATTTCAGACCAGCCTGGTCAAGAACCCCAGTCTCAAAATAACAAACTTAAAGGTAGTCATTAAGTGGGTAAAGTCTTCTAGATCTGTTTATTAAAACAGCCAGACTGACACTGCTGAAGAAATTAGCCACGGGTGGCATTTTGGACCCAGTGTAGTGGTGTGGGGTACTTTGGGTTTCGACAGATAACTCCTAATCCAGTCCATTTCCAGCACTGGTTAGGCTCAAAAGAATGAAACTTCTGTGGGAGTGGATGGAGATTGAGAAGGGATCTGCATTTTCTTATCTTTTTTTTTTGCTAACTACTGTTTCTCCATAAGTTTAACTCATAACACATGTCATTCCTATTCATCTGAAATTCAGTATGATCTTCAGTGTCATAAAGACATTCCTGGATTTATTTTTTTTTATCATGTTTTTACTTTTTTGAAAGAGGGTGGGGCACACACTGGAATTTCTTCTTTGGTCTCTCGTTTTTTTCTTAAAGTGACTAATTCTTCACTCTAGCAATGGCTTCAGCAGCCCGTTCTTCCCTTTCCCTTTACAGGCGAGAAACCTTACCACTGTGACTGGGACGGCTGTGGGTGGAAATTCGCCCGCTCAGATGAACTGACCCGGCACTACCGCAAACACACAGGGCACCGGCCCTTTCAGTGCCAGAAGTGTGACCGGGCCTTTTCCAGGTCGGACCACCTTGCCTTACACATGAAGAGGCACTTTTAAATCCCACACAGTGGATATGACCCACACTGCCAGGAGAGAGTTCAGTATTTTTTTTTTCAACCTTTCACACTGTCTTCCCACGAGGGGAGGAGCCCAGCTGGCAAGCGCTACAATCATGGTCAAGTTCCCAGCAAGTCAGCTTGTGAATGGATAATCAGGAGAAAGGAAGAGTCCAAGAGACAAAACAAAAAATACTAAAAACAAACAAAAAGACAAAAGAAAAAAATCACAGAACAGATGGGGTCTGAAACTGGATCTTCTATCATTCCAATACCAAATCCAACTTGAACATGCCCGGACTTACAAAATGCCAAGGGGTGACTGGAAGTTTGTGGATATCAGGGTATACATTAAATCAGTGAGCTTGGGGGGAGGGAACACCAGAATTCCCTTGAATTGTGTTTCGATGATGCAATATACATGTAAAGATCACCTTGTATGCTCTTTGCCTTCTAAAAAGCCATTATTATGTCAGAGGAAGAGGAAGCAATTCAGGTACAGAACATGTTCTAATAGCCTAAATGATGGTGCTTGGTGAGTCGTGGTTCTAAAGGTACCAAACGGGGGAGCCAAAGTTCTCCAACTGCTGCATACTTTGACAAGGAAAATCTATTTTTGTCTTCCGATCTACATTTATGACCTAAGTCAGGTAACTACGCCTGGTTTATTTCTGTAACATTTTTATGCAGACAGTCTGTTATGCACTGTGGTTTCAGATGTGCAATAATTTGTACAATGGTTTATTCCCAAGTATGCCTTTAAGCAGAACAAATGTGTTTTTCTATATAGTTCCTTGCCTTAATAAATATGTAATATAAATTTAAGCAAACTTCTATTTTGTATATTTGTAAACTACAAAGTAAAAAAAAAATGAACATTTTGTGGAGTTTGTATTTTGCATACTCGAGGTGAGAAATAAGTTTTAAATAAACCTATAATATTTTATCTGAACGGCAATCTCTTTTTGTTTTGTCTTCTGGATTGGAAAGGAACTGACTCCTTAACATGGTGATGGAGGGGGTGCTGGGGAGACCCACACTGGAAAGCCAGCCTTACCTCAACAAGAGGATGTAGGCAACTTGCTTTTCAGACTACTCGGTTTTACATCAAGTAGTGTTAGAGTTGAGAGCTGTACGGATGGGACCTTAAAACATCTGGTTCATGTTTGCTTAGTACAAACACAAAAGGATACCTCCTTACCCAAATGCACGTTTCCAGGTACACGGGGCTCAGTTATTCTTTGATCTGCACAGTTTTAGCTGGGAGCACTCAACAGTAAAACAGGACACTCTAGTTTCATACACTTAAACACACACACACACAGATACATATGTGTGTATATATGTACATATTACATTTTGTCTTTTAAGTAAATTATGAATAATCATTTTCTCTGGAGACCTGGCCTTGTAGTCCCCACAGAATCTTGAGTAACAAAAGAACCTTCCCCAGGCAAACAACCCTAAGATTGGAATGTAGTTCCACAGTGCCCTCCTGAGGAACAAGGGCTTCATTTATGCTGCATATATTATCCCCAAAGAAATCCAAAACATACTGTCTACAGAGTATTTTAAAGCTTCCTCAATCTCTCTGAAGACATAGAAACAAAAAGCTACTCAAACCCTGGGGACAGGGTTTATGTAGCTCAGTGGTGGGGTGCACACCTGAACAAAACCCCCGAAGGTAACCACCTCTCCCCACACTCGATCATGTAACTCATAAATTAAAAGTTTTAAGTGGTGTCCTTGTAAATTTGTAAGCATTTCTACTTCTGAGCTTATTTAAGCTTAAAACTGCACTAATTACTATCTCAGGAGGTTGAAGTAAAACTATTTTTAGCTGTCACAAAATGGAAAAGTACGTGTGATACTTGTAGACATTTTAATGGTATTGTGGGTGACTCAGAAGATCAAGGGAGCAAAAGCTGACTGGCTTATTCTTTAGAGTGCTTATTAACCATCCATTGTATCTAGTGCCCGGAGTTGTGTTTACACTGTAATATGCTTTATAAATGGAATTTTAAAACGTAGATTCACAAGGAGCTCATGGGAGATCAGCACAAAGTATTTTCTTTGACTTTTAAGAGGCCAGTGTGATTGAAACCACAGCATATGTCTTTGCTTAAAAGGAAACAGGTGCATCAGGAGGATGGAATTTTATGTGGCCAAGAACATATTCATAGCAAAGCTAATGACATGGAAAAATGTTCATGGTATGTTAAGTGGGAAAGGCAGGATATAACACAATAAACAGCGAGACTCCAATTGTATGCGCACATATTTAAGTTTGGGTTTGTCTCCTGTGACCCAGGCTGGCTCAAACCTAGCTCTGTTGCTGAGGATAGCCTTGAACTGGTCATCTCACCTTTCCCTCCCAAAGTCTTGGATTGTGGGCATGCTCTATGAAACCTGGCTTTGTTTTGTTTCCTGTTTGGTTTTGTCCTTGCTTTTTGTTTTTTGTTTAAATATTGCTTTTCATGTTGTAGCTCAGGCATGCCTGGAGCTCATTGTAGTTTAACTGTCTGTTAACACAGGGACCCTCTTGCCTCAGCCTTTCCAGTGCTGGCCTAGATACTCACCATCACAAGTGGCTTGGGTATGTGTGTTGAGGAACAGAAAGAACAATAGGAAATTAAAAGGCTGGTAAGAAACACGGAAAAGTGAATGGTAGTTTTCTTGGCTTAAAATTTCAGTCTAAATGAATTTGAGAACCAATTTGCAAACATTCAAAAATAAAAATAAGTACAGGGGAAACCGCTTTTCTAAGAATAAAAGTAAAATACACCTGGGCTTTATTTATTTTTTTTTAAGAATTAAAGCTATGTAAAATAAAACTGCTGTATGCTTAATGACTTTTTCTTTGTAATAAATAGTGGCTGCTTGCTTTTATAACCCACCTGTCTTATAAATGGTTTACTCCGCCTGGGATGTAGCTCAGTTGGAAGAGGGCTTGCCTGGCATACATGAGGCCCTGGGTTTGACCCTCAGCACTACATAAAAGCAGGCCTGGTGGTACTTATCTTAATCCCAATACTTGCAAGGCAGAGGCAGAAGGATCAGAAGTTTAAAGTCATCCTCATTTGTATATACCTACAGTTCAAGGTCAGGGTTGGATGTGTGTGGCTCTGTCTCAAACAAACAAACAAATAAAAAGGTGGGGGGAGGGAGGAAACATTTTTCTGAATGATTGTTACATTCTTATGCATAAACTATCAATACATCTCAAATGTATTCAAAAATGTCTGAGGTTATAAGGAAACATCAGTATACATTAGCTTTTTCTAATCTGCAAAAGTTCAAGGTCACGAATGAATGAGGAAGAGTTCTCTAACAGGACAAAACATTATTCAACACAGTCCTAAACTATTTCCTCTCACACCTAGTAGCTCTGGGCTGTCAGGTGCACTGTCATTGTGGAGGTACGGAACCACTCACGCACAAGAGAGTACCTAATAATTGAGGTGCCTGCTTATTATATTTTCCTTATGACATTTAATTTTATATGTCCTAGATTTTTAACTGGCATGCTGACACAAGGGGATTAAATGTAGTGTCTCCTGCCAGTCAACAGATGTGTAGGCTGACTTTTATCCTGTCCAAAGATACTTTCTACCGGAAGAGATTCGCAATTCCAGTTGTTTGTTATTTGTTTGTTTGTTTGTTTGTTTGAATTTTGCTTTGGTTTTGTTTGTACTTGTTCTTGTGTTGAGATAGTGTCTCACATGTTCCCGGCTGGCCTGGAAATCACTGTGCAGCCTTGAACTTCTCATCTTTCTGCCTCCACCTCTTAAGTGCTATGTTTATAGGTATGTGCCACGAGCCGTAGTTTGTACCATGCTGAAGACATAGGGCTTCATACATTCTGGGCAAGCACTCCACTATTTGAGCTGCATTCTCAGATTTCAGGGGCTTTTTGGAGGGAGCATTCTTAATGTGTAGCCCAGTCGGGTCTCAAACTCACTTCTCCAATTTTTATATACTATATGAATAGATAGATAGATAGATAGATAGATAGATAGATAGATAGATAGATAGATAGATAATAAATACACACAAAGAAAATGACAGAGAGAGCTATGTAGCAGAGGCTGGCCTTGAACTCCTGATTCTCTAGCCTCTACCTCCAGAGTGCTAAGACTGAGTATGTGCTACTATGCCCTGCTACATGAGTCTTTATAAGGAAAACCAGGCTCTACAATGTGAAGAAGCTGTTCCATAGGAAAAATGTTAACAAGGACTTATACCTGTTGCATTTTGACAATACAGGGAGTCTCTGGATTTAGCAATGAGTGGCAGCCACCTGCTCCATTAAAGCTCTGGCTTCTGATGCTTTATTTAGCACTATACAGACCAGTTCGTCTCCATACATACTCCTTTCTCTCACTACCACCCCCCCTTTCCTCATATAGACAAAGGTAACACCCAGTCCTACAAAAACACTTTTACATATTTATTGTTTTTATCTTTTTATTACTTTATTATGTATTCTGCCTTTTATATTTATTTTAGTTCTTTGTATTTTCGTAGCACCTTCTACAGGCTATTGTAGACTGTCAGGTTTTTATAGTGCTAAACTGAAGCCATGTCTGCCTCTCATAGGTCATTTATGAAACTGTCTTCCATTGTTCACATGTACAGTCATTCAAAGATATTTCCTATAAAACCAACATGATCTGCTGTCTTCATAAAGAAGGCTGTGGAATGCACTGCCTGTGAAATTCATCGGGAAAGGGAGGCTATCAACATCTGAACACTGTGTGAAATTGGTCATCTTAAATTTTGCATTAAATGAAACTCAAAAGAGCTGGACACGAACAAGCTTTTGGAAGGCTTTGTCTTAAACACAAAAGAAAATATTAAGGAAATCTCTCACCGTGTCCTGAGAAGTGGTTAATGCTTCAGTCGCTTTAAATTATGCAGTGTGTCTATGCCCAGATTACAGTCAAAACAGAGGGGAAAAAACGACTTCAAAATGTGTGCTGAAACACAATTTCCCAGGCTGGTGTGAAGCCTCTGGTAGCCAATTAAGTTGGTTGAGGAAGGAGATGCACCGGAAGTGTCATATTACTGTAACACTAGATACTTGGAGCCCTTCTTTTTTAATTGTTTTGACCATGCTCTTGATAGAGTCTCACTTGAATTACTTCTGTTCTCTCACACCTAAATGAGTCAACATGTTGCAAACAGGTCCGCCCAAAAGTCTCCCAATTGTTCTTAAAGGAAAAGAAGGGAAATAGATACAAACCTAAGAAGAGCAAAAAGAGCCAACCCCACCTGCAGCCTCCTCTGCAGTCACCTGATAGAACCATGTGCTTTGTGGATACAACTCAATGATTAGAAAACAATAGCCCCAGAACACTAGGGCCATTTGCTATGTTTTTAAGTTTGTTCTCCTGTTTATGTTACATGTTGACATTTAAGCAGGGCAGAAAACAAGCAGGTAAAAGAAAAATCTAAGTCAGTGGCTGATGATGTACAGACAGACAGGCAGGCAGACAGACAGACAGACAGACAACTCCTGCTAGAGGTTGAACAATTATCTAGTTAAATCAACTACAACAAATAGTCAGATATGTCCAGGTCACTGTGTCTGAGGCCAGAAGTTCCTATCCTTTTTTATTTTTATTTAGTATGTTTGAGACAGGGTCTCAAATTTTCAATTGGGGCCTGAACTTCTGATCTTCCTGCCTCTAATGTCCTGAATGCTGGGATTACAGTGTATGTCATGATACCCAATCCACACAGTGCTGGGGATCAAACCCAAGGTTTACTGCTAGGCAGGCACTTTCCCAACTGAGAAAATCCCTAGGCAGTTCTTAAACCATCAGCACTGACACAGGATCAACGGGTTGCTTACATGGCCAAATCGCCATGGCACGAACCCAATGCACTCAGGTGCAACATCTGCATACTCACTCCGAAGCCTTTAAGGTGAGTAGTTGCTGCAACAGAGACGTGGAAGGAAGCTTGGACGATGTGCTGAAAGCCTGAGAAGAAGTAAGGTAAGGCAGTGTAAGTCACGAAAGAAGAATGCAATCAGCGTATTCGGAAGGGACTCTCTTCACGGGGCAGGCACACCTCATTCTGATCCAGGCTTCCTTTTGCTGATGTATAATAAATAATCCCTTAGTTCTGCACAACTCTTTAAGCTTTACCTTACAACAAAATGCAGACGTGGGATTGCCCCTCACAGCCCCATTACATAGATGAAGACGCCAAGATTCTCTATTCATAAAGTTATCATTTTTCTCACTCTTCTGTTATGAACTGAGTACTTTTTTGTTTGTTTTTCCTGTTTTTTTTTAAGGGGAGGTTCTTTTAACTGGGGTCCCATACAGTCTTAACTCCAGCCTTCCTACCTCCAACTCCTAAGGGCTGAGATTATAGGTAGGAGCAACCACGCCCGGCCACACTCAAAGTATTTCTAATACTTTTGTCTTCAGTTTGCTGGACAGGTAGGGTAGCAGGCAAAACAGATACATCCAGTTCAGGAGGCTTTGTTAACACCCAGGTTCTTCCAGTAATGCTGCTCAGAATCGAAAGCCAGAGACTTTCTGTCTCCCAAGTGCTCTTCTCCTCCTCAAGCTGGGGAGGTTCCAGCTTCCTGTGCCTGCCTCTCTGTCTCTCTCTGTCTCTGTCTCTGTCTCTGTCTCTGTCTCTCTCTGTCTCTGTCTCTCTCTCTCTCTCTCTCTCTCTCTCTCTCTCTCCTTTTTTTTTCTTTTTCATTTTTCCTCAGTTTTTATGAGAAAAGCTCTCACTCTATAGCTCAGACTAGCCTCAAACTCACAGCAATCCTCTTGGGTCAGCCTCTCAAGTGACAGGATTACAAATATGTGTCACCACACTAGGCTTCAAAGCTGAGTTCTTGAAAAGACTCCCTTGTGCTCTTCCCTCAACACTGAGCCTTCTATACTGCAAGGTTTGATGGTGCGGCTTCCCCCCAGACATGAGCTGCTGGAACCCTTAGGGAGCTTTCCTTGTTTGCTGCTGGACCCCCCCCCATCATCATCATCATCCTCAGCAAAACAAAATCAGTGATTAATGACCATTTAGCCCCCAAACTTGGAATCTCCTTTCAGTGGACCTTTTGCTGGGTGATCACAGAGTTGACTATAGAGTCTGACGTATTTCAGGAATGTGTTGGAGGAAGCAGAGGCTATGCAGGCACTGTCAGGTGGTCAGATGGTCAGAAGACCAAGCAAGTTTGCTATGAAGCAAAGTTTAAGAAAAAGGAGCTATTTTACTCCTCTCCTCGAGAGGCCTTCTGGGCTTCCTTCCTTTCATGGGAAAATGTATGGAAAAGGAAAACTGAGGACCTACAACAATAATAAGGGGGCACATTTGGGTTTCTGAGTGGGTGGGTGAGACAAAAGAAGGGGACCAACTCTTTGTCTGTCTGACTCCTTCCCTATGGCTTCTAGGCATTTCCTGACTTTATAATATGCCTACATAAATTGACATATGTAAGGGTCAGAGGGACAACATCTGAGAGTCAGTTCTCCCCTTCTGTAATGGATTTTAGAGCTCAAACTCAAGTCATTGGCTGGGTTTCAAGAGCTTTTTATTTTTTTATTTTTTACCTGATGACTCATCTTGCTGCCACTAATTTGGAGTATTTCATTTTGAGACAAGGTCTCTTGTAGTCCACATTCATTCCAACTTCCCTGTGTATGGAGGTAGACCTGACCTAGAACTACTGAACCTCCTGCCTCTGCCTCCCTAGTATTGAGATCATCCTATCGGTATCTACTGAGTTCCCAGCCAGTCTTGGATACAGGACCCTTTGTCTCAGGAAATCAGCATGCCAGCCTCCATCAGTTCTTTGGTTCGTTGGTTGAGTGGTTGGCTGGTTTTATTTTTAACTTTTCTTGGGAACGTGATTAGATTTTTCTTTGACTCAGCCACAATCCCTGCACCACACATGCCATGTGCCTCATACAGTTTTCTTGATTGCTTATTATTTTATATACATCCAACCTGTTATTCGGGTGCATGTTAAAACATGCTACTCGGGTTGAGCACAAAGATTTTAGTGTTATTCAACAAAATAGTTTAAACTTCTTTTAGGATTAATGATTCAAGCAAAACAGAACACTTTTCGAGGAGGAGGAGGAGATTAACCCATGAAATACCTTGAGTTTCTATGGTACAAGGGACCTTGTATCTTAGCCATGGGAAGAAAATTATTTTCTTTTAAGCTCAATGAAGTTTATAGCGTGAGAATAACTGACTTCATAAGAAGAGCCTGGTGCCAAAGTCTGAGGAGACAGAGCAGGCTTTGCCTGGGGGATTCTTTGCATTAAGAACTTTGTTAGGCAAAGCCATTATGGCTTAGAAGTCTGATTTGCAATTTGTGCCTTTGTCAAAGGATTAGATGATCCCTTCTGTTTAATGTTCAGGTCTCAATTTGCATATGGAAACACAAGGCCTCTTCCAGGTTTGGCTCTCTTTTATTCTCAGATTCTTAGCCTAGTCTGCAGCAGATATTCTGTAGAACTTAGTAAAACCATTTGCAGTGATCCCAGACCTCTTGTTGGTTGGTTTTAGGGTAAAGTCTACCTGAGCTTCACAGATACAAGCTAAGGATCCAGTAGAAATCGACAAAGAATTCGTACTGATAGATGTACAGGTTTCATCGGTATTCTGAATTAGAACACAGGGCACACTGTTAACAAAAAGAACTCTGCAGAGATGCAGTCAGTCTAAACTGAAGGAAGAGAGCCTTTGACTGCTTTAGGATGTATTTGGACACCTCTGCTCAGTGTCTTCCTTTATACAGAAAGGTTTGAGAAAAACTGTAGAGTTGCCATAACAACGCTTTCATCACAACCGGGCCGTCAACAACCAATCCTTTGGCAAACAGTTTTTACCTAACATTTGCTTTGACGCTGTTCCCAGATGGGCAACTTACACCCTGGAATAGAAACCTCTCAAAGAGGGACAATTTTACAGGTTGGTAGGTTTAGAAGAAATGGTTTATTTGTTTGTTCACTTTCTTTTTGAACTCTGTTTCTCTGTCCTTTAGCTTCGTCACTAGCCCCAGCTTGGAAGTGTTTCTTCTGTGGCGGCAGGAATGCACTGGGGAACATGAACTTGCAGAGGCTGGTTGGGTAGGGTAGAGGTGGATGGAGAGGAAAGGGCCGGATTCACAGTCATTAAGTATCCCTGGTACACTAAGAACTTTGCTAGAGGACGAAGATTTTGCTACACATATTTTATTTCAGTATCTTGCTATTTTAAGACAAAGTCCTGGCCAGCTTCAAACTTTATATGTGGAGGATGATCTTGAACTCCTGACTCTACAGCCCAATCCCCACCAAGTTCTGGGGTTGCAGAAGCATGCCACCATGCCACTTTGTTATAGCCCTGTAAGTCAGCAGCTCTCAACCTGTGGGTCACGACCCCTAAAATGACCATTCCCAAACAGATGTTTATATTGCGATTCATAACAGTAGCGTAATTACCTTTATGAAGTAGCAATGATAGTAATTTTATGGTTAGAGGACACCACAGCATGAGAAACTATATTAAAGGGTCGCAGCATTAGGAAGGTTGAGAACCACTGCTTTACAGAAAAAAAAAAAAACAGGAGCCTATAGGAGTGTGACTTATCTAAGGCTGCACAGGTATAAAAGGAATCCATGTCTGTCTGCCTTGGAAGTCCACTATCTTAATCTTACTGGAAAAAAAAATAAACTCTTTCTCAGATAAACTAAAGCTCCTCGTCCCCCTGCCATTTTGAATCTAAACAGCGTGATTTTTTTTTTTTTTTTTTTTTGCATGAAAAAATACACCGGCAGGACTGGCTTGACCATCTCTTTTTCTAATAGAGACAAGTGATCTTACCTGTCATTCTATTAAAAATACCCCACATTCCTTTAGTTTCCACTTTGAGCAATGACCTCGGAAAGAATGATCGTCTCCTGCGTTGTAGCAACCCCTAGCCCCGACTAAAGCACCACACATAAGTCATAGCTTTTCTTCCAGGATAATTCCTGAATGATTCCAAAACATTTTATGCACGTCTTCAGTTGCTGAAAACAAGGACCAGAGTCTCTATTTGTAGTTGGGTCCATTGGAGATGAGATTAAGAAAACAATTTAGAAGCCGGGCGGTGGTGGCGCACGCCTTTGATCCCAGCACTTGGGAGGCAGAGGCAGGCGGATTTCTGAGTTCGAGGCCAGCCTGGTCTACAGAGTGAGTTCCAGGACAGCCAGGACTACACAGAGAAACCCTGTCTTGAAAAACAAAAAAAAAAAAAAAAAAAAAGAAGAAAGAAAACAATTTATGAGGCTGAGTATGCTGGGAAATGCAAGTAATTCTAGCACCCTGGAGGTGGAAGAAGAAGGTATGTATGTGTGTGTGGCAGAGAGAGAGACAGACAGTCAGACAGACAGACAGACAGACAGCCCATCTCAAAGCTTCTTCAATGCACAGTGCATCAGGGGAAGCTGGCCACTTGGAACTGCAGGCTGAGCCTGCTTCTCAGCCATGGCCATGGGAAACACTCCTATTTCTTGCCCATCTTCCAAAACCCTCTGCCAACATTCTTCTAATGCTCCCAATATCTAAAGATAATCCCTTTTCCCCTAACCAGGATCTCAACCGAAAATAGAACTGGGCATGTGCCGCCAGGCATGAACCAATGACTCAGAAGCCATTTCGGATCTCAGCAGCCTGGAAGGCATCACTGAACACAGGCTCCGAGTCTGGGAGCCTGTGAATGACTGGTTAGAAGGCATTCCAAAGACTGGCTCGCTCAAAGTCTTCTCACAAATGGGGAAGCAGGGGCTTCTCGTCCCCCTCAACATTATATTCTTGTAGAACTCAATTTTAGCCTCAGGCTCCCAACCCTTAGATTCAACTTGCAAAACAATGTCTTGGGTTAAGTGTAAAACGCAAATAGTCCTAACCAAGGTGTCCTAATGGAGACTGGGTGTGAGGATTTGAGCCAGTGGACAGACCTTTCAGAGCAGAGGTGTTCATCATCAGGAATCTAGAAGGGAAACCGTCTCCTCTAGAACCTGTGCTGATGTGGGTTGTTGGCTCCACTGAGCTTCTGTTCAGCTGTGTTGAGTCTTGTTTGGTGAGCTGTGCTACTGCTTTGCCTTTCTCCTTCAGCTCATAGATTTATCTCCTCTTTCTGTCCAACAGTAGAGCATTGGCTACGAAAGTCCTAGTGTATCCTCAGAACCAGCTGCTACACACCATTCAAGAGAACCGCAAGGAAGATGGACCAGCATGAGTCAAGGCTTACTTCCTAGCATTCCTATGCTCAACATTTTATGCATTTTTTATGCATTTTTCTCATTCAGTCCCCATGATAACCCTGTGAGGTTGCAGTTCTTCTCATTCTGAGGACGGGGAACATGAGAATCTGCATGAGCCTAGAAACAGAAGAAAAGTAAGTGAGCAATGAAGCTATTGTTTCAACATCTCTCTCTCTCCCTCTCTCTCTCTCTCTCTCCCTTTCTCTTCTCTCTCTCTCCCTTTCTCCTCTCTCTCTCCCTTTCTCCTCTCTCTCTCTCCCTTTCTCTTCTTTCTCTCTCTTTCCCTTTCTCCTCTCTCTCTCCCTTTCTCCTCTCTCTCTCTCTCTCATGTTCGTGTGTGTGTGTGTGTGTGTGTGTGTGTGTGTGTGTGTGTGTGTGTGTACTCCAGTAGGTTCTCTCTTTTTACCATGAGTTCTGGGAACTGAACTTGGGTTCTCATGCTTGCACAAGTGCTTGTACTCACTGAGCCATAGAGCTACCTCTTTCTCTACATACAAAGCTCAGGCTGCTCTGGAGCTCCCTGTCTCCCTGTGTTGCTCAGGCTGCCCTTAAACTTGTGATTCTTCTGCTTCTGTCTCCTGGAAGCTGAGATTACAGGTATTTATCACCATGTCCTGCTAGACTCATAGATATCTCTTTCTTCCTCTCTCTCTCTCTCTCTCTCTCTCTCTCTCTCTTTCTCTCTCTCTTTCTCGTATGTCTCTCTGCATATATATAGAGAATATTCAAAACTTCATAGTTGAGGTGATTGTTTATACTAGGAAAATTCTAGAAAGAATGTTGTCTAGGAGTTTCCCTTTCCAGATTGTACTAAAAGAGCTCTGCTGTTTCATCTTTAGTTATTTACCCTGCTTGGTTTTCCTCTCGATGCTTAGTTAAAACATATCAGGATTGTTTCTTCTGTTTCTCTTCCATAACACACACAGTGAAGACAACAACTGACATATTTCATCTGAAATCCCAGAATGACAACAACACAGCCCATTCCACTTAGTGTGAAGACTCTGCAGTGTCCTTTCAGATGGGAAAGGACAGCCTTCCCCTTGCTCACGTCAGATCTACTCTTCAGTAGATAGTCTTTCAATGGCTAAGAAGAAGTCTATTGGAAACCTGCTTAGATAAATAAGCCTACATTGAGTCCAGAGGTAATCATTAATGTTTCAAGGGCTAATTCACTAGGTGACCTATTCCCTCTGATGGCTTTTCCAAGCACCCCTGATGATGGGTTTCAGAAGATAAACTTTCCAGTCAGCAGACTCCAATTGAGAAGACAATGGACTGGAGATGAAGAGATTGAGAGAAGTTTGGGTGATAAATGATTACTCCTATCTGGTCTGTGGGAAATGAAAGGAGCTCTCAGTGTGCCCTGATAGGAGTTGTTTGGGTTTCAACCCCATAATACCCTCCCTCTCTCCACAAAGGATTAGATCCTCTGAACAAAGCTAGAACAGAATCGCACAGGTCAGCCAGACTCTGGGCCTTGACCTTGCTCTGCTGTTTCTGGTCACGTGCCATTTGTTTGGGATTTTGTTTTTCTGTGTTCTTGTGAAGGGCGACTTTCCCAGCTTCAAGAGCCTTTTAAAGTCACAAGCGAAATCATCCCTTAGTTCTTCCAGGCCGCCTTCTCTACCTTCCCTTAACAGGACCAAGCTCCTATATAAAATTCATAAAACTCTTGGCAGGAAAGAAACCCTTCCATTGGAAGGAACAGATGCTGGGCGAGTAACTTTTGCCAACGCATCAGCGCATCAGCGTTGTTCCTAATACTGTAGTTTTAAAACGTGTGAGGATGTTAACGTGTATTTTAAAGAATGTCAACAAGTTCTGGGAAGTTCTTCCATCACTATCTGTGGCACACACATCACACAAACACACGCACCCCTGAATTTCTACAGAGTCCTTGGGAATTGGAAAGCTATGAAAAAGCGAAAATGGAAACCCAACAAGCATGCTGATGTATTTATAAGCCAACTCTGAAAGTGTTAAGCCAGTGCCTTCCCATTGCGAATCTCAGAAACATCCTTCCTCTTTGCCCAGCACCTGAATGATCTACTGCTTCTACTGAGGCAATTAGGATCAGTTAGCATTTGGGAACCAGCAGAGATGACCTGGGTCCCTGCTTCGGGGACTGGGGTATCTGCTGCCTGGGCTTCTGCTGGCTGCAATGCAGGCCCGGAACCAACCTATCCGCTTTGGGATTCAAAGTCGGAAATAAGGTTCTGTGAGGGGTGGAATGCAGTGTCGCTCCGATGTAGCTGGCAGAAGAGACTTGGGACTGGGCTGGAAAGCAGCTCACGCGCGTTCCGGTGCGCACTGGACTCCACCTGGAGTCCGCGCTGGGGGGCAGATCTGGCTCTGCCGGAGCGCACCGACGTATTCCAGGTCTCCTGCCACAGCCGGAAGAACTCCGTCGCGTCCCTGTTCCTCTCCAAGTGGAGGTGGAATGGAAGATCGCAGGGTGTGGCTGACGGAAGAACGGATCGCCCAGTGTCCGCGACGCTCTTGGGCGGCCCTGGTGCCCGGGAGACCTGAGGGCTCGAGCTGGAGGCGGGTGCGACGCGGTCTGCAGCGCCCCCCGCCGGTCCTGCTGCAGCAACGCGGCCGCAGGCGGGATAGCCAGAGACCCAGGCCCTAGACTGACTCCTATTCTGGATTTCTCATTTTGACTCACACTAAGGACGTGGTTTGGGGAATCCTAAAACTGGATTCCCAGGCCTTTTCTTGGCCGATGCATACTAGGAGGTCGCATGAACATTTCAGAGTAGTAGTAGGGTGGATTGCAGATGAGGACAGGGTTCTGGGTTTGTTTTTTATTGTTTCCGTACCAAGGATTAAAGCCAGGATTTCATGCATGCTAAATAGGTCTTGGACTGCAGAGCTACACCCCCTCATTTACCTTCCCACAGAGGAGGAATCCGACTGCCCAGGTGGGATACTGTCACCTGTGGCTGTGAACCCAACTGTCTTCTCATATCCTCATTGCAAAATAGGAATGATTTTTATCCGTGTCCCAAGTAAGAAATGAAAAGCCCCTAGCTGTGACATCAGCTGGCAGGGCCCAAGAGCAACAGTACAACACACACACACACACACACACACACACACACACACACACCAGGTACAACGAGAGACTTTGCTCCTTCACACAGTCAGCCAGCAAATCCGGGGTCCTTTTTTCTTACTTCACATAGAAGACGCTCAGCGATCTACAGATCTCTGCCCATGGCAGTCCTGTCTGCTCAGGCAGCTTGTACTGCAGCAAATTAGGTTTTTAAGTGTGTGTGTGTGTGTGTGTGTGTGTGTGTGTGTGTGTGTGTGTGTACTGGAGGCAGAGCGGTGGCATACATGCTGCAGCTTAGGTATGGAGGTCAGAGTACAGCTTAATTTTCCCCATTTGTTTATTTCTTTATTTAATGTGTGTGTATGAAAATCTCGGACACCGTGTGCCACTGAGTTCTCAGATGCTTAAGAGAGAAGAAAGCATGTTTATCCACTAAGCCACATCTCAGCCCGTGCAGGAAGCTTTGACTACTGGAGCCACGTGCGCTCATCTCTCCTTAACACCTGTCCCACACCCATCTCACACCCTTCCTGAAGTGGCAGGGTTAGAAAGTGTCTGTGTGCACACACCTACCAGGTCCCTGAGGTCTGCATCCTGTAACTCCCCTGGACCCAGTACAGCAGCCAGCCACGCATGGATTAGCAGCTCCTGCTGCAACCAGCTGAGCAGAGTGAAGATTTGGTGGACTGGGGAAGAGCTTCCCTTCACACCCTTTCCCAGACCTTGGCCTTATCAAAGGATACCTCCTGGGACCTGTCTCTTGTGGGAGCTTGCTAAAAATTGGCTCTTTTCCTTGGGGTGGGGGAGGGGGGGAGGTGATGGCTCTTTCTGTTCTGGGGCATCTAATTCAACAGTCAGCATGAACTGAGACAAGAGTCACCATGGAAATCTACTATGAGTTTTTGCTTGATTGCTTGGTTTTCTTGTTTTCTGAATGGGTCTCACATACCCTGGACTGGCCTTCAACTCCTGCATCCCACCCCCTCTTCTTCCACCTTCCAAATTCTGGGACTGCAGGCATGTAAGGTGCAGGCAGGTGCGGTGGTAACCTAACCAGGCTGATCTGTTGGGGGTTGTTGTTGTTTGAGACAGGGTTTCTCTGTGTAGTTCTGGCTGTCCTGGAACTCACTCTGTAGACCAGGTTGGCCTCGAACTCAGAAATCTGCCTGCCTCTGCCTCCCAAGTGCTGGGATTAAAGGCGTGTGCCACCACTGCCCTTCAAGTTTATTTGTTTGTTGTTTGTGTGTTTTTTAGTTTTTTGTCTGTTTTTGTTTTGGGTTTTCTGGTGCCCTTTGTACAGAAGTGGAGGATTATAGTGAGAAGGGCATAGGTACAATGTTATTTGTAATTAATCCTACTGAGTGTGGTAGCCTGTGCTTGTTATCCCAACGCTCGGGATGTTGAGGCAGGAGGATTTGAAAGTTAGAGGCCAACCTGGGCTGTGTAGCCAAGACTCTGTCACAAATAAAAAGGAAGTATATGAGCACTGATGTAATTATATTCATTCTTAGCAAAGCAAAAATCCAAATATGATACTCTTTGTGGATTGTGATAAGGTATGAGGAAAAAGGAAATGCCCATGACTTCTCAAGCTCTCGAAAATGTGCTCTTCCAGAGACTGGAGAGATGGCTCAGGGTGGTGAGAGTCTGAGCTTGAGCCTCCAGAGCTTCCAGCCTGGACTGATCTGAAATCTCAGTGCTCCCCTACAAGGCGCAGAGGGAGGAGAATCTCCAGAAGCTCAAAGGCCAGCTATCCTGGTTCCCTCAGCTTTGAACAGAGACTAGCATCTCAAAGTAAACTGGAAGGGTATGTGACACACACACACACACACACACACACACACACACACACACACACTAGCATTCTTCGAATAGAAAATGCAAAGAAATAAAAAGACACAAAGAATCCCATTTAAAAATGTCTAATATTTCCCCTGTCTTTAGCAGTCAACAAAGTATTTCCATAAGTATCTTGTCTACTTAGTCATTCTCTGGATGAACCTCAGCTAAGACATGAGGTTTTGGACTCAATGCTGATGCGCACAACCCAGACTCATCCCTTGCATCCTGCTTCATCTCCACGATGCTACATAGTGAGTCTGCTCGCCCAGGCTCCACTGTGGGATGGTTCACTGCCCATCTGAGCAAGCATTCTTCATGATGCTTTAGAAATGATAGGACATGTGCTTTATTAATACGGAGCACTGAACAAATTAGAGAGCGTTCACGTATTCTAACAAGGTGAGCAACAGCTGTCACTTTACTAAAACTACTCATTATGGGCCGTTTGTTTGAAAGTTGTCCTGGTGGCTTGGAGACAGGGCTTTTTCCTCTCTGACTCACAGGAAGCAAAAATAAGTTACTATCAGGTGATGGCCATACTTAGAAGCCAAACTAAAAAAGAGAAGGCTTGTCAGCCTTGGGTGGAGGGCAATTTGGCTCCACTCTTCAAACTAGAAAGTACCAAGTAGTAAAAACAATTTTTCCCTTTCTTTCTTTCCTTCTTTCTTTTCTTCTTTCCTTCTTCCTTCTTTCCTTCCTCCCTTCCTCCCTCCCTCTCTGTCTCTCTGTCTGTCTCTGTCTCTCTCTGTCTCTCTCTCTCTTTCTCTCTCTCTCTCTCTCTCTCTCTCTCTCTCTCTCTCTCTGTGTGTGTGTGTGTGTGTGTGTGTGTGTGTGTGTGTGCGCTTTGAGACAGGGTCTGCTGTTTCTCAGACTGACCTGGAACTTGCTGTATAGCCAAGAATAAACCTTAAATCCTGCTTCCATCTCTTAAATGTGGAGATTAGAGTATGTGCCACCAGGCCCAGTTTATAAGGCATTGGAATCAAACCCAGAGCTTTGTACATATGATGAACAAATGCTCTACTAACTGAGCTACATCTCTCATCCCTTGGCAATTTGTTTGAGTCAGGGTCTCAGGAAGCCCAGGCTGGCCTCAAACTCTCATAGAATCAAGACTGTCCGTAAATTCCTGAACCTTTTTTTTTCACCCCTTGATTCTGGGATGACAACACACACACACCATCATAACTGGCTTAATAAAGTGTGTGTGTGTGTGTGTGTGTGTGTGTGTGTGTGTGTGTGTGTGTAGACAAAGTCCTTGCATAGCCCTTAGCTGTCCTGGAACTCACCATGTAGATTAGGCTAGCTTGAACTCGCAGAGATCTGTCTGCCTCTGCCTCCTACGTGCTACACTTAAAGGTGTGTGCCACCATGCCTAGCTGCCTAATAAGTTTTAAAGTGCACAGTTTTGTATTGTAAAGGCCCTGTATTCTATATATCAAATCTTTAGGCCTTATAACTGAACATACAGAGAGAGCAACAACTGCCCACTTGCCTCTCCAGGCCTCTGCCAACCATCACACACTCTCTGCTTTTATGAGCTTATTCTAGATATTCAATAAAACAGAATTATTCAGCATTTGTTTGCTTAGCACGATCCTCCATATTGTTAAAAATGGCGGGACTTCCTTTGTAAATTTTATTCAGTTATTTATTGGCAGTGGTGATCCTCAAACTCAGGGATCTCTGCATACTAGGTAAATGTTGATTCATATCCCTAACTTTTAGTTTTCACTTTGAGCTTCTGGAGTCTCATTGTGCTGTCTGTCAGCTTCCTGAGCTCACACGCTCCTCCCACCTCAGCCTCCTGAATGGCTGAGTTACAGACTGAACCACCACATTCAACTTGGAACCCATTCCTATTCTCTTTGAAATAAAGTCCCACTGAATAAATAGACCTTAATCATCGATTTCCTTGTTAACAAGTATTATGCTTGTTTCCAGCTTTGTTTGGTAATTTACAGCAGCACTTTTGAAAATCCTTGTGTGCATTTCCTGGTGTACGGGAGTAGAGGGTTTCTTTTAAAGATTTATTTGTATTTTATGTATATGAGTGTTTCGTGTACCACCTTCATGTGGTGGCAGCAGATACCAGAAGACAGCATAGATCCTTTAGAACTAGAGTTTCAATGGTTGTGAGCCACCCTCTAAGTGTTGGTAATAGAACCTAGGCCCTCTGAAAGGGCAGCCAATGTTCTCCATCACTGCGCCTCTTCTGCAACCCCCACGAGGAGAGGTTTATCTAGGGTACACAGTGAAAGTTGGTTTCTGGTTTGGTAGAGATGACACTGAATTGCTGGGAAGCTTAGGCTCATGTGAGTATTTTGACAATAATAAAGTCTTGCAATCAGTGAGCATAACATGCATTCCATTGTGTGTGTGTGTGTGCGCGCCTCTACCCCTCAATTCCTTCTTTGTTTCTCCCTTCTCACTGTATATATAAGTACTTCACCTCATAGTTAATTCTCAAGTGTTTGTATTGATTGTTTTCTTAGCTTTTTTTAAAGACAATTGGTTGTCACTGCATAGGAAAACAGTTGATTTTTGTGTTTCTCTCCTTTTAAGTTTATTAAAAATTCACTTATCAGATTTAGTATTGGATTTTTGGTAGCCTCTCTAGTGTTTACCATTCATAGAGTCATATCATATGAAGCTAAAGCTATAGGTCAGTTGATAGGATATATGTACAAGATCCTGTGGTAAATTTTTAGCACCATGTAAACTGGCATGCTGGCACATGTACTCAGGAGGTGGAACTACATAGCTAGTTCGAAACCAGGCTTGGCTACAAGAGATGCTATCTAAAAAAAAAGAATATCCTATTATCTGCAAGCAGAGATAATTTCACTTCTTCCTTTAAGGTCTGAGTGTTTTTAGTTTCCTTTTCTTGCCTAACTGCTCTGGCTAGAATACCAGGTTGGTTGGGATCTCCATTCTTCTCTTGTTTCTGTTAGAGAAGGAAATGCTTTAATTTTCCCATTGAGTACATTATGGGCTTGTCATATTAGGCCTGTGTTTTATTCCATGTGTTTAGGTTGCCTATCTCAAAGGGGCGTTCATTGTTGTCCAGTGCTTTTTCTGTTTGGGTTGAGGTTATCGCCTACTTCCTAACCTTTGTTTTGTGAGTGTGTGACCAAATACCTGACAAGACACAACTTAAGGGAGAAAGGTTTATTTTAGTCAGGACATGCAGTCTGAGGTCACAGGAAGGGCGGGACTGCAGGAGCTGAAGTTACCTAATCGCATTGCATGCCCAGTCAAGAAACAGAGATGACTGCTGCTGTTCAGCTCGCTTCCTCGTTCCTGTTCAGTCCAGAACCCCAGGCCTCCCACATCTGAAATGCTTCTATCTTCCTCACAGGCACAGCTAACAAGGTTTCCTTTTCTTAATTTTTTTTTAAACCTTTATTTAGTTTTTAATACTTTAAACCTGGGAAAGGTACATCTTCACATGGATTTTGTGTCTAACAGCCTTTGCAGGAAGCTTGCTCCTGATTTCGGCATGAACCATGATGCTGTTTCCATGAGCCCAGGAAACCTGGGGTTACCTTGCCCCAGATCACTCTGATCTGGTTTGGTTTGATTTGGTCTGGTCTGGTGTGGTCTGGTCTGGTCTGGTGTGATTTGCGTTGAGTTGGGTTGGTTTGCCACCAGGAGTTTTTGTAGGGTTTTTTTTGGGGGGGAAGGGGGCAGTTGGAGGGTGGTTCATTTTTGTTTCTGTTTTCTTCATACATGTAAGCACACCGATTGCCTTAGTAAAATTCAGTTTTATCTGGGGCATAAATGTCTTCATTTTAAAGAAAAGCTGTGTGCTCTCTTTGATTTTGAAGACTTCTTTGAGAACCGACCAAAATGGCCTCCTTTCACCACAGCCTTCAAGACAAATGGCCTCCTTTCACCACAGTCTTCCAGACATATTTGCCTTTTATGAGTTCTGTTCCCAACAAGCCCCAATATTCTGCCCCCAAAGTTCAACTCCATGGTGACTCTAAACCCAGTCAAGTTGATAATGAAAATTAAGCCATCACAGTGTACCACAGATTTTAGTTTTCATATGTAAAACCATCATTGAATCCTTAGATCAATCCCATTTAATTATAAGGTATGGTCCTTTTAAAACCCTGTCGAATTTGGTTTGCTATTTATTTTAATTTGGCTTTTAGAGACAAGGCAATCATCTTCCCGCTTCTGTTTTCAGGGTGCTGGGATCACAAGTTACAGTGGCCAGATGGTTTACTAACATTCTACTGAGGATCCACCACACACCCATGTTCAAGGAGGCTGACAGTCAGCAACTTCCAGGCACCCACCAGTCTCTGTGCCTCACCCCCAGCAGTGTGACTGATATGTTGGTGCTGGGATCCAAATGCTGGCTTTCTAGTTTGCATAGCAAGCATTCTTAGCCACTATGCCATCTCTCCAGCCCCCTGATTTCTGCAAATGTTCATTAAAGATATTGGTCTCTAATTTTCTGTCTTAAAACATCTTTGGTATTTGTTATACAGCAATGCTGGCCCCATGAAGTGAGTTTGACCAAACACAGTGATACGGGCCTTATAGCTCTAACACCTGGGAGCTAAAAGCAGGATCCTCAGGCACTTAAGCCCACCCTCAGGTATACGTTTAGGGCAGCCTGGTCTACATGAAATAATATGTCAAAAAATGAAAAAAAAAAGTTTGAAGTATTCCTATCTTTAATTTTTTTTTTGAAGACCTGGAGCATTGACATTAAGTATACCATTCCATAACTGATCGTGAACCATATTCTTGTTTAGGTGGATGGTAAGAAGATAGTGGAATTGGGATGACTCTCCTATCAATCATGTGATAGCCACAGGGCCTTCCAAATTTCAGTTATTCACTGTCAACCTTGTGTTCATTTGCTCGAAAACTGGATGTGATGGCAGTTGGAGAGACAAAACAAAATGGAGAGTGTCTCTGTACACTTGACGGTTCTGTTGTGTTCATGTTTGTGTGTGTCAGTGTTCCTGTGTATGTCAGTATTTGTGTGTGTGTGTGTGTGTGTGTGTGTGTGTGTGTGTGTTAATGGGGATCAAACCAAAGGCCTTGAACATTCTAATCAAATGCTATACCACTGAGCTCTCGCCACAGTTCATACCTGGCTATTGTGAGTATGAGTTTTACAACATGTTTGAGAAGCCACACTGAACCCTCTTCAGCTTCTCCAGGCACTTGTCCCTGTACTCATGTGCGCATAAATCTACTTTCGATTGTAGAACTTAAGGCAGGTTCCTTAATCCAACTTAGTCTCTGTTTCATCATCTGTAGAATGGGAACACAACAGATCTCGTTAAAAGTGAGGTCACCAGTAAGAACGAAATGGGTTGTGTATGGAGTATTTCAACAGTGTCTGCCTCTTAGCAAGCATCTTATAAATACCATTTTATTACTATTATTACTAACTGGCTCACATTCCCTGGCCATTTTGAGGGAAGCTGAGGTCCTTCTGCCTGCACAGTCCAAGTCTTGGGATGATAAGCCCATGGGCTATGCCTGGCATTACTTTTTCAACTTTTTGAAAGTTTAGAGTTATTTCAAAATAATGATGAAAAAAACAGGGAGGATGAGGAGCCTGAGACTTCCTTAATAACGTTTCCTTAGCTAACGTGAACAGCTGTGGCTCTGGAGGAAAGGTTTCCAGGATAAGATACAAGGGCTGAGGACTATGCAGACCCTCCCCCAGGCAGTCACTCAGCAGGCTTTCCACAATGTCTTCCCTTGGAGCCATGAAAAGTTATAAGATTGGGTTTAATTTACCTCCAGATGACTCATTAAATGGCTTGCTCAGCCTACCCAGAGAGTGTTCAGAAATCTGTCTCCAAACATAGGAATCTGTCCCCCACACTTCCCACCACCAGTGTGCCAAGATGGGTGTCTACCCAGGGCACAGTACACTTACACACGCACACACACACACACACACACACACACACGTTTGTGTGTGAGAGAGAGATCAGGCCTTGTATATAAATCATGTTTGGAGTTGTAGAAACTGCTGTAAAAATAATAACATCACTGTAGAAGGATTAAGATGGAGTCCGTTTCAGTCACAGAACTGGCTTTGTGAGCTTTGGCCTTCATGACTGCAGAGACTGTCTCTGCAGTTAAAAGGAAATGCCCAGATCTTTTATTAGCGATGTGTAATTTCAAAATCACAGAAGCAGAAGGCAAGGGCAATGCTGGTGTTTATCAACCACACCTCTTTCCATCACATCTCTGCACTCGGGATTGCCGTGCTACATCCCGTACTATTTTGTCTCCTAGGTTCTTCAGACGGCTAGGGAGAAACCATGTCTTGGATTAGAGAGAAGGCTTGGCAGGTAAAGTGCTTGCCATGTACACGTGTGGGCCTATGTTTGGATCTCCACAACCCACGTAAAAGCCAGACATGGTAACAAGAGCCTGTGATCCCTACACTTGACAGCAGCACAGGAGATGGGAACAAAAGAATGCCAGAGACCTGGAAAGGTGTCTAGTTAATCAGCACACACAGTAGAGACCTCACCTCAAACAGAGCAGAAGAAGAGGGCCAACATCTACACAGTGCCAGGGCCACAGATGTGTGCTGCCACTCCTGGCTCTTTACGTAGCTTCTGGGATCAAACTCTGGTCATCAGTCTTGTGCGGCAAGTGTCCCTTGTCATTTGTTTGTACATGGAATTCCTCTACAGGTTCCAGCACTGCCTCAGACCTCGTCAAGGAAGCAGGCTGGACAGAAAATAACCTGACGACAGGGCCCACACTAGGACTGCAGCTCAAAGCGGCCATCTCCTTTTCCCAGTGCTCCCCAGCCAGGGAAAAATGTCAGCATCTCATTATTAAATGTCCGTGTTTGTATTCATACTGTGTGCTGCACGCGCATTTGTAAACAGCGAGGCATGTGTGCGCAAGACAGGCATTGTATGCCCACAGGGGTGTTAATTAATTGTATACATGAACTATTATACCCATATTCCACACGGATTATAAATGTGTGCTATGAAGACAGGGAGAGAGTGAAGCTCAAATGCTGTCTTCAGATCTCACGGTGAACAGCAGATTCCTTCTTTTCTTTTCTCTTTTACAATAATTAATTAGTTCCCCAGAGCTATGATTATAAGTACATCCCACCACACCCAGCTGGGGATTGAACTCAGGTCCTTACACTAATATGACAAGCACCTGGATAAATGAGTCATCTTTCTAATCCTGGAAATAATTTAAATATATGTGTGTCCATATATTTAATTACATTTATTTATTTAATGACAGATATTAAATAAGTAAATAAATGGCCCAAATGACAGACCACAAATGGAAGTGAGAATATATAAATTATTTTATTTCTTCTTTTATATTTTGTTGTTGCTGCTTGTTTCTTTCTTTCTTTGTTTGTTTTAAGACCAGGTTTCACTATGTACCTCTGGCTGGCTAAACCTTGTTATATAGATTAGGCTGGACTTGAACTCACAGAGATCCACTTGCCTCTGCCTCCCAAATACTGGGATAAAAGGCACATGCACCATGTCTGGCAAATCATTTTTTGAAAAGAGAATTTGAGCAAATTTCCAAGGATTTATTTATGTCTGAAGGATATGCATGTATCCTCTGAGCCTCTGTATGTTCTGTGAGGATGACAGTAACCATTCTCAAAGGAAAGCTATCAGAGTCTATTATCAAGGGGAATGCTTTCCACACTTCAAGCCACGAAGCCTATAGAAACAAGAATATTTTGTATGAAAACCTTCCTAGCCGGGCGGTGGTGGCTCACGCCTTTAATCCCACCCCAGCACTTGGGAGGCAGAGGCAGGCGGATTTCTGAGTTGAGGCCAGCTTGGTCTACCGAGTGAGTTCCAGGACAGCCAGGGCTATACAGAGAAACCTTGTCTCAAAAAAAAAAAGGCCTTCTTGGAGACAGTTAATTAGCTTTCTGTTACTATAAAATCTACTTGGAATAAATCAATTTTAAAATACCAATAAAGCAAAATATATTTTTATATAGCTTATGTAGCTTTATTTTGGTTTTGGTTCTTAACCTTGTTTGTTTGTTTGTTTGTTTGTTTGTTTGTTTGTTTCGAGATAGAGTTTCTCTGTATAGCCTTGGCTGTCCTGGAACTCACTCTGTAGACTAGGCTGGCCTTGAACTCAGAGATCTTCCTGCTTCTGCCTCCTAGGAGCTGGGATTAAAGGCGTGCGCCACCACTGCCCAGCCTTTAACCATTTTTTAAAAGAAATATATTTAAAGTTGGTGGATGGTGGTAGTACACACCTTTAATCCCAGCACTTGGGGGGGGGGGGAAGGCAGAAGCAGGAAGATCTCTGAGTTCAAGGCCAGCCTAGTCTACAGAGTGAGTTCCAGGACAGCCAGGGCTACACAGAGAAACCCTGTCTCTAAAAGCCAAGGTTTGGGGAAGAGCATGTGCCACCACCACCGGACAAATTTTTAAACATTCAAATAAAGATGTGTTTAAAGAAGGGAAGAAGCTTTATATAACAAACTGGGGGCTGAATCCAGAGGCACAAATGACACACACACACACACACACACACACACACACACACCTTTACACAAACACAACAGGAGGCCTGGAGTGATGTGGGAGCCTGTGTGAGAGAACCATCTGGGCACCGCAACCCCGCTGCTGGTGAGGGGTCTCCATGATCCAGTGCATGATAGGATAGACGCTGAGGCTGAGGCTAGCATGCTGGGACTAGTCCTCTAGAAGCTAAGCTGCTGCCCAGAAGCAAAGGGAGAAGAGACAGGGAGTGTTTCAAGTCAGTGTAAAAACTGCTTTCCTGAAGCAAACTCTGAAAAGGACATAGGATGTAGTCTGCGGCTGCCCTATCAGAAGAGGGGAGATGGGCGATTGTGACAGACTGAGGAGAGGAGAGGATGAAGCCGTCTGTCTAAAGGACAGAGTTGATGTGGAAGGCACAGTGGAAGTACTGGAGACGAGGCAAGCCAGGAAATCTGAAGGCATTGACTCAGAAATTAATCTCTCGTACTGAACAGCTTTTTTCCTCTCCAAATCCAGATGTGAGACAGCACTGCACAACAGGGCAAGCAATCTACAAATGAGGACAGGTCTCCTTGCAAGGTTTTCCCAAGGTCATTCTGCAGAAGTTAAAAACATTTAAGTGTGTGGCTGAGGCTTCCAGATACATCCACACTGCCCCAAACGGCAGCCTTTAATGGCAGCCTTTAAATAGATTGATATTCTGTCATGTATTATTTAGATTCTCTCTCTCTCTCTCTCTCTCTCTCTCTCTCTCTCTCTGTTTCTCTGGACCTTATACATATTTGTATGCCAAGCACTTGCCCAACTGAGCTATCTTCCTAACCCTGGAAATATATATATATATGTGATTAAGTTTACTTATTCAATGGCAGGAGTGTATGCCAAGTGTGCATGTGAAGGTGTGAAGGTCATAACTCTATGTAATTTCTTAATTTTTTTTTTTTGAGAGAGAGAGGATTTCTCTATATATAATTCCTGGCTACTCTCTGTGTAAACTAGGCTGGCCTCAAACTCACAGAGATCCACTTGCCTCTGCCTCCTGAGTGTTGGGAGCAGAGGTATAAACCACCACTCCCAAGTGTATGTAATTTCTTTATCCATTCATCCACTACCACACATGTAGGTTGTATCCAGATCTAGGCTACAGGACACTCAAAGAATGCAGGCGTTCAGACACCTCCATGAGGAGCTGAATGTGTGTTCTTTAGGCAAGTGCTTGCAGGGGAAACACTGCATGGCTGAGCCTTGAGGCCAACCAAGTGCAACAAGCTAGGTGGAAAAAGACAAAGATCAGGGCTGGAGAGATGGCTCAGCAGTTAAGAGTACCAACTGCTCTTCCAGAGGTCCTGAGTTCAATTCTCAGCAACCACATGGTGGAATCTGATGCCCTCTGAGATCTGACGTTTCCGAAGACAGCTATGATGTGCTCACACAAATAAAATAAATCCTTTTTAAAAAGACAGAGATCACTTGATCTCACAGAGACTCTTTTCTGGAAAAGTCAAATACATAGACATACAAGTAAGATAGTACTTGTGGGAAAGGTGAAAGAAATTAAAGAAGGTTAAATTTCACTATCTTGGAGTTGAAAAGAATTCTAGTACAGTACAAAGTCAGAGTTAATGGCATTTGTAGGAAATACTGGAATTCTTCCAAGAGAGTCCTTGTTAACCCCTCTTACCGTAACATACAAAAAGGGAGACTAGGGGAGATGACCTTGAAATATTCTGTCTGATGATAGAATCATTTCCCTGTGTAGATGCATATCAAAACACCATGTGATCTATCTTGGATATCCAGCTAAAACCAAAACGAATAAGAAATATATGGAAGAGTGTGAAGGGGAGACCTATAGGCAAAACAGACTTAGGGGGTTTAGCAAGTTTTTAACATAAAATTTACTCTGTTTAGATAAACCTACTTGGATGCTCAATGCAAGGGATGATGACTCTGGGCTGGGGCTAAAAGCTGAAAAGGAAGAGTGCTTGCTTAATGTACACATGGCCCTGGATTTAATAACCACCCTTGGATAAACCAAGCATGGCCACCCATGCTGCTGATCTCAGCACTGGGGATGGAGTAGCAGGAGAATCAGGAGTTCAAGACCATCCTTGGCTACATAGGAAGTTTGAGGCCAGCTTGGCATACATGAGACTCTGTGTCCAAAATAAATAAGAGAGGAGAAAGCTGAAGATGTAACTAACTTGGAAGAGTTCTTACCTACTATGTAAGAGGTATTAGGTCTAAACCCAGTGTGATGGCACACGCCTATAATCTCAGCATGGTGGAGGTATAGTGGGGGTGGGAAGGAGGATCAGAAGTTCAAGGTCATCCTTTGTAACACACAGACTTTCAGACCAACCTAGGCTGAAGACCTTGTCAACAAAAGAAAGAATGAAGAATGAATGGGTGTGAGTATGATGGCTACTTTTCCGTGGAGTACCAGGCCTGTGACTAGGATGAGGCCTCAGAGTGTCTGACAGTTCTCAATGGAGATATCCTCACAATAATCAAGTAAGCTATTTGTGTGTGGCGTTTCCTGTATCTGAGGCTTTATTTTACAAGGTTAAGACTGTCAAAGGTAGCATTCTCCAGTTAAAGGAGCCAGTGACTATGGCTCTTCAGGATACTAGCGCTGGGTCAGCCTTACATTTCTCACAGCACCGCTAGGAAGGCAAATATGACATAAGGAAACCAACAAAGGACGTGGAGTCCAGAAGACCTGAACTCATGTCTACACTCTTGACAGGCCACTTAATGGCTGGACAATGTTTTGAAAGCCGTCCAATCTCACAGTGCTTCAATTTCCTTGTGTAATAAAAGGGATAATGGATTGTTGTAAGGATTAGGTAAGTGTGTGCAATGGTACACAGTAGGTGCTTAGTAGTGCTTTACTATAATTATTTTTATGAGTCAAGGAACAGGTTGGCCAGGTTCTAGTACATGGAAACTGTGTGTGAATCTACTGCCATGCTGGGCAGTCATGCTGAATATTCCCATAGTTGTTCCATGATTAAGACAATGGCCTTTTCTCCTCCTCTTGGCTGAGTTCTTGGGGAAGACAGGTCCAAGCAAGGAAGCATTAAGTCATGCCTGAGTGCTGGGAGCATGTGACCTTCTGTGGGGTATTTGTCCCTGGATACAGTTAAGAATCAATAGTCAATGAGTGAGTATCAGAGAACCAATGAGGGACCCTTACAGTAACAAAGACGATGATAAAACTCCGTCATCAGCTGTTCCTTTCCTCCTACGCTCTGAAATGGGGGCGGGGTCATGGGGCTCTCTACAGGAAGTTCTCTGTTTCTTAACTGTTGAGGCCACCAGAACCTACTCTCCCTCTCCAAAGACACGTCTGGGTCACCCTGTTTTCCTCCTGGGGACATTTATTTGGCAATGCCTGAGATGTTTGTGTTTGTCATACCTGAGAGGTGTTCCTAGGGTCCCTGACTCTCCACATCACTGTGCCGGAATATCAACAGAACCAGCTAAAGGGAGGCAACACTTCTGTGGCTCATGGCCTACAAGATAAACCATTATGACAGGGAAGAGAAGGCACGGCAGGCATATTCATTACTTTCCTCATTGAGTGACAAACCATCCAACAAAAGCAATTTAAGGAAAGAGAGGTTGGTTTGGCTCCCAGTTTGAAGGTGACAGGAGTAAAGAGTGGCTGGTCACGTGGGCCTACAGTCAGGAAGAGATGGGTGAATGCTGGAACTCAGCTCAATCTACTTGGTGTTGCTGCTGCTGATAAAGATTTCACTTAATAACATGTATGCACGTGTGTCTGTGTAGGGGTAAGTGCGTGCGAGTGCAGTGCCCAGGGAAGCCAGAAGAAGGGTATCAACTCCAATTACATGCTGCTCCTCTGGAGAACAACAGTAAGTATGCACTCTTAACTGCTGAGCCATCTCTCTACCCCGAGTTTATTTTTTTCCTCCCTCCCCTCATCCATGACCCCAGCCCATGGAACGATACCATACACAGTTAGGAAAAGACTCACCTCAATAACCTAATCTTGAAACTCCCTGACAGACTTGCCAAGAGTTTGTCTCCAGTATCATTCTGGATCTTGTTACAATAGTAACCATCGTGACAGAGTTCATGGAGATGAGTGCCTGAGGCTGGGACTCTTCACAATCCAGTGCACTGGGAAGCCCGGAGCAGACAGAAGCAGGCAAGTCTATAAGCCCTTAAGGTCTGTTCCTTAGTGAGCTCCGCTATCCAGCCAGGCCCCACCTTCTAAAGGCTGCACAACCTCCTCCAAACAGTATTGCCACCTGCCACACATTACCACAGCAGGAGCAGGGCCAGCGTAAACATCAACAGTGCTGGGGTGGAGGGCAGGGGACCTAGAGGGAAGGGGACAAGGAGGCTGGTGGCTGTGACCTTCCAGCCCTACCGAAGGTGACTTGGCAAGCCATCAGCTTACAGACAGAACACGAGAGGCGACAAATGATTGTTCAACTCGCCCAAAGATAATTATTAAAAGGATGGTTTTTCTAAGGTCTACTCTTTGCTGGAGATTGGCCTGCCCAACGTTTTCTGAGGATCAAGATTTACAGTTACTTCTATTTTTTTCATTTTAAACCTACTTTAAAAAAAAAAAAATGAGACAAGGTCCCAAAATGTAGCCAAGGCTGGCCTCAAACTTTGATAATATAGTCCAGGATGAACTTGACCACTGATCCTTCTGTTTCTGCCTCCTGAGTACTGGGACTATAGGCACAAGCTACCTGATTGTGATGCTGGGATTGGATCCAGAACTTTGTAGACAGTAGGCAAGTATTCTCCCAACTGAGATACACCCTCAGTCTTGCTTTTTCAATTTTAAAATTATTTTAACTTTTAATTGTCTGTTGCAGTGCTAGAGACTGACCCCTCATGAATGCTAGGCAGACACTCCACCACTGAGCCCCAACCCCACCGTCCTCATGGGTCCCTCTAAAATAAGATCCCCAAAAGATAGTCTGAGCCTCAGGAGATTTTGGATTTCTCTTGCCTTGCAAGTGGCTCATAGCACAGCCTCTCTGTGGTTTTCTGTTTCCATCACCAAGCTGATCCCAGCCCATCTGAGCCAGCATGCAAGTCCTTTCAGGTTCAGGCCCTGTCCACCCTCCATCCATACAGGCAGAGTTCTCCGTCTCACACTGGCTGTGAACCGTTCACCCCCTCCCTGCCCCATCCTCCTCCTCAGAGTCACCATTTCTCATTTGAATTCTTGGGTCCTTATTTAAATCGTATGAGGAAAGAAAGCAAGCCGCCAGCAAAATCATAATATATCATATCCCTTTAAAAGACAGCGTTTGTATAATGAAGAAGGTCTAAGGGTCTTTAAAATCATGCTGAGGTAGACGTATGGTAGATGCTTTGGCTGACTACCAAAGGTGGTTTTAGAAGTAACCTGAATTGATGGTAGCCTCTCTTGTCCCCAGTGGGCCGCCAGTACAGCATCTTCCCTAGAGATGAACCTGACACGTGGGACACATAGAACCCTGCCAGAGATCACACTGCTCAAAAAGTGTTATCATCAACCTCGTCACTTTGGTACCTTCAACTCTGAAATCAAAGTACAATGAAAATGACCTACTTTCCAAATTGGGGTGGGGGAGGGGGAGAATGCATTTTCCTTTAGAAAAAAAAGCAGTCCAATAAAATATTATGTAAATGTCCTGTGGGTGGTAGTCATAGATAATAAAACTGTGGTGGGGGTGTGCATACACATGAAATGTGTCTTTGCTTATGCTCCTTTGCTGTCTCCATGCCGCTCCTCCTGTTGGCCTCAGTCACTGGACCCTTTGTCCAGCTAATGTCCACTTGAAGATCCAGCTCAGATATTCCTTGCTCCCAAAGCTGCTTTCACCTCACCCCTCCACCACACGCACACACACACACACACACACACACACACACACACACACACACACTTCTAGTCCAAATTAAGTAAGTTTCTGGAGGCAGGAAATAGAGCTAACACCTGAAGTGAAACTGCCCAGCAGGAAGACAGCCAGGGTAGGGGTCTGAGCAGCTGTCATTGTCCAAAGGAGAGACAACGCAGAACTTTTCACAATCAAGTCTAATTTCCAGTTCTGCTCATCCTGGGGCATAAGCTTCTGACCAACATCAAGTCTCTACAGCAGGCCAGGACATGAGAGTCATTCTGCTTTGTCTCTCCCCTCCCCCCTGGACAGGCACCAAGCCCCGCTGAGCCCTGTGGTCCAACCTACTGCTAGGTGCCAACAAGTCTCCGTCTTTCGGCCTGGGAGAACCGAATCTAGTTTGAGTTTGGTCAGATCATTGTGACCATCTGCTTCTCAGTTTCCCCACCTATAAGAGCAAGAAGGGGGAAGAGTGCCAAGTTCTCAAGGTAGCCAGGAGTTTCACCCATGTGAGTGGCTGTGGAAGCTTTTGGGGAGGCATTAAATGCTTCTGAAGGAGTGGAAGAGACTGTTGTTTTTAAACTGAATGAGGACAGCCTGGTGCTGTGGGGTTTCCAGTACGATGCAGTGTAACCAGAATAACCAGATTGCATGTTATGCCTCTACACATACGTGCACGCGCACACGCACACGCCCTGACTGGAGAATGTGTCTCTGGGGCCTACCTGAGATGCTTTGAGAGATGATACACAAAAGCAGCCCAGAGAGGGTGTTGGGCCTCTTCGGATTTAAGAGAGCAAAGTTTGAGAAGAGAGATATCAGGGTCCAAATCCAGGAAGTGTTTCCTGTTTGGAG
This sequence comes from Rhabdomys pumilio, assembly GCA_030674055.1. Lineage (NCBI taxonomy): Eukaryota > Metazoa > Chordata > Mammalia > Rodentia > Muridae > Rhabdomys > Rhabdomys pumilio. The sequence goes on from JANHMN010000004.1 coordinate 84,812,208, forward strand.
ATACTGCACAGAGCTTCCATGAGTAGCTCCCCTGGGCTAGGCCCTAGCAACACAAGATGTCACAGGCATCCATTTGAACAGGAACAGCCCACTTGTGGATAAACTATTGTATGTAAAGCACTGAAGACCAGTAATCAGTGACACATTGGATGATGTAAAAGCCTGCGGCAGCCACTGAACCCTGGGGAGACAAGCTCACACAAGACATCTGAGATGTAGGCTGTTTACAGATGAAACTATTGAAATAGGACTGTGTATTGTCTTATACATAATTCACATGAAGAATATGATGTCTTTATTCCATGGTTTTTTAGAAGGCCTACAAGTTGGAGGGAGCCACTGGATTGTCTACATCGTGAGCTCCCTTCTCAAGTGGGGCTATCTGTCTTCTCAGCTTCATTCCCAGTGGAGAGCGCCACGCTCTGCACAGTAGTCAAAGCCAATGAAAAATACAAAGAAAGAGTTGGAAAGAGGTGTCAATAATGTCAGGGCCTGCTTTCAATCCCCAGCAGCCATGTGAAAAAGCTGGGTGTGGTCTTGTAATCCTGATGTCAGAGAGGAAGAAATAGAAAGATCCCTGTGGCTCACCGACTAGCTAGCCTAGCTGAACTGTCAAGCCTTAGCTTAGATCAGGAATGCAAAATGATATATGAACTATGAATATTTGAATGCATACAGTATAGTGGCAGCCCCCTGGTGATCCTTCCCTAACTCACCCTGTATCAACCCTTAGAGACCTTACCCTGGCATGTATCTTCTGATCTGTATTTCTAACATTTGTTATGGTTTCCAAAATGATAGTATTTCTTGTTTTTGAACTCTACAAAATGGTTAAAAGCTATACATATCTAGTGTATTCATACTGATGAGTTTGGACATAGGGAATGCCCCGTGGTACTGCTACCACTGCTCTGGTACCAAATAGCCAAATCTTTCTTTCTTTTTTTTTTTTTTTTTTTTTTTGGTTTTTTCGAAACAGGGTTTCTCTGTGTAGCCCTGGCTGTCCTGGCACTCACTCTGTAGACCAGGCTGGCCTCGAACTCAGAAATCCGCCTGCCTCTGCCTCCCAAGTGCTGGGATTAAAGGTGTGTGCCACCACCGCCCGGCTAGCCAAATCTTTCTTTCGTTCCTTATGTCATTTTTTTTGTTTACTGTTTACAATTTATTTAACCTCTGTCTCTCTGTCTATCTGTCTGTCTGTCTCTCTGTCTCTGTCTGTCTGTCTCTCTCTCTCTGTGTGTGTGTGTGTGTGTGTGTGTGTGTGTGTGTGTGTGTGTTTAACCAAAATTTCACTATGTGTTCTAAACTGGCCTCAAATTTATGATCCTCCTGCCTCAGCCCCCTGGATGCTAGAACTACAGTTGTGCTCTCCTCTAGACCTAGCCTTAACATAATTTTTAGAAATTAAACTCAAGTTATCAAGCTTGAACAGCAAGTACTCTTAGCCCCAAGGCATCACACCAGCCCCTGGCTGTAACACACTTTAAGGTGCAAAGTCCCATACTGCTGCCCATAGGCTTTGTGGTGCACAGAAGCTCGTTAACAATTGTTTATCTCGTGTAGGTGAAACTTTACACATACCAAGTGACAAGTCCTCCCTTCCCCAACCCCACCCCAGCAGCCACCGTTCTATTCTGTGCTGTTTATGAATTTGGCACTTTTAGGTGCTCTGAGTAAATGGATTTGCTTTTCTGTATCTGGTTTACTTCACTAAATGTAATGTCTTCCAGGTTTATCCACATTATTGCTAATGGTTGTGCCTCTCTTTTTTTTTCTCTCTCTCTTTGTCCTTTTCCTATAAGGGACTCAGTGTATAGCCCAGGCTGACCTTGACCTCACAATCTTCCTGACTCAGCCTCTTGACTGTTAGGATTACACCACAATTATTGGCTTGCATACCTTTTTTTTTTTTTTTTTTAAGATAACATATGTATCCCATACATTTTTCATGCATTAATTCCATGCCTTTGCTTGTATCTTCAATCCATTCATATCACCTCTGTAGATGGCACTATTGTGTGAACAGGACATAACTGTTATTTCTTTGCTTGTCACTGAACATTGTGCATAATTTCCAGTGTGGTGCCATTGATTACAGAGCATTCTGAGTATTCTTGTGTTCCCCAGGCTTCACGTAAGTATATGATAGGATGCTCATAGCTGACTTCTAAGGTAGTGGGGCACATTGTTGGTTTGCCATTCATTGTTGCCTGTGACATGCCCGGTTCACAATACCCTCAGCCTTGCTCCACAGTCCCCACCAAGGCACTACTCTGTGCACCATTCCAGATGCCACCCGGCCTTGCATGTGCTACTGTCTGGAGCTTTGGCCTCCTCCACTGGTCTCTGGCTTGCTGTGCTTTTCATTTCTCTTCTCCTTTGTGAAAGTCAGACTCAAAGCCTCACCTCCCTACCGAGAGTCACCAGTGCTGTACCTTTGGGCTTTGTGTTTGTGAGGAACAGATGCTGGTAAGACTAGTTCTGTTGCTTCCTGGTTTTGTGATTTTAGAGTTCACCTCTCTAATCCTAGATGACCAGCATTAAGACAGAGTGGAAATGGCCCAACTTCCTGGATGTTTGCTGAGGCTGAACTTGTCTTCTCTTCAACATTCTGAAGCTAATAAAATGTAACGTCATCTCAAGATTGGAGTAGTGAACTTTGGAATGACATCATCCCGTGAGGGAGGATTACATGATGCAATGAATAATCAAGACTTACACAGGCTGTACACAGAAGACCAGCAGTGATTTCCAGATGTTAGGATATGCACATCTGTGAGCAGGAAACTCTATGTGTGTGTGTGTGTGTGTATTCATGTGCATTCAGGCACTTGTGATATATATATATATATATATATATATATATATACTGGAGTGGAGGCCACAGATGAACCTTGAATGTCATTCTTCAGGAGTCATACATCTTGTTTTGTGAGACGAGGTCACAAAGGAACCTGGCGATCACTGATTAAGCTAGAATGGCTGTCTAGCAAATCGCAGGGAGCAACCTGCCTCTGCTTCCCCAGTGTTGAGATTATAATTACGTGCCACCAAACCTGTTTTAGTTTTGTGTTTTGTTTTTGTCTTAATTATTATTGGGGCCTGAGAGATGGCTGTGCACATAATAGTGCTGACTACTCTTCTAGAAGTTCTAGGTCTGAATCTCAGCACCCGCATGGTAGATACATTCTATGGGAGTCACTGTAGATTCTGTGCAGAGTTCTTGAGAACAATGGCTTTGTTGTGTCCAGATAACAGCATTTTATAGTATCCCGTCCCCTCTTGCTCTTATGTTCTTTCTGCCTCCTCTTCCACAACGTTCCCTAAGCCTTGGGGGGGGGGGGGAGGTACTGATAAAGATGTCCCATTAAGACTGAGTATCCATCTCTTATTCTTGTGGATTGACTACTGTCCACAATGAAATGAAGCTTCTCTGACCAAGGTTGGGAGCAGTCCCATTTAAGCATAAATATTTACAAAGCAATTTAATAAAATGGCCATTGAGCAAGATAATAACAGCTGCTTGCTATCCTAGGGCCATGACCTCCCCAGCCATGAGCTTTTGCCCAGGATTACAGTAAACAGGCATGAAATTCGCCCTTGGAGCAGACCTCACGTCCAATCAGAAAGTGGTTAGCTACGCTGTACCTGGCATAGCACCGTTGAGCCATTGAGCACGTCATCCTATGCCTTTTGTTTTTAACACGAGGTCTGGGGGATCAAACTCAGGGCCTCATCCTTGAGTGACATGCACTTTACCAACTGAATTATCTACCTCTTCAACACAGTCACCCCTTAAAACATCAACTTACAGACAAAGAAACTGAGGCACCAAACAATTATATACCTTGCCAAAAGCATGTGGTCAAGTTGGCATATGCTCAACCTGATTCTTGACAAACTCAAGCCTCTGGTTTGTTTGTTTGTTGTTTGTTTTGTTGTTGTTGTTTTAAACTAAGTTTGAAAATGAGAGGACAAAAAGAAAATGCTAAAATCAGAAAGTACTTTTCTTGTGTCCATGTTGACTGTCTGCCTGAGCCAGATACCCGTGACTTGACTTGTGCCTAAGTGTGTATTTTGTTTCTACAAACAGAAATCCCCCTGATGAGAAGAATGGGTGTCTGTGGTGGTACTGCCTTGGTGGTAGAGTATGGGCAAGGTAACCATTTGTTGGTGAAAATGCTTTATTTAGCATAAATTTTGTTGCCAAGAGCTGATACCTCTGTCTTTCTATTACTTACAACACACTATATGAATAAGCCAAGCTTGGGTATGGATTCCTGTCTACTCCCGCTGTCTGGTGAATTGTGAAATTCCTTGGCATGAGGTATTGAGAGCATTTTTTTTTATTTTTTTGGTTTTTCAAGACAGGGTTTCTTTATATAGCCCTGGCTGTCCTGGAACTCACTCTGTAGACCAGAGTCTGGCCTTAAACTCAGAAATCTGCCTGCTTCTGCCTCCCCAGTGCTGGGATTAAAGGTGTGTGCCACCACTGCCTGGCGAGGGTATCTTGATAGTGGAAAGATTAAGTTTTAATCTGGTCAAATGGCAAACAGAAGAAGCCTTTAGACCAGTAGTTCTCAACCTATGGGTCACAAAAATCACATATGAGATCCTGCACATCAGATATTTCCATTACGATTCATAGCAGTAGCAAAATTACAGTTATAAAGTAGCAAAGGAATAATTTTATGGTTGGGGGTCACCACAGCATGAGGAGCTCTATTAAAGGGTCACAGCATTGGGAAGGTTGAGAATCCCTGCTTTAAACTATTTGAATCTTTTGAAGCATTCTGGCATCTTTACATGGACATCCTATACACCTCTTCCCTCAAGTACTGTTTAATAAGAATGGCACATGGCTTGTGTATGCTCGTAGGTGGGTCTCAAGAGAGTTGTAACATGTGGGACGCAAGTGGCATGTTAAAATGACATTCTTTCAACTAAGCTACGCAAGGGTGTTTATTAGCATGCACATAAAGAGAGACCAGGAGAACAGAGATAGCTGTTTGGTGTAACATGAAGAAAAAGACCAACAACTGGGGATGTAGGTTTGAGGTGTGTACCAAGAAGAGCTAAGGAGATGGCTTCTTTTTTTTTTTTTTTCCCAAGACAGGGTTTCTCTGTGTAGCCCTGGCTATCCTGGAACTCACTCTGTAGACCAGGCTGGCCTCGAACTCAGAAATATGCCTGCCTCTGCCTCCCAAGTGCTGGGATTAAAGGTGTGCGCCACCACTGCCCGGATGGCTTCATTAAATGGCTAAGGAAAAGGAAGGAGCTCCTTGTTTCTAGAGGGGTGTAGGCAGGAGTAGATGAGAATGACACAGGAGGTATTTCTTGGCCTGAGGAATCTCTAATTCTTACACTATAACCCACGTCCAAAAATGTCTGCCATAGTAACTTTAAATTCCCAATCCTAGCTTCTCCACATTCCAGGAGGAAAGAGCTTTATTGCTACAATATGTGTGTCTGCTTGTTTAATTTGGTTTTTGTTTTGTTTTGTTGGTTTTTGTTTGTTTTTCTGATTTTTGTTTTGTTGTGGGTTTTTTTGTTTGTTTGTTTGTTTTGTTTTGTTTTTGTTTTTCGAGACAGGGTTTCTCTGTGTAGTCCTGGCTGTCCTGGAACTCACTCTGTAGACCAGGCTGGCCTTGAACTCAGAAATCCGCCTGCCTCTGCCTCCCAAGTGCTGGGATTAAAGGCGTGTGCCACCACTGCCCGGCTTGTTGTGGGTTTTTTAGACAGACCTTCACTGTGTTGTCAAAACTGTTCTCAGACTGTTGGGCTCAAGTGTCCTTTCTGCCTTGAGCTCCTTTGTGGCTGAGACACCAGGCATTTCCACCCACTTCTACTGTGGTTTGGAAGCACTAAGTCTCCATGACCTCTTCTAACAGCCTAGCTCCCCTGAGAAGTCGGTGCTAACACAGAACTAACCACAGAAGGATGCTGTGACTAATAACACGTGTGAGGGCAAACCAGAAAGGGATAAAGAACCAGGAGGGGTTCTAGGGATTGGAAAGGAGTTGACGTTATCTATAGAGTATCAAAGGCCGTCAAGGTGACTCAGCAGATCCCTTGCCACACTCACCTGATAATCTGCATTCAATTCCTGGAACCTACAAGAAACAGCCAGATGAAGTAGCAAGAATCTGTAATTCTTGTATTCCTAAGGTAAGATGCAAGGTGGAGACAGAAGAATCTCCTGGAAGCTTGCAGGTCTACCTACAAGTACCCCGAGTACCCAGCTTGGCAGAAATGATGAGAGTCGCTGCTTCGAGAAGGTGGAAGGAGAGAACTAACTCCCAATGTTGTCTTCTACACGTATCCCATAGCACATAAGCACAAGCATGTGCATAGACAGACAGACAGACGATAGATAGATAGATAGATAGATAGATAGATAGATAGATAGATAGATGATAGACATGCCCATGACAACAACAACAACAATAATAAAATAAATAAAATTTAACAGCAAGACAGAAATTGTGCCCAAAGAGACAGACTCAGAAATATGCAAGTCTGGCTTGAATGAAGGAGACAAAGAAGGAAGCCTGGACAGAAGCATCCTTATCGAGCCTGCCACACTGAAGACGCTTCAGTCAGTTTGGGGAATGTGGTTCTCAAGCCAATATGGCTAATCTCAGAGGCTCTATATGTCCTGGCAACATAACTGCCTTGGTGTGTTCACTGGGAATCGAGTCAGGGAAAAGCTTAACTGTGAGAACATGGGGTGGGTTTCAGATCAGTCACCTGGTATATTACAGTCACTGCCCTCATCGGTGGAAGGAAGTCTGTGGCTTGGCCTAATGCCAGTCCTGAGTCCCCTGAATGGTCTCTCTCTCTCTCTCTTTCTCTTTCTCTCTCTCTCTCTCTTTCTCTCTCTCCTCCAAAGATCTCTAAACTCCAGAACTTCCTTCCATCTCCCAAATGCTGGAACGACAGGTATAGGGCCCCACACCTGTGCTTCATGGGTTCATTCCTTTTGTGAGCAAAATACATTTGGTTCCTTGGGTACCCAACAATGATTTATAAAATGAATGAAATTACAGTTTCTAGCTGTCCCCTGAACATCTTCACACAAGAAGAGAAAGTAAACCCCATAGCCCTAAAAGCACACATATGGACACACATGCACACGCACACGCACACGCACACGCACACACCACCCATCCTCCGATCATGTGCTGCTGTCTGCTTCATGGAGCAAGCATCTTCATAGGCTTGCTCGAAAGGCTCTTTACCAACAGTCTAGCTCTATCTAACTAGCTGTTTTATTTGCTCAAAAACCTGGGGAGGCTTCAGCCTTCTTTGAGCTTGACTATTAAAGGCAAGCTCACGTCTTATTGGTCTTTGGGCTCAATCCAGGCCTTTCCGACTACCTAGTTCAGTCCCTCTGCCATCTTTTCCCCCAGCTGTCCCACCTTAGGGGCAGGGGGCAGGGAAAGCTGCTATTCATCTCATGACAAGAAGTATACATAAATTAAAAGTAAACTTCATAGAGGACTGGGTCGCCATAACCAACCCACACCCACACTTGAAGCACAGGGGCAGCACGCATAGACAGTTTGATAAAGGAATACATTATACTATGTGCTCTCCCCATCAAGTTCATTTTGAATGTGTCCCAATTAGAGTACTTACGGTATTATGGCCTTTTTTTGTCAGGAGAGTTGAAGATGTGATCAGTTAAGTCAAATAAGGTAATACTGGGGTGCAGTGCCTCCTCACCCAATGGTTTGATTGTTGAGTTGTTTGGTTTTGGCTTTTGAGTCAGGATTTCATGTAACCCAGTCTGGCTTTAAACTCTTTATGTAGCCAAGGATCCTCCTGTCTCCACCAATCGAGTACTGGGATCACAAGGGTGAACCACTGCACCCAGCTTGACTGCTATGGTGTATGTGTGTATCTGTGTGTACACATGTCTGTGCAGGTACATTCATCCATGCATTTATATGTGGGGACCAGAGGTCAATATTACATGTCTTCTTTAATCACTCGCCACCTTTGTGTTGTTGTTGTTGTTGTTGTTGTTGTTGTTGTTGTGTTGTTTTTACTTTGGAGATAGGGTCTCTCACTGAACCTGATTTGAGTTAAACTGGCTGGCCAACAGACCTTCAAAATTCTCTGGTTTTCATCTCCCAATGTTGGTGTTATAGACACATGCCACTGTGACCAGTGTTCTGGTGATCCAAACCCTGGTCCTCATGCCTGCACCGTATGAACTTACCCATTGATTTGTCTCCCTAGCACCTTGACTGGTGTGGGTGTGGTAATAAAGAAATTTGAGTACAGATAGCGTGCCCTACAAAGATGAAAAGTGTCTTCTATAAGTCAAAAAATACCAAGATTCACTAGCAAAACTATAGCTGGAGAGGAGAATACAACAGGCTCCCTCATGCTTTTAGTGGGACCAGACTGTCCTGGCACCTTGACCAAGCCTCCAGCCTCTAGACCCATGCACCCCTTCTGTTTGAGGCACCCTGCAAATATTTGTTGGATCAGCTCTGGAGAACTAACACAGGGAGGAAAAAACAAACTAACGTGATAATCACCTTCAATATTTACTTTCCAAACAGCCCTATATGATTACCTTGAAGAAATTAATATCGCTAGGAGGGAAAGAAAAAAAAAAAGCCAGCTGCTTATCAGAAGACCCATTCTGATGGGGCAATACACAAATGTTTTCAAACAGCTGGTACCTTGTGAGAAGAGGCCCCTGTCAACAGGATATTCCTGTTGGCATGGGACTCCTTATTTGCCTAAAACAACAGAGCCCCATTTCTGCAACAGTCAACCTATACAAACAAGGAAATCTGGAGAAATTAGAAAACGCAGACATCATTAAAAAAATCCCCTGGACATGAACATAGACAACATTGGCTTAAGCACAACACAAACACCTGAGAGCATACAAAAGCTGGCCCTTTGAAAGCTTGGACATCTCCCTGGGAACGTTGCACCTAAGTACCTCTAAAAGGAAAAGCGGAGAATGCCAAAGTTGGAAGAGAGAGCTTAGAGATTATCCATCCCATCTTACTGGTTGAGGAAACTGTCTCCCAAAGAAGGGACATTTTCCCCAAGTCACCCAGCAGCAAATGGCTAATGAAACTCTTGACCCATGCCGGGCAGTGGTGGTGCACGCCTTTAATCCCAGCACTTGGGAGGCAAAGGCAGGCAGATTTCTGAGTTCAAGGCCAGCCTGGTCTACAGAGTGAGTTTTAGGACAGCCAAGGCTATATAGAGAAACCCTGTCTCGAAGAAGAAAAAAAAAAAAGAAACTCTTGACCCTACCTTTTCTGACTCCATGTTGATGGTCCTTTCCTGTCATCTCTCTCTCTCTCTCTCTCTCTCTCTCTCTCTCTCTCTCTCTCTCT
>JANHMN010000004.1:84821591-84853045 GCA_030674055.1 Rhabdomys pumilio
TCTCTCTCTCTCTCTCTCTCTCTCTCTCTCTCTCTCTCTCTCTCTCTTCTCTCTCTCCCTCTCTCTCTCTCTTCTCTCTCTCCCTCTCTCTCTCTCTTTCTTCCCTCTCTCATTCCTGAACATCTCTTTCTGTGACCCTCATTCCTATCTGTGCTTCTACTGTTCCTGGCTCTCGTGCAATGCTGGTCTCCTCCTTTCTCTCCATGCCCTGTAAGTGTTTGAGAATTCCTCAAATGTCCAAGGAACTGATACTCAGAGTGACATCTTTCTCCCAGGAGGCTGGTCTGTCTCCCAGAAGTAAAACTGATAGCCTGGCAAAGTCTTTCCTCCATGACTCTCTTTGTCGATAAGACTGTTTCCAAGGGGACCCTTATATCTTCAGTGGTGTATAGGACAGTAGAGACTTGGGGAAAGCTATAACAACACCCATCCTAGGCACACCAAGCATTCATACTTCTCACCCATGGCACACACACACACACACACACACTGCACAGATGTGGTCTGATTTTCTCTGGGTTTCATTGACAACACCTGACCTCAGGCTGTCTATATGCACATCTGGTGCCTCAGCCAGGGCTTACTGCTTATCTTACCACCTCCTGAGAACCTGTCCATAGTCTTTCTGTAAAAACCATTACTTGCCTGCGCTGTTGCCTGTTTCTTACCTTGGGGGCCTCTGTGTAACAGTGAGATCAACATGGTGGGGTCTGACAGGCTACCTGTTGGGCCACCTTCATTCTCCCCTTCCACCAGCCCTCCGAAGGGAGCGTGCTGAACCGCCAATCTGTTGGCCTTTCTCCTCTACAAGAAGCTCTTTTGGCTGTGCTTCCGGTCCAGGATCAAGTCCCAATGTCTTGCCTTGGCCCTGGAGTGTTTTGTTACACAGAAACCCAGGAGCCCGCACACTCCCTACTCTGAGCACTTGCTGCTTGGGCTGCTTCTTTCCATCCTTGTACACAGTCCCCACTTCTTGGGATACCTGTCCTTTCTCACTCACATCAATGGTTCTTTCTGAACCCTGGCTCTGAGCAGCATTGGCTGGCATCAGGAGACTTAGAAATGTAAATCCTAGCTCACTACTGCACCAGGAACACTGGGTACAGGGACCAGCAGTCTGACTTTTAGCAGGGCATCTAGGTGACACTGATGGGAGCTAAAGCTGGAGGAGCCTCCTACTCCTCAAGGTACTCTTAGCAAAGTGCAGGAGCTACGTGTTTGTGGCAACGTCCCCAACTCCTCAGCTCCTGGAAGCATACCTAGAACTCTGGACACAACAGAGACCTCCTTCCTGCACTCTGTTGGTATTGTTTTCCATTGACATATACATCCCCATCACTAGTCCTTATATCTGAAGATATAAGAGGAACCTTGGCACACTTAAGTCTGTGTCTGCCCCAGTGCCTGGACCAAGGCCTGAAACAGAATGAATGTGCCAATAAATAGTACTCTGGATATTTGTTAAGCTATGATTTGCAAAGTCCATCAAATTCTCTAACTCTCTACCAAGTTCACTTTGTGGGCAGACAAGGTGTCATCGCTGTTTTCTTCTGAACTTTGCTTCAGTACCTTCCCCAAAGTCCCTGTGTCGCTCCTGCTAAACCTCAAATGACCAGAAAGTCTGTGAAATCTCCAGCATTTCATCTATGAGCTTTTGCATTCAATTCCCTATTATATCATTTCTCCTCACCCTCCCTCTGAGAGGGTCTCAAGGAGTGCAGGCTGGCCTTGAACTTGTGTTGAAGCTGATCTTGAACTCCTGACCCTCCTGCTTCTACTTCCTGAATGCTGGCATTACTGGTTTATACTACGATGCTGGGGATTAAACCCAGGGCCTTGTCCGTGCTGGGCAAGCAGCTCTCTTCTAATTGAGTGATGTCTCCAACCCTATTTTCATATTTAATTATAGCCAAATCTATAATAAAACACAAATCATACCACCTTACCTCTTTTTACATACAGCAGTACTAAGCAGGCTCATTCTATGACCGTGTTTTGCTTGTTTGGTGTTTCAAGGCAGGCAGGAAGGAAAAGTTTTGGTTCACAGTTCAGAAGAAGACAGTCTACTTGGGGGAAAAGGCAAGGTAGACCACTGATTAGAAGCAGAGAAGGGTGGATGCTGGTGATCTTTATGCCCATTTTAATTGGCTGAAATAATGCCTTAAGTAACTTGAAAGTAATTCAAATTTTCTTGAAAGGAAGTTCAGCAACTCAAGTATAATCATTGTATCCCCCACTACTGAGGCACGGACGGCTCCAAGCGATATGCATGTCATCTTCGATATGCATATCACTTTTTTTTTTTTTTTTTTTTTTTTTTTTTTTTATTTTTTCGAGACAGGATTTCTCTGTGTAGCTCTGGCTGTCCTGGAACTCACTCGTAGACCAGACTGGCCTCGAACTCAGAAATCCACCTGTCTCTGCCTCCCAAGTGCTGGGATTAAAGGTGTGTGCCACCACCACCCGGCCAAGCATATCACCTTTGAGTCTCCTGCCTATAAAGGGTTCTGTGCTATGGTGGTTTCAAGCATCACTGAGGGCTCTGCATCCATTGTATCTCCCATGGTTGGGGGGGGGGGGGAAGGACAGCTACTGTCATAGTCACAGCAAACATTGATTTCAGGATTACTAGGCTCCATGCACTAACTGCTTTCAAACACACCATATCTAGAAAATGATATTATCTCTACATTGCAGAAGAAACAAGCAAAGAATCAAAGCCAGTTGCTAATGAGCTGTGGGGCTTGTGTTTCAGATCTCGGAGTCAGTGTGTTGAAACATCTGTTACTGCCCAGAGTCCAGGTGCCGGTACTCTGGAGGTGCCCATATCTTGTGGGAGTACAGAAGTCCCTTTGCCTTCTGGCTCTGTGTGTTTATCTTCCCTTTATATCTATGGGTTATAAACAACCCAATGCAGCCTTCTTTCCACCAGGTTATTATTCAAGTTCAGCCTGTGTTGTGCCTTGTAAAATCACTGTCCCTTGTTTGGAACAAGATCAGGGCTCAAGTCTTTGATCTACCGCCTGGCCCCTCTGTGACACAATATGCCATATTTTTCTTCTCAGATCCTACTTTCCTCCTTTCAAGTAAGAATAACATAATCCCAGCACTCAAGAGGCAGAGGCAAGCAGATCTCTCTGAGTTCAGGGCCAGTCTGGTCTATGTAATGAGTCCCAGGACAGTCAAAGTCTATTACATGGAGAAACTCTCAAAAAGCCAAAAAAGAAGAATATGAGTCTACGGTCTTTTCCTTAAAGCCCACCAATCCAGATGCATCCCAGAATTCTGAAAGTCTCAGGTTTCTGAAAGGCAGCAGGTACACATACTATACATAATAAAACATTCCCACTGAAGTTCAGGGCAACACCCCAAATATCAAACACCTTACTGCTTTTTTGCATCGAGCATGAATATTCACACTGGCAGAGATAGAAACAGATCCTGTTCCTCTAGGCCAATCCTTATCACTGAGCGAGTAACAAAAACATTCTTCCAGGGCTTTCGGGAATGTGAAATCCAGAGACTGTGGATTCAGAACTGCCTTTGTCTTCAAGGGTACTGCCAGAGCCAAACATGCTCACAGGACATGACTGTGCTTTTTTTTTTTTCAGAGTCTGTGGTCCACTGGAGGCCCAAAAACACTTGACAAGAGGGGACTCTTTTTTCATCCTCACTCACCTTCCCAATCTGGCTCGTTTCTCAAGTCCTTGGAAGACCACCTCCTTTGACTTGTATGTTTGAAATCTACCTTCTGCTGATCCTAGCCCTGTTTTTAATTCTTCCTTTCCTTTCTTCCTTCTTTCTGTGTTGGGAATTGAAGCTAGGGCCTCAGGCATGGTAGGCATGTGCTCTATCACTGAACTATACGCCTAGCCCTGTTTTCTGAGAGATGAGTTTACGTAGCCAAGGCTAGCCTTGGACGTGAAACATGTCTAAGAATGGCCTTGAAATACTGAACCTCCTGGCTCCACCTTACCTATTCTGGGAAGGGAGATAAGCCACCCTTAGCTTTGCCTGAACCTCTTCACATCCTCCTCTGGATCCGGAGTCTTTCCAGATAGGTACGGTTGTTTGTATCTGGCCTTACAGCTTTGGACTCCTCTCCTCCCAGGTCTGTGATTATGTCTGTCATAAAATCAAAAGGGAGCTTGCTCACAGAACCGCTTTGTGGATTTCTGCCTATCATATCCTGTGTTCCTTGGTTAGCTAAACTGGGCCATTTTGTTAGGGCTGTGTGAGGTAAGCTTGCTTGCAGAAATGTGATCCCAGCTTAGGAACATTACAGAAAGGTGGGTATGGTTATGTCTCTACAAGATAACCCACCCACATAGTCCTCTGTTGCTGAAGGGTGGCTAAGGGAGAGTGAACCAGCCTGGTGCATCAGTCCCCTAGGGAACAGCCAATTGCAGGTCCTTCTAGACTCTGGCACTTCTCTCTAATCCTGCAACTCCACACATGTTTAGGGAATGCTACTGGAAGGCACAGAGGTGTGGGCAGGGCAGAGGCAAGGCGCCATTGTGTACCTACTTCAGCTGGCGGAGCCTTGTTTTTGCTGTCATGACAATATTGCATCATGGAATGGGAAAGGCCCTTCCCTGATCTAAGCCATTATTATGTGGGTCCTATTCTGGCCACAGACACCACGTGGGTAGTCAGGCCTCCGCTGTTATTTCAGCCTCAGGGGTGAAAACATCCGAACAGTGGAATCTTTTTTGTTCCTGGCTCCAGTCTCGGAATGTACAGACTTTGGATTCACTGACTTCTTCACGAATCATCACCCCAAGCAGAGGGCTCCCAAAGCACCTCTATTTTTTTCTTTCTGTGTCTGGCTCACAGCCGAGATTCTCCCCCATCATCTTATTAGTTGTTCAAGAAAACTGTGGGAATCCAGGTGACCACTGACAGCACATCCCAGATGGATTGAGTGATGGTGGAAAAAGGACGGTGGTGGTGGTGGTGGTGGTGGTTGGTGGTGATGGTTGGTGGTGGTGTTTGGTGGTGGTGGTGGGTGGTGGTGGTTGGTGGTGGTGGTGGTGGTGGATTTCTGAGTTCGAGGCCAGCCTGGTCCCAGGGCTCCAGCAGGAGATCCACAGAGGCATCAGAGCCAGCATGACCTGTCCTGCCTGCGCCCCTCGTGGTGTTGGCTGGAACTGCAGGCTCGTACCATGGGTGACTATGATGTGGCTCTGTCGCTGGCTTTGATGGGGCCGAGCGGGCCTCTTCAGAGGAATGCAGACCTGTCTGCACCCGAAAACCAAAACCGTGTCCAAGGGGCGGGGCTGAACGGCTGGAAGAGAGGCCTCACCTCACCTGGGCGGACGCCGCTTCTGGAATGAGACCTGGCCGAGTGGGCGCGGGAGGTGGCTCCAGGCCCAGGGCCAGCACGCAGCTTTCCCACGTGTGCACAAGCGGGCCTCCTCAGAACAGGTCCTGGGAAGCGACCAAGAGGCCTCTGAGGAAGACAGCATGTGGCTTTTCCCTCCGTGTGCCTCGACCCTCAGGCAGAGAGCCCAAACAGGATTTGAAGATCCAGCCCTGAGAGGTTCCGAATCTAGAACCCTTTCTTCCAATTCCTGGCAATCACACCCACTCTGGTCTCCTATTACTAGCCAATAGGCATCCATGGTTAATGAGAACCTGACATGTGCTTCTAATCTGTCCTTATGTTGAAGACATAATATAGGTGGGGGAGGGGGGTGTAATTGTTAGTTTGGTTGTTTTTGGTACCAGGTATTTGGAACTCAAGGCTCACGTGTGGTAGACAAGCACCCTACCAGTAGGCTACACCCCCGTTTTTATTCTTAATTAGATCTATTAAGACATGGTCTCGCCAGGCGGTGGTGGCGCATGCCTTTAATCCCAGCACTTAGGAGGCAGAGGCAGGCAGATTTCTGAGTTCGAGGCCAGCCTGGTCTACAGAGTGAGTTCCAGGACAGCCAGGATTACACAGAGAAACCCTGTCTTGAAGAAGAAAAACAAACAAACAAAAAAACATAAGTTAATTTTACTCATTTCCTTTTTTTCTTCTTACGATGTACACTCTGAATGCTGAAAATGGCACCTGTATTTCTATAGAAAGCCTTAGAGTTCTCAGTTCTCCCAAAAAGCTTGTTACTGACCCCAGGACCTTTGACCATGCTCTTCTATCTAGAATGCGTTTAGTACAGCAGAAGTTCCTTCTTCCTTGCTATTCAAATCACAAAGTTCACATACCCAGTTCCTTCCCTCTTTCCTCACTCACACTATCCAGTTAAGGCCGGCATAGGGGATGACAATTCTCTATGTGTTCCTCCCCCAGCCTTACATTGTAGACTGCCTGAGAGCATGACTTTAAATTTCCTGTTAGCTGAGCCCCCCCCTTGGTCCCCACAGTAAACATTTGTCGAATGGATATTAAAAGGCTCCTCCTAGGAGTGACTGCATCAAGCATAGTCTACCATGAAGGCAAACTGTATGGTCTGGACACCACGGCTCTGGGTTGTGGGGAATAGAGAGGACATGAACTCCACTCAAACAGCCTTCTATTTTGCCAATATCCAATTGAGCTTTGGAGTGAAGAGCTTACGCCATGACTGGAAAGGGTTCTTGTCTGAGTTCTGTCTGTCCCATGAGCTTGGAGAGGTGGCTATCTCACTCAGAGGCCTGGGGTCCCCTAAACGTTGATGTCTAAGGGCCCTTCCTGCCCAAATGTGAGGATTAGAGATTGTTTTTGAAGATTTAGGTTCTTCCTGAGGGCAATTTACTCTGTGATGTACTCCTAAATCGCAGAGCTGGCATTGTGAAGTCTCCATTAACTACCCAGCCAGAGTGCTCAGGGCTAGAAGTGTCCTGGTTAATTTAATTTCCTGGCTGAAGACCAACTACAGGGAGCATCCCTACTGAAAATACAAATAGTATATGGATCCATTCGCCAGCGCTAAAAGGCTACAAAAATTACCTATTCTTAGAAAATAATTTGGCATTATCTCCTCCTGAGAGTTAGCATCAAGCCTTGGGGATGGGTGAGGGAGACCCTTTGAGAGTTTGCCTGGCTGTGTTGGCACAGCCGTGTGACTTTAAGGCAAGCATAGCTTCAGCCTTCAGTGGATCAGTTTTCTTGTGGGGGAAACTGAGGTAACATGACACAGCCGCCAGGGATGTGTCATCCTTTCATGTAGATGAAGGTCAGTAATAAGAATCAAGTGTTTAGCACGGAGCCTGGTGGGTGGCAGATCCCTGGCACTTGCTTTTATCTGCAATGTCTTTGAGCAGCACCATGTGACACAGCCACATACCTAATTAAAGGAGGGCGAGTGCCTAGACAAGGCTAGCCTCTGGTCTTAGCCTGCCTTCAACATCCTCGGAAGCCCCCACACAAGCTCCCTTCCTCCTTGGTCTCAGTTTTCTCTCAGGCAAGATGAGGGTCCTGACTTGTCCTCCCACTTACACAGAGGTTGGACCCCTGAATTTTTCACATGCCGTGGAGGTTTTGTTTGGTTTGGTTTGGGACTTGTTTGCTTGTTTTTTTCTTCTGTAGACCTTGGCCTCAGCTAGCCTAGAGAGCCAGGTTCCTTCTCCCATAACTAGGCTTCTTCCAGTCTCTATTCAGGGAGTTCCATAGGTGCTGACTTCCTGCCCAGCTCAATAATTGTTATCAGCCAGCCAAAGCCTGCCCTGGCAGCTGCTGCCTATGCTGCCTTCCTTTGGGAAAAGCTGTCCTGTTACGCCCTCTGGAGGAAGGAGGCTTCTTTTCTTGTGCCACCAACTGCTCATGCCCATCCTGGGCTCTAGGAACTGACTCAGGCCAGGCCTGGAAGAGCAGTGGTAGGTCAGCAAATGTCCTTTCCTGGATCCCAGGGTAGACTATCCTTCCCAACTTTGCATCTGAAGTCCTAGATGGTCTCCCTGACTTCCGATTTCTAGACTTCTCCCACCTGTGCTTTCCCGAGTGGCCTAGCTCAGCCTGTTTAAAACCCTTAAGGCATTTGTCTGCTGGGAACCCAAAGCCCTCCGGAAAAAATTTAGATGGCCCTGGGTGGAGGCTCACTTCCTACTGTGACCCACTCTCCATTACTGACAATCGATCGACTAGGTGTTGTAAGCACAGCTACCAGATTTGTTTTCCAAAACCAAGCTGTACCCACCCACATGTCCCAAAAAGCTTAAAATGAGAAGGTTGCTAAGTTGAAATTGATGAGTGTATAATTAAGTGTCTACAAAAGGCAACATTATGTCAACTGTCTTTACAATTGGCCTCCCTGTGAGATAGCTATATATAACTCCTTTGATATGCAAAGTGGGTGAATTTCAATGTGTATGGTAGGTTGCGGGAGTGGGACCTTGGAAAGTAACAGTGCCCAGCTGCCTCCAAGGTCAAAAGCAATCCCAGCCCTTCCCACCCTCTGCCTTACCTGCAGTTCCTCAGCTTCTCCCAGTACCTTCTAGTCTCTACCCACCGCTCACCTTCCCCTTCTTTCCTGGTTGAGTCCTGTGAATTTTGCAATAGACATTTCAGGAGCCGCTTCCTCTGAGATGACCCAGTCAGGACCCACACAGTGAGCTCCTTTTTGCTCTCACACCTGAGAGCTGTACAGCCAGATAGGAAGCCCTGCACTGGGAACTTTTACCTTCCTGTTCATTTCTTCACTGGTTCATATCACCCTGATGACTAAGACTGAGTCTCATTCAACCTCAGTGTCTCCAGTGCCTGATTTAGTTCCTGTGTCATGGTATCTAAATGGCTGGTGCATGTCCAAGGCTAAAGAATGATAGATAGATGATCAGTGGGTGAACAGATAGGTGGATAGGGTAGAAGGATGGATAGATGGATGAATCTATGGGTGGGTGAATGGAAATCAGGGGGAGGGAGAGGAAGGAAGGGACAAATAGATGAATGTGTGGATGGATGAGTGAATGATGGGTAAGTGAGTGGGTGGATGGATGGATGGATGGATGGATAGATAAGTTGGTAGAGGAATGGATAACTGGGTGTGGGGGGAGTGGATTGGTGGATGGACAGAAAATGGAAAGTCCCAGCACTGAGTATAGGACAGGGCATTCATTGTCTCCAGGTATCTGAGTTTTTCCCCTTATATCCTGTCAATTGATGATCTGGAATCTTCTGAGTACATGTCTTCAGGGCTCCGAAGTTCACGCTTTCATAGCTTAGGTCATGATCTTGGCTGTTCCTTTTCCATATTGTGTTTGTATGACTAGAGGGAGCTAACATTTTTCATAAATCACAGAATTATAAGGGATTAAGCAGGACAATGAGTGGAATTTGACAAAAATGACCCAATCTGTGTACAGATCAGGACATAGGGATGAGCTGAACATTATGGGATGGAGGACATAAGCTTGTCTGTCTGTTGATGCTTGTGGTGGATGACTTTGCTTTATAGTTTTGAATGTGTTTGAAATTTTATGCAATACTTTTCTTCCCAGAGTTTGCTAACGTTTTCTTTTGAGGCAAAGTCTCAAGTAACCAAGGCTAACCTGAAACTCACTACGTATCCAAGGCTGTCTCTGAATTTCTGATCCTCCTGCCTCCACCTCCAAGTGTTAGAATTATAGGCATGCACCACCATGTTTGCCTCTCCCCTCCCTTCTGTCTCCTTTCTGGTTAACTCGTGTATTTTGCTCATTCAAAGTCAACTGCTTGGGACCTTAATTACATCACAAGATTCTATCACCATTGCCATATGATATAACAGAATTACAGACCACCTCTTTTGTCATGTTCTACTGGCTGGAAGTGAGTATTAGCTCCCACCAGCACTCAGGGCAGGAACACCAGAGGGAACCACGAGGTGGCCTTAGAATTATAGCCACAACCGGGCAGTGGTAGAGCACGCCTTTAATCCCAGCGCTTGGGAGGCAGAGGCAGGCAAATTTCTGAGTTTGAGGCCAGCCTGGTCTACAGAGTGAGTTCCAGGATAGCCAAGACTACACAGAAAAACCCTGTCTCGAAAAAAACCAAAAAAAAAAAAAAAAAAAGAATTATAGCCACATTCACTGCACCTGTAATAACAGGTTTAGGGACGAACTTCTCTGCCTTTAGAAATTCAGTGTGTATTTCCGTGAGAGCCAGTAAGCTGGCTGGGACCCTCATTTTCTAGGCACTAAATGTCACTGCCCAGGTCCAGGAAATGGGCATCTGGTTCTAGAACTACTAAGTCACTGTGTCAACTCGGATAAATTCCTTCCTGTCCAACATCTCATCTTCTCGTCTGACTGATACTCATCATTCACTTGAGAAGTTCTGGGTGAGAGTTTCAAGATGTCTACACTCAACTCCCCGCATGTGCACTCTAGCTTAGCAACCCGGGATCCTGCTTGCGATGAGCTACACACACATTCCCCTTTCCCATCAAAGTATCTGACAACTCAGGACTTCCACCTGCGTGGAGCTGCTCTCTAAACAAGCTATTGGCCACTCTGCCCTAAAAGCTTCCCAGCAACCTCTCAGTTACTCCCCTTTCATGGACAAACACATTTTAGAGCATATCCAAGCTCTAGAGGCAGTACCAATCCAGTCTGGATTGGTTTGGGGGTACCTACATACTAAAGCAACCAGTGTCCAGTAAGCAAACATTTAGAGGAAAAGCCTTGTTTAGTATCTTATGCCTATTAGGTATGCATATGATTAAAATCAGATGCATCATGAGAAGAGACATGCATGGTGAACAAAGTCTGATGACATAAGAAAAACCTGTCAAAAACAAAACAAAACACCTAAACTTCACCCCTAGAAACAACTCTCCTTTTCAGGACTCATAAAAAGAAGCCCCAGAGATATGATGGGACCCAGGTAAACCTCACTTGGGGCCTCCTCCTCCCTTCTAGTGCATCTAACCTGGACCTTGGCCTTTGAATAAAACATCTTGCTATTTGGCTATCTCTGTGTGCTTCTTCAACTCTATGAACAAGATGACAAGAACCTAGGAACAGTCCAGACAGAGATACCAGTAACGATTTCAGGTCCACTCCCACACTACAACAAGCTTCTTCAATCACTGTCCACGAAGCCCTCTCCAAGCTTTTCTGCTCAGCTCCTCAAAACTAACCAGTCTTCTGGTCCCTATGCAGGGGACATGGCCACCATATGCAATTTCACCTTTTCGTTAACACAGGAACCTGGATTTAACATACAGTGTCCTTAAAAGAGTGGGAGAAACAAAAGCAGACTAGAAAGCTAGTTTTAAACAGGGAAAGAACACAACTCACACTGTGATGTGGAAGGTGTATCCCCACCCTTCTGGCAGCCATCCAATAAGGAAGGAAAAGCCGTTCTTGACACAGGCAAAGTTATCCTTAGCTTTTCCTTTCCCCAGATTTATGATACCATTTAGTTTAAGAGGCATCAGACCCAGGATTAATACTCACTTTAAAATGTCATTCCTCCGTTAGAGAGAGTAGAAGCATGAACCACAGCAAATGAAATCATAGAGTCTTATTGGTTCGCTCTCCCTCTTTGCAATCTCCACTTCTCCTCTGTACCCCTGCAGCGTTCTCTGCACCCAGTCTATTTATTCCTTTTCTATAATAGAATATCTATACAATGTATCAGTTTAACCTTCTTTTGATACATTTGTATCATGGTATATGTATCAATATTAATAATTTCCTAACTTTGTTCCCCTTCATGAATGCTTGCTAGTCTCCACACAGTCCCTGTAGATGCCACCCCTATTTTCTATCACTGTGGTATCTCTGTCCCTCCTGTGTGTGTTTCCATACATATTCCCTTGACCAAACCAGTTCAGTCAGTCAGTCAACGGGTTCTCCAGGGAGGGAGTGAAGATTGAAAAGAAAAAAGACAATTAGACCACACTATAACATGATCCCAGCCAGTTCTGAAGCTGAAGCAGGTTTGTTTTGTTTTGTTTTTTCCAGTCAGCGTTTTTATCATTCTAGGCACGGACAAAGAATATGATCAGTCCTAAGGCATAAACAAAGTAGTCAAGGAACAAACAAAGCAATAATCAAAGTAAACAAGGCAATACAAAGTCCCGTGGTCACATGGTCTAGAGGGTTATCAGAATGACCAAGATATACAAACAATACATTCCTCAGCTACATTTACCTTAAGCCTACTTCATTGTCCTAGCCCAAGGTCAAATTCCTGCCAAATTCCTAGAAGAGGCACTAAAAGCTCTCCACATTCCCTCTATTAATTAACAACTCTGATCTTCATAATGGAGAAACAAGCACTGTTCTGCTTGGTTGATTTCTTTTTTTCTTTTCTTTTTTTTTTCTTTGTTGTTGTTGGGGTTTTTGTTTTGTTTTGTTTTGTTTTTGAGACAGGGTTTCTCTGTGTAGCCCTAGCTGTCCTGGTACTCACTCTGTAGACCAGGCTGGCCTTGAACTCAGAAATCTGCCTGTCTCTGCCTCCCAAGTGCTTGAGCCACCACAGCCTGGCTGGTCGGCTGATCTTACTTATAATAATGTATTCAAGGTTAGTTGTGTTATAGTTCAACCTTTGCCAGGAGGGTTGCTAAGGATTGAACACAGAGCTTTACACGTGCCAGGCAAGGATGGCCTCCACATGACTTCATTCTATTTTAAATTCTGTTAGGGATCCATGCCACGTTTTCTTGATCCGTTCATCAGCCCGTGGATATTTGTCCTGCCTCGACTCTTCTCTATTGCTGTCAGTATCAGTGCACAATTATCTATTTTGAATCTCTGCTTTTAAAACTTTTGGCAATCTCACCAGAAGTAGAATTGCTGGGTCATATATAATTCTATATTTGAGTTTGTTTTTTTTTAAAAACA
Source organism: Rhabdomys pumilio (assembly GCA_030674055.1). NCBI lineage: Eukaryota > Metazoa > Chordata > Mammalia > Rodentia > Muridae > Rhabdomys > Rhabdomys pumilio. Next base: position 84,834,348 of record JANHMN010000004.1, read on the forward strand.
AAACAAAACAACAAAAAAAAAAACACCCAAAAAACAAACACATGCTATTTCCATAGCAGCTGTATTATTTCTCACTCCCCCCAGTCTGTGCTGGGAATTTCTCCACATCCTTTCCAGTGTGTGTTATTTTCTATTTTGATCTGTGCTGCTGCTCGGGTCCTTCCTTTCTGTTCCATTGTTGTTGTTTGTTTATTTGTTGAGGTTTTTGTTTGTTTTTTAGAGAGGGTCTCAATATGTAGTCCTCCTAACCTGGAACGTTCTATGTAGATATCTGGCCTTGAATGTGAAGCAATCCTCCTGCCTCTGCCTCCCATATTCTGGGATTACAGTATCACCAATCCAGCTACTGTAGTTTTTGAAATTGCTATTTTATTGCATGCTCAGCAGCATCTCGTTTGTATTATTTCCCTCAACATGATAAAAACTTAGTTCTCTATACTTTATTGAGCTCCTCCATGGGACCAGCTTGCCCACCAGTAGGACTTGTCCTCACCAAGCAGGATGATGCAATGAGGAGTCCTCTCCTTGTGTGTCCGGAGCTCAAATCCCCATTTTGTCTCAGGTGACTCACAGGTCACCTGCTGCTAGCCCCTGCCTGGGCTAATCCACAAAGAGCCAGTCATGTGTCTAGAGGGTTACTAGACAGGAGAAGGCTACTGGCAGTGGCCAAAGTTTTACATGCAACCTCTGGAGACATATGACATGAGGCCTTGCAGGCAGCATGGCTCCTTGGTGTGACACCCTGGAAAGGTTATTTTCAACCTTACTGTCATTATGCCCTTTGGAACTGAGACAAAATTCTTGAGTGAATTTCCCTCATGCTCCAGACCACAAGAATTTCCATTAGTCAGTGGTGCTGCATTGTGGAGCTCTGTTTGGAACACAGAGGCTTCCAGGGTATCTTTTTTAGTGAATTTGATATATCCTTGATACAGTTGCTTAGAAACAGACATTTGTGTGTGGTCTGCAGTATCTGCCTTTTCCATGCTTAAAATCTGAGTGTTGTGTCTGGCTGAGAGTATTTGTGGGAACATAGAGTAGAAGAAATTGGGACCATTGCAGGAAATCTCAGAGGCATGGACTCTGTGAAAAGGCAAGGTAGTTTAAAAAGGCTCACAAATTCGATGTAATCTGGGATTTCCTTTCTCCATATTCACCATCTTCATCCCCCAAACAAGAGGATACACACTGCAGGATGAATTGGTCTTAACATGATTTCAACAGCCCAAATAATAAGCACAAGCAAGTTAATTGGGGTTGAGGGATACCTGTTGTGCTGTCCCTTAGCCTGGCCCACTCTCGCCCAGGGTGCTGGTGAGAGTTGACCACATTGCCAGCCTTGGCCTTTTCTAACCACCTATATGCCTGTGCCTATGGATAAACACACCATTTGGCTTTTCTATCCACCTATATGCCTGTGCCTATGGGTAAACATGAAGACTCCCAAATTCGGGAGACCCTTACTAAAGTCTCGGGAAGTCGTGAACGCCCACAAACTCCAAGACACCATACCTAGATGCAATCAGTAGAGGTTTATTAGGGAAGAGAGCTGGCAGCCAGCGTTCAAACTGCACACTCGTGCACGAGTACAGTTTGACCTCGTGTGGTGGGCTCAGGAACTTTTTATAGTAAGGGGTAGGGAAAGGAAGGAATTTTTGCGCGGTTACACATGATTGGTTGTTTTATAAATTTTGAACTCAGCAAGCTGTAACACTGGGAAGACCTCAAAGGGGGGGGAGGGGTAACCAAGATCTGTGGAAAGTTAGTTAGTTCTTGGAACCACCGAGATGTCTTGCATCTTTCTTTGTTGTCAGGAATGTGTCTTACTGCTTTGGGCCTTCCCCACCCACAGGTGGGTTCTTTTCCCTGAGGCTTGAGGAATGTTAATACTCTTTCCGGGATGTATCCCTGGGCAGTGAAGGCCTGAAATCTTACATTCAGTTCTGCCTTCTTGGAACTAGTGAGCCTGTATATATTTTATAAAATGGTCTTTATAATTTTTCACTCTGCAAACACACCATTTGGCTTTTCTATCCACCTATATGTCTGTGCCTATGGGTAAACACACCATTCTGCTTTCTAAACACAAATCACAATATCTCATTGTATACTATCTCACAACTAACTGTTCTCACTTATTCTACATGGGAGTCTCTGTGTGTGTGTGTGTGTGTGTGTGTGTGTGTGTGTGTGTGTGTGTGTACACGTGCATGCATGCGCAGGTGTGTGGGTGTTTGTATGTATGAGTGGATGTGCATTCATGATGTGTGCGTGTGTAGGCCAGTGGTGGAGAGATGTACAGTGTTGTCCTCAGTCACTCTACCTTGACTTTTAAAGACAGGGGCCATCACTTAACCCAGAACTAATTCATCTAGACTAGCAGGCCAGCTAGCCCCAGACATCTTCCTGTCTCTGACTCACAGTGCTGAGAACTCAAGGGCACCCTGTTAAAAACAGTTTTTTTCATGAGTCCTGGGGCTCTGACTTCAGATATTTATGTTCGCACTGCAAGCTCTTTTCTCACTGAGCCATCACCCCAGCTGCTAACCAGCTAACATATTCATTTTATGGCTGCATAGTACTCTGTCATACAGATCTTGAAGCTGACTTAACCACACCTCCAGCAGACAGATATCTAAGTTGTGTATTAGTTACTTTTGTGCTGCTGTGATTGAATCCCCTGACAAGAAGGAACTTAGGAAGGATTTACTTGACTCAGAATTGAATTGCAGAAGAGTGGAGTTCATCGTGACAGGAAGACCCAGCAACAGTCAGGAAGGCATGGAGGCAGTGGCAGGAAGCTGGCTGGTCACATTTTGTCTGCACTCAGGAAACAGAGAGAAAACAGGAAGTGCACCAGGACATAAAACCCCCAAAGTCTTTCTCCAGTGACAATGTCCCAGACTGCACTGTCAGCTGGGGACCAAATGTTCAAACATACGCGCTTATGAGGCAAAGTCACATTCAAGCTTCAAAAGGTTACTGTCTGTTAGTCACTATTACAGCAACGCTGGCATGAAATGTTTAACCATCCTGCTTGAAATAGATATAGAAATGTTTCTTTAATAAGAATATATAACGTGGAAATGATGTACTCGGAAATGATGAAGGAACTCTTTAGAAAGTCAAGTTGCCTTTGGGGATGTAGTTTACCTTGGTCCTGGCTAAAACTCAACTATTTGCCTATAGATCCAATATTGCTGGGTAGCACACCGGTTGCCTGTAGGAATCAGGTATTAATGTAAATGAGCTGAGATGTGGGTGCAAGTCAGTTAGGGGAGGCCAGGGACAGGGTGAACAGCTGGCCACTCTGCTCCGCTGTCTATGTGGCCTCTGCTCCATTACAGTCAACCTACAGGACATAGGAAACTGTCTTGGTTCTGACAAATATTCCGTGATGACATGAACCTTTTAAAATGTGAGCTCTTCATGGTATCCAGTTTTGGTCCTTGCTACAGTGCATCCCTGAAATGGTCCCAGAAGGCCCATGTGTTTAATTACAGAGTGCTGCTGTGGGGAACGTGTGGGATCTAGTGGGAAGCCTGCAAATCATTAGGAGTCAATCTCTCTCTCTCTCTCTCTCTCTCTCTCTCTCTCTCTCTCAGTGTGTGTGATGTACACGTTTGCGAAGTATGTGTACATGTGGGAGCCAGAGTACAACAGATGTGTTCCTTACATGAGATCCACCTATTATCCTGAGACAGTCTTTCAAAGGCCTCCAGTTCCCCAGGTAAGTTATGCTGTGTGGCCTGGGAGAGCCTGCTCTTCTCCTGCCTTTGCTTCCGCAGCACTGATATCACAAGCATGTGTCACTCACTGAGCTGGACATGTTACATGGGAGCTGGAGATCAAGCTCAGGTCCTCCATCTTGTGTGGCAAGCACTTACCCACTGAGTCATCATCTCCTTGGCCCCTGTAATCATCTACATTCGATTCCCATTGCTCCCTGCTATATCATTCTGCCCCTGGGCAGGAGCAAGGTTTCCTCACAATTGGCTGGTGGACACCTCGACAGAGGGAAGCCCCCAGTTACAAAGTGAGTTTTCAGTCTTCAGGGACAGTGCTTTCAGGCACATACTGTTTCTCAGCTAGAAGCACTCCGAGGGCTTTTAGCTGCAGATCACAGAAACACCTCCACACAGGCTTCACAGCCAAGAGCTTTCCTGCCCCCAGGTACATCAGGAAGTCTGGAAGCTGCATCCCAGAAGGAGCTCTGCAAGCACTCAGGCTTCTGTCTCTCCTGTTCTACCACCCTGAACATATGACCCTCTTTCTCAGGCTCAAAGGACAGCTGTAGGGCCTCCAGGCAGGAAGTGGAGGAAGGACAAAAGATAAAAGCATAATCCCGTTGAGCCTGTTATTTTCTTATCAGGAAAACAAACAAGAGATTCCCTGGAAGTCCCACCCACGATCCTCAGTGGTCACCTGTAGCCCTTGAACATGGGACAGCAGGTTTCTTTGCTGCCTTCAATCATTAGTCTTATTAGCACAGAAACGGGAGATCACATGGAGACTGAGTGAGCTTCTAGAAGTGTTCCTTGGACTGAAGATAGCCCTTTCCTTTCTCCCAGTGACAGCACATTTGTTTTAAAGTGTTATCTTTCTCTTTGGCAATAGTCCAGAGTCATATCAACTTGAAAACTGAAACTATTCATGTGCTCCTACTGCCAAACGCTCTAAGCACAGTCTGTGGAATACACATGGTGAGCAAGACCCTTGGGTTCTACAGTGATCCTTTGTTCCAGAGCTGCTGAGTGGCCGTGAGGGAGAGAGTGGAAGATGGTGTCTCATCCCACACTCCTCACAGGGCCCTGTCCCCTTCCTTCTGTTTGTAGTTGTCCTCCTCTCTGAGACATGCTTGTGTGTGTGTGTGTGTGTGTGTGTGTGTGTGTGTGTGTGTGTGTGTGTGTATGTGTGTATATGTGTGTGTGTGTATGTCTGTGTATGTCTGTGTATGTCTGTGTACGCACGAGTGCTTCTCTTTCTCTGTTTCTCTGCCTCTCTCCTGTGGAACTGAGGACTGAATGTTGTGCCTCTTACGTGGATGATATTGAGCGACATCTCTATATCTGCTTTCTTTTTTCTTTTTTTTTTTTTTTTGGTTTTTAGAGACAGGGTTTCTCTATATAGCCCTGGCTGTCCTGGAACTCACTCTGTAGACCAGGCTGGCCTCGAACTCAGAAATCTGCCTGCCTCTGCCTCCCAAGCGCTGGGATTAAAGGCGTGCACCACTACTGCCCGGCTCTATATCTGCTTTCTTACTTTTGACTTAAAAAAAATAGTTCATTGTAACATAAGACACGAATACGGAAAACCGCAGAAAACAAATGTTGGTTTATTAAATTATAATATTCCACCTGGAAACTTATTCCACCTACATGGTATAGACCATTTTAAAAACAATAGTGTCTCAGCCTGGCGGGTAGCTCACACCTGCAGTCTCAATACTTAGGGGGACCACATGAATTCTCAGCTAGCCTAGGCTACAGAGTGAGTTTCAAGCTAGCCTGGGCTGCAGCGTAAGACATTGCCTTCCCCCAAAAAGGGAGACAGGAGACATGGCTCAGTGGGTAAGAGCTCTTGCTATGCAAGCATGAGGACCTGAGTTCAAGTCCCATATAAAAAAAGTTAGGCATGGCTACCCATGCCAAGTTTTGTGTGGGTACAGACAAGAAGATTCCTTGGGGCCTGCTAACTCCAGGTTCAAGGACAGACTCTATCTCAAAATACAAAATGGAGAGTAACAAAACATTCTCTTCTAACTCTTATCACATAGACCCCAAACACACACAGACACACACACACACACAGACACACACACACACACACACACACACACACACACACGGCAAAACCTTCCCACAGTGGAGTTACATGAAGACTGCCATTTCAAAATATAACCAGGGCTTGAGGGGTTGTTTGTGAATTTGGTTGGATGTGACCAAGAAATGTCTCTAGAATCCAGGTCTGTGATGTGCTAGGAACCGTTTCTAGAGACAGCACAGAGACTGTCCTATGACCCTGTTTTTCATTGTTGATTTAAAAAAAAAAAAATGTTTCACTCTGTATCTTAGGCTAGTCATGAATTCACTGTGTAGCCCAGGCTGGCCCCAAACTCACATACATCCTGCTTCAGCCTTCCAAATACTATGATTAAAAGTGCTTATCATTCCTGCCCCTAGGGACGTTGCAGGTGTGGCCGCTGTGTCACGTATGCATCAGTAGGTGGCAGAGAGGACAGAGACTATGTCTCCGCTCACTATTCAGACCTATGAACATCTGAATTATTAGCAGTTTCCTAACATTCCCTAAAAAAAAACCTAGCCTGAGACAAACACCAGTCCAGTGCCAGAGATACCAGACCCGGAAGTAGCCTGAGATGGCCACCAGTCTTGGTCCATGGCCCTGTAGCAGCAGGGATCTATTACCACCCAAAGCCAACTGGTCGTTCCTGGTCTGGTCTGCCTATCTGAAGGCTGTGCAGAACTGCCCCGACCCCTGGGCATTGTGGGAGAGCTGGTCTTGGGGGCATGAGAACAGGAATGCTGACCCCTCTTCATTGCTAGAGTTGCAAATGAGCGGCTACAAGGATGTGAGGATGGGAGAGGTAGCCCTACCATTTGTCTCCAATGTGGTAGTGAGGTTGAGAAAGAGACAGTCTCCTCCCTCCTCATCCCTCACTACCTAAGGCAGGTGGGAGACCTGGCCCTAGGGAGTCATGAGATCAGGAGAGCTGGCTCTGCCCTCACCAGCTGCGACACTTGGAAGAGCAGGCAATGCACCTCTTAAGAGCATAAGAGCTGACCCTGGTGGTGAGGGCAAGGGTGAACCAGCCCTAAGGGTGTGTGAGCCTGGGAGAGCTGGCCTCATCATTTATGTACCATGTGTTGACATGGGAGATGAAGATATGCCATACCCTCTCTCTCTCTCTCTCTCTCTTTCTCTCTCTCTCTCTCTCTCTGTCACCTATGGCAGGCAGGAGACATGTCTCAGGTTATCAGAGTGAGTAAGAGAGCTGGTCCTGTCTCTCACCTGCTGCAGCACTTAGGAGAGCAAGCCCTGCACCTCACCTGGGCAGCGCAGTAGAGCTGACCCTGGATATGGGGCTTGTGAATGAGCTGGTCCCAGGGGTGTAAGTGTGGAAGAGCTGGCCCTGCCTCTTGTCTGTTTGTGGTGGTATAGGGAGGAAGAGATTCTCCTCCCCACCCTTTGACCTTCACCACTGGTGCTGGGTAGGAAAGTTGACCCCAACGAGGTCGTGAGAGGAGGAGAGCTGTCCCTGCCCTTCACCTGCCCTGGTTATGAGTTTTGCTGGGGAGCCATCCCCGAGGGTGAGAAAGCGGGAGAGCCAGTGGGATTACAAGCTCAGAGACCACTCAGGTCCAGATCCAGGGCTTTGTATTGGCTTTCCCTTCCATCTACCCCATCGATGAACAGTTGGAATGCATGAAGGGGCCGGTCCTACAGATCCATAACTACAGGACCTCCATGACACAGGGCAACAAAAGTTTATCTTGTGGGACACACTGTGATACCCTAAAGTTTCCACAATGAGATTTTTTTTTCCCCTGTGTTGGGGGTTGGGGAGGTTGCAAGGGCAGAGGGCAGGTATTAGGTGAAGGGGAGATGAGTGTGATTAGGGTGCATGATATGAAATTCACAAGGAACCAAAAAAAAAAAAAAAAAAAAAAAAGGATTTTTAAGTGCACATCATCATAGCCACCTGTATCAATTGTGTTGGCTTATCTGTTTGTTTTTAAGGCACAGTCTGTAACAGCTCAGGATGGCCTTAAATTTGCTATAGAGCTGAGCAGGATCCTGAACTCCTGTTTTTCCTGTCTCCTTATCTTGAATACTGAGATGATAGTTATCCAAGGAGGGCTATGTGCATGCCGGGTAAGCACTCTACCAACTGAGCCACATTCTCAGCCCTTTCCCAATTAGTTTTCAAGTATTTACTTCTCTGTTCCACAGTACTTTTGGCTTAAAGTAACTAGTGTGCTATAACTGAAGCTGAGAGGCCTAATCTTTTAAGTGCAAACTCCATGTTAGAGGATCTGACCTGCGTTTGAACTCAGGTAAACTAACAGGCCGGTACCCTAGCATTAGTTTCCAAGTTACCCCCCAACAAAACCCAGACCTAGCTCCAGTCTCTAGGCTAACCCCCAACAAGACCAGCGTCTCCAGGTTATTACCCCAACAGACCTGCACCCCCAGGTTACAAGTTCACCTCTGCCTAACAACCACCAATGCAGAGGGAAACAGAAATTAAGTTTATGATATGACTCCCAGCACCAGCCAATTATATTAAATGCCATGGTAGCTCCCCAATCAGATTCTTAAACACACACCTTCACCCTGCTTGTAGCTTTCTATAAAGCCTTGCCCCATAGATATTCAGGGCTCCTCCTCACCAAAACCATCCTGCGTGACAGCGGTGTGGTGTGATGAGGGGCCAGAGCTAGCTCTAATAAAAAGGCTCCATTGTGACTGCATCAGATGGGCTCTTGTCTGTTTTGTGGGGATGGCTAACATTTCCCTGGCACTACAAAGCCATATGAATGCTACTGGATTAGAGAAGAGCTGTTGTCAGGCTTTATTATCCAAGATTACGGGTAATTTCCTCACTAAAAGAAAGAGTATGAGCTAACCCTGCTCCTGTAGTCCTGAAACCACAGCTACTCAGGAGCCTGAGGCAAAAGGATTGCAAGTCCCACACTGCCTGGGCTATGGAGTGAATTCAAAAGTAGCCTAGGAAACTTAGCAATGCTGTATCCCAATATATATATATTAAATGGCTTCAGATAACTCAGTGGTAGAACATGTGAGTGCCATGTTTGATCTCCAGTGATTCAAACTAAAAGTATGAACCCACAGAATACTAAAGACAATTTTTCTTATCCTGGCATTCTATTACAAACTGCACAGAAGGGCTGGTGAGATGGCTCAGTGGTTAAAAGCACCGACTGCTCTTCCAGAGGTCCTGAGTTTGATTCCCAGCACCCACATGGTGGCTCACCAACCATCTATAATGAGATCTGATGCCCTTCTCTGGTGTGTCTGAAGACAGCTACAGTGTACTCATCATATACATAAAAATAAATAAATCTTAAAAAAAAAAAAAAAGAAAGAAAAATACAAACTGCACAGAAATTCTAAAGATATCATGAGCACTCTGCTCACCCTAGCATCTGAAACAGAAATATCAATCTATTTGAGGTTTGTTGTCATTTTAACCCTACACCCATGGCGGACATTACTAGTCAATCAATCATACACTCCTTTGTCTGGAGACTGGGTATTGGCTCTATCTATCTTTGTCCAGCACCTCAAGTGGCCACTTTCAGTTAATTGGATTGGGAGGCCAGACTAGAACAATTTAGCCATGCCTGAATAAAACAAAGATGAGTTTGAAAGTGCCGAAGCATTTAAAAGTCTCTGTTATTGATTTGCCTTATGAGTGCTTATGAGCAAGGATCTCTGCTGAATGCTTTAGAGGAATCCAATGACTTTTTTTTAGTGTTGATTTGATCTCAAGAAGCTTCTCCACTATAGAGAGCTGGAGTCATGTGAACAATGATATTACAAGATATGAAGGAGTGACATGGAGATGTATCTAAGGTGTCATGAGGGATGAGCATATCCTGATGGGAGCTGGAAGTCCAGAGTCTTGGAGGATGTCTGAGCTTTAAAACTGTGGGGATGGAAGAAGTGAAGGCACAGATTCTAGAAGGAGAAGGGGAATTGACTGAGCAAGTACCCAGAGGGCAAAGCGAAGGTCATGGTGAACAAAGGGGAGAGAAGGTGGCTCCATCTGGCTAGGAAAAAAAAAAAACTAAGTAGAACAAAAAAAATAAAATAAAATAAAACCACTAAGGTTTGGAAGACCACCTGTCCTCTGATAGTGGAAGGGTCTCCTTGCCTCCAATGGTTCAGGGCCTTGAATACCTGACTTGGGGTGAAGGCCATACTCTGTAGAGAAAGCCAAGGTGGGAGATCTTGAACAGAAAGTGTGTCAGCCACACAAGCACGTAGGAACAAGGCTTTGTGGCTCACTGACAGCCTGTGAAGTTAAAGAGCCCAGAGGGAGTCACCTCTGGGCATGCAGTCACAGAGTCCGAGTGTGTCAATCTAGCTTCAGTCCACAGACCAGGACATATCTGCACTTGAAATTTTAACACAAAGATAGCTTTGAAACTTTTGGTAAAATCTACTAAGTTTATCATCCTAACTTTTTTTAAGAGAGAGTTTATGTATTCCAGACTGACTTCAAACTTGCAGAGTTAGCCAAGGACGACCTTGAACTCCAAACCCTCCCCATTTTACGACTTAGACTGAGATTATAGGAATGTACCATCAAGCCCCGTTTATGCGGAAGACTGAACCCGGGGCTCTGTGCAGGCTAGGCAAACATTCTACCTGCACCATTAGTCCTGTTCTAACCATTTTCAACACGCACAGCTATGACCTCAAGTACAGAGCTGTCAGCACCATCTATCTGCAGAGTACAGGCTTCTCAGGCTGAACTTTGTCCCCATGAAGCACTAGCTTCTGTTTCCCTTTTCCCCCAGTTCCTGGGGGTCATTATCTTTTTTGTTGTTTTTGTTTGTTTGGTTGGTTGGTTTGGGGAAGGGGTTGTCTTGTTTTATTTGCATTTGACTAGGCTATAGAGCACATAAAATTACAAAGGACTTTATGGGTGCAACTTGATTAGTATTGAAAAGCTGGGTGGACTTTAAAGGATACAGAAGAATAACAGGGAACCAGCTGAGAAAGTGAACTAAGAAAGATCTAAGCACTCAGGCTTATCTTCACTTCCCGCCCCCTCCCACAGAGACTGAGACCCACCTGGTGCACTAGAAGCTTGCCTGAAGGGCACCGGAGAGATTGTAAAAAGAATGGCCCCAGGGGGTGGGGGTGGGGAGGGACAGAAAAGATCCTTAGAAGGAACAAGCTGGGTGGTGTCCATCAACAGCAGTGGTTTACTGGCAGAAAAGAGAGGAGAATTTGCTGGAAGTCACAGGTGAAAGCCGGCTCCCATGATAAGGAGAATGCTGGTAGCCCTGCACGTGCTGATGGTCTGTTAGCAGAGCCAATGGCAGCACCCTAGAAGGAGGAAGGAAACAAGCTCAAAGCCGAGTTCAGTGGCAATGGAGAAGTGCCTGGAGGGTTTAGTTCCATCATAACCAAGCAAGGCAAAGGTCTATGGATTGCAGCTAAGAAACAACCATTGTTAAGCAGTGCGCTAGCTAAAGGACAGTGGCTGTGGAGATGATACGTGGGGAACAGCCGTGATTACCTGGAGTGGGGACAGGCCACACTACCAGTGCCCTCTTGAGTTTCTTGAGTTGTGCAACGTTGTGTTGTGTGTGTCCTTGTTCACGTGGATGTTCTTGCTAGTGTGTGTGGAAGCCGAGGAGTCAATCTTGACTCAGAAACCAGCCACCTTGGGTTTTTGTTGTTGTTCGTTTTCTTTTCTTTTCTCTTTGACAAGCTCTCTCACTTTTATCCGAAATTGACAAATTCAGGTAGGCAACCTGGCCAGAGAGCATCTCCAGGGCATCTGTCTCCACTTCCCCAGCGCTGAGATACAAGCACCAATGCACTCTGCGGTTTTTTGTTTTTTGTTTTTCAGGGTTTTTTTTTTGTTTTGTTTTTGTTTTTTTTTTGGTTTTTCAACACAGGGTTTCTCTGTGTAGCCTTGGCTGTCCTGGTCTGTAGACCAGGCTGGCCTCGAACTCAGAAATCCGCCTGCCTCTGCCTCCCAAGTGCTGGGATTAAAGGCGTGTGCCACCACTGCCTGGCTGCACTCTGCGTTTTTATACTCTGGGTTCTAGAGATGGAACTCAGGTCTTCAGGATGTTTGGTAAAGCCCTTTCTTACCGAGCTATCTCCCCAGCCTCAGACTGGTTTTTATGCTGGATGAATAGTTATCATCTAAAGCAGAGGTTCTCAACCTGTGAGTCATGACATTTCGGGAGGCAAATGACCCTTTCACAGGGGTCTCCAAAGACCATTGGAAAACAGGTATTTACATTACAATTATACCAGCAGCAAAATCACAGTTATGAAGTAGCAACAAAAATAATTTTATGTTTGGGGGTCACCACAACATGAGGACCTGGATTAAAGGGTTGCAGCTTTAAGAAGGTTGAGAACCACTGCTCTAGAAACTCTGGACAATATATAGTCTCTCATTTCTCACCCATAGCTGGCTGACTGAGACCCAGAATTCCTCCTCCTTCTCCTCCTCCTCTTCTTCTTCCTCTTCCTCCAACTCTTTTCCTTTTTCCTCTTCCTCTCTTTCCCCACTTTTTTTTCTTTCTTTTTTTAATCAAAATATGATCTTGTGACCTTGAATCCACTCCTGCTTTGGCCTAGAGTCTAAGAGTACCACCAAGCCTAGATGAGAGTCTACATTTCTACAAGATGCTTGGATAGAATGCATAGCGCCTTCTCTGTGGGTCTTTATTAAAGCACGTATTCCTGGCCTCATCTCTGAGCATCTCATCAGCTCCCAGGAGGGTCTATGCTAGGCTGTAATTATCACACCAATTTGATAACTTGACTGAACACTGAGATTGCCCAGCCAGCTTTAACTTCTACAATGTCTGATCTCATCCTCATCCTCAGAATTCTGACTTGAAGGGTCTTGTGTGAAGTCCATCCAAGCTCTAGCACTTTCAAAGCCTTCCCAACTGGTTGGCATGAGCAGTCAGGCAGTGCAAAGCAAAGGTTGTATGTGAGTGGCCAAAAGCAGTCAGCACATTAGTTAGCCTGACCCACACGGCGTCTCATAGTTTGCCTGCCAACATTTAAACATGGAAATTTTTTGTAAGTATGCATACAAACACCTAGATTTCCAATTTCTCTTTTAAAATCCTAAATCAAGGACCCTAAGCCCCAGTACCAACATGGCTACTATGAGCCTATATAACAGAGCCGCTCCCTTCAGAAGCCCTGCCCACCTGAGTCCTCACTGATATCTTACCCCTACGGTTGTCCCAGTAGGCACCAGTGTGTCCCAACCCTGATTGGACTCTGGAAGCAGGCACTGAACCATCTCCATTGGATTCTGCCTTTCTTTGGCTCTGCTGCTTGGCTAGGAGACAGACAGTTCTTTCCAAAATCGGGTTTCAGATTTTCGAATTACACAACAGCCAGTATGTTGTAAATCTGGATATCTTGCCCATACGCCTTTATCTTAGATTTGTTAAAACCTGCACAGCATTGTTTTACAGGAGCTCGTGGATGTCCAAAGATAAATTATGATCCCTAGTTGGAACACCATATGCACCACTTGGTGAATCAATACCTGGCCAGCTTTGGCATTTCAAGGGAATGCTTCAACCCATATGTTTCACCACCAGACATCAATTGTTCACATTTACACTTAGAATCACAACACATGCTGGACCCAGAGTTCCTCACAGTTTACAAAGCTCCTTCCCAGGCATTCTTCCACAGACTCTCCACAGTGAACCATGACAAAACAAATAGATGACCTTTGGTGTTAAAAACAAACAAACAAACAAACAAATAATAAAAAGCTCAGAGAGGCAGTGAGTTTCTAAGGCTGACATGTGCTGCTTGTCAGCATTTTTTTTTTTTTTTTACAGTCTTAGCCTCTCCATTGCCTCTAAAGCATTATCCTGGAAGAAAATGCCTGTTGGAGAGATCTCAAGAGAACTGTGGCTCTCTCTCTCACCACAGGACATCAATCTGGAAGCCAGAAGGTTCTGGAAATGCTCTCTTCTGCACATCTGCTTTCTGAACTCATGCTGTTCATACCAGTTGGTTCTTGGAAAGGTCCTAGTTGATCAGAGTAACAAAAGTTCCTAAGGAATGCTTGGCCCAGTAGAAAGAGTGTAGATGGGAGAGTTTTTCATACCTATCCAAGAGTTCCACAGCCTCACCCCCACCCTCTTAACCAAGGACAGCCAGATGCATCCAACTGATTGAGCATAAGTCCCAACCTAAAGAAAGGGATGTAGAGACAGTGAACAGACAAACTAATAGGATGGTGGGGCGTGAAGTAGGCAGGTGCAGCCTCAGTAGACAGATTGACGAGCTCAGAGTGGAAGATAGATGGCTGCTCAGAGGGAAGGGACAAACAGCTTTGTAGTAACAGCCTCTTTGGAACTGGCACATATGAGCCATGGTTTACTGGAAGTGTGTATGGTACCAGGCTGTCCCTTTTCACTCTCCCTGATCTGACAGTGATTCTTAAGATGTTGCGTTGGTCTATACAAACTAACTCCTTTGCTGGAAGGAGTAGGATGGTCCCTAAGTATTTGCAACCATGAACACTGTTAGTAGTTGAGCCTCTGGGCTTGAAAGTGGACATAGCAGTCAGTAGAATTCTCTGTTCCTGTCACTTTACGCCCTGGCTTTTGTTTCATCATGTCTCTGGCTACACGATATCAGACTCCCAAATGGCCTCCCTGCTTCTCCTTCAGACTGACCCATCTTCCATACTGTAGATACAGACAGTGTGCAGGTATGGTTCTCCATGCCTGTGCACAGGAACTGGATTTCCTGTGCAGGCGGATTTCTGAGTTCGAGGCCAGCCTGGTCTACAGAGTGAGTTCCAGGACAGCCAGGGCTATACAGAGAAACCCTGTCTGGGGGGAGGAGGGGGAAGAAGAAGACTCTGTCTCAGAAACTGCTCTTGGAAGGGGGAAGCAAGAAATCAAGAATGTGGCCAGGCGGTGGTGGCGCACGCCTTTAATCCCAGCACTTGGGAGGCAGAGGCAGGCGGATTTCTGAGTTTGAGGCCAGCCTGGTATACAGAGTGAGTTCCAGGACAGCCAGGACTACACAGTTTGTAGTTTTTTTGGTTTGTCTCGAAAAACCAAAAAAAAAAAAAAAAAAGAAATCAAGAATTTGAGGCCAGAATAGCCTATACAAGACTTTGTCTCTAGCACCCTCCCAGTCCCCCCCCCCAAAAAAACCAATCAACCAGAAAACAAATAATGAGACTAGCTGCTCTTCCCTCCTGTGTGAATGACAGAGTGAAAGAAAACTTACTAAGAAAGAAAGGGGGCAGTTTAAAAGACTGGTACATATGTCCATGTGAGAGATGCTATGACAGGAAGTAAGGAAACTGGGAGCTCCTGACATTGCCAGGGGTGAAAGGTGGGAACACAATCAGGAATACCAGCTAGGGACTGGAGAGATGGTTAAGTCAGTAATGTGTTTGCCAAGTAAGTAAGAGTACTTGTATTCAGATCCCCAGCCATCTACAGAGACAAGCAGTGCACATCTGTAATCCAAGCTCTAGGGAGCCAGAGACAGTCAGTATACCTGAATTGGTGAGCTTCCGGTTCACAGAGAGACACTGTCTTAAAAACTGAGGTAGCGAGCAAATTAAGGAAGACACACAACATCGAACTCCGCCCCCCCACACACACACACATGTGAACAGACACACAGCAACACCAACTAGAAGAACTAGTTAAAATAGAGTAACATTAAACAATGACCAGTGCTAATGTCAACCACTCTTGTCCCTTAGCATCTCAGAGGACAGGGCAGGAATGGAAAAGCAATTCACAGAGAAGGGAACAAAACCTCTGAGCCATCACTTGGCTCCCATCTGTGACAGTCACCATGTCTGACATCTTCAAATACTTTAAAGTCCTTTCCATAGTCTCTGGACCCATCCTACCACCCCTCTCCTCCCCTGGCTCAGGGATACATCTGAATTTGAAAGAGAACTGAATGGCACATGGTCCAATAAAGGCTAAGTATCAGGCTGTATGTCTGCCTCACTGAGGGGAGGCCTGAGCATCGCTGACATGCCACTTAGGGAAGGCAGAACGAAGTTCAAGATAGGGGAACCCAGTCTGTGTCCACCCCAGAAACAGCAGGGGGGCTGGAGTGGATGCTGTGGTTCTTTTTTTTTTTTTTTTTTTTAGTTTTTTTGAGATGCTGTGGTTCTTAATATTCTTTGTACCCAGATGCTGCTGGGGACTGAAGGGAGTTGGGAACAGGGTCTGTAGGCCCGCACTTCCCCTACTTTCTACTTTCAGCAGAAAGGGGGTGGCTGAGCCCAGGACAGGGCAAAATCTGGTTTGGCCCGAGTGAGTGCTGAAAGTAAGAAGGGGCTGGAAGAGAGGCTTTCTCCCTCAGAATTAAGAGTGGATCTTTAAAAGAAAGGTTTCCCCTTCCCCTTCCATGGCAATTCTTGATGAAGGAGATAGTCCTTGCTTGTCCAAACTGCTTTATTGTTATGGTGGATGTGAATGCATAAGTCTTACTCAGGGTGAAACAGGTATCACATACCTTTTGTAGGAAGGAATGCCCAGGAAGGGAAGCTCATTGACTAAACACTCAGGGCCTATCTAGATACCTCATTAGCATGGAAGTTTTTATGCTACAGTGAGCAGTTGTCAAGGCCCTCTCAATGGAGTGTCATGGTTTCATGTACCAGGACAGGCAGACCCTGCCTGGGAGCTGGTTCTAACACCTGCCACTCACAATTATGATAATTCCCAGGATTTTGAACCTGTTTCAAACTTACCATGCCTACTGTCTAGTGGCATGGTCCACTCACCCCACAACTAAGAATCCCAGTCAATTTCATGGACCTGAGATGAAGACTTCAGCATGGTTCTAAAGGCATAAAAACAATGTCAGAGGATGAAAGTGCCTCATCAAGGTCCTCCAGAGGGTAGGTAGCAGAGTTACAGAGTTAGAATTATGGCCCCCTGGGAACACTCCATTGCATCCTTCACTGTAGTTGTGGACATGGTATCTCCTTGTGGCAAAATCCAGTACCGAGCTCAGTCATCCAGGGCATTTAACACACTAGAGGTGACTTGCAAACACATTAAAGAGATAAGCAGTGTTTCAGAAACATTGGATATCTGAGAGAATGGAAATCATTGAGTAGAAGGTAAAAGAGAGCCAGGGATCATCAGTACTGGCGTGTTCATTTGGGCATGCTATTTGGTAAAGCAAACTAATACATAGCTATACAAAAGAGTATTTTCTGAAACAATTGACTTTGTCTACACCTGCTCAATCTGACAGCCACCAACAGACTGGTTAAGAAATCATATGTCAGGGTACCTAGTCTTACTCTGAGGTCCTTGATCCATTTGGAGTTGAGTTTTGTGCAGGATGATAGATATAGATCTATTTTCATTCTTCTACATACAATCATCCGCTTTGACCAGCACCATTTGGATGCTATCTTTTCTCCAGTGTGTATTTTTTGGCTTTTTTTTTTTTTTTTTTTTTTTTGTCAAAAATCAGGTGTTTGCAGGTGTGTGGACTTATTTCTAGGTCTTCAATTCTATTCCATTGATCAACGTGTCTGTTTTTATGTCAATACAACGCTAGTTTTGTTACTATAACTCTGTTGTACAATGTGAACTCTGGGATGGTGATTTCCCCAGCAGGTCTTTTATTGATCAGAATTATGTTACCTAGTGTGTGTGTGTGTGTGTGTGTGAGAGAGAGAGAGGGGGGGGAGGGAGAGACAGAGAGATCTTCCATATGACATTTAAATTTTTTTATTTTTACTTCTGAAGAATTGTGTTGGAATCTTGATAGGACTGCATTGAATCTATAGATTGCTTTTGGTACAATGGCCATTTTCACAATATTAGCCCTACCAATCCATGAGCAAGGCAGGCCTTTTCGTCTTCTGATGACTTCTTCAATTTGTTTCTTTTTTTTTTTTTTTTTTTTCTTTTGACTTTTGAGACAGGGTTTCTCTGTGTAGCCCTGGCTGTCCTGGAACTCACTCGGTAGACCAGGCTGGCCTCGAACTCAGAAATCCACCTGCCTCTGCCTCCCAAGTGCTGGGATTAAAGGCCACCACCAGCCTGGCAATTTGTTTCTTAAATGGCTTAAAATTTACATTAGATAAGTCTTTCACATGCTTTATTAAAGTTACTCCAAGGTAATTTGGTTTTTGAGGCTGTTGTAAAAATATTGTTTCCCTGATTTCTTTCTCAGGATGTTTATCATTTGTACACAGGGAGACTGAGGATTTTTGTGTGTTAATTCCATAAACTTGCTTTGCTTTAAGGATTTATCAGCTAGGGAAGTTTCCGGGTTGAGTCTTTGGGGTCTTTTATGTGTAAAATGATATCATCTGCAAATAAAGACATTTTGAGTTCTTCCTCTCCTATCTGCATTCCTGGACCTCTTTCAGGTTTTTATTGCTCTAAGGCTTCAAGTACAATACTGAATAGATGTGGAGAGTGGGCAACCTTGTCTTGTTCCTGTTTTCCATTTAAGGTGATTTTGGCTCCAGGACTTGCTATAAACTGTCTTTATTGTGTTGAGATGTGTTCTGCATATCAATAGTCTCTCTAGGACTTTTATCAAGGGTTGTCAAAGACCTTTTCTAAGTCTAATGAGATGATCACATGGTTTTGTATGTTTTATGGGATGGATAACATTTATTGAACCACGCCCCCCCCATCTCCTGGATGAAGCCAATTTGATCCTGGTGGATAACCCTTTTGATGTGTTCCTCTGTTTTGGGGGGCAAGGGGGAAAATGGGTGCTTATGGTTGTTTTGTTTTGAAAGAGAAAAAGCATGAACTTTGGTGTAGGGAAGGGGATGGTCTGAGAGGAATTGGGAACATATATGATCAGATACAGTCTATGAGAATTTTTTTGTTTGTTTGTAGTTTTTTTTTTTTTTTTTTTTTTTTTTTTTTTTTTTTTTTTTTTTT
>JANHMN010000004.1:84853145-84909890 GCA_030674055.1 Rhabdomys pumilio
TTTTTTTTTTTTTTTTTTTTTTTTGTTTTTTTTTTTTTTTTTTTTTTTTTTTTTTTTTTTTTTTTTTTTTTTTAGACAGGGTTTCTCTGTGTATCCCTGGCTGTCCTGGAACTCAGTCTGTAGACCAGGCTGGCCTTGAACTCAGAAATCCGCCTGCCTCTGCCTCCCAAGTGCTGGGATTAAAGGCGTGCTCCACCACCGGCCGGCGAGAATTTTTAATTTAAAAAAAAAAAAATCTTTAAAAAAAAAAGAAATATCATGTCAGGACCTGGGATATGGCTAGGAAAGTAGACTACCTTCCTGGTACATTAGATTCTTTTCTAATGCTGTGATAAGACAGATAATCAAAGACGGCTTATAGAAGAAAGGGTTTATTCTGAGCTTCCAGACAGAGAGTGTATAATGGTGTGAGAGGCATGGCAGCAGGTAGTCAGAGCAGGAGGCTGAGTAAACTTATCTTAAACTATAAATGTGAAACACTGAGAGTGAGCTGGAAATAAGACATGGCTATAAACTCTCAAAGCCCACCCCAGTAACGTACTCCCTCCAACAAGGCCCCATCTTCTAGATATTCCCAAACATCACCAACTGGACAGTGAGTGTTCAAATGCCTGATCCTGTGGGAGACATTTCTCATGTTCGCCATACCTCATGTGCACAAAATTCTAAGTTGGATGCTCAGATTCTCAGAGCCAGGCAGAATGACACATTACCAAATCCTAGCACTCTAGAGATGGATAGGTGGGAGCAGCATTGGAAAGCTCAAGGTCATTCTTGGCTATCAGCGAGTTCAAGGCCAGTCTGAGGTATTTGGCCTACAGGAGAAAGTTTAAGACAGACAAAGGTCACGATCAATTCCACCCTAGATGTATCTTAGGTTAATTGTGTCCCCTCCCTTCATGTCCCTTTCCAGTAAGTAATAAAACCAGACTGGTGACTTTGGGACTCTTCAAACCAGTGGCTTAGCTGACCTGTGAGATTTACAGCTACTGTAAATTCTTTCTCTAAATTCTTGCTTGCCTGATGCCTGACTCTATTCTCCAGGCAGAGGTAATTAGCTATGGAGGCTGGATGTAGGAAGTTTTGAAAAGATTCCATTCTCGTGTTATGTTAGTTCAAAACACATTTCCATATAAGCACATGCATCTGTCTCTACGCTCTCTCTGAAAGAGTCACTGCTGATAGCTTCTTGGCAAGTTCACTGAGCAGGAGGCCTCCTTTCCAATACTCACCTCGCAGGGGAGTGAGACTTGGAACACAATCAGCCTAGTAGACTGCACACTGGTAGTTTGTGTGTACACTTCCCTGTTCTGCTTTCAAGATGTTTCCCAACAAATTATGTCACTGAATCTTCATTGAGGTGTGTAGGTGATGCTATCTACCCTAGAGGAAAGGCATCTGAGATTGGGGTGGGCTAAGTGATGTAGACCAAATCACGTAGTAGTCACTAGCACACCTATATCAACAACAAGGTGTCTGGACCCCAATAGCTAATCTTCTTACTATTGTTCATTCATTCATTCATCCATTCATCCATCGGACACGCATTTGCTAAGAGCATCATACAAAAGTACCCTGCCAAGTTCTGAATATTCAGCGATGAGTGAGACATGGCTCAGCCTTTGGTAGCTCAATCTGATGAGTTAAGAGACAGAGCTATATAGTGTGTGGGAGAGTATAAGTAATGTGCTTTGGAGAAAGAGGGGAAAGCAGAGAACTATGCCAGGGGGTCTTCCGGACACCTCAGAGAGGCAGTATAAAGAGAGAAGGAGAAGCAATAAAGTGAGCTAGGGGGATGGCTCAGTTGGTAGTGTATTGCATACAAGCATGAGGCCATGGGTTCAGATCCCCAACACCCACATAAAAGAAAGATGAAGCAGCAAGCACCTATAATCCCTTCATGGAGAGGTGGAAATGCAAGGATCTTGGTGCCAAGCAGCTCAAATGAATTGACACATTGGTAAGCTCCAGGCTCAATCAGAGATTCTCTTTTAAGGTGGATCACTGGCAAGATGTCTCAGCAGGTAGAGGTTGCACCAAGCCTGACAGTCTGGGCTTAATCTGTAAAATCTACATAGTGGAAGGAGAACTTTGACTTCCTAAAGGGGGTCTTCTGAGCTCCAAATACACATTTTGGCATCCATGTCCCATCCCCCACAAATACATACATACATACATGCATACATACATACATACAGGCACACACACACACACACACACACACACACGTAATCTAAAATTTAAAAGACAAGAATGAGGGGGCAGGAGAGATAGCTCAGTGGTTAAGAGCATTGACTGCTCTCCCAGAGGTCCTGAGTTCAATTCCCAACAACCACATGGTAGCTCACAATCATTTGTAATGGGATCTGATGCCACCTTCTGGTGTGTCTGAAGAGAGTGACAGTGCACTCACATAGATAAAATAAATCTTTAAAAAAAAAAAAAGAAGAAGAAGAAGACAAGAATGAAAGTAATAGAGGAAGACGCCTAGTGTCCGCCGCTAGCCTTCACACACACATATGTGCATACATGTACGAGGATACTGCAGGGAGAAAGAATGGGATACAAACGATCCAGAGGCTCAGATCCTTGACACATTTCAGGAGACATTAGAAACCCCAGTGTGGATGAGGATGAGTGTGCACTGTGGAAAGTGGGGGAGCAGAGGGTGGAGGAGCCAGTGGGCACCTGATGATCCAAACCTGCCACTCAGTAGAGCTGGACTAGATCCAGTAGGCACTGGGCTGCCTGTGTGGACATTCCTGATTTTCCTGTTCAGTTCAAAACATCTTTGCCGCTTCTTGATAACAGTCACCTCCACAGTCTGACTGTCTCATCCTCGTGGCACACGTTTGATCTGACCCAGTTATTCCACAGCATTGCTCAATTTGAGCCTAGCTTTCACCGAGGCAGCAAAAGAGGAGGAGGGTGAGGTAGAAGAGAGATGGTTAAGCAATCAAGGAGGCTCCACCAGGCTGTGGCCAACAAGAGTGAGTGTGAAGTTCACGTTCTTAGGATGATGTCTGTTGTCCTCTCTGGCAGGAGTGGAAGTGCTCCCTGCCCTGACTGAACACATGTCTGGGACTGCACGGAAGTATGTCAACAGCCACATGTCAAAGAGAAGCCAAGCACCCAGTACATGTGTGCGGAGGCTGTCCCCAGAAAGAGCTCAACTTCTGGTCAGCAGCATTTTCTTGTCCCTAAAGCTTTCCCTAGGCACCAAAAATCCTTGGGTTTCCTATTGCCCCCAAGTAATAGGGACTGGAAGACAGAGGTATTCAGGTAGTACATGTAACCTGAAAACCAGTTCAGCATTCTTTCTTTGCCCTTGTTTATAGAGAGCACCAACAACTTCTAACCTCAAGTACAACAAAGAATGACCAGCAACTTGTCCAGCCCCTTAAAGTTTTGAATATTTTACATCCCAACCAGGACCCTTGAGAGCATTCTATTGTTAAATAGAACAGCAAGACGCTGGCTAGTAACTGTAGCTTTTCTGAATACACCCCAAAATACAGCCAAATCTAGGACCTTGTAAGACCCACCCAAGAGCCTGAGATTAGGCATTGCCAGCTCCATCTATAGTTTTGGAGACATGTGGGTAGGTTTCCTCTTAGCCAGCTCCAGATGGATGATAAACTACCAGGGAAACTGAAATAGGAAGGTGGCCCCAGAGAGGCAGGGTGAAGGTGAGTGGCTGGTTATCTTTCGTGGTCAGCATGGTGTTGCTAGAGGGACGTGCACTGTGAAGCCTGGGAGGCATCTACCTCACACAATGAACTTGGTCTTCAGTAACAGTGTCATTCCTGACCACAGTTTTGCATTGGAGGAAAACAAGCACTATTGAATTCGAGTAGCTTGTCCAAGGCCACAGAAGTAGAGAGTGACGACAGCATTGGACCTTTCCCATACACTACACTGCTTCCACGGTGACGGAACCCCTTATGAAGGGCCCTCAGGAGGCTCTACTTGGGTAGTGAGAGCTGTTCTCCAACAAGCTTCTCTCCCAGCTTCAGTAGTTAATTATGTCAGCCTTCAGACAGTTCTAAATATTCCTCCAGACCAGTCACAGCTACAGTATGAAATATGCGCATGAAAGAAGAGACTAAGCCATCATTATGCCTATGTTTCTTTTAGAACTTGTTTAGATTTATTCATTTTCTGTATATGAGTGTTTTTGCCTGAATGTATCTGTATGTACTGCATGTCTGCCTGGTGCCTGTGGAGGGCAGCAGAGGGCAGCAGAGCCTTTGGGACTGGAGTTACAGACAGTTGTGAGCTGCCATGTGGATAATGGGAACTGAATCTGAGTCCTCTGTAAGAACAGCGAGTGTCCTTAATTGCTGAGCCTTCTCTCTAGCCCCTACACCAACTTTTCTTTACCCTCAGTGGGACTGCTTAGGAGGCAGTGACAGAGGTGACTGCTCACTGGATGATCACAGGTCCAGAGTCACCCTGGGGCCTAGAAAATCTGGAGCTGCCCATGCTCAGGGTGCAGCCCCCTACCCGATTCTCCTTGGATTCTGTATATTCTTTCATCTCCCGTTTCTATCCTAGGGAGTTCTACAACTTCCCCAGGGATCCTCTTGTTGCCACCCCTGCCAAATGACCAGGCTCATCATTTTCAGCTATCCTGCCATGAGCCGCTTTGCACTTGAGGCCATGAGAATTCAGAATGTGTATCTTCCTCAAAGCTACTTGTGAGTTTCATCACATGGCTCTGCACGGAGAAATTACCTCATCCCAGACTGCTTGTTCAGGTGGCTGCAGAATCTTGCCAAGTTTTCTCTAGAACCCTGTGAGTTCTGTTAGATTCCTGTTGGTCTGAAATTTTTCAGTCTTCTCCAGTGAATCAAACTTAGGTGTTCCGTCCTCTTGCTTCTTGGTGATGACAACAGATAGCACAGTACTCCCTGTGAACTTCGTGGCTTCCCACGGGGACTGTGACATAAGATTTTGCATTACCCAAGACTGGGTGCACAGTAAAAGTTGGAAAAGGCCTCTCCAGATGCTGGTGATACATGAAGTCCAAAACCCAAAGTAACCTGAATCCAACAAAAACTGAAGATGCCAGTCAGGTGCTGTAAGTGGCCACCACAGCACCGCAGAGCACGCCCTCACTCACACACAAGAGAGTTCAATGAATGCTAGTCAGAGAGATTAGAAAGATTCCATCAGTTCCCAAATACTAAGTCTGTCCTTTAGGCTGAGGCCAACTGAAGTGGCTCTGTGGAGCTCTACATGGTGATGTGTTCCCGTTGGGACCAAGGTCCGGCTTTGAGGCTAGGCTTAGGTTTAGTGGGGCTGAGTTGTGATGGAGTTAGAAGGTCTCTCTTGGATTTAGAGAGATGGAGCAGCCATGTAGATGCCATTATTTGTCCTCCCTGTCCATTTGGGTAAGAATTAAGCCCACTAGTTGCTCACCATGCTATAGATAGTTCACTTGTACAAACCTCTATTATCTAATAGTCACTTCAACATTTTTTTTTTTTGATTTTTTGAGACAGGGTTTCTCTGTGTAGTCCTGGCTGTCCTGGAACTCACTCTGTAGACCAGGCTAGCCTCGAACTCAAGAAGTCCACCTGCCTCTGCCTCCCAAGTGCTGGGATTAAAGACGTGCGCCACCACCACCCAGCAACTCCAACATTTCTACAGGAAGAATTATAAACACTCTCCCAATGTGTTATAATTATATCTCCCTTCCTTGCTAGATTTCCTTTTCTTTTCCCATTTTCTCTTCCTCCTCCTTCTTCTCTTCTTCCTCCTCCTTCTCTTCCTCCTACCCTTCTTCCTTTCTCATGCAAAGCCTCAGGAAACCATGTTCTTCTTATTACAAGGTCCTGGAAATTTACACAAGTCACAGGTACAATATTGTCAATACAAGCTTTGCTCAAGACACGCACCATTAGTACTTTTCTTGTTGATGTGAGAAAATGGTGTATGGAAGCAATTTAAGACAAGAGTTTTAGTGTATAGTTCACTGTGATGAGAAGGCATCATGGCTTGATCTGTAGGGATGAGAACTTGAAGTACTCTCTGGTCCTGACAGAGCTGAAGGCCTA
This sequence comes from Rhabdomys pumilio, assembly GCA_030674055.1. Taxonomy (NCBI): domain Eukaryota; kingdom Metazoa; phylum Chordata; class Mammalia; order Rodentia; family Muridae; genus Rhabdomys; species Rhabdomys pumilio. Next base: position 84,859,208 of record JANHMN010000004.1, read on the forward strand.
GTCTCATTGTTCTCTCTCTCTCTCTCTCTCTCTCTCTCTCTCTCTCTCTCTCTCTTTCTCTCTCTTTCTCTCTCTCTCTCTCTCTCTCTGTGTGTGTGTGTGTGTGTGTGTGTGTGTGTGTGTGTGTCAATGTTTTACTTACCATTTTTTAAGTGGCTGGAAAGGGACAACTCACAATCCTCCCTCTATAGCATGCTGAGTAGCTGAGGATACAAACATGTACCTTGGTACCTAGCCTCTTTCGGATTCTTACAAACATTCTTATAGGATCAACCACATCTTTCATGAGGCCCAGTGTGAAATGCAAGGGTAAGCCCTCCTGTTCAAAAATAATCGCTGATATTCAACAGCTACATCAGAGAATTAGGGCAAGCACAGAGCTGTTGGATGTCAGCCAGAGGTCACCCATGGTGACAAACTCTAATCCCAGCACTTGGGAGTCTGAGGCAGGAGGATCATGAGTTTAAGGTCATCCTTTCAGTGCCAGCCTGGACTATATGAGACCCTGTCTGATGTTAATTAACTTACATAAAAACTTAAAAGCAGCTGAGCAGTGGTGGCTCACACCTTTAACCCAGCACTTGGGAGGCAGAGACAGGTGGATTTCTGAGTTCCAGGCCAGCCTTGTCTACAGAGTGAGTTCCAGAACAGCCAGGATTACACAGAGAAAACCTGTCTTGAAAAACCAAAAAACAAACAAACAAACAAACCAAAAACCAAACAAAACCTAAAACGCAAACAGAGTATAAATCCAGGCATGGCTGCCCAGGTTTCAGGCCCATCATGCCCGCAGTCTACATTCCTACACACATCTTCCTCTAGTACCCAATCCCTCACTGTTCATCTCAGATTTGCTCTGCCAGCCAGCCCTCAGTCTCACATTCTACCCTGGGATGGCTCACGCACTTCATGTTGCAAAAGAGTCCCAACTCTGTTCCTGTGTCTTTCAAACTCCGGATCTCCAGTTCACCAATGTTATTCTTCGCCACCTGACTCCTGAGTCATCCTGTGCACTGGCGTGGGCATGGCCAGGTGCTCTCACTGTGGTTTGCTCTTCTCTCTCCTCGAGCGAGAAGCTTCCCCCAGTTTTCTCTGAACTGTCTGAGGGTGGACAGATGTGGTGGTGCACACCTGGGAGCACTCATAAACACAAACACAACTTTGAAGCCAACCTAGGCTACTTAGCGAATGCTATAATAACCTATACTATAGAACAAAAGCTTGTTTCAATAAACAGAAATATTGGAAAATAAATAAAATGAATGAAGCGGGACATCAATCAGTCTTCCCTACAGCAGGCGTTGACTTTCTCCAAAAGAAGGAAACACTTGGTCCCTGAGGTAGATCATATATTGTTTTTTCTTAAGGAAACATAAGAACCTCCTTGCACTGCCCTGGAGTTACTGAGCTTCCAGAACTTTCTACTTTGTCCTCTTTTATTCCAAAGAGCTCCTCAATATCTTAACATTTTTCATTGTTTTCTTTGAGGCATTTGAAACAGGGTCTCCCGTAACCCAGGCTGGCCTCAAACTCATTATCTAGTGGGAGCTGGCCTTGAACTCCTGGCCCTTCTCCATCTCCAGAGATGCTGGGGTTATAAATGTGCATACCTTGTGTGGCTCCCGAGTTTTGATGACTGAGACATATAGAACCATGACACAATGTCATGATCTTGTTTCTTCTGCCTTGGACAGAAGGCAAACTGCATTTCCGCCTTCTCAACACATTTTCATAGGTCAAAGAGCAAGGCAGCAGCCTGACTGGTGATGCATGCCTGATTCCAGCTGTAGGGAAGCTGCAGCAGGACAAAGGATGGCTGTGAGTTCAAAACCAGGCAGGTCTAGATAACAAAACTCCAAGGAGTAAAACAGAAAGCAGAGAGAAAGCATGGACGCCTACTTCTGAGGGGCTGGGTGGTGAGAAAGGCCGTATGGCACTTTGTCGTGTCCTTGGCTTATGTTTTGATCTGTCCCTTTGTTCCTTGAACATGTGTACTTGCTTTCTTCCAGAGTGAGCAGGGGTCTTCAACAGCCTCTAAGCTTATGGTGAATCAGGGTCAGTAGGCCCCACATATTGCCCTGCCAGTGGGCATCCAGCCATTACAGCTTTCCTGCCCCAACCTGCAATGTCTCTTCTCATACCTCAGACTTCCTGACATCCTTCAGTCCATCTTGTCCTCATCTGCACCACATGAAGCCCATCTCTCTCCACTGCGGAATGCTCCCTAATTTGACTGCACACGCCACTTTCCCTCTCCTAGTCCCTCAGAGGCTCCTATACTGCATTAAAGCTCCTTATTCTCAGTCAGTGCACTCCTTTCTCTTCAGTTCCCTCCTCCCTGCACAGAAACATCCCATGCCTCCTATCCTGACATAAGTCTCCCTTCCCCTGGCCCTGACCTTTGTGGCTTTCCTTCTCTTCCCAGCCAAATGAATTAGACAAATAGTCCTCACACGCTGTCTGCACTTCCTCACCTCCCACGCATGCTCAGCCCACAGCAATCTGGTTTCCTCCTGACCTCGCCACTGAAACCACCTTGACAAAGCCTCCTTTGCTGAACCCAGTGGGTGCGCTTACGTCTTTGTCTTACTGTACCTCTCTAGCAGACTTTCAGGTTAAGCATCCTTTTCTTCATGAAGCTCTTTCCCGAGGTTTCCTCACCTTCCTCTCCTGATCCTCCTCCTCCATTTTCAGTATTCTGCTCTGTGGGAACACTTCAATTTGGACTTTCCCTCTGCGTGCCTAGCCCGGGACATGGAAAGAGCAGAGTGATCACCTCACAAAATGGGGCATGAACATTGGCTTCCGCTAATGCTATTGCTCACTGGGAGTTAAACTGAGCTCCAGTGTCTGGTTTAACCAAGAGCCTGCTGAACCCAGCATGGAGGTGCCTCAGCGTTTAGATGTCACCTGCTCTGCAGCATCAGATAAAGGACAACAACTCCAGCCTATGACTATGGCTGAAAGCTTGGAAACAATTGTTTTATGATCCCTCCAGTCACAGCCCTCTCCCCCCCCCACCCCACTCTTGCTTTTGAGAACATTGCTCCAACAACTATCTCACTGTCCTCTCACTTGGGACTCCAGGCATCAATCAGCCAGCAGGATGCTAGTCTCAAGTCTTTGAAAGAGAATCTCCTGTTCTTGTCTCCGTGCCCTTGAACAGAGGAAGCTCCCTCGTGTGTCTTATCTGTGTGTTCTATTTCCAATTTCCAGTTCTGCCCTCTCTTAAACTAACCATAGCCACGAGCTCCCTAAACCCTCCCCAAAGTCCTTATCACTAGTGACTTCTGAGCCACAAAATCCACAGGCGTGTTCTCAGGCTTCCCACTCCGTACCCTGTAGTGTACAGGGCACACTTACTCAGTGTGAACTCATTCTCTCTTCCTTCCTCTCCCATGCGCTCTCCCTTCTCACCTTTCAGCTCCCCTTTCTCCCTTCTTTCACCCTCACTGGTAAGTCCTTCCTAGTCTCCTTCTTCTTTCTGCTGGCATTCAGTCCTCAGTAACATTAGTTTCCTTATTTTCTTGAAACCAATAATTCTGATTCTAGATCCCTCTATAGTAGCGGTTTTCAACCCTCCTAAGGATGCACCCTTTAAATACAGTTCCTTGTGTTGTGGTGACCCCCAGCCATAAAATTATTGCTTGCTACTTTAATAACTGTAATTTTGCTACTGTTATGAATTGTAATGTAAATATCTGTGCTTTTCAATGACCATAGGTGACTCCTGTTAAAGGTTGTTTGACTACCTAAAGGAGTCACAACCCATAGGTTGAGAACCACTACTCTGTAGTCTTTTGACATCTCTCTTGGGCATCTGAGAGACACTTCAAGTTCAGCAAGACCAAAATGGAAGCCAATCTGCTTCAACCCAGGGAACTCTCAATGTCAGATGAAGAGAGCCCCTATCTTCCATTTACTCAAGCTAAAAACTGTGTGTTATGGTTTGAACAGGAAATGTCCCACTTGGACTCCTGTCTCAACACTTGGTCTCCAGTTGAGGGTGCTGTTTGGGAATGTTATGGAGGTCTTAGGAGGCACAGCCTGGTTGGAAGAAACAACCAATGGGAGCAGACATTGAGGTTTTATAAACCGGTCCCACCTCCTGTCCACTTTCTGCTTCCTGACTGCATGCCATATCACCTCACTGTAAACCAAATGAACTCTCCTCCGTAAGTTGTTTCTCATCAAGTGTTTGGTCACAGTTGCAAGAAAAGTAACTAGCCTACCTTGATCCATCTTTGGCGCCTGTCTACCTTCTCAGCCTCCATATTCAGTTGACTAGGAAGTGCCAGAATCCGTCTGGAAAAGAAACTTTCCTGCTGCCTTCATATATCTGTCTTGAGTTGTAGAGCAGCCTCCTGCTCTCCTTATTGCACTTTTGCCCCCTGCTGAGTTTGATCCCCGCCTCCAAGCTGAATGTGAGTCTTTGAAAGTGCTGGGAATCCTTATTGTCTAAGACCAGTCCACTGTCATATCCTTATTGCCCTAGACCATCCCACTGTCATATCCAACTCCAAGGAAATGCCAGACGTTCTTTAAGTTCCTGGGACCTGAGACCCGTGAATGTCCTTTCTTAACCTTGTACTGACTGACTAGTCTTTCTAGAACAGCAGGTAATTTCTTTTTTTTTTTTTGGTTTTTCGAGACAGGGTTTCTCTGTATAGTCCTGGCTGTCCTGGAACTCACTCTGTAGACCAGGCTGGCCTCGAACTCAGAAATCTGCCTGCCTCTGCCTCCCAAGTGCTGGGATTAAAGGCATGCGCCACTACCGCCCGGCAGCAGGTAATTTCTTGAGTTTGGCTCCCGGGCATGAAAGTATTCCTCACCTAAGGCCACAGTTTTCCATAAACCCCAGGATTGTTTCCTGTTGCACTCAGAGTACAGTGGCATCTATAATCTGTTTCCAGTTCCCTATACATCCCTAGATGTCACCTCCCTCTGTTCATCTTCCACTTGCTCTACCCCAGACACCTTGGATCTTTCCACTCTCCCTTGCAGGATATTTGATCACACTGTGAACCCCGAGGTTGTGATTTCTTTTACTGTTTCTAGTTGTGGTGTGGCTAAGCCCTTAGCACACACCTTTAATTCCTCTAGTGGGAAATACAGACCTACACTCAGGACACACCTTTAATCCCAAACAATGAAGGTAAAGTTACTTTGTAGACTGAAGCGCCATGCTTGAAAGTGAGGGGCAGGCAAAGCGACAAGTTGGAGAAAGATTTGACAGGAAGACAGAACAAGAGAGACACAGGTGAAGACAAAATGAGCCAAAGAATAAGAAGGAACCAGAAGATTAAAACATATTGCTAAAGTTAATGTCAGGTGGAGAAGAACAATTCAGAGTCTAAGAAAGAAGCCATATTGAATCAGTCAGCTAGGAGAGGAGTTTGAGCCAGAGCAGCTTATTGACCATCCAGCCAGAGATCAGAAAGAGCTAGAAAGGGTGAGCTTATTCAGCAGGAAGTCTCAGAGGCTGAAAACATTCTAGGCCTAGGCTAGATTGTATGGAGGCCAGAAGCTTCTGGGACCAGGCCTAGGTCAGCAGACAGAGGCAGTAAATCTCTGAGGCAGCAATTACATCAGGAGACTAAAAGTTGCTTTTACAGCTCTCTGATTCGTCTGTCATGCTTACACCTTGACCTTAGGTTCTCACAGACAGCTGTCAGGTAACCTCCTGGCCTGCACTGCCCTCTATAACAAAGTCTCACTCTGACCACCTCACTGAAGATCACAGCCTGCCTCTCCTGCACTGTCTCCTCGCCATGGTCAGCTCTTTAAAGATTATAATTAGCCTGGTGTGATGGCACATTCTATATTCCCAGAACTTAAGTAGGATGAATTCAAGCTCCAGGACAGCCTAGGTAACACAGTAAGACCCTATCACAAAAAACAACCTAGCAAAAAAATTATATACATATATATGTGTGTGTATATATATACATATGTGTGTGTGTGTGTGTGTATACATATATATGTGATGTGTTTGTTTTATTTTTATTACATAATTATTTTGCATGCATGTATATATGTGTATCATGTATGTGCCTGGTACCTGCAGATTCCAGAAGGGGGCATCACATCCTCTGGAACTGAAGTGATGAACTTACAGCCACCATGGAGATACGGGGAACCAAATTCAAAACCTCTGGATGGACAACGAGTGCTCTTAACCACTGAGAAATCTCTCCAGCCCCAACTTACTTTTAACATGAAAGATTACTTATTTCTAGTTTTCTTAGTTTTGTTATATTTGATTAGTGGTTACTGATACTCTGCTCTGTAATACATTATCTTTATGTCTCATCTGTTTTTTATTTCCTTTTTCTCTATTTCCTGTTTGTTTTTATTAATTATGTTTTAAGATTCCATTTTGTCTCCATCTTCAAAAACTCTTATATTTACTCATTTTTTTAATCTTATGTATAATAGTATATGCACCACTTGCATGCCTGTTGTTCTCAGAGGTCAGATCTCCTGAAGCTAGGGTTATAGATGTGTGTAATGACCATGTGGGTGCTGGGAACCTCCTGGGTCCTCTGGGGAAGCAGCATCTCCAGCCCCTCAATCTTTAATTTACTAGCTTTGATTCTTTTTTTTTTTTTTTTTTAAGATTTATTTTTTTTTTTTATTTGTATGAGTACACTGTAGCTGTCTTCAGACACACCAGAAGAGGGCATCAGATCCTATTGCAAATGGTTGTGAACCGCCATGTGGTTGCTGGGAATTGAACTCAGGACCTCTGGCAGAGCAGTCAGTGCTCTTAACCACTGAGCCATCTCTCCAGCCCTACTACCTTTGACTCTGATTTTGATAGCTCAGCGTTCGGTTTAAGATTTAGGGTGTGTATCTTTGGGGGTGGAGCACAGAATCTTACTGTATAGATTTTAAAGAGTTTGGTTATGAAACAATTTGGTGTGATTTCCATCATCTGTCTCACTAATAAGGATCACACACAGCTGGAGGCCTGAGTTAAATCTCCGGATCCACACAAATGTGGAAGGAGAGAACTGACTCCACAAAATTTTCTTCTGACTTAAAACACACACACACACACACACACACACACACACACACACACACACGTGCGCGTTAGCACCCATCAGTTACTTAGTTTGTTTTTGGCTGACTTCCACATTTGAGCTAATTTTTGATGTGAATCGTAATTGAGACATCTATGTCATGCCCTCTAAGGCCCAGGGAAGAACATCACGGAAGAGGGAGAGGAAAAACTGTAAACACCAGAGATGGAGAGAATCCCTATGGTGCTTGTCTTCTGGAAGCCTCCTGTCGCCATGTCCTCAGTCTGGGGATTACAGATGTGTAAACCCGAATTTGCTTCCAATGCACTAAGGCCTGAATGCTGTTCTAGTGATTGCACAGCAAACGCTTTAGTGACTGAATGAATGTCTCCTCAGCACCAAGGTCTTAATATTGTAAGAGAAAGGTATATCAACCTTTTATGGACTCACAGAACTTCTTCTAGGAACTCAGATTGCCCAGCCCTCCCTGTAATTTTACAAACTGTTAGCTTTGTAACTGAAATTACAATTGAATTGAAAACAAACACCCAAGAGAACTGTGTGATCTCAACTTCTGGGAGGTTATGGCAGGAAGAAGAGGCTTCAAGGTCCACTTGGGCTACATAACAAACTCTAGGGCAGCCTGAGCTACGCAGTGAGAACCTGTCTCAAAAAATATATAACCAAGTTAACAAACTGCCAAGTAAAATATTTGCAATCTCTTACCTTGACAATGCACCTTAGTAATGACAGAATAAAAAATATCCAGATGCTAGTGTTTCCAGTTAAACTCAGAAAAATATCAAAGAGGGCTGAAATCAATCACTCTCTGTCTAGCTGTTGTGATGATGAATAAGCAATATTTAAATGGTTAACAAAATGAGGATATGCATACTTCCTAAGCTATCATGTATTTGGCTTGTATAGTACTTTGATATCTATTCTCTCTCTGTAGGTGGCAGGATTTGATTCATTTGCCATTTTTTTTTCAACAAATCTGGCTTCAGATGCTAAAGATGCCAAGGGCAGTGCAAGAGCCAGAGAGAAAGAGATAGAAGCCAGGAGAGAAAATAGACATGCACGAAACAGGGCTACAGATACCTTAAATGTAACTCAAGCTATTCGGATCCATCAGTTATTCCCTATTTAAAGTCTTTTAGTTTGAATTTTGATATTGAATGCTCCATTCTAATGGAGACATCCATATCATACACTCCACATCCAGGGAACATCATGGAAGAGGGAGAGGGAGGATGGAGCTGTGTATGCTGTCTGCTGGATATGGAGTGACTGTCACAGTCACAAGCACATGACAGCTGTGGCTACCTGTACAAGCCAAGCATGTCTTCGGGGCACACACACACAGAAAGACAGAGACACAGAGAGAGACAGGGACAAAGACATACAGACAGAGAGAGACACAGAGGAATAGGAGGGGAACTAGTTATGAAAAGGAGTTAGTCAGAGTCGGAGGTGGACAAGACAGTAGATGGGAGGTTATTATAATTTCACTATATCTCATGCATATATGTCATTGGGTCTTAGTTAAGGTTTCTACTGCTGCGTTGAAACACCATGACCAGAAGCTAGTTGTAGAGGAAAGGGTTTATTCGACTTGTACTTCCATATCACTGTTCATCATCAAAGGAAGTCAGGACAGGAACTCTAACAGTACAGGAACCTGGAGGCAGGAGCTGATACAGAAGCCATGGATGGGTGTTGCTTACTGACTTGTTCCTCATGGCTGACTCAGTCTGCTTTCTTATAGAACCCAGGATCACCAGCCCAGGGTGGCATCCCTTACAATGGGGTGGGAGTGGGAGTGGGCCATCCCCCATCAATCAATCACTAATTGAGAAAATGCTCTACAGGTTTGCCTACAGCGCAGTCTTACAGAGGCATTTTCTAAATTGATGTTCTCCTCTCAGATGACTCTAGCCTGTGACAAGTTGACATAAATCTATTTAACATAGATTGTCAAAACTAAACTAAAAATAAAGAGAAAAAAAAGAGTTACATTTTACATTATTTACAAATAATGTATGTAGATTTCCTTTCGTTAGAACTATAAAACACAGAACACAGAAATATCATCTAGAATCTTCTCACCTTAAGAGAACCACCACAAATGCTACTTACTAGTTTTTCCTCCACATCTTTATGCAGTCATACATGCAAATGTATCTATGTTTATTGGATAGAAATGTGGCCTCAATATGTAGCTTAGTCTGGCTCCAAATTCACACTCTTCCCGCCTCTGCCTCCTGAAATTACAAATACTTAGCACTAGGCCTGGCAGCTTTTTTACAAAATAGATTTCTAAGTTTATTCTGTGACAATTTCATACAAGCATGTAATGCAACTTGATCACATCCATCCAAGTCCCCTCCCACTTCCCTCAACATTCCCAATGTTTCTCCCTCCCACCTCCGTTTCTTCTTAAAAAAACAAACAAAAAACCCTGAGTCTAATTAGTGCTGCCTGTATGCACCTGTGTGTGGGACCATCCAGGAGAGATCATGTACAACATACCAGTGCCACAGTCCTGAAGAAAAACGACTCTCACTCCCCTTTTCTCTCCATCACTTGCCAATAGCTCCGGGAGTGGGGATAGAGTCTTCTCCATCCCTTGGTGCATGCTGGGATATTGGCAGGCTTGATCTTACAGTAACCACAGCTGCTATGAGCTCATTAGGGTAAAGGTCACACCACATCATGTCCAGAAAACAGTGGTTCACAGAGCTCCTCTCTATGCTCCAACTCTTCCCGTTCTTTCTTCTCCTTCCCTTCATGATGTGCCCTGAGCCTTGGGATTCAGGTGGTTCATAAACGTTCCACTTGAGGACGAGCACTGTACAGTCAGTTACGTTCAACACTTTAATCAGTATTAATTTCTGCATTGACTGCTGCCCATTCCAGAAAGAAGTTTCTCTGGAAAAGACTGGGAGCAGCACTAACAAATGGGTGCAAATACAACTGTTTAAAAGTCAGTTGTTTGCCATAGTGGTGGCACACGCCATTAATCCTAGCACTTGCGAGGCAGAGGTAGGCAGGTCTTTGAGTTTGAGGCACTCTGGTCTACAGAGTGAGTTCCAGAACAATCAGGGTTACACAGAGAAACCCTGTCTTGAAAACCAATAACTAAACACATACATACATACATACATACATACATACATACATACATACTACATACATACATCAGTTTGACAAGCATGTCCATTTAGCAAAACAAAAGCAGTTCCTGACTGAGGGCCTATGACCTCCGTGAGCCATGGAATTCTAACCAGATTCACAGTAACAGGAATAGATTCTCTCCTGTGGATCAGGCCTCAGATCCAATCAGTTACCTACAGTCATGCCTTTTGCACTAGTGGGCACACTTTGCTTGTCAGGTCACTATTATAACATACGGGTCCTCTGCTGGTTAAATCCATTGATGATTTGTCTACTCAGGGCCTTTCGAGAAGCTTCCTGTGATAGGAATGGAAGGAGATAACTACCTCTTGCAAGTTGTCCTCTGACCTCTACATATGCAGCAGTGTACATACATATATGTTCCCCATAATATATATATATATTACATGTATATAATTTTCCAACATCATATTTTTATTGATTTGGGGGAATTTCATACACTCACTCTTTTCACACTTGTTTCCCATTCCTCCTAAGTCCACACTCCTACTAAGTCTAGTTTGTGTTGCCCAGATACTCACTAGAGCAGGGGCAAACTGCCAGTGGTTAGCCCCTTAACTGAGCACACTCCACCCCTCCACCTCCTCCAGAAGCCACCAATTGGGAAGAGCTACGCCCCAGCATTCCTATCACAATTTTTTTTTTTTTTTTTTTTTTTGGTTTTTCAAGACAGGGTTTCTCTGTGTACCCCTGGCTGTCCTGGAACTCACTCTGTAGACCAGGCTGGCCTCAAACTCAGAAATCCGCCTGCCTCTGCCTCCCAAGTACTGGGATTAAAGTACGCCACCACCGCCCGGCCTCCTATCACAATTTTTAAAAACGCTCTTCAAAGGCTTCCTGTCTACACTACTTCTTTTTGAGGGGAGAGGAGTTGTCATAGAATCCTTCAGTATCTCTCATTCTCAGCCAGGCGGTGGTGGCCCATGCCTTTGATCCCAGCATTTGGGAGGCAGAGGCAGGCAGATTTCTGAGTTCAAGGCCAGCCTGGTCTACAGAGTGAGTTCCAGGACAGCCAGGGCTACACAAAGAAACCCTGTCTTGAAGAAAAAACAACAACAACAAAAATATCTCTCATTCTCAACTGTGAGTCTGCAGTCATCAATACCATAGCAAGAGAAGCTCTTTTGCTTAAAACAGCCAGTGGCAGCCACATCACGAACTTCCACATGAATTCTGGTGGTAGGATGGACCACAGACTTCCACATAGCTCCAAGCCACAGTACAGACTGCAGACACCAACATGGACCAGACTATGGAGGTCTTTGGAAGAGACCCAATCCAAAAAATGAACTGTTCTCCATCTTGGACATCCTGCCGTTGCTCAGAGCCAGGGTGATTGTGTGACTGTGCAGCAGTGTGTGGGGGCAGAGCCAGGCTACTGCACACTTCACCACCCTGCTGACCCTATGTAGCAATGGCATGCTCCCCTGTCCATCACAGCCACGCTCAGATACCGCTCACCACTGCTGCCTAGCTCTAGTTCCACCTCTTGTCATTCCATGTGCAAATGCTGCTCCATTCTGCCATCTTTCTCACCTCTCCGTGGCACATTTATTCACTGAAGTGACACTGCACACTGCAGTGTGCCACACAGTATTTTTCCCCAAACAGCTTTACATGCAGATTTTATTGTAATAAGTTATTGGTATGGTCAGAGGTTTCTGGTTTCTGAGGCACCGTAAATACTTGACTATTGTGAAGACTGATATCAGATATCTTGTTGTCATCAAGAGTCAGGGTAATTTTGTGGCCAGGCAGGGCAGCCTGAAGTTAACAGCAAGAGCGTGTGTGTGTGTGTGTGTGTGTGTGTGTGTGTGTGTGTGTGTGTGACCTAGCTGTGGGTCTCCATATTTGTTCCCATTCTCTGCAGGAGTACATCACTCTAGTTGGTGTAATAAACCTAAGAGAATGAAGCCTAAAAATGAGGCAGACTAAAGTTGCCTCCAATAGCCAACTTTATTTAGAGCATAATACAATTTATATTATGAGCTTTAACAAGGTCACTGGAGCAAAGGTCAAATGAGTACAAGCCGAATAGAATCACAAGGGCAAGGCTTGCCAGGAAATATGCAAGGTCATATGAGCAAAATTTACATGACTTCCAAGTGTATACAGACTCAAGGACAAGCCAGGTGGGGACACATTTTTGAATAACAAAAGTAAGATAATGGGCAATCTGAAGTAAATTCACTTCTGTTTTCTCCACCTGGGAGAGGCAAAGAGTGCTCCTAGAACAAACCCAAGTTAAAAAAGAACAGAGGTCACAAGACTCTTGTCTTGTTTTCCTGAATTTTCTTACAAGCTCTCAGAATTCTCTTCACACAGCTCCATTCTTGGCCCTTGTTCTGACACAGGCTCTCTTATGATGTCTGAACAGAGCACCAATGTATGCGTGTCTTAGTTGGGGTTGCTATTGCTATGATAAAACACCATGACCAAAAGCAAGTTGGGAAGGAAAGGGTTTATTTGGCTTAAACTTTCACGTCACTGGTCATTATTGAAGGAAGTCAGGACAGGAACTCAAACACAGCAGTAACCTAGAGGCAGGAGCTAATGTAGAGGTCATGGAGGGGTGCTGCTTAAAGGCTTGCTCCCCATGGTTTGCTCAGCCTGCTTTTTATAGAACCCAGGACCACCAGCCTAGGGATTGCACCGTCCACTTCTGCGTGTCCTCTGATCAATCACTAAGAAAATGCCTTATAGACTTGCCTACAGCCGACCTTATGGAAGCACTTTTTAAAAGATTTACTTATTTATTTTATGTATGTGAGTACACTGTTACTCTCTTCAGATATATCAGAAGAGGGCATTGGTTGGTAGCCACCATGTGGTTGCTGGGGATTGAACTTAGGACCTCTGGAAGAGCTGTCAGTGCTCTTAACCACTGAGCCACCTCTCCAGCCCCTGGAAGCTCCTTACTCTAAAATGACCTTAGTTTATATCAAGTTGACATAAAACCATCCAGCAACATGAGTATACAGAATATCATTCAGAGTCATTTTATTCTTAATTTTTTTTTAAGACCAGAATTAATTGGTTTTACCTAGGTCTCAGAATTATCTAGTCTCTAGTTTCTTGGTCACTCAAGATGTGTTAGGTTTTGGTTCCATCTCATGGAGTGGGACTTGAGTCAAATCAGACATTGATTTGTTACCCCCACAAGCTTTGCGCTACCACTGCCCTGACATATTTTGCAGGCAGGACAGCATTGTAGAGGTTTTGTGTCTTCGCAGGTGTTTACATTTCTCTTTTGGTAGCCAGCAGAGTACTTTTCTATGCCAAAGACACTAAGACTTAGGGGTGAAGGTTCTATGTAGGCGCCACCTTGACCTCACCATGTTCAGTGAGTTGTGTGGGTGTTGTCTTCAGCAGTGGGGCCTTGCTGTCAGTTTGTGGAGAACAACGTACTGTATTGACAACAAGCTGGGTTGTTTGGGGATTTCCACGGAACCTCCTTGCCCAACAACTCCTTTTGATGTAACCCAGTTCTGGTACTGGAAGCTTTGCTTGGTGACAAGAGATGGCCAGTTGAGACTCTGTCTCCCACATTATCGGGAAAATTTCATTAGGACCACCTTCATATAATTTAGGAAGTTTTCACTACACCAGGTTTCCATTTGACCCCTCAAATGCCCCCCAGTTCTAGCTGTGTCTCTCCAAATCTCCTCCCTCAACTTGTCTCCTCCTGTTCCCACCTGATTCTCTCATTCCCACCCACTCCTACTTCACCCATAAGATTTATTCTATTTTCTCCTCCCAATGAGATCTATGTCCCCCTCATCTTTTTCTCTATACCTAACTCCTCTGGGTCTACAGATTGTAGTCTGTTTATCATCTATTAATGGCTAATATCCACATACAAGTGGATATGTACTATATTTATCTTTCTGGGTCTGAGATTTCTCACTCAGGATGGTTTTTTATAATTCCATCTACTTACTTGTAAGTTTTATGATGTCATTTTTTAATAGCTGAGTAACACTCCGTTGTGTAAAGGTACCACATTTTCTTTATCTGTTCTTCTATTGAGAGACATGTAAGTTGTTTTCAATGTCTGGCTATTATGAATAGAGTAGCCGTGGTCATGGTTGAGCAAGTGTCTCTGTGGTAGGATGAAACATCCTTTGGGTGTATGCCCAAGAGTGATATAGCTAGATCTTGAAGTAGATTAATTCCCATCTTTCTGAGGAACCGTGATACTGATTTCCATAGTGGCCGTACAAGGTTGCACTCCCACCAGCAATGGATGAGTGTTCCCCTTGCTCCACATCCTCACCAGCGTGACTTGTCACTTGTGATACTGATCTTAGCCATTCTGACAGCTGTAAGATGAAATCTACAAATCATTTTAATTTGCATTTCCCTGATGCTGGATGTTGAAGATTTCCTTAAGTGCTTCTTAGTCATTTGAGATTCTTCTGTTGAGAATTTCGTTTAGAGCTGTACCCATTTTTAAATTGGGTTGTTTTCTTGACATCTAAGTCTCTTGATTTCTTTATATATTTAGATATTAATCTTCTATCAAGTGTGGAGTTGGTAAAAACCTTTTCCTAAGCCAGGTGATGGTGGTACATGCCTTTAATCCCAGCAGGCAGAGGCAGTTGTATTTCTAAGTTTCTGGTCTACAGAGCAAGTTCCAGTATAGCCAGAGCTACATGGAAAAACCTTGTTTCAAAACAACAACAACAACAACAACAACAAAATCTTTTCCTATTCTGTAGGCTGCTGTTTTGTCCAAATGGTGGAATCCTTTGCCTTACAGAAGATTTTCAGTTTTGTGAAGTTCCATTTATTAATTGTTGATTTTAGTACCTGGGCTACTAGTGTTCTGTTCAGAAAGTCTTATCCTGTGCCAATGAGTTCAAAGTTATTCCCTACTTTGTTTTTTATCAGGTTCAATGTATCTCGTTTATGTTGAGGACTTTGATCCGATTGGGGTTGAGTTTTGTGCAGGGTGATAAGTACAAATCTATTTGCATTCTTCTACATATAGACGTCCAGTTTGACCAGCACCGTTTGTTGAAGATGTTCTTTCTTTCTTTTATTTTTCCAGTGTGTTTCTGGCTTCTTTATCAAAGGTCAGGTGTCCATGGGTTTGTGGATTTATGTCTAGGTCTTCATGGATCAACATGTCTGTTTCTATGTCCATACCATAATGTGTTTATGGCTACAGCTTTGTAGCACAGCTTAAAGTCAGGGATGGTAAGACCTACGTTCTTTTACTGTTCAGGGTTGTTTTATCGATCCTGGATTTTTCTTTTTCTATATGAAGCTAAAAATTGTCCAAGATCTATGAAGAATTATCATACTAAGTGTTTACATGGGTGTCAGGATCCAAACTCAGGTTCTCACACTTGCCTAACAAGTGTGTCTTACCCACCTTGCCACCACCCTAGCTCCTGATCAATGCTTTAAGTTAGTAAATTGGTTTTTGTTTTGTTTTGCTTTTTATTTTGTTTTGTTTTGGCTTGATTTGGTTTGGTTTTATGAGACAGGGTTTCTCTGTGTAGCCCTGGCTGTCCTGGAACTCACTTTGTAGACCAGGCTGGCCTGGAATTTATAAAGATCCACTTGCATCTGTTTCTCAAATGCCGATATCAAAGGTATGTGCTACCACCACCTGGCTTAAAACATTTAGTTTTCTCCCTTGCCCCTCACAGGGGAAACCTAGACTTGCTCATCTTTTGGTTTGAGCCAGTGCTGTGCACAAACCAGTTACCATCAGAGCTGAAGGTGGAAGGATGGTCAGAGGAACGAGGAGGAAGAGAAATGATGAGGAAGAGGAAGGAGGAGGAAGAGGAGGAGGCAGACCAGCAGGAACAAAAAACAGCCCTTGTGAGTGTAGCTGGGGTTTTCCCCAAATCACAACTTCCCTCCTGGGACTGGATGCAGCAGGTGTCCCCGAGCAGGTGTGGGGAGAGATAAGCTAACAGAGATAAGAAAGACCATGGCACAGTTAAACTGAAAACAAGATTGGCTTGGGGCTTACTGGGCGGGGGTTTTTCATGATGAGAACCAAAGCCTACAGAGTTACAACCTTTGTCAGGCAAAAAGGAAAGGAGAGAGAATCCTCTCTCAGTGTCTCACAAATGATTGACAGGAGCAGAATCTTTGGTCTCAGTAGAACTTGTCTGCTTCTCAATTCCCAGCTCCAAGTTTTCCTTACAGACAGCTATGTGTTCTCTGAATTTACTAGCTTACCCTTCCTGTGGTTAGAAAAATCTCAGACAAACAGGATCTCATAGAATTGAAAGTGGAAACACTTAGGGATGTTGAACTATAAAACCAGAGAAGTTTGGACTATGGAGACAAAGAATGAGAACAAAAGAAAGAAAAAGAGAGACACTTTGTTGTTGTTCCCTTATGGCACATATGTCTGTAAGCTTCTTGTTAAAACTGGGAAGAGGACGTCTCCAACCAACCAGAGGGCACGTGGAGAGCAACAGTGTGGTGTCTATACACACAAGCATGCACATACATGCACATGGAGACAAAAGAAAGAAACAAAGAACCTGTGAGTATATTAGGTTGCATGGCAGAAGAAGTTGAAGTTGCTAGTTATTCTTGAAATAAGAATGTTAGGATGGGGCTGGAGAGATGACTCAGCGGTTAAGAGCACTGACTGCTCTTCCAGAGGTCCAGAGTTCAATTCCCAGCAACCACATGGTGGCTCACAACCACCTGCAATGGGAGGGATCTGATGCCCTCTTCTGGTGTGTCTGAAGATAGCTACAGTGCACTCATATACATGAATGAAAGAAAGAAAGAAAGAAAGAAAGAAAGAAAGAAAGAAAGAAATCTTAAAAAAAAAAAAAAAAAAAAAGCCGGGCAGTGGTGCACGACTTTAATCCCAGCTCTTGGGAGGCAGAGGCAGGCAGATTTCTGAGTTGGAGTCCAGCCTGGTCTACAGAGTGAGTTCCAGGACAGCCAGGACTATACAGAGAAACCCTGTCTCAAAAAACAAAAAAACAAAAAACAAAAAAACAACAAAAAAAGAAAAGAATGTTAGAATTATGAAGGTGACTCAACAGGTAAGAAAGCTTAGCTTCAAACCTGATTAGCTGAATTCAATTCTGAAACCTGAATTACCTGAATGGTAACAGGAAAAAAACTGACTCTCACAAGTTGGCCTCTGATCTCCTCACAAGTTGACCTCTGAATTACCTGAATGGTAACAGGGGAAAAACTGACTCTCAGAAGTTAACCTCTGATCATCTCATGCATGCACCCCAACACACAAACTAAATAAGTAAATATAAAACCAAACAACAACAAACACAAAAACCAAATTTAGAGATGAAGATTATTCTGGATTCTCTTGCTGACCCAGATAAAACCAACCACAGAGGTCTCCAAAGAGAGTGATGGGAAGATCAGATTTAAGAAGTCAAAGAGATAATGAACACAGAGGCCTGAGTGATGTAGCCACAAGGTAAGAAATGTGGGAAGCCTCTGGGAATTGGGAAAGGGAAAGAAATGAATTCTTTCCTAGAGCCACATAGGGAGATAGCCCCAAAGACAGCTAGTTTTAGCCCAAAGACACACGTGTGGGAGCTCTGACTTCAGAGTTGTAAGATACTCTGACTTCAGAATTATTTGCATATACTCAAACTACTGTGGCTTGTGGCCATTTGCTGCACAGAGGTGGGGGGGGGAGTATACAGTACCTCCCTATTGCTAGGATGCTTCTTCTACCCACTCTTGGCTCCCCGTTTCCTCTGGACACATAGCAAAAGAACTCATAAATGGTTCTCCTTCATTTTCCATTTTAGAAGCATTGGTGATATTTGATGACCTTGTGGCCACGGCCACTGCTGCGTGAGAGCTCCCAAGTCCATCTCAGTACGCTACCTGGCAGGACACACAGAGCACCAAGCCCTTCATCACCAAAGCAACCCTTTGCCCTGATGCCTTTGTTACATCAAGCCTCATAGTCATCCATGGAGGAACAAGAGAAGGCTCATTCCCATTCTGCTTCTCTGGCCATCTGGATCTCAGGGGAGGGCTTCTTCCATCCCTGCTCAGCCTCTTCAGTGTGGGCCCACAGCCCTATCCCTTCAAATGACAGATCGGGAAGGGCTGAGATCTGCACAGGGGACCAAACTGTCTACACACCTCAGCTGTGATGTTTTGGACTTGAACTGTCCTTCACAGGCTTAGGTTTGAACCCTTGTTCCTCAGCTGGTAGTGGCATTTTGAAGGGCTGCAGAAGTTTCAGGAGATGAGGCTTCACTGGTGGGAGCAGGTCACAAAGGGGCAATCTTTAAAAGATTTAGCCTGGCCCTTGCTTCTGGTGCCCACTCTGCTTTCATGGTAATGTATAAAAGTAACTTTTATTTGCCTGATGTAATTATCATCTCAGAGGCTTACTGCTGAATAAGCTCACTCTTTCTAGTTCTTTCTGAAACTGGCTGGCTGGTTCAACTCAGCTGTTCTGGCTCAAACTCCTCTCCAAGCTGACTGATTGACTCTACCTGGCTTTGCTCAGCTTCTCACTGAATTGCTCTACTTGGCTTCATACTAACTTGGACAATTTCTTCTAATCTTTTGGCTCCATATTCTCTGGCTTCAATTGCCTCTGCTGACCTGTGCTGCACAAACTAGCACAAACTGAACAGAACTCATAAACTGCTCATTCTCTCTCTCTCTCTCTCTCTCTCTCTGCATGTGACTGTGCATGTGTGTGTATGTGTGTCTGTATGTGTGGCACACGCACTTCTCTTAAGTAGCCTCTTCCCTGTGCTGTTCTTGTATGAGTTGGCTGTGTATCTTATCTCTGACTGATTCTGTCAAATCTTTCATCACTAGTCACTATGTCACTAGTCACTATGTCTGCCCCTCACTTAGATGTCACTTTCAAACATGGCTGCTCCCTTCTACAAACTAACCTTATCTTCACTGTTGGGGATTAAAGGTGTGCACTGTAAGTGTGTCTATTCCAGCCAGAGGGATTAAAGATGTGTGGCATATATGCATTCCAGCAGAATTGTATCTTTGAATGTGAACCCTTGCCAGAACAGCCATGTTGTTGGATTAAAATTCCTCTACAGTAATGGGAACACTCACCTCTACATTCAGCTTTCTCCATTGTGACGGTTTAACATTCTCTCCACTCTGTTTTTCCCACCATGATGGTCTAACATGTAGATCAGCATCAATATGAAACTTTCCTCCTTTGATCTTTTACTGTTGGGAATTGTGGTTAGTGACCCAAGAGCCAAAGGATGCACCAGTCATTGGCTCTATTTCACGTGAGCCCATGGCTCTAGTTACAAAGTGCCTGTCCTTAGGCAAATGCCTTTGTACACAAGGACCTTTATGGAAGTGCCCACTGGGTTGCCAGAGGCCTCCAATTCATCTCACCCGTGCCTTCCACTAAAACAAAGGTCTTTCAGTTTGAAGTTGCCCCCCTGTGTCAGATCCTCATCTCCCAAATCTAGGTTTCTCTGCAGTGAACTCCATGAAAAATGTTATCTCCCAGGGGGGAAAAAGACCATTGTCCCACTGTTTCTGTAGGGTGCCTTCTGGCCCTTAATGTGTGAGAAATCACCTTGCCAGATTGTGGCCTTAAAGGTTCAGTTATCAAGTCAGTGTCTTTGAAGAGGGAAGGAAAGAAAGAACTGAGTACAACTGCCTTCATCCTCTTCCTCCTCCTCTTCCTCTTCTTCCTCCTCCTTCTCTTTCTCCTCCTCCCAAAGCAATTCCAGCTCTCCTCCTCATTGGGTCTTAGATCAGCCAAGGTCCCCCAGCGTATGCCCACCTCTCTAGTGGGACCCAAGTGTTAGTCTTTGGCTAACAGCATTGACAAGAAGAAAAAGGGAGGGATGTCCTACAGACTAGGCCAAGCTCTATCAATCAGACTCTCTTTCTGCAGCTGAGTTGCTTGTGTGAACTCATTTGCATAATTTGGTTCAATATTTACTGAGCCAGCCTCATTTTCTGGGATGTCTCCATAGCCAACAGCTGGGAAGGCTGCAATTTTAGCATGATGAGCATGCAGGGAAGCCACCAGGGGCTCACACTGAGATGCAGCTTCCAAACAAAGGCAGCCCTGGGGAGCTCCACCTGGGTCTACCCCAGATTTCTGCAGCTGGAAGTCAACTAGAGCTTCAACTGCAAGCCAGGCTGCACCAGTCACAGCCAACAACAACAGTGGCAGCAATGGCTTAGTTCTCCCTCATTACATTAATGTCATAATAGCTGACTGAGACTGAGAACTCTAAATGGAATTCCTCACTTGATCTTCAAAGCAGCCCCAGGAGGGAGCAGATCAGTTAGGAAGTTTTTTTTGTTTTTTGTTTTTTGTTTTTTGTTTTTTGTTTTTTGTTTTTTTAAATGAGACTTTGTCAGCCAGGAAAAGCCCGTGAAGGGCATTAGATTAGCATCAAGCAGGATGGAAATGACTTCAGATGTGCTCCAGCTAACTGCTGACTTCATCTGAGCACAAGCTCTGAGTGGGCAGTCCTGGCTGCTGTTACCCAGGCTCCATCCACATCCGCTGGGTTTAAGTGGCTGGGAAGTGTGAGGCTTCTGCTAGTCTTGAGAGTCACTGGATTGGATAGGTTTGAGTTACATGGTTATGACAATCTGGACACAGTGATTTGGTTTACACAATGGCCATGAGTCCTCCTTCCCTCCCAGTTCCAAAGGTGGAAGTGGACCCAAAATAAAAATCAGAAAATGATTTGGGATGAAAGGGAGAGAATGAAGCATGCCTTGCAGAGGTTTGTATTGTCCGTGTTACTCTGGGGAGGAAATGACTGGGCAAGGTGGTGCTTGCCTGTGATCCCAGCCTAGGACGCTGTGGTGGGACAATGCCCAGAGTTCAAGGCGATCCTGGGTTACACAGTAGGTTCCAGAACAGTCTGAGCTACAAAGTGAGCCCTTGGACTAGGGAGTTAATTTAGTTGGTATTGTGCTTACTCAGCATGCACAAAACCTTGGGTTTGATCCCCAGCACCACACAAACCAGGCACAGGGACTCACACCTGTAATCCCAGCACCTGAACTCAGAATGTAGAGACAGAAGGGTCAGAAATGAAAAGTCATTGTTGGGATATAGTGAATTCACTGACAGCCTAGGCTACAGGAGATTCTTGAAAATGGGTGGGTGGGTGGATGGGTGGATGAATGGATGGATGGATGGATATTTTGTCTTAAAAAAACATAAGAAAAGAAACATAGAGAAACAGCAAAAGTGTGAGTGTGTGGGAGATGTTGTTACCCAGACCCAAATCTCTGTGACTATGAAGTGTTTGTTCTGTCCTCTGAGAGTTCCGTCTTGATAGTCTTCAAATAGTCAATCTGTACCTCTAGTTGGTGTGACAGAAACATTTACACTTAATTTCAATGTTCTAATATATTGAAATTTGTCATCGTTTTTTTTTTTGTTTTTTGTTTTTTTTTTTTGTTTTTTTGTTTTTTGAGACAGGATTTCTCTGTATAGCCTTGGATGTCCTGGAACTCACTCTGTAGACCAGGCTGGCCTCAACTCAGAAATCCGCCTGCCTCTGCCTCCCAAGTGCTGGGATTAAAGGTGTGTGCCACCACCGCCCGGTGGAAGCAACTTTTTGTAGCTCTTAAATAGACCCAGTCTCTGGGGTGCTGTAGTTCTGGGAGACCTTGTGGATTCCAAATTCTTCCCCTCCCCACAGCCCACAATGGACATGGACCATGTTCTACTTTCTACTCTGGACTTTAGATCATTAGTTTCTGATTCTGAAAGAGTACTTTTTACTCTACCCCTAACACACAGTCTAACACTCCCTTCCAAGGACTGAAAGCCTTCCCGGGGACCTGAGATTATTAGAATGCATAAATCCAACTTTTGGGAAATGTCTACCTTCTCAGCTGCCCTCCTGGCAACAGCTGCTGGCCACAAGACAACTCAGAGCCCACTGCCTGGCTCTCCCTGCCCCCACTTCTGTCCACCCAGGGATTGCTGGCAATCTACAAAAGTTTCCCTCAATTCAACAGTCACTACATGGCACCCACCACATCCCCCCTTTCCACACACATGTACTTATGCTCTGCCAATAGGTGACACATTTTCATGACTCCCGAGGCCTTTGCTGAGAGCACTATGAATACAGATGACAGCAAAGAGACGTGTTCTGTTCAGAAGCAGAAGGAGGAGCCTTCCTTCAGAGGCATCAAGATGTCACTAGACAGCTGGGCCAGGGCAAGTCCCAGAACATCCTCTGAGACTTCACTCCTACCTCCTGTGAGCCACTGTTAGCACCTGCTGCGTCCAGGGACTTGTAACTACTGGAGAGCAGCAGTCTGGCAAGGTCTTTGTCTTAGAAAATAATATTCTTCTCATGCTGTTACTTATCTGTTTAACCAATATGTGGTGATTGCTTCTACAGTCCAGACCTTGACCTCAGTACCAGTATGCAGTGCCAGCGGCCTCAGAGAGTAGCTGATAATAGTCTTGTCAGCTCAGGATGTCCTAGCAAAAATACTATAGGCTGGAATATTTAAACCCCAGAGGAGTATTTCTCATAGATCTATAGGTCAGAAGTCCAAGATCAAGGTACCAACTCACTGGGTTCTTACTGATGGCTCCCTTCTGGGTTTGCAGATGGCTAGCTACTCAGATGCTGTGAACTCAGAGGGGAGGAAGAAAGAGAAGCAACCAACTTACCTTTTCAGATGAATCTCATCCATAAAACATTTTCACAGAAACATCCAGAATAATGTTTAACCAAATATCTGTGTACTGTGGCCCGGCAAACTGACATAAAATTAACCATCCCAGGGTAAGTATATATCTTAAAGGGCTGTTTGGGGAGTCTAGTTAGTTAATCTAATTAAGTTTTCAGACATCATGTGGTGTGTGGTGGGTAGGAAGTAGTGATTGGTAATTATTATCACACTGGGATTTGAGTACACTTAAGACACATCGTCTTCCTTACATGATCACACAAAGAAGTTTGTCCCTTAGTGTCCTCAGGACCTCAGTAACTGTGACAAGGGCTGCTACTGTCAAGTCTATCCGCAAACCAATTTCAGTCTGCTCTTGCCATCTGTTGAAGAATAATACCTTTACCTATAGGACCATGGAAGCTGGGCAGTTACCAGGAACTAGGAGTTAAGTTACCAGCTTCAGGGAGAAGTCTAGACAAGCTGGACCAACAACAAGAGGAGAAAGCAGCTGTGCAGCCATAGTACTGCATTCGTTGGTCCTCAGTCACCTGTTCTCCCTGTTAGCCATATACACTATAAACCCCATGCAGGATTCTGTGGGCCTCCCATCTCTTCAGCCAGCATGACACTCACCAGGCTCCCTTCCTGCCTTTAGACTCTACTTTAGGGCACATAACCAGCCCATTCTGCCAACTTTGTTTTTTCTTTTTTTTAAAAAAAAAACAAAAAGAAGAAGAAGAAGAGAAAGGACCAGTGTTCTCATTCAACACATGTATGGGGAACCCAATCTGTTCATGTCAGCAGTGTGACAACGGATTCATTAGATGAATACGCTGAGACCTTACTTTGTTTCCCACGGGGTACATTCCCATTCAATTAGTTTCCGGTCACCCACTGAAAGTACCAGAGTTTCCCTTATACATTTATTTCAATCCAAGGCTCTCATGGTAAAGATGTTAAATTTTTCCCAATGCCAGTCGCCCCAAATGAAAAAGACCCACTCCCATTTCACACTATATTTTTGAGACAAGGTTTCTTTTAGCCCAGGTTGACATTAAGCTTGCTATATAATCAACACTATCCTTGACCTCCTGTTCCTCCTGCCTCAGCATCTTAAGTACTGGGGTTACAGGCACATACCACCATCCTGAACCCTTGAATTTCCCATTGGGACCTCAATGTTCCCACCTCTGAGAGGAGAAGTTGGAATGGATGATATCTAATGACCCTAAGAGTTCTGTGTTCCAACAATGTGCAGAGAATGGCCTGCCTACTGCCCGCAGGTAGGGGATAAGAGAGCCACTATGGGGCCCAGACAAGGCTCTTCTGGGAAATGGGAAGAGGTGGCATTCTGGGTTGAGAGTTGTTCAATCTAGGATCTAGACTAAGAAGAGAAGCCAGTCCTGGTGAAGCACACCTAGAATCCCAGCACTTGAAAGGTAGAGACAGGAGGATTAGGAATTCAAAGGCATTTCCATCTACATACAGAGTTGACGTCAGCTTGGGCTACACAAGATTCCGTCTCAAAGAGTAAAAAATCTAAACTTGAAGGGGAAAGGGAGGTCCCTAAAAGTAGACCCTCCTGAGACATAACCTGGTTTTATAGGACATTATTTCTTGGGAGATGTAAGTGAACGTCTTCTTACCCTGGACAGGGAACCAACAACAGAACAAAGTAAGGGGAGTGCTGAAGTCCACCTCGGGGAACCAGTGAGTTTATTGGGGTTACTTACAGGAGTAGGAATGACTCAAAAACCAGCTGCATCACAGAAAACCCAGCCCAGCATGGATGGCAGCTCATGACAACTTAAAACCCAGAGCCCACGTCACTACACCTTTCAGGCAGCTCCACAGTTAAGAAAATATCTCATCTGCACAGCCCTGTTAGTTTGGGCAGCTTTGGTGTAAGGTCTCAGATACTGAGACAAATTAGCAACAAGATTTGTTTAACACCATGGACAGACAGACAGACAGATAGATGGCAACTTGTGGGGAACTCTCCGGAGAGTTCAGACCCCAGCACCAGAGAAAGACAGTATGGCGAGGTCATGGAGGGAGGATATGAGGACCCATGTGCCAAAAGTGGAAGCTTCTTCTTGTACCCTCCTCCTAAGGATGGGTGAGGTTTCACAAAGCCTGCAGCAAGGCTCTTTTTTTCTCAGGCAGGAAGTAGAGAAGGGTTGAAGAGTAAAATGTGTGGCCACCAATACCCCTTTGATGGTAACTCAACCACCCCTACCCATTATCCCCCCTCCCATAAGAGATCCTAGCTCCAGGAAGTCTACCAGCTAGGGACTCAACAGATACTGTCCCAGTATGTTGTGTCCCCATCTGTGAAAGGAGAAAGGCTGCCTCTGTGTATTGTGGCCTGAGCAGTGGCTGGATTCTAGCTTTTCACTCATACACTTGGCTTGTCCCATCTCCTCAGCAGTTCTTACTGTTTTTAGAAACTTGGAGAGGGAGGGAACTACTACATCTGATCAGTTTCAGGGACTTCCTGAGTCTCACCTAGCTTATCTGCTGAATAGGATGTTTTAACTGGAGCAGATTGCTGTAGGAGACCTGAAGAGGAATGGAATTCTTCCTTAAAGGATAGAGAATGGGAAAAGCCCGTGGCCCATAGATTTCATGTGAGCACAGGTCCCAGATCCTTGTCCCTTCTACTCTCCAGAGTTAGCATCATACTTAGTGCTCTGACTTTGATTGTGGTGTTCCCAAAGATACTGAGGCAGTATCTGTCCCTGCTACTTTCAAAGTCAATCGATTTGGCAAGAGGATCTTTGAAGATTATCAAGGCACATTCACAGGCCAGGAGAGGAGACACATACACATACCCTGGGCTCTGCACATGGTTGTTCTCCTTTTGTTGATGATACCAGTTCTTAGACGGCTGAAGCAGGAAGACTGAGAGAGCAAGGGTAGTCTACACTACGCATAGGAATCTGGTTTTAAGAAACAAAAGTATCAGTAGAGAGTCCTGACTGACTCAGCATGACTGTACATTTCTAAAATGGGGAAATTCAGACCTTAACATACAGGCAGAGTTCAGGATGATGCTTCTACAAGTCAAGGATTGTCAGCAAACCCTGAGAACTGGGACAAAGGCCTGGAAGATTCTCCTTCAGGGCCTATAGAAAAAAGCAACTCTAGCCACACCTAGGTTACAGATTTCTTGACTCCAGGACTGTAAGATAATAAAGTGCCACTACATAAGACACCCAGGAAGTACACACAAATCTTGGAACAGGAACACACAGGAAAAGTTTAAGCCTGAGAAGGCCACCACCTTTGATATCTGTGAGGCCAGCTTTTCCCATGATTGATTGTTAATTAAGACTGTCCTTGGCATAGATATTGCCTTGATACAAGCAGGAACTTGTTAGGAAGGGACCTCAGTGGGCACACACACCTTGACATTAGCAGCCAGCTGAGTCTTGCTGTGCCATCACCCACAGGAGACAGTGAGCGGAAGGTAAGTGCTGCACTCCCTGATGTTCCAATGTAAATGACTACAACTAGAGTCACTTGCTCACAAAGGCAGCCTGTCCGCCTGCCTCTCCCAGCTTGTCTCCTTCTCTGACTCACACCTTCCCTCCAGACATGTTTGTCTTCTCCTCAGGCCCCCACAGGCCCACCTCTGCCCCTCTGCAACCTTTCTTGAGGGATCCTGACTGTTCCTGCTCTACTTGAACCCCAACTTGTCTCCTGACCCCATTAACAGCCACCACCTCTTCCTCTGCTTCTGCTATTCTTGCTTGGAGGTATGTGTACACTTCAATTTTCCCAAGTGTTGGATTCCTCCATTGTAGCAAATACCTCTGATGCTGCCTAGGTAAAAATGGTATCTATCTGTCTGTCTATCTATCTATCTATCTATCTATCTATCTATCTATCATCTATCTATCTATCTATCAATCTATCTATCATCTATCTATCTATCTATCTATCTATCTATCTATCTATCTATCTATCATCTACCAATCTATCTATCTATCATCTATCTATCTATCTATCAATCATCTATCTATCTATCTATCTATCTATCTATCTATCTACTTGTTTATGCCTTTGTGATGATGGGGATGGAGCAAATGATTTATGCATACTGAATAAGTGCTCTATTACTGAACTGCGTATACATCCAGGCCTTTGTTCCTACCTCTTGAACTCAGCAAGTTCATCCCTGACTATCCAGTCATTCTTCCCATGCAGGGCACTCCCCATGGGCCTATACAGAGCTGCCTCTCTTGTCTTCTAGATTCGAAGATCTCTTCTCAGAAAACCCTTTCCTGGTCCTTCTCCATGAAAAGGTGTCCTCCAAAGCACTTATTTTCTGAAATCACCTGCTTAATGTTGACCTCAGTCAGACAACAAAGCCCACTCCAGGCAACTAGTTCAACAGAAAGAATTAAAATTGGAAACCAACAGAGATTAGAGACACACCAGCAAGATATGGTCCAAATTCAAGAAGCCAACTCGTACTAAGGGAACAGTTGGGAAGAAGGAGAGGGACAACTCAGGGAACTCAATAGGGGATGTGATAGAAGAAACTGACTGGAGAATGGGATGGTCAGCTAACCAGAGCCAGAGAGGAGACATGACCCCAGAGGAGATATTGGGGGTGAGGGATGATGAGGAGAAAGAAGAGGGAGAAGCTAAACCTGGGCAGGGTTAGCTGGCAATGGACCCTGGGAAATGTAGTCTTCAAGACAGTGTCGTCTGTGACAGTGGAGCAAGGTAAAGCAGGGAAGGATCTGGGAGCTGCCTGGCAATGAGCTGCACACTTTGTTCAACCAGTCCCCTGCAAATGCCTGAGATCCTTGAGGACAGAGCCTATTGTTTTTCCTCAGCAACTAGAGAGGTATGTGGGTACAGAAAGAAAGCTTTCAATACATATGGCAGTGAGGATGGAACATTCGATAGTTGTTAGTTGTGGATAAATACAGCCACATTAAGTTTGGTTGTGATGATTGGGCCCAGGGAGCAGGTTACATTCAGAATCAGTTTGGAACACACCCAGACACCAAACATTTGCACAAAGGAGATTTCTTACCCCAGAGAGGCAAGCAGGGGAGAGGGCTGCCTCTAGATCAGGCAAAGGCAGCTGCAGGTGTCTCTGCAGAAGTGAATTTTTTAAGGAAAAGAGGGGGAGTCTGTGCTAAGATGAATTGGCAAGTCGTGAGTGGACAGGTTAGCCACTACTTGCAAATAACGAATTTTGGTTGCTGAACCTTGCTGTTTAGTCTCAGCGATGAGTCAGTGGTCACATAAGGGATTAGATGTTGGGGGGTAACTTGAGGAATGTAATTTAATGGTTTAGCAAGACAGAGAGGAGGGGAAAGGCAAAACCTGCCAGCACTACATTTGCAGTGTTTGGGTTTATTAGAAAGTCCTTCCTTGAGTAAGTGAGAAACTTTAGCAAGTACCCATGGCCAAATATACAAGTATAGCCTAGTAAGGGCTCCACAAAGACTGCAGCCCTCATGAGCTTGCCTGTTTTCCAGAGGGACCTAGACACGTTATTCAGACCTAGACAGATCATAATCTCCTGTGGACCACTGGTGCCTCTTAACTCAGTAAAGTGGCTCTTTAAAAAATAGTGTGCTTTTCCCCAACTAGATGGCTGGTGAGTAAAGGTACTTGCCAGCAAGTCTGACTACCAGAGTGTGACCATTGGTTCTCAAACAGTGGAAGGAGAGAACCACCTCCTGCAAGCTGGCTTCTGGCTTCTGCATGCTCTCCATGGTGGACACACATAGCAATGAACTAATTAACGCAATTTATGTTTTTAAAATAGCACTTACGTTCTTTATCACGCCTTGCTGTTGACAACGTACCTTTGCAAACAGTTGATGCTCTAGACATCTCTGTGATCTCAAGGTTAACCATTAATTACTGAGATCTCACACATGCCTGGTCCTGCTCCAAAGTATTCCCCATCAACTCCCTTCATCCTTAGTGATCTATAAAGTTGATGTTAAAGATGAGGAAACGGAGGCCCAGGCAGCTTAAGTAACATGCCACAGGTCACACGGTGGTATATAGTAGAACTGGAATCTAACTCAAACCATCTGGCTGCAGTTAGCCATAACCTAGTGAGAGGAGTTGTGTGTCCCTTTGGTTCTGTGAGATAACTAGATTAGAAGGGTGATGATTGCAGGAAGTTAGGTGACATATGGGAGTTTCCCTGTGTCACATAAACACAGCTTGATCTCTCTCTGCTGTGTGGTTTTTGTTGTTGTTTGGTTGGTTGGTTTGGAGGGGGGTTGTTTGTTTTTTGTTTTGTTTTGTTTTTCTCTGTGTAGCCCTGGCTGTCCTGGAACTCATTCTGTAGACCAGGCTGGCCTCAAACTCACAGAGGTCCACCTGCCTCTACCTCGTGAGTGCTGGAATTAAAAATGTGCGCCCTGCATATCTTTTTTTCTTCATGTAAATTATTCTTTCCTCTTGAGAACTTCATGCATGTATACAATGAAATATGATCATCTCTACTTCCACCCCCACCTCCAACTCCTTCCACAGCTTCACCAACATGTCTCACTCCCAGCTTCTTGCCTTCTTCTTTTGTGAACAACCCACTATGTCCAGTTAGTGCTGCCCACATGTGCATGGGAGTGCTGCCATCCACTGGAGCGTGGGATCCTACAGTGACCATATCCTAGCAACTACCAATTGCCAGTAGCTCCTCAGTAAGGGGTGGGGCCTGGAGAACATCCTCCACCCCCCCATCTAAGCTGGAATTTTGGTTGGCTGGATCCTACGCAGGTAGCCACAGCTGTCGTGGGTTCCTGAGTACAATGGCCATGTCGTGTCCAGAAAACAGCATTTCACAGAGTCCCCTCATCCTCTGACTCTTACATTTTTTCTGCCTCCTCTTCTGTAATGTTCTCTGAGTATCAATGGTATAGGGGTTAATGTAATGTCCCCTTTATGACTAAGTTTTGGTTTCTACACCATGAACAAAGGCAACTTGAGGAGGAAAGGGTTTATTTCATCTTAGATCTTGTAATCCATCATCCAGGGACTATCACTCAGATTAGGAACTGAAGACAGGAACCTGGAGACAAGAACTGCATCAGGCCACTGCTTACAGCCTGTGCTGCATGGTTTGCTCAGCCTGCTTTCTTCTACAGACCATCTGCCCGGAGTGAGCTAGGTTCTCCTACATCAATCATCAATAAAGAAAATGCCTCACAGGCTTGCCCACTGGCCAGTCTGGTGGGGGTATTTTTTCAATTGAGGTCTCCTCTCAAATAACTCTAGTTTGTGTCAAGTTGACATCAAAGTAGCCAGGTCATGGACTAAGCACTCTGTCTCTAATCTCAGCAATTTTCCATGTATGCCTCTCTGTACTGACTGCTGCCTGTTGCAAAAAGCAGCTTATCTGAACAAGGACCCTCACACATTGACTGCAGGTCATAAAGGAATCGACTGTAAACCAACCAGAAAATGTCTTCTCTGCTGGCCAGCTTTCATAAAGCCAGAATGTGCCATTCAGGCTGCTGGGGGACAAAGGACATCAATAGTCATACCCAGCACTGGCCCCTGCATGCTGTTACTCTGACCTGCCAGGCAAAAATGTGCCCACTGGTACAACAGTGGGCAGGGTTATTATGTGATAACACAACCCTCTGTGATTGGATTTGAAGCCTGCTCCATGGGAGTGATTTCATGCCTGGTACTATAATCTTGGTCAAAGGCCTGTGGTGCATGGGGTGGGGGTGGGGAGGATGTGGTCTAGAAGGGCATGGGACAGTGTCATAAGCCGCCCAGAGTAGGACCTGTTCTTGTTATCTCACTGAACAGCCCTGCTGCCCAACTGCCTTCAGGAATTTTCTATTTTTGTCCCATTTTTCTGTTTTGTCCTCTTTGGCAGTGACTTTATAATTTATCAGTAACCGCTAAGTGAGCTAAGTATAAGAACTGAGAATTATCACCAGACATGAAGACCTTCAGGCTCAGAAAACTCTGGCGTATCTAAGATCACACAGCTGACAGGTGGGCAAAGCAGGATTTGAACTCAGGTCTAAGTTATTTTGCAGGCAGGGTTCTTTCTGCTCCCCTGGGTCATCCTGACTTATCTCTCTTTCCTGGGACAGAAACACATCCAGCAAAGAGAACAAATCAGTCTAGGGCAGGGACCCCCAAATGCAGCCTAGTTTCAGAGGACTCCCTGCCTCCCTGGCTTTTTCTGTAGGCAGGACTGGGCTGCTGAACAGTGATCTCTATTATGCACAAGTGCATCTACGCTATTAAAACAAGGTAACACATCTTCCCTCTCAGGGAGGAAAATAACCCAGATCATTCATTACTTCCCAACAAAATAGGCCCACATGTCACGTCCTACAATTGATCGATTCACAGGCAACTGTCCCAAATGTGAGCGTGCAGTAGCTTCAGGGGCGGGGCTCTGGGTCGTCTCCTGTACTGTCTGCTCTTTGAACCTGGAATATAGAAGATGCTTGATAAAATACAGAATCAATAAAGGAGCCAGCACTCTACCCACGATTAACACAGAACAGCACTTAAACATTGGTCCTGCCTGCTTTCCCCTCCAACTCTCTAACTTCTCAGACTCTATAAAACACCTAAGTCACATCAAATACGTACCTCAGTTTGCTTGCTGATTATAATCTTTCTACAAAAACTGGTTTTGTTTTTGTTTGTTTGTTTGGTTGGTTGGTTTGGGCTTAAAATGCTGGGATTTCTGCTGTGTGAACTCGACCCTCCAGGCCCAGGATAATATCACCTCTTCCATGAAGCCTTCCTTGATGTTTGGCCAGTGCCCCTGCAGACCCTATCTTGGTGCTCGTGATTCATTTACTGTCGTGTTTAGGTTGACTCTGGGAAGCACTGTCTGTCACCCTCTTCCTGGCAGGTCTGGGGCTCTTAGCGCCTGTTCTCACTCTAGCACTTGGCCTGGTACTTAGTACTCAGTACCTACTACATGAAAACATGAATTAATGAGCCCACAGCTTGGTCTGGACACGTGATGATAGGGGTCAGCCCAGGACAGACCTCCTGGGTGGAGCAGCAATGGCAGACACTTGGCAACAAGTATCAACTGAACGATGATAGCACTACCTGCCTCAAAGTCAGAGAGCCAGGAGTGTGGAGGGCTGGGATCCTCCTATCTACTGCTGAGAAGCAACAGGGAATCAAGAGTAGCACTTGGGGAAGGTCTCTTTTGACCACAGACTTCTTTTCCAATATGAAGCCTCTCGGCTGGCTCTCTGACCCAGGCCCTAAAAAAGCCCCACCTGCTTCTTGCCCAGCCCCAGGCTGGGGAAGAGTTTCTCCTACATCCTAAGTCCAGTGTTTCTTTTGGATTCTTTCCATTGCCAACCAATGACAGCACTGTGCCTAAGAACACGGAGTCCCCTTCCCTAAGAGTGATCCTTTCAGAGGTCTAGAGTGTTCCTTATTCACTGTTATCTGCTGCCTATAGGGTTGCCTAATGAGGAGCATCTTCCAGTCAGTTAGAATAAAACACCCGGCAAACCTCTGGGGACAAGTTGACATTACTCCAGCAGCCTCAGGATGGCAGAGAGGCCAGGTGGAGCTCCACTCTAATGGAAGACATCATAAACAGGCCATATGGCAGGCTATATTTACGGACATATTTTCATTAAGCACCTATTGCAATGCCAGATGCTAGTTGCTATGATGTGTGGGTAAATTTTGATCATCAGGTTACTGAAGGATGGGTACAAGAAGAGGGAACAAAGGTATCTCTGTTTCTGTCCCCTGTTGCTGTGAGAAAATACCCTGACAAAAGCAACCAAAAGAAGGAAAAGAACATTTTTGCTCTCAAGTTCAAGGTATATGGCAGGGGGGTCAAAGAGGCAGGCGCTCGAAGCAGCTTGTCACATCGCATCCATGGTCAAGAAGCAGAGAGTGATGGATGGATGTAAGTTTATTCATACCTCACCCCCCACAGTGATGAAACCATGCAAGTACTCAGCTCCCCCACCAGTCACGAACATATACAAGTACTCAGCCAGCCCCCAACCACAGTGACCAGCCCATGCAAGAACTCAGTTCCCTCTCTCCTCCACTTAGGGTCCTAGATTGCAGCCATTAATTAATGCAATCAAGATAACCCCCAGAAGTCCATCTCCCATGTGATTCTAGATTCTGTCAACTTGACAACAGACAGTAGGCACTACAATTTCACCCTTGTCAACTTGACTCAAACACATCATTTTTAAGCCATAAACATCTGCACTTGTCTATAGACTCATGACCATGTCACAATGTAAGATGAATTCATCATCATTTCCTGAGTGTGGGGAGTGACCAGCTGCTTCAAGCCACCCACACCCCACCCCTTTTCCTTTCCCACCAGGATCATATTAACTTGCTTTCTATTGCTGTCATAAAACACTGTGACTAAAAGCAACTAGAAGAGGCTTATTTGACTTACGTTTCCCAACCTCATCTGTCATGAAAGGAAGACAAGGCAGGAACTCAAAGCAGAAACCTGGAGGCAGGGACTGGAACACAGTCCACGGAGGAATGCTGCTTACTAGCTTGCTCTGTGTGCCTTCCACACCCTGCTTTCTTACACAACCTAGGTCTACCTGCCCAAGAGTGACACCGCCTGCCATTTTGTGCTGTCACTAACATCATAAGGAAATTTTCTCATATGCTGTTACTAGGATGTTCTGTGTTTTGGTGTTCTTGGAAACCGATCACAACAGAAGTCAAAACTACTTTGAATAGTTAGCCACAATAAGCTTGGACCCAAATCAACGGTCCAGCAGCACTTCCTGCAGCTGTGTATGAACTTTTATGGTATTTGCCTTTATAATCTGCCCCTGGAATAGACCCCAACATAAGAGACTCACCTGCACCTATTTAGAATAAGACTTCCATTTTGAGTAGTGGTCCAATAAAAGTTAAGTTCCTAAGACCTTCCTGGGAACTGACATTCTACTTGGCAGAAAGAGGCATGTACATAGTAACTGGCATTCTGGTTAGCAAGTTAGACATTAATATTAGACAAGGCTCGTCCTCTGCCACAGTTGAATATGCTAACCAATGAGAATGTAAGTGTAACAAAGTGTAACAAAGATGCGTTCCTAAGGAAATCCCCTATCCCTAAACCCTGACTGGTGGAATAACTTGGCACAGATGTTTGTAGATCTCATGCCTGGAAAACCCTATAGAATCTTGACTCAATGTCACAGGCAGCTCTCAAGTCTGGATTGTGCCCCTGATAGACCAGTCTTGGGGTATGGCATTCAACAAACCATCCCTATTTGAGATCTGTGTTTGAACGGTTTGTGGGGTTATTCCCAGCCCCCAACAGGTTCCTTCTTCCGAGATGCCCCTAGCTATGTCAAGTTGACAATAAACCAAACCAGCACAATGATGGACTGTACCTTAAACTATGAGCCAGAATGAACAGAACCCTCTCTCCTTTAAATTGCTTTTGTCTGGGTATTTGATCACAGCAACAGTAAAGAAACTGAGCCACGAGGCTTACAGTCATGAACAGCTTACCCCAGTGTTTAGAGCTAAATGAATAATTGCTTGGTCAGAACACTCATCCTTTCACTTCACGGGCTTTGAAAATAAAAGGCAGTCACCGATTTTATTCTTTTATTCACTATGAAAGGCAAGGGTCATAGAAGCCATCAGGGATGCAATTAATCTGTCACTTAAAATCTTTTATCATTGACTTTTTTTTTGCTTCAAAAAAGTCACATTTGTTCATCCAGGCACGAGAGGCATAAGAAGGGCTGAGGAGATAATCCAGTGAGTAAAGATTGCTGTGCAAGCCTGAGAAACCAAGCTCTTATTCCCAGCCTGCACGTAAAAGCTAAACTTGGAGGCGTTCATCTGTAATCCTGGTTCTGGTGTTATGAAAAGTGGCACGGATCCTGGGGGCATGCTTGCCAGCTAGTTCATCTGAAACAGTGAGACTTTGTCTCAAAAAAAGAAATTTAAGAGAGAAAGATGCCTGGTAGTGGTGGCGCACGCCTTTAATCCCAGTACTTGGGAGGCAGAGGCAGGCGGATTTCTGAGTTCGAGGCCAGCCTGGTCTACAGAGTGAGTTCCAGGACAGCCAGGGCTACACAGAGAAACCCTGTCTCGAAAAACCAAAAAAAAAAAAAAGAGAAAAAGATGCCAGATGTTGGTCTCTGGTGTCCACATGTAAATGCACACATGTGCACATACTTGGTCACATACAAACACACAAAGGCATAAGAACCTCTGAGTACTAATGCAAAAAGAAATCAGATAAAGGTGGTGGTTGTAGCTTTACATCAAAAACAAATGTTGCAGGAGTCATGTATGGGTACTAGGCCAGCATGGAGGGTCACGGGAGCCTCCATGCAGTGAGGTTGTCATGGAAGGCTATTCAGTCAGTCAATCAGTATGAAGGACTGAAGGGCACTGTGGGACATCATGTTAGGTTCTTCTTGCATGGGGCTCTGGTCATGAATGCTCTTGTGCATTGAGGGAGACCCTGTAAAGCTGGGGAGAGGGAAGGAATAGTGGTGTGAGCCTTTGAGGATTAAATAGCGGGGATGATGGGAAAGCATATCTAGAGCAACAAGGTTTTGAAAGTCTAGTCCTGTTTTTTTTTTTTTTTTTATCCTTGCACGCACGCACTGCCATTGCATTGTATGGATGCATGCATCTGCGTACATGTGTTCTGAGCCCACAAGCCTAAGGTGGGTTTTCTGGCTTGCCACAAGCCACAAGTGCAATGGTGTTAATGGACGCACAGAATTGCATACATATTCCAGGCCACAAGAGTGGCTACTTCAAAGTAGTTTGGGTTCACTTTGCTCAGCATGCTCATACCTTCTCCCAACAGCCACCTCTCCCTAAAGAATCTACATAGTCAAAAGAGGGATACTGCTCTGGCTGGAGCACTGGGCTGAACCAGAGACGGATAATGGAAACAACAGGCTTTCAGTAGGATCACAGACTCAT
Organism: Rhabdomys pumilio; assembly: GCA_030674055.1. Lineage (NCBI taxonomy): Eukaryota > Metazoa > Chordata > Mammalia > Rodentia > Muridae > Rhabdomys > Rhabdomys pumilio. The sequence continues at coordinate 84,895,033 of JANHMN010000004.1, forward strand.
GCTCACTCCACCAAAGCTGGTGGGCCCAGCCTCTGACTGCACGAGCTTTGAGTCACTGTGGATGTGTTTTAAAGGTGATCAGTGAACAGGTTAGTTCTTCTAAATTGATAGCCAATTTACAGCAATATAAACAAGAAGCGCTGTGAGAGAGTGAGCGAGCATCCATTAGATTGCAGATCTCATTAGCCCTCTGTGTGCTCCTTCCGCCAGGCATGCGTTAGAGCAAAGGTCTAAGACCATCTCAAAGACTAAAAGAAAATTCCACTGCTCCTTGATCCTCACCTTCTCTAGACAGATGAGCATAAAGTGGAGGCCAGGAGTCAGGGGTGTGTTCCCACCCTCTATCTGCGCGTTCTAATTATGATGGCCAGAACACACAAATAGTGAGCGCCCTCCCTCCCTCCCTCCCTCCCTCCCTCCCTCTCTCTCTCTGTCTCCCTCTCTCTCTCTCCCTCTCTCTCTCTCTCTCTCTCTCTCTCTCTCTCTCTCTCTCTCTCTCCTGCCATTTCTCTATCACCACAGCAGCCTCCCGAGGATTAAGCAAGTCTGTGCACTCCTCAAATTGCAGCCCTGCAGGTCCAGTCCGCTCTTCTGCAATAGAGCCTGGGCAATCGAGGCTGCTGCTAGGTCTTCCCCTGACAGGTGAACCCCTTTTCTAAGGCCCCAGAGCACCTCTCTTCCTCACCTGTCCAATCCTTACCAGTGCACCTCATGGGAGTCTGCGAAACCGGTCCTCACCACAAGGGGGCGAGTCAGGGCAGAATGAGTAGGGTTTTTTTCCTTCCCTTTTTCCAGATCACTTACTTTCGGTTGTTTATGTTCCCCTCAGTGTCAGCTGAACCAGTCCAACCCAGTAGCATTCAAAGGCTTCAAGCCACAGTTCTTGGGGTCAGCCCCCACATGACTAAAAAAACATATTTTGATTTTTCTTCGATATACTGTCCATAAAAACAAATTTTGATTTTTAGTTTGATACACTGTCCATAAAAAAACACACAAATAAAGAACTACCATCAGAGGTGTGGTTTTCCCGCTGCTTCTTCAGAGAGTATACTCTATTGGCACTAGACACAAAAGCCTCCACAAAGCCTTCAGGGTTCAAGTGGGATCTTAAGGGTGCATAGGAGTTCATTAGAGAAAGAACTATAGGAGACTTTCTAGTCAGCATATACATATGGCAGGGTGTACAAAGACCTGGATAAACAGGCCTGGGCCAGTGTGAAAAGGTACACTGGATAAGGTTTATAGGGGAGGTTTAAAGCCAAGCAGTGAGTGAGCAAGTGGCTCAGTTGGTACTGTTTGTCTAGCATGTACAAAAGCCTTAGGTTGGAATTCCAAGGACCACATAAACTAAGCATACACTAAGGTCTGTGCCTATAATGCAAGCACTTAGGTGGTGGAGGCAGAAAGACAAATTCTAGGTCATCATTGGCTACATAGTGAGTTTAAGGTTAAGGCCAGGGATTCAGGACACCCGATGTCCTGGGTGGAAGACACATCAGATACTCCAACATGGATGTCATGAGCAAAGGCTTCATCTGGAGAGAGGACACCATGATGGAGGTTTGCAAAACCCAACAGTGCAACGCAGGACCGGAAATAATCTCCACCAGTAGGAAGAGGCAGATATAGTGACTGATCTTTAAGAAGCTACTAATGAGACAGAGTCACTGCTGTTTCTATCCCAGCACAAATGTCTCCTGCCTTTTAATGAACTATGATCTACCTCATGGACCAGAATTCAGACTATGAATGGCAAACAAGATTTTTGTTGATCTGGTTTAAGTAAAATTGGTTTGTATCAAAGTGTTGATTATATATAAAAAAATATTCCAGATCTACTAATACTGTCAACACTTCCTCCTTTTTAAAGATGGACTTAAGAAATGTCCAACTTTTTACAAAGTTGGGGAATGCTACCTTAAATCTGTTGAAGACTGGTTTTAGTTACATAGCTACTTATATGCATATGGAAGATTCTCTCCAGTGTCTCAAAAGGAAGACTTGTTTCAATTTGTATTCATTAGTATTCATTAACAGATAATGGCTAAAAATAAAAAAACAAGTATCTGCATTGTTCTTGATTATGCCAACTTAATTAGAAACATCCTGCACGCACTGAAAGATGCTGTCCTTTACTCGGTGAGATACATTTCAGCGTGGTATGTATATGACTATTAAGAATATCAAGCGTTTCTTTTAAAACAAAGAATGAATTTGTGTCAGGGAGCCTAGTGGAACAGGGTAACAGCTCATTTTCCTGTGTCACTTAAGTATGAAATGGAAAACCCACCATCTGCCATGGTAACACTCTCATTTAAGGGTCCTAGGGCCTCCTTTCCCTTCAAAAAATCTTGGAGAAACTCAAGGTTTCAGTTTGTGTCAGTTTTCATTTACCTACATTAAACATCAAGATGTGTGGTTTCCTTGTTTTGAAACAGAGTTCAGGCTAACTTGGAACTCACAGTTCTCCTGCCTCAGCTTCCCAAGTATTTGGATTAAAGGCTAGTGCCACCAGGACTTGGTCCAAAAAGTCTTTCAAAAATATTTACCTAAAATAAATTCATCACACGATTTTTAAAAAATATCTTTTAATAAAAATAATTTTTGCAGGGGCTGAAGAAGTGCCTCCATGGTAAAGAATGCACACTGCTCTTACAGAGGACCCAAGAATGGTTCCCAGGACCCAGCTGGGTGACAACTGCTGTCACTCAAACTCCAAAGAGATCCCTTGCTTATGGCTTTCTCAAGCACTGGCAGCCCAGTCACATATACATAATTTTAAAAAAACATAAGAACAAATCCTTTTATAAGCAACTTTCAAATAATCAGAGAGAGAGAAGGATGTTATTCATTGTATTGGAGCTTTGCCAATCTCTGTGCCTTCTGGTTCCACCAAGGATGGCTGGAAGTCTCACTTCTCTTGGTCTGGTCAGAGAATACGACATCACCTCATCTACCCTATGCAAAATGTGCTAAATAGGCAATGAGTGGAACTGAGAACAGCTCACAGAGCCGTAGCATTCTGAGTTTACACTTTAGAGACATCAAGACAAGTAGTTCTCACTTCACAGTTTAGAAAGCTACTATTCCAGCAAGGAGGGCAGAAGCATGCCAGGGAGTAAGGAACCAGTCAGGTTGGCTAGGTCCTGGCACAGCACACACGCTGTAGCCTGACAAGTCCATCCCTGGAATAAGGATAGTAACACATTATGAACTATGGAACACAACAGGAGGCCAAGGCCTGAACAATACAGATCACCAGGGGGAAGATACAAGAACACAGGACAGGAACTACTAACAAATCCACTAGGTCTGAAAGTCACCAACGGCAACCATGACAGTAATAACTGATTCAGAAGCATCAGTAGACACTACCGCGAGTAGGTGACAAGCAAGGCATTTATAAAAGGTTAACTTGACTCCCCATCAACTCGTTAGTGCAGAAGCCTGGCAGGGCCACCCCCCTTCAAGCAAAGAAACATCAAGAGAAATAAACTGCTCACTTCACAGTAACAATCCTCATTTTTTCCCAACAGGTCTATGCCCAAGTCCAGTGATGAGAGACATTTTATGGCAGCTGCCTGGGAATATGAAGCAGTGAAGTCGTGAAAGATCAAAGAATGGACCTGTACTGAGACAAACGAAAAACAGCTTATTAATTGCTCGGGGCTCTGGCTACAGTGGACATTGCTGGGACAGCTGCAAAACTGAAAAGGTTCTCAGAGGTGAACATGAGGTTAAGGAAGCTCTTGGTTTAGTTCACGTTCTTCTGCAAATTAAATATTACACTTATTATATATTATTTTATATATAGTACTACATTTGAAAAAATGGTGCAAGATTATAAAAGCCAAATTGAATGGTACTATTTCAGAATGAGTAAGAGTCACTGGGCATGGTGGCACATGATTTTAGTCCAAGCACCTGTGAGGAGATAATAATGAATCTCTGTGACTTCGTAGGAAGTCCCAGGACTAGTTAAGACCAGTTGTACATAGAACTACATTAAGAATCGTCTCAAATATAGACATGAAATGTTTAATGACTAATTGTCTTAATTTCCTTAGAACATAGTAAGACTATTCTCAAATATAGACATGAAATGTTTAATAACTAAGTTTTAATTTCTTTAGAACAGTATCTTAGTCAAAATGATCAAACAAATCTAACAGAGCAAAAGAAAATCTAGAAAGGACAAAAGCCTGAAACTGTACACTTAAAACTGTCCATTAAAGTTCTGAGAAGTTACAGAAGTTACTCCAGGCTCAAGCGACTGAACAAACACTCTAAATCACTGTAAGCACTGCTTTCTCGGTAAACTTTTTTTTTTCAGGCTTGAAGTGATACATCAAGTGCTTCCATGTGCACACAACTTCTGTGACTGTACAACTGAACACCTTAAAACCAGTTTTCAAATAATTTTGGGAGTTTGATACTGGAGTGGAAGCTGTTAATACCCTAACCCAGCATCTGGTCGGACATTGTTTTAAAGGAGCATTTCTGTTCTAAGGATCCATGTAAGTATGGAGGGAAAGTAGTCTGTGGTGGTGAATTACCTCAGTTATGACCCAGGTAGGGATACCCAATTAGCAAAGTGTTGTCTGGATGTGTCCCACGGTGGGAGCCAACATCTCAACCTTCCTAATGCTGCGACCCTTTAATACAGTTCCTCGTGTGATTTTTGCTTTTACTTTATAACTGCAATTCTGCTAGTTATGAGTCACAATGTAAATATCTAATATGCAGGACATGATATTCAACCCACTGGCCTAGGCAATCAGAATTCCAATCTGTCGACTTACGAGTAAAGCTGACTGTTGTCACCAATGTGGGTGGCTATCACACAATCTGTTTTTGTTTTAATTTCTGCAGGGTTGTTTGTTTTTGCCCACACTGGCCTTGAATTTGCTATGTAGTCAAGGCTGTACCAGAACTCCAGAGCCTCCTGACACCTAAGTGCTAAGATTACAGGTGTGCAACACGACCCTTGGGAGGGGAGCCTCAATGGAAAACAGTTTCCTCAGCCTTTGACTATCAGCATACATAGCTCACTGTGATGCTCGTGCACCAGCATCAGCCCACTCCAACAGTTCAGCCTTTCCAACTCTCTGGCCTTGGACCGAATCACCACTAGTTTTTCCAGCTCTTCAGCCTTTCTCATACCGATGTCTGAATCTCTTATTGGTCCCAGGCTTCTGGAGAATGCTGACTCAACACAAATCCTTTTAAGAGCAATGAGGATGGAGTTTCCAGAACTTTACACCACGGTTCTCCTGAGTTCTCATCCACACACCCAACTAAGTGCAGATCAAGTGTTTGAGGCCAAGAGTGGTGGTACTCCTGGAATCCCACTTGAGGGGCTGGAGCAGGAACAGAGACAAAACCACCCAAGATTACACGCGGGGTAACAGGGCAACTAGAACCATGTAGTGAGGAACTGAGTCATCTACACCTGTGTTGACCGTGTACTTTTTGTCTCACCTAAAACAAAGTGTAAGAACTATTCAAAAGCTTTCATATTGAGTACTGCAAGTTATCTGCAGATAAAGCATGGGAACTGAACGGGTTATACTCAATTTTATGGTGAGGTGCTTAGTTCGGCATCTAAGAGACTTTGGAGTCCTTGGAGTGGAGAGATTCTAGAAGCAACTTCCCTGGCATATCAAGGAAAGCCTTGTGCAACACAGGGAATGCTACCCATTGCATACCCAAAGAAAGAAGCCCTGAAAACAAGGCCATTTAAACGCAGTTACACAGTAAATAGGAAACAGCTTGACAGGAGGCAGCACAAGCCTGGAAGACAGCTTTTTCACCAGTGATTTCGTCTGTTCCTAGAGGATATTAGGGTCAAAGACCACTTGATGTTCTTTGGTCTCAGCCCCCTGGGGAGTGAGAACACAATCTGAGACCAGTTATTTAAACTGTTGATGGGGAAGGCTCTCTCCAATAGATTCCTGAGCTTTCTTGGAGTTCCCATTACTGACAATGCTTCCTAGACAAGTCCACGCCTCTGCCCCACCACCCTTTCCATTTCCTCTGCAAATCAACAGCAGAAAAAGATCCTGAAAGCCAGTCAGTCAAAGTAGCCAAAACACTCTTCTCTTGCCTCTCATCCTACACTGTGATTGCAGGCCTCTGATCTGCAGATGCACCTACTAATGCCAGTAGGCTCTGGACAAATTCTCACCATCCTACTCCAAGAACAAGCACTATGAAGCAATGGAGAAACTTTGAAGCAGCCCAAGGCCAGAAGGTTAATGTATCAGACACAAGATACTCCCAGTGGCAATGCCAAAAATTTAGGAGCTTGTGATATCCACATAAGAACCAAACTAAGTGAAGACCTGGTCATGTCTCATCGTGGCAAGGTAGAAAGCAAAGGAAGCACCGCCAGGGAAGGAAGGTTGAACACTTTCTGTGACAAATAAGGACGATTTTAGGCTTTGTTCCAAGTAAGTAATTCAGAGCAAACCTCACTTGTGACTTAACAGCTAAGTGAACATGTACGAGCATGCACAAATCTGGAGGGACAATGACATGTGCTCATTTCCACCCACAGAACCTCATTTTAGTATCATTTAAAAAGATGAAGACTGTGCCTGGTGCAGTGGTGCACTTTTAATCCCAGCCCTCAGAAGGCAGAAACAGAAGGATGGACAGCCTGATCTACACAGTGAAATCCAGGATAGCCAAGGCTACACAGAGAGACTGTCTTGAAAAAAAACAAAAACAAAGGTAAAGCCCATTTACCACTTGCAGTGGTAAACCAGATTTTACTTGTATGGTCATTGTTTTCCAGCCTGGTATTTTTTAGGTGTGTGTGTGTTATAGTGTTATCACTTTTGGGTTGGGTCCGGGAAATGGAAGAATTGGTAATTCTGTGCCATCTACTAATCTAAGAGCATTCTTGAACCTTCATGAGTTATATAGCGTATCAGGTATTCCACTACTGTGTCCACATGTTAGCTGAGAACCAGGACCCTGCAGCTGGCCTAAATGATACACCAACCACCTTCAATCGAGGACAAGTACTGGTGATGGAAACAATATTACTTCCCATCTAAGCTTGTACTTAAGAATCTTAAAAAATGAGAAATGCAATGTCAGGTGTGTTGAAAATACTTTATAGTCAATTCTCTGGAATCCTAGTCACCTAGTACAGAAAACGCAACAGTGTGGAACATTTTAGTACTTTTAAACAACGAAACAAAATATTGACTAGAAGATGGCAAAATAATTTTACAAATATAAATTCAGGCTCCTCATATTTCCTACAGAGCAGCTAAACAATAAAAATACTAAAGATGCCAGTATATCTCAATGCAACATTTACCAAAACTATCTAATTTAGCAGTAACAGCAACGGGCACGAAAGCCCACTTCACTCATGTGTGGTGTCTCAGCTGAGGAAGAAATGGTCACACTGGCCGTGCTGTCCTCTGGGGAAATCATTACTCCTACTATCTGCAGGTCTGTGTCCAAGGACAGAAGTTCCATGCCACCAACTTCTGCTGTCACTTTCCAAAGAGAACCAACAGCTGCTATTTTTATAAGCTTCCTGTGCCGTCTCATGCTAACACTCTGAGCAGTAAGGAAGCAGACAGAACAAATGGAAGCATTCCCCCGATCCCACTGGAAATGTTACCCTGTTCCCTAACCCACTGCTGTTCTGTCTTAAAGAATGATACATTGTCTCATTCTCCTGAGACATCTCACTGTCCACTGTAAAGCACACGGGCAATACACACCCAACAGCCTACCAAGTTTACGGAATAAATACATGAACGTTAAACATGGTACAGCATGAAGGAAAATCACGGTCTCATTTATTTTCATGAAACAGGTTATGAGCACATGACGAGAAAGGTTAAGAGTCATCACCAAGTGGCAATGAGCACACTGCAAGAGACTGCGCAGATGGTCTGCAAAGCCACCTTCTCACACAGTGTCAGACAGTGGAAAACATTACTTCCTTCAATAATATCATTTATGATCAGGAAAAGGTTTGACAAATTCAACAAGCTGACACTGGGCCCCTCTTTACAATCGAATAGCAATGCCAATGAGAGAGTTTCCAAAGAAAAACCAAGATGAGCAAAATCCAAATAAAAGCCAACACTGTGATTGAGATTTTTCTTTTAATATGCGACGAAATATCTTGATTGTATATTTTCCAAAGTACTTTCCAGCCACATCTCCTAACCATACAAAAGTTTGCTCCCATCTTTAAATGCAGTAAAAGATGCTGGATTATAGCTCCACCCACCTTCTCTTTGAAAGCAATGTAATACTAATGGATTTAATGGTAATACATTCTTATCTAATAAAGAAAACATCCTCAAGTATCAGAAACCCAGTTTTGAAAAATTTGCATTAATTTTTGAACGGAATCAGCTTCTTGTGATGTTTTTTTTTTTAAAGGCAGCAGTTTGACTCATGACTTGCTGATTAAACACGTTTCTACTGAGGAAAAGGAAGGGGGAAGGGAAGTGAATGCTGCAAAGTTTCTTCATTGGCCCCCAAAGTGCTAATTTCACAAAAGGGATACATCAAAAGCAAACATGCAATGGTTGTTTTGAATCTTTTACTGCAATACAACAATGAAGTAAACAGTAATTAGACACCTACCAATCTCCCCCCAAACAAACAAAGAATGTAAACAGGAAAATAACTCTGCCTATATGTGTACAGCTTCTCAAATCATGTTAGAGGGTCTCACATTCAATAATCAAGAAATTTTAAAATAGCAGTAATTATTTTCATTTTAAGAAAAAGCCACCTTTCTACCCTCCCAACCCCGAGCACTGAACATGAAGAATGGGCTCCTTCTGCACCAATTTCATACTTATGTGAAGCAGCAACAATGACTATCAATAATTTGGCATTTCTGTTTGCAGATGCTCCAATTTTCCCCCTCAATTTCAAAAAGCCATTATCCAGTGTTGCCATAAAACAGACTGTAGGTTCTAGGTAGCAAAGATTCTTTCAGAAATCAATGTTAAGTCAAAGAAAAGAGAAAGCAGGGCATCACACTAAATTTCTGGATCTAGTACACTAGAAAGAATGAAACCCAGGAAACGTTACCTACTGCTTAGAAGAATAAAGACCTGTAAAGGCGGATGTTTGGTTGTATAGTATTTTACACTGTGTGGATCTGCAGCATCTGCTAACTGAAGCAGACATGCACTGTATGTATCCCTGCCCTATATCCTAGCTCCCCACCCCCACCCCCACCAACCTACTACCGTATACCAAATATTGTGGATATGAGCCCAAGTCACCCCAGACAATCCAGTGAACAAGGTTAGTGTAATGCACTGGTGTGAGTGTGAGGTACAAAAGAGTCCCTTCAGTCTTCATCAAAGTTCTGCTGTAGAAGAAAGTTGGCAGCCAGATTCTCATTCTTCTCACAAGCAAAATATGCTTGAATCACAAGTCCTTCAGGAAATCCTAATGCCTTTAACTGGGAAAAAAAAAAAAAAAGGAAGCAATTAAATTCAATTCATCAATTATGGTGAACAAGTTTGCTTTATACACTAGGGATTGCAACTCTGCCCCTGGACACTTTAGACAAACAGAACCACAGAAAATGCTCATTGAAACGTCACAAGTTTAGCCTCACTGGGACCTGGATTCACTGTTCAATATTCTTAGGGTGGAAAGAAATTTATGACTATCCAAAAGACTTTTTAAAAAAATGTTGTCCTGAGTTAAGGAGATTAAATTAAAGCCGGGCAGTGGTGGCGCACGCCTTTGATCCCAGCACTTGGGAGGCAGGTGAATTTCTGAGTCTGAGGCCAGCCTGGTCTACAGAGTGAGTTCCAGGACAGCCAGGGCTACACAGAGAAACCCTGTCTCAAAAAACAAAAACAACAACAACAACAACAAAACAAACAAACAAACAAACAAACAAAAAAAAAAAAACCAAAAAACCAAAACAAAACAAAACAAAAAAAACAAAGACCAAAAACCAAAAAAAAAAGAGGAGATTCTATTTACTAGAACGTATTAAAAACTAGAACTAGAAAGCATTAAGTACATTCTGGTACATACACTAAAAACCAGTAGTTAACTGTCCTTATTTAAAAGTAAATGACCACAAACATGGATATCAAATGCCTTTAGTAACAGAAGGTTTAAGAAAGGGGAAGAGCAAGTGGAAATATCTTAACTTGTACACCAACTTTTTGTAAAAGCAAATGTTTCATTTCTCTTTTTTTGTTAAATTTATTTATTCATTTTACATCCCAATATCAATGTTTCATTTCTTAACATAGCTTGTACCTTTCAATGTTGCTTTTCAGTTCCTTGCTTTTAGTCAACACTTTATAGTAGAAAAGTGGGTGATCAATTAATTACAGTACCATGATGTATTATGAAATGAAGACAACTGTGGTTAAATTTACAACATACCTGAATCACTAGTTATTTAATCTCATTTAAAAACTCCATTAAAAGTACCTAAGATCTAATACTGCTTTTAAAGTCTTTAAACTTTCAAGTTAACTAAATACTTTACTATATAGAATTATTACTTCTCAGTCACTTGAATACCCTCCTCAACTGTCTCAAAAACTTTCTATTACACACTACAGAAGACTATTAAGAACTGGAAAAATAACAACAACAAAAACAAAAATAAACTAAAACACCAAATCTCAATTCAGCACAAGAAGCCATTTGTAAATTAAAATAGTCCAAAAATGAATTTGTTATCGATGTTGTGTCCAAATTAAAACTGGGGTAGCTGAAGTAACAGAAAAGAGTTGGTACAATTAAATAACACACTGCAGTGAGACATAAACTTAAACTTAAAGTCAAAGATGGTTAAACTGTAAAGATAGCATCATGCACACAATAACCAAAAGACAACTAGAGTAGCTTTAGTCACTAGACAGAACTGTTACCAGAGATGAAAGACATGTTTACGACAAAGAAAATGTAATGATAGACATATAAAACAAGAGGCCAAAAATACACCAAACAAAACTAACACAGAAGAGAAAAATCAGCAATACTGCTGCACCTGGAGACTTAATGGCACCACTCTCAGTCACAGTACAGTCAGACAAAGCACCAACAAGGAAATCAAAGAAAAGTGACCAGCACTCTAAGGCAACTAACTGGTCTTGACAGCAGGAGAATGTTTAATAAGAGTATATCACAGTCTAAAATATGAAGTGTGTACATGCATACATGAGTGTTCCTTTAATGATTCAATCTATCTTAATAAACTAAGAGTAAAACTAACTACAATATTAACAAGATCCACATACATAAAACAAATAAATCTTAGGTAAAAAAAAAAAAAAAAAAAAAAAAAAAAAAAAAAAAAAAAAAAAAAAGAAATGCAAAATTCTTCCAAAACCACCCTCTACTCCTTCTGTGGGGCCACAATCCCCCAGTACTAAAAACCAAGATATCCATCACCAGGAAACTATAAAGTAATAGTTGTTATGAATATGGGTACCAAAACCCTCAACCAAATATCATGAGACCAAATCAAACACCTTTACCTAATGGACAGTGGGCTTTATCCCAGGAATGCAAACATGGTGGGGTATGCCAGCCATGCCCTGTAACAGTTAGGGACTGAGGGATGCTGAGAAAAACTGGAGGCCTGGTACACTTTAGTATGTTAAATATGCACTTCATATTTCAGACCATTTGTCCCAAGCCTGAAACTGAAACCTTCCTAGAAATCTGCAGTCAAGGTAGTGAGGAGTGAGGTACTAGCCTCGATGGCTATGGATAAATATAAATCAAGGGATTAAAACTGAGCCCCCAAATAACCCTGACACATTCATGCACCACTAATTTTTTTTATAGGAACCTATAACTGCAAAGTCTTTTCAACTGGTCTTGGATACAGGGATGGATATCAACATGCAAAACAGCAGATACTCATTCTCCATACCAAAGAACCCACGAAGAATCACAGCCCGACACATACGAGTGATCTGTGAATTCTTTGGAAGAATTAGTAACCCTTACTTTCACTTGGATTAAACAATGTTCTATAACATCAGGAAAAAAAAAAAAAAAAAAGAGCTACATCGAGAAACCAACTGAATCCTAAGTACAGAAGAAAATTAAAGCCAGACATGGGCAAGCACATCTTTAATCTCAGCATGAGAGGCAGAGATCTCTGTGAACACAGGCCTCTGATTACCATCTCAAAACACTCCATAACAACGTGAAAACAATGTAAAAAGTGAGGGAGAAATTGAGTTACTGATTATAATAAGATGTAGGTTACTGAAGGGCCCAAGCTTGTACCAGTCCACTTGTTAGGACAGAAAGAGATAGCTAACATCTTGTGTTTATTTATACCACTCGCATGCAATTCACATAGATATTTTGGGGACAGTAGCAAATTAAAATTTAAAGTATAAAAAACGAATAATTTTGAATTAGGTGTAATGTTTAGTGCTTTAGCCAATTAATATTCATACTTAATTTACTCAAGAAGGTACTTTGTTGCTATTGGGGCCAAGAAAGGACAAAAAAGCAGGGGATATGGCTAAGAGACAGTCTTTATTGCAGCCCCTGGGACAAGGGACAGAAATGTCACAGCTGTATGCCAATGGGAGCCACTAGCCCAGGTGCTAGGGTGAGCAAGGAACCCAAACTGTACCGGAACTCACCCGTTCTATAGCTTCTTTCTCCTGAGGTGTTACTTGAATGTAGTTCATGTGTCCACTTCCAGCTTCTGCAATTCCTCCACCACCACCTCCACCACCACCTCCTCCTCCTCCACCTTGACCACCGGCTTCCTGAACTGGTTCATTTAACATCTGAATAAAATGCTCCTGGTGTTGGCTAATTTGCTGTAGTGATGTAAAAAACAGAAGAAATAACAATTACTGTCTGTAGGAAAAAAGCAATCCTAAATAAAAACAAGAAGATAAGCCAGGCATGAGGAATCACACTTTAATTCCAGCACTTGGAGGGCAGAGGATCATCTTAGGCACCCCAGAGTCCTAGAGTAAATTGAATTTCAGACCAGCTCTGTCTAAAAGAGCCAGAAAGAAAGTTAGTTTTCAGTGATTTCTTACATTGTTATTAAAGAAATGCAACAGTTTTGAAAGGTAAATGGAGAGAATGCAAATTCTTTCAAAAAATACTCCATTCACAAAAATCAACATTAAAAAGCTACCATGTACCACGGGCCTAAGTAGAAAACTTCGTGTATACTTTATTTTCCACACTAGTAGGCTACTCTGTGCTGTATAAAACTTAACTATTTTCTGGTCTGGGCATGAAGTATGCCCTTGGTAAGTTTCTAAGAGGCAACGTTCTACTAGCAGCAAAAGCGATTTACAAAGTAAAACACCCTCAGATTCTCAAATACATTAATGTGCCTGGGAAATCTGAAAGAGGAAATAAACCTTTCCCAAACTTAATCTGTTAACCAATATAAGCTGATCAATCGCTCTTCAATATGCCTACCTAGAACATAGGCTCTGGGTTTAACTATTGTACAAAAACAACAACACTCCAACCCCACTTTCCAAATTAATGTGGATTAGTCACCTGCAGCAACTGAGGGTTCTCCCGACCTATCTGCTGTAGCAAAGCTGGAAGCAAGGAAGGATTCTGCTGGATAATTTGTCTCATCTGTTGAAACTGAGGCTGATTTCGTAAAAATTCAAGGGGATGACCTGAAATACACACAAACATTTCAAAACAACAGTAAGTACATGTAACAGCAAGTAGTTAAACCATCATCCATACAGGAAATATTATACACAAAAATGACTTGAGTTTGTGTGTTACAGAGAAGAAAGTAAGTTACACTCTCCAAACCCCAATGTGTCTGCCACCTTTGCTCTAGAAGTTATACTACTATTAGAAAAAGGCTAGAATACTGAGAGGCAAGCCCACTCACAATGCCCCGTGAACCATCACCAAAAACCTGGTGTCTTCTATCAAAATAAAAGGTTGTCATGTTGCATACTGCAGTTGCTCCCAAATAAGAAACATATGCATGTTTATGGGTATTTCAGTCCTATGTTATATGTAATAATAAAGTTAGACTCAGAGACCAAATTTACCTAGTAGGTGAATAGGAAATAGTAAAATCTGAGCCAGAGTTATGTCTCTTCTTTCCACTATAGAAGAGTCCCAACTGTCAGCCAAAATGAGAACAAGAAGCTATCAAACCAAAACAAAAAACCAGCTGTTTTAAAATTAACTGCTCAACCACTACCCCTTCCACCACTGCCGCCATTTTTTGCCATTTTTTGCGATAGCATCTCTCTTCCTCTGTATCCTGGCTGTGGAGAACTCTGCTGCCTATTATGTTCCCTCAAACTCAGGTATGTGTCTTCCTTTGCCTTCCAATGCTCAGGTTAAAGGAGTGTCTCCACACCCCGCCTGAAATGATTTATTCTTAGCAAGGTGAGCCATCCATTCAAAACAGACGCTGAATTCTAACAGTGAACAATCATTTTTCAGAGCAGATTAGTAGCGTAAGCTCTGACAACACTGGTGTACACTAAAAGCCAGAGAATCTCTCTACTGTGAGTAAAGAAAACATAAGGCTTATCCAAGAGTTCTAGGAATGAATCTCAACCACTGAAGTGCTTCACATTAAACAATCTTACACTAAAGACCATTTGCCATCTGAGAGTCACTTTACCTCCAGAAGTGGTGGTTGTTGTTGCTGTTGTGGTCACTGCAGCTGCAGCTACTGCTGGAGACTGAGGAGTTCCAGTACTCACAGCCTGGGGAGGAGGATCAACCACAGCCTGACTTTCTCTATCTCCAGGGATTCCCTGCCAAAACAATTTCCACATGTTAAGATCTCTCTCTCTCTCTCTCTCTCTCTCTCTCTCTCTCTCTCTCTCTCT
>JANHMN010000004.1:84909900-84946070 GCA_030674055.1 Rhabdomys pumilio
TCTCTCTCTCTCTCTCTCTCTCTCTCTCTCTCTCTCTCTCTCTCTCTCTCTCAATATTAGACAGCAAAACATTTGTAGCTTACTGAACATTGTCTGCGTATGATACATGTCTGCTTATGAAATCTTACAAGTAGCCCAGAACAATGCTGTATCACAAGGTAGCATTGTTCAACAGAATTTTCCAGTGACAGACAGATGCACTGTCCAGTAACAGCAATAACTCGTGCTGCCCATGGGTTCAAGGCGATTTTTGCTGCAGAGGTTTTCATACTCTGTCATTCCGTGAAACAAAGGACTGTGTTTCCATGAACCAGGCAACTGGTGGACAAGTGTCCTCTACTGACCTGATGCTTCTAAACAAGTATCACCTAGGAAGTGTCATACATAAAACTTTAAAGATGGACAAATTGGCATGTAATATTAATAGTTTGCATTTCAAATGATGCTTTTCGGGTTAGAGAGATGGCTCAGTGATTAAGAGCACTGACTGCTCTTGTAGAGGTCCTGAGTTCAATTCTCAGCCACATGGGATGGTGGCTCACAACCATCTGCAATGGGATCCAATGCCCTCTTCTGGTGTGTCTGAAGACAGCTACAGTGTACTCACATATATAAAATAAATACATTTTCAAATGAGGCTTTTCGTATGTTTCAAGCATTTATCTTCTGAAACTATTACAATTTAAAAAGTACACTCAGATTTTCTATTATTTTAATGCATAAGATTTAAACAAATGGCAGTTATACCCATTTTTAAATCCATCAAATTCTTAGACTATAACAGATGGTATGAGTTTATTTCCTATTAAACCAATGCCAAATTTACTTAAAGAATGTCAGTCTGTTCACTTACAAGCTGCCTTCACCAGAGCTTCACCAGTGTGAAAGGTATTACCCCAAAGAAGAGCCACTTCATAACTCACCTCACATCATCTAAACAAATCATTTCAGAGTATTTTCCAGAAGGTTACATTTTAACAACACAAAATGTAAATCTTGGGTGGGGGTCAGAGTGGGAACCTTCTATCATATAATGCTCTCCACTGAATTGTTAATTCATCTATTAAAATCTTAATTTCTTTAAGAGTTTGAAAGAGACAAGAAAAACACACTTCTCACCATTAGAAGATATTCCACAGCTCTGTCAGGGTTGTTGAAACTGGCTCTCAAAGCTGCAATTACTTGTTCTCGTTCATAGCCCATTGACATGATCTCAGTTACCATATTCTCGTAAGACTGACCTGTCACTAAACCGGTGTGTGGAGGACAAGGGAAAAAAAAGTACAGGAACAGTCAACAGACATTTTCTCCATAGCTCTTGACTGCATGATATCTATATTTCATATACTGTTACTCTAGGTAAAGACAATTAACAATGTAGTAAGTCAATGTCCACATTCTAACCCCCAGAACCTATAATTATATAGGTAAGTATGTATGACAAAGGGAAGTGACCTTCCAGATGTGCCCAATGTCATCAACAAGGGTCCTTAAAAGTAAAGTGGGACAAAAATAGGGTTAGAGACAGTAAAGACCAAAGCAGAACCAGAGCTCTGCTGCTGTTTTTTGCAAATGGAGAAAGGTTCTGCAAGCTTCTAGAAGTAGTAAGGAACTAGGTTCTCCCAAGTCTCCAAATAACACACATTCTTGCTGATTCCTTGGTATCAGTCAGCAAGATCCATATCAAAGGTTCTGACCTACAAAAAATGGCCAGATAACAAACTGTTTTATGCCACTAAATTTGTGGTAACTTACAAAAGTAACAGATAACTAGGAGGTTTTATATGCAAAATAGAAATACCAGGTATTCATACAAGAAAGAAATTACAGGTCAGGGAAGGCAACCTGTTATTATTAAGAGACAAGGGAGCCAGGACCTGGGGATCATTCTTACAATCCATCTGGATGGCTGCTGCTGTGCGTTGAAGGCCAGTGTTATCTATACAAGTTCAAGGACGGTATGAGACAGAAAGACAGATGCTTTCTCACAAAAGACCAAACCCACTGCTGTACATATTTCAAACAATCAATTCTGATGCAATAATAAGACTGTGTTTTATCTTTTTCTTTTGACACCTTGTATTTTCAAGCTGATGGGAAACACAGGTTGGGAAAGTTACAATTTCATACCAGGGATGGAGTTACAAGCATTGTGCCCGAGTCACTAATGCACAGCTATCTCCAGTCTCCCCAGATGGATAGCAGCTTGCCTGAATGAAAACTACTCCCACCCTCAGCTCACCTCTGTCAAAACTATTTTCTTTCCCACTTGTGTTCTGGGTAGCACCTTAGAAAGTGAATTGGTTATGGTCTCCCTTCTCTGTTCCCAACTCTGCCCTCTACTTTAAGTGACCAGCAGCCATGTTGTCACCTATGAACAACAGCAAGCACACTGATACAAGTAAGGAAACAAAGACTTGGGAGGCTGCAGATTCCCCCTTGGAAATTTAAATTTCCAAGTCTGCAAGTTCAGAGGGAAATGAGTAGCACAATTCACGTGGGGAATCCCCACAGCATATACACTGTATTCATCCTCACAGTTTAAATGTTTAATTATGGCCTAAGCTAGAACCACAGAAAGCACATAAATTAGAGTCAGAAACAATATTTACTAGAGTGCTTAAGAAGAATGGTCTGAGACACAGAACAGGAAAGGAACCACAAAAGCCAAACAGGAAGTTACAGAAGCAGGGATTCAACAGAACAGAGACCCTGCGATTATAAAACTGAGGTGGAATGACCCAGTGACATGGAGACATAAATATAAGGGGTTATTAGCATTCCTATTTGTTGGCTCTTTGACCAGGTCATAAATTGTTTTGCTCCTCTTCTTAAAAAGTGTGTAAAAAAAACATCACTACCAGCAGCAGCAGGAACAGCAACAAAAGCATCATCTACTTGGCTCCGGATCAAGAGTACTAAAACAATCTACTGTGGAGATACTGGTAACAACCAGAACCTTTAGTAACATTAGGGACAAGTGCCAACTGGCTCTCTCTCTGAACCTACAGAATAGCTTACCATTCTCTAAGTAATCCTCCTGTCTAGTTCTTCCAACTACTGGAAGAAGTTAGAAGTGTACTGGTGAAGTTCTTCCTTAATAACAATTCTCTAGAACTCATGGCTTTTCATGTATGAAGCAGTATGCCTTCAGTCTCATGAACGAATGCTTATGGAAAGTTTTTGGTAGCAGTGTTGTCCCAGAACAGTTTCTCTAAGATGAAATTCTGAATTTAATATATCCAGGCAATCATGGGCTGACTATTTAAAGCATCTACATGTTTGTCTCTACATACAAGGGTATCAAGGAGTTAAAGCTCAAGTAGTTCAGGACTGACGTGTTACTCCCCCCACCAAGGGTTTTTAGAGGCATGGAATGCTGCTGCTGCTGCTGGGAAGCCCAGAACCCAGTCATACAGATGACTGCAACTATCCCAGCCTTTTACCTACCTACTGTAACAAAACAGAAACATGAATATTATCCAATAAACAATAAAAACATCAACTGTACAGCAGGGGTTTAATCATGGAAGGGAAAAGCTGACAATTTGGGGATGAAGGGAAAGGGGAAGACTTTATTAAAACATGTCAAATCGAAGACTGGAGCAAGAAGAACTTTTCACTATGTACCCATATAAGCAACAGGATACAGCTGGAAATCTAGAAAGCCATCCCAGTGGATGAAAACTGGAAGTGAACAAGCAAATATGGGGTACACAAAAGAAAGTGGCAAGGCCTTCTAAAGGCACTTCTCTAATAGGCCACAGACCAAACCTGCTAAGACCACATAAAGTTCACAGTGGGAAAATCATTTGCTTCAATGATGTACTTAACTGCAAGAGAAGATTTTCAAGAATTCAGTAGAACACACCAAAGTCTCTAGTACTAACAATGTAAACAAATCACTCTACAGTTTAATTGTAAGTGGTCGTGAAGCTGACACTGTCAGAGTGGTCTAGACGGTGACACTGCACATCGACAACGCGTTTTCTGAGTCAGACACTCACCAAGAGCACTTGTTGCATCTTCAAAAAGATTTGACCGGGAAGAATCTCCTGGTGTACTGTAAAGAGGTTTTAGAAAAATCACATTTCAAAAAGTATACAAAATTCATTTTATAGAAACTAATTTCTAAAGAATACTTTAGGTATTAAAGTGTGTGGGTAAGCCAGTCTCTTAAGAGGTTACAACCAGAGCTGTACCTGTAGAATTTAGTTAAAAAAAAAAATTTCAATCTTAAGACTTCTGAGAATTCATCATTGTAAACAACACCAAAAGGCTATAAATACTACACCTTTAAAATGGCACTGCAGTTAAAATACCCTAGAAATCAAGTCAGAGCAGAAGAAACATCAAAAGTAGTACATGATAAACGTAGTACACACATGGAAACCAACGAAGCAGTCAAGTCTTGCAGTGAGGTTTTCTATGAAAGTTTTCAACAATTAATAGGGGAAAAGGGCACACAAGTCATATTGTATATGAAAAAGGGAGGTGAGGGTATAGAGCCTATACTAACCTAAAGAAAACCAATTTTAGGCATAAGGTTCTAGGTTAACCAGCAAAGACACGCACGCAGACACGCACGTTTCTATTCTGTTGAGAAATCGATGAAGTTCAAAATAAAAGGTTGACAAACACCATGGAGATGCTGACAGTGGAGAGACACAGTCGTGTTGCACATTTAACAAAGTGGAAGTGAAGCTATCTAGATGAATGAAGACAAATTGGAGGAGCAATGAAAGAGAGGGTGGATTCCAGGACAGCCAAGACTACACAGAGAAATCCTGTCTCAAAACAAAAACAAAAACAAAAAACCCCAAAAAACCAAAGAAACAAACAAAACAAAACAAAAAAAAAAAAGGAGGGGGAGGGTGGAGTTATGCTCAGCGTACAATATTTATGATATTAAGGAACAAGTAATTAAAATCTTTATTTTAGTATCTTAGAGTATATTTATGTATACCGCATGTGTGGTGCCTTGGAGGTCAGAAAAGGTACTCTCGATTTCCTGGGCTTGGCGTTACAGACAGTTGTGAACTACCATGTGGGTACTGGGAACTGAACCCTAAGTTCTCTGCCAGAGCAACTAGTGCTTATAATTGCTAGGCCATTTCGCCAGCCCCACTATTACAAACTTTAAAGGGACAGTAAGAGTAAATTATCACGTGCACTCCATACGTTTACACTTTTTCCCAATTTCAGTTTTTGAGTTAAATGCATTTGTGTTCATAGGCACAGTGTACACAGTGAACAAAGGACAATGAGCAGCAGCTGGCTCTCTTCTACCATGTGGGCTAGGCAAGTAAATCAAACTCAGGTTGTCTCGTTTGGAATCTAGTACCTCTCTACCCACTGAGGCATCTCACCACCCCCCATTCCAACTTTAAAAACAGAATGTACTCAGGAAAGCACCAAGCATAACACCCATAATGATTATCACAACTAAAATAATTTTGCTATATAATTTTTAAAGTTTCTTCTTAAAACATTAAGTATGTGGAAGACAAAAGATTTCAAAATAATACATATTTTCCCTGCCCAAGGCTCTTACTCCACCAAGATAATCACGAATATACGAGTTTCTATTTTAAAGAATAATTATATCTTAGTTTTGCTTGTATAGGGCTTCTTGTTTAGTTTCCTATATTACCTAGGCTGGCCTTGAACTCATGATCTTCCTGCCTTAGCCTCCTAAGTGCTAGAATTGTAATCATGTACCATTATACACATACCCTCCCAACTAGTTTCTAAAGTTTAACTTAAATTTTATTCCATGTCAATATGCCTAGGTCTATGTCAATATTTTTCTACAAATACATAGCAGTCCATCTAGTAGGCCAAAACAATCTCCAATAAGCTCTGGTGTAGCTGCTTTCTAACATTTATTAGTTTCTAGCTTTTATCTTACATAGAATCTTTATACTTTTAGAACTGTCAGTATACAATGTGGAATCTGTTTTTCCACCTCCAGATGATGAAGCATTTATCAACAGTATTGCCTCCACAGAGTATTTTTTTTTGTTGTTGTTTTTTTTTTGGTTTTTTTGAGACAGGGTTTCTCTGTGTAGTCCTGGCTGTCCTGGAACTCAGAAATCCGCCTGCCTCTGCCTCCCAAGTGCTGGGATTATGAGTATCACATTATTAATACATCTATACATTAAGTACTATTTAGGTGTATGTCTATAGTGTATATCCCAACTAATGTTAATGTTAAGCTACTAAAACTTAGTTGCCACCATGCATGATAAGAGTTCAGAATCTGCTAAAATTAATCTCCTCTGGAATATTCTGGACTATTTTCAAGTTATCTTAAAAATCTCTTTAAGGACTTTAAACTGAGGTATACTTAAAACACTATTTCTTAACCTTGATTCAGTCGCTTCACTTCTTCCTAACTATAAAGACAATCAATCACTCATTTCTGAATGTATCAGACCAAACATTAATAAACATGTCCAGACTTGGCCCCCCCACCCCAAGCCAGAGGACTTGAGTTTGATCCCTGGAAATGATGAGAACCAACTCTCACAAGCTGTACTCTGACTTTTATATGTATGCCATGGAGGTTCATGCACATGGAGAAATGCAATAAAAATTGTAAAAGACATACTCCTAGAAAATATACAATGTTGCCCTTGCTGTAGTGCTTGGCTTATGTTCCACAGGTACTTTCTCATGTCAGAAAGCACTGACTGGGTGTGGCAGATCACTGCTATACTCTCAGCACTCAGGAGACCTGCTTCTACTTCAATGACAGAATGGTATGATAAATTTTGGGTTGATTCTAATATATCCTTGACCAACAATACTGACCTCACAAAACACAAGTAAAATTTCTTTCTTTCTATGCCTGGTGCCTAAGAAGGCTCTAAGACTAGAGAACAACAGAAGATTGTGAGACACTATGTAGATGATGAAACGTTCACCAAGTCCTCTCTCTGAGACATCTCTCCAGCCTACAAGTACAGTTATTAATGGCAGTGATCAACACCACAATCTATATTGCTAACAGGTGGCTTTTGGAGAACAAAACTGACCTGAACAAAACAAATCGTAGAAAACAAAATGTCTTGGCCAACAGTGATGGAGAGGAAGCCTTCAGTATAGCTCCTGATACCTACTCACCAAGTGTTGTGCTTTAAAAGAACATATCTACCTTGTTTTCTAGACTGACTGTCATCCTCCCTGAAGATACACAATTAAGAAAAAAGACAAAGTAGCTAGTGAATTAAATGCACCTAAGAAGCATAGAGAAGCAGAGGCAAGAGGATCTCTCTGAGTTCCCAGCCAGACTGTTCCAGGACAGCCAAGGCTACACAGAGAAAAACTCTGTCTAAAAAACCCAAACAAAAAAAGAAGCCTACAGCCGCCTGCTTTCCTAGATCACTAGGGATTCTTTCCTCACTTACATAACTCTTGGGAGAATTAACAATATTAACTTAAAAATTTACTCTCTGGAAATTTTATACATGTTAAGTAATGAACATATATCATGTATTTAATGCATCATGACCATATCCATCCAACTCTCACTATTACCTGTCCGTCCCTCAACTCTTCTACCTCTCCACCTTCATGACCCTTCCTTTTACATAACCCATTGAGTCTAACAGTACTGCCTATATGCACCTGGGTGTGATGGCATCCATTAGAGCTCGAAAAAACCCATCTGTGGCTATAACTGTCCCCTACCCATAGAAAAATGACTCCCTTCCCCAGCAACCATCTACTGCCAGTAACTCCTCAGCTAGGGGTGGGGCCACATAACCACCTCCCACCCATGCTGGAATGATGAATGGCTTGAGTTTATGAAAAATAAATTAGTTAGCACATTAATGTTCTGTTCAGATATGAGATGTTCATACTATGAGCTTTGTGAAGATATTAAGGAAGTCACTGTACTACTACTGACAAAAGACATTAAATTTGTATCTAGATTTTAGGGGTAACCAATTTGTCAAATTCCTAAATTCCTTTCTGCACACAGACTTTGATGAAATGGTTTAACCCAATTCTGGTGATCTTCAGTGTTCAGGAGAACAGAATGCATCCGAGCTGTATACTGGGAAATGGGTTTAAGTTAACTGCCACAGAGGCTGAAAAGTATTCCAGTTTAACACACAAAAAACTATATTCCTTAAACTCTGTGCTATTTTGTCAGCAATGAACAGGAGAGTCTAGACTTCTAAATCACAGATGACTAGGTCAGACATGGAAGCCCATCTGGGAGTAGAACTTTTAAAACAAAGGTGTCTCATAACCCCTGCCAAACCATTTTCTAAAACTACTAAAACCTCCAGGAAGAAGTAATTCATAGACAGTTTCAAGCTGCATGCCATTCTGAGCAGCATGATGAAAGCTGTGCCTCCATGAACATCTTTTGTCCATTATATCCATACTATATGTGCCACCTGCAGTCTCAATTACCAAAGCTATTGTTAAGGTGCCACAGGATTATGTTTAGGAAATCCATATTTTAATAATGGCCCCAAATGCAAGAGCAGTGATGCTGAGAAATGAAACACACCAGAAGCTTCCTTTAAGTGCCAGGATAAACATTCTCAATGGAACTGGGAATGGAAGAGGTGCAGACTGACAAATCTACAGGACCATCAGACATTTTAAAGGAACACATTTCAAAGTACTTACTTTTAGAGACAAGGTCTCTCTACATAGCCCTGGTGGCCTTGAAACTCAGAGATCCACCTGCCTCTGCCTCCCAGGTGCTGGGATTAAAGGCATGTACAACTATGCCCACTTCAAACAACTTTTTTTTCTTTGAGACAGAATCTGGCGATGTAGGCTCACTCTGTCTTTGAACTTGCAGTCTTTGTGCTTTAGCCTCTGGGGTGCTCTGATTAGTCATTGACCACAACACCTGGCTCACATGCAACTTTTATTCCAGTAATTTTTTTAATTGTTCTAATTTCATTAGTCATTAATCTCTTAGTATTCTCAACCACTTTATCAGGAGCATGTTTGTTTAAGGAAAAAAACAGCATAGCAGGTACCCACTAGATATCTGGAACAAACCCTTGTCTAAGGGACAAACCTGTGTATATTGTCATCAACACCATAAATATTTACTTTCAAACATGCTTTCAAAGCATTTCCAATTACTGCCCATTTTCCACTGTGACTGGCTCTGCTTCTAAGTTCACACAGCTCCTGCTACTGGTGTTACAAGCTGCACTAAGTCAGAAAACAAAAATAGCTTAGTGCCAGTTTCAGTTTGGCAGTAATAGAAGTCGTTTTAGATAAGGCAGGGAATCCCTTCTGTGATTTTTAGGCAAATTACTATGACTGAACCATTTGTTTTGGCCATTATCATTTTTTTTTTTTAAAGACAGGGTTTCTCTGTGTAGTCCTGGCTGTCCTGGAACTCACTCTGTAGACCAGGCTGTCCTCGAACTCAAGAAATCCGCCTGCCTCTGCCTCCCAAGCGCTTGGATTAAAGGCGTGCACCACCACTGCCCGGCCCATTATCATTATAAAGAACAACCCACCACTGTCTACAAACAAGCAAACAAACAAAACACAATCCTGTCCAACAAAACCTGCTCAATAATCCTCACTGCAATTCCACCCCCACCCCTCTCATCTGATTCACCAGGTTTCACTGAGCAGTCACTTTGGCAGTAATAAGGAAGCAGCTCTGTCAGGAGGCGGTGGCTAAGACTGTTATACAAAAGTCACAGGTGCCAGTCAGCTCCTGTGACAGCACTTCTGAATACACGAATCCACATTGTTCACAGCTGTTGGCTCAACAAAAGGTGTCAGAGGAAACAGCCACACTGCTGACTCTTCCCCAGCAGTTTCTGAACACATGCCACTTCCCATTTGCTGTAGACTTACTTTGACCCACATTTTATAGATGAAGGAAACACCCAAAGATCTTAACTCCACTACTCTAAGCTTATCAGAGCTAACAAACGTCATAACTAAACACAGTGCAACAGAGCACCTGAAGTATTCAGATATGGAAGGATGTTTCTGTTCATATAAAACAACAGCCACAAACAAAAATGATTGGCTGCTTTAGAATTATTCTTTTCACTATATATTTTTTAAACACCTCTAGTCAAAATAATAAGTAGTCAAATATAAGTAGTAGCTTTTTAGTAAATATTTTTTTTTAAAAATCGAGGATATAGAAATCTACATTAAAAATGTATGCCTATATTATTAACAGTAAACCAGCAAAACAGACAAAGTGGCTGGGAAGACAGCTCAGGTGATAAATGGCCTGCTATGCAGACATAAGAAATTGATTTCAGACCCCCCAAAGCCATGACAAAGTAGGCTGCAGAGGCATGGCCCTGTAACTCCAGCACTGTGAGGGTGGAAGAGGTGGATCTCAAAGGTTCATTAGACAGCCTAGCTGAACTGGCAAGCTCTGAATTCAGCCAAGAATCCTGTCTTAAATAAGCAAGGTGGAGAGCAATAGAGGAAGACACATTATATCAACTTGTATTCTTCACAGGAGTATTATGCATGTACATGCACAGACATGAAAAATAGACACAAGTACATGATTCAGAGTTCATTTAGAAATTAAAGATGTAACATGGTAGTCAGTTTGGTTCTTAAAAAATAAAAAAATATGGCTATTTGTGATGTAATTCTTAAAATGTAGTCCTTACCTGTCAGCTGGTGCTGGGCTAGTAAGCACTGGTGTCTGTGCTGGCTTTTCTGCAGGTTTCTCAGGCTGAGTTGCACCAGTAGGTGCAGGTTCAGAAGATGCTGTAGTTGAGGCTGGAGTAGTGGAGGCAGGTGTGGAAGTGGGAGCCAGAGCAGGGGTGGGAGCTGGAGCCTGGGCCACAGCTGCTGCTGGGGAGGAGCTGACTGTAGTGGTGCTGGGAGTACTTGATTGCTGGGTTGTAGCTGGCACTGCTGTTGTCACTGCTTTGGGCTGGATGTGTTAAACAACAAAGTAAATAAGGCATCACTGGATTTCAACAGCCACACAATCAGTCTAATAACCAGTACACTGAACATCATTTTGTAAGTGGATGATAAAAGATCAACATTAGCAAATGAAAGCAATTCACTACTCTTCAAATTACCTATAATTTGATTATTTTAACTATCAAGTGCAATTAGCATTAGACACTCATTTCAATCTTCACAACAATTCAATATGAAAAGAACCCAAAGAAGTTATTGTTTTAAATATAGAATACACATACCCAAAAGTACCGTGCAATTTTCTACAAATCTTTATTTATGCACCTTAATTATAACTTTAAAGATTATATTGCCACTTAAAAGCATTAGCAAAATAACCTTTTGGGATTGAAGTAGATTGTCTACAGACATTCCAAATAATCTGCTGTGTTTTAGGAGAAAAATCCTCCTGCTGACTATAAAGCAACAGGTATAAGGACCTGCATGACTCAATTCTAAGTCTATTTTTCTGAAAACTTTGTGATTGCATTTTTCTTTAGAGCTGAGTAATATTCCGTTTTATCTATACTAGATTTTCATCATCTATTTCACTATTTCCTACTGCTATTGTTATTCTGCGACTTTGAAGAAAATTCACATTTATTCCACTACTGACTAATTTGATGAAGCAACTTCTACCATCCACTTAAACTTGCTTCATTATTACTGAAATAGTGCTTTCAATGTCTGGTCCCTCCCAAACTCAGATATTTAAACCCTAAAGTATTATTGTTTTCAGACAGGGTTTCACTTAAGTAGGCAGCTCTGCCTATCTCTGCCTACAAAGTACTGGGATTAATGGCATGTACCACCAAACCCGGCATAAACCCAATATGAGGTATCTTATAATAAACCAGTATGAGAAGGGTAGAAATTATACATGTGCTATTAAAGGTAGGGCCTTTTAGATTACAGAAGACCCTCCATGAATAATTCCAGTGGCTTTATAAGGACGGACACACACACACACACACACACACACACCCCTACACAATGATAGAAATACAGGTATCACCACAACGACAACGCACTACAACGTGTCCTTGTGTAGTCTTCACCATGCTGTTTGGACTTCCATTCTCCAAAACTCTGTCCTGACCTAATAATAACCCTTTTTCTACTTTACACTTCTACCGTGGATGTTTTATTAAAGATGACTAATACACTGCTCTTCCTCAGGTTATACATCTTTAGGCACATATACAAAGCAGTCTCTTTAAGAAATCAATGTTGAAGCTCTGATCTGTAAGCGTGTACAGATGGGGCCAGATGTCAACTCTCAAGGGCCATCCACCTTTTTAAAAAGAAAATCTCTCATTGGCCTGGAGCTCACCAAGTCGACTAGACTGGAAGGTCAGTGAGCCCCAGGGATGAGCCTGTATGCCTCCCAGTACTGAGTTTATAGCAGTGTATATGAGAGCATTGGATTAATGAAGGTTCTGGAGAAAGCAGAACTCAGGTTCTTAGGCTGTCAAGGTAAGCTTTACTTTACCTTTACTGTTGAGCTTTCCCCCAGTACTCAAGCTGTACTTGAGAAAAAAAGTTTATTTTCATAAAATTACCCAATATATTTAATGCAGTTCAACATCATAAATCATAGAACAGTTCTTACTTAAGAATTACTCCAAAAATCATTCCATTGTTTTTTCAGTTGACTTTTCATTTATTTTATGAAAATTGAGCTTGCATTCATTTCATGCGTTTTTTTTTAATTTATTTTTTGCTTTAAGCTTGTTAGGTCTAACACATACATTATCTAGTACCCGAAAACTACACATCGAAAGATATTAATTTGATTGCTACGCATATTTTAAAATAATCACATAGTGATTTAACTATTCTAGCACCTCTTTTTAAAGCAGTAAACACAGATTAAGAAAAAGTTAAAACACTCTTAAGGGTTGTCAAGGGAGAAATGCCCTTTTAAAAATATGACACTTTATTTTATCTTACATAAAGATGACTTTATGGCTACAAATATCTAAATATTACCTTTATAAGGGGCTGTGGGAAATCTGCCTATATTTTGGAAAACAGGTAAGTACACCATGCTATTTATTACATATGCTGTGTATGTTATAGAAATGCATAAATTTTGTCCATTGTGGACTTGGTCACTGCTTCTGAGATGATTCACAAGCATAAAGATATAGAAGTACCATGAAACTTACTTTTGTCACCATAACCACCACAAAGTTTTTCTCATCAATTTTATATTCTTTGAGAGCAGTATCATCACTGAGGATTTTGCCTAATAATTCAGGGGAGAAAAATGTTACTTAAAGACATATTAAGCTTCTTCTTACCAAGAAACTACTCTCATTTTATTGGCAACATTAATTCTACCAAGTAAAACTTCTAAGAAAAACGTTAACAACCAGATAAGATAAATATAAACAGACATGTACTACTTTAAAAGCACAGATGTCTTACGAGAAGATGTTTAACATCTCCAGCATATAAAATCCCAATTAATTTGCTTTTTAATTTATTAACTAGCTGTATTTAAGATTTACTAGACAAAGAAATTTGAAGTAAGGCCTGAAACAGGGAGATCTTAAAGGCAAAGAAAATTAACCATTTCAATTGCCTAGTCATTCTTTGGGAAATAAGTATTTTCCCTGATAGAAGAAATGAACTTCTTCTTATTCTGAAATACCAAACACTTGATGAAGATGTTCCAACGTTGTACAAGCAAAATACTTATAAGCAAAACATGCCAAGTAGCAAACAAAACCTTTCAGAAAAACAGCACAATACACAAGAATGGGGAAAGTCTCTCAGAGGCTATGTTTAGGCTAAACAGACCCACCTGTTTTCAAAGTGCTGGGATTAAAAGCATGTGCCACCATGCCCAGCAAGAGGCTACCAATTCTATTTTCCTAGGTTATCAGTGATGCTAATTAAATTTGCAATTTCCTAGTCACACACTCTTGGGTACTTTCCTATTTGGGTCTCTTTTAATTTATCAATTTCAAAGTACTCTATATAATTTGTTCTTTTTTTTTTCTTAATACTACCACGAAGGTCTTTTGATGTATGAAATAAAACAAACTTTCATTCTTCTACTTTGGTAGTTTAGAAAGACATACTGATTTTCTTTGAAAGTAACATATCACCGGCGGTAGTGGCCCACGCCTTTAATCCCAGCACTTGGGAGGCAGAGGCAGGTGGATTTCTGAGTTCGAGGCCAGCCTGGTCTACAGAGTGAGTTCCAGGACAGCCAGGGCTACACAGAGAAACCCTGTCTCGAAAAACAAACAAACAAACAAACAAACAAACAACCCAAAACAAAACAAAAACAAAACAAAAAAGAAAGTAAGGTATCTCATGAGAATTAGTGAACTAGTACATACATCATTAATAGATTAAAAATAATGATGCTCGGTTTATGAATGGCACAGCAGTCAGTCACAATGCTCAGACTAAGGAACATCACTCCATGGAGCACGGAGGTAAATGTGTAAAGACTGAATATTAAACCGTAATTAAATACCTGTTTCCACTACTTTTATCTATGCAATCATGTTTCTGACAGAATCAATTTGAAATACTGTCTTTTCTAAGAAAACATTTTTTAAAACTAAAACAATGTCAAACAGGCAAGACATGGCAATTAATTTCAGAATTAAATTCCTACCTGCATAAATTAACTTCTGACCTGCTACCGGAAAGGCATCTTTACCCTTCTCAGATTCAATCTTCTCTTTCAATGCCTTTACCTGTAGGAAGTTAAAAATAATAAGAAAATTAAGCGTAAACAGACAAAAATTTACAATATACTGAAAACAGAATGCAAGATAAAGATTCTAGTATATTTTAATTAGTGTTTCAAGCACTTCGAAGAACTTGTCTTTCCAGTATTTTCCTCAAAGACTCTCCTTGACTCTCCTTGTATCATCACTAGGTGCCTCTGGCGTGAGCTTTATTTATTGTGCACCGTTACACTTATGCAGATCTAAAGCACCACAGACAAACATCTAACAGATTTATTTTTGACTCAATCACTTCAAAACAAAAATTTCAAACTTTAAAGATTTTTATTTCACAAAATTTATGAGTTTATTACTCAGATTAAAAAATGCCTTCTAGCCGGGCGGTGGCACACGCCTTTAATCCCAGCACTTGGGAGGCAGAGGCAGGTGGATTTCTGAGTTCGAGGCCAGCCTGGTCTACAGCGTGAGTTCCAGGACAACCAGAGCTACACAGAGAAACCCTGTCTCAAAAAAAAAAAAAAAAAAAAAAAAAAAAAAGCCTTCTAGCTGGGTGATGGTGGTAGTGGTGGGTGGCTATTACACAATAAAACCCTGTTTCGAAGAACAAAAAAAGAAATGCATTCTTGCCTTGCACGGTAGCATATGCTTTTAATCTCAGCTCTTTGGAGGCAGGTGGATCTTTAGGAGTTGGCGAGGTTTTTTTTTTTGGAGACAGGGTTTCTCTGTGTAGTCCTGGCTGTCCTGGAACTCACTCTGTAGACCAGGCTGGCCTCGAACTCAGAAATCTGCCTGCCTCTGCCTTCCAAGTGCTGGGATTAAAGGCGTGTGCCACCATTGCCTGGCTGAGTTGGCGAGTTTTATGTCAACTTTATGCCAATTTGACACAAGCTAGAATTATCTAAAAGGAGGGACTTTAATTGTCCCCCAGTGGGTCCCCCAACTACTGGGGAAAGGGCTGTGACCAAATTTGTTGCCTGTCCACGGATCTGGTTCCCCCAACTGAAGGGCCTTGTCTGGCCTCACTAGAAGATGCACCTAGTCCTGCAGTGACTGATATATCAGGGTGGGGTGATACAGGGGACCTGGAGGGAGGGGGCTGCAATTGGGATGTAAAGTGAATAAATTAATGAGGAAAAAAAGACTTTCTCAGTGAGTCACAAAGGAGAAAGAGCCCATTGTGGACCCATCCCTGGGCTAGTAGTCCTGGCTTCTATAAAAAACGACAGGAGCAAGCCAGTAAGTAGCATACCTCTGTGGACTTTGCATCAGCTCCTGCCTTCAAGTTTCTTACTGCCTGAGTTCCTATCCTGATTTCCTTTGATGATAAACTAAAATGTAAAAGTGTAAGCCAAAGAAACCCTTTCCTCCCCAACTTGCTTTTGTCATGGTGTTCCATCACAGCAATAAAAACCTTAAGACAGAGTTCAAGCCTGCTCTACATAGTGAGGGATACAGTGGAGTTACAAAATAAAGCCCTTCCTTTAGAGCGTGCACTGAAGTAAGCAAACACATATACAAGAACACAAGTGTATACAAGTGCAGTTGAAAACAAAAGCCTTTTAAAATAAGCATTCTAAGAAATAAAATATTTCAACTAAAATAAAATACATCAATGCTAAAGGCAATTCAGAAGACCAATGACATATGATGCCATTTACCCAGCAGTGTTTTATAAGC
Organism: Rhabdomys pumilio; assembly: GCA_030674055.1. Taxonomy (NCBI): domain Eukaryota; kingdom Metazoa; phylum Chordata; class Mammalia; order Rodentia; family Muridae; genus Rhabdomys; species Rhabdomys pumilio. The sequence goes on from JANHMN010000004.1 coordinate 84,926,244, forward strand.
CCATCACAAGGTAGTTGCAAGTTCAGCATAGGCTGAGAGCCACTGGGCCACTTAAATGTCTCTCAACAAGTGCCTCAGCCTCTCTCACCACCAGTTTCATCTATAAGGGAGGGCTGGAATGGATGACCTTGATGGCATTTCAATTCGTAAAACAATATGATAACAAGCTCATTATAAAGAATTAGAAAATGAGTCTAATTAACTCCTTGACCTGATCAGAAAGTAGAGAGGCTTATGACTTGAAAAGTCAGACATGGCTCTCCCTCCTATCTTAACGGAACTCTATTACTTTAAAGTCACATAAATAAAAGACCAGATCAACTGGAAAATTCCATTCTCTTCAATTTTCTAGATTATTGCTGTCTAGGCTAATGGTCTTGCGCTTTTTGTGAAAACTTAGATGAGAAAAAGAGATACAGAGTTTCTTTGTGGAATTTATTTTTATGTGTATGGTGCTTCACCTGCATGTATTATTATCTGTGCACCATGTGCATGCAGTACTTGCAGAGGCCAGAAGAAGGCACAAGAGTCCTTAGGGAACAGGAGTTAACAGATGGCTATGAACCACCAAGTGGATGCTGGGAATCTAATACCAGTCTTCTGGAAGACTAGCCAGAGTTCTTTACTGCTGAGTCATCTCTCCAGTCCTCTGTGTAACTGAAGGGATGTCATGGAGCTGGGCACAGAGGTAGACACCTGTAATATCAACACTCAAGGGAATCCTGCTTGAAGGAGATCTGGGTTACACAATCACAATAAGCCACAGGGATGTTTAGGCTACAAAGTCATAGTGAGCTACAGGCTAGCTTGGGCTACAGGCTAGCTTGGGCTACACGGCAAGACTGTTTCCCAAAATGAGTGAATGATGATGCTCTTTCCAAAATAAAAGAAGATTGGAGTGTTTAACTATACTAACACGTGCAACACTAAGATAATGGTATTTATCCACTCAGTTTTACAAGTGAGGAAGTGAAAATGCAAAGGTTAATTAAATTTTCTGTCCTATGACAACACACTACCTACTCTGGGTTAGCTGGAACCCAAAGTGGTTCCCTGTGACTCCAAGCTTTAGTGCATCTTAGAAACACTCTCAGTTGCCTGTGTCACATTCAGTTCCTTAAATACTATTCTGATGTAACCCAACACTCACAAAACTCTTGGTATACTATTTCCCACTATCCAAAACCTCAGAAAATCGTCTCAGCATCAATAAACTCATAAATTACAATCATTAGCCAATATACTTTCCCCGTGATATAAAACTTAAGTGTGTCACATTTTTTTCAGTCTACAACCTCTTTAACAACTTTGACCTATCTCTATGCTAAGTCATTACTTATTTTTATGAGAAAATGTATTTAATTTTCACTTTCCCCCACTGGCATATATCCATTGCACATGGTACTAGGTTACATGAGGACATTTCCACACAGGCATACAATGCACTTAGGGCAAATTCCCTCATCTCCTCCCTTTTGGGATACCTCTCTCCTCCTGCCTTTTTTTTTTTTTAAAGACAGTTTCACCTCTACTTTCATTCCATATATACACATGATTTACCTTCAACAAATTTAGAAACCACAAATGAGAGAAAACCTGTACTATTGGTATTTCTGAAACTGACTTAATTCACTTAAATACTATTATCACTATTATCTTTAGTTATATCCACTGTCATATGAACTATACAGCTGTTCTTTTATGGCTGACAAAAAAATCATTGGGTATGTATGTATATCAAATTTTCTTTTACACATTTCTCTGTTGACAGGCACCCCCTGATGACTCCCTAACTCAGCTTTTGTGAACAGTGCCACAGAAAATACTGAGCCAAGTATCTCTGTGATGTGTTGACATGGAATGCTTTGGGAAAATAGTCAGGCATGGTACCGCTAGCTCATATGGTAGACATCAAAAAAATTTGAGAACTGGCATTTAACATGCTGAATTACTTGCCCAAAGTCAGCTAAATGAGAAAGCAGAGAACAGCTGGCATGCTGCTGGATAGAGGGTTATTCTGAATGAAGCATATCCCACTAAGTTTGCTATGTAGTTGAATACTTGGTTCCCCAATGGTGATGCTGTCTGGGGAGGTATGAAACCTATCAGGCTGGGCAGTGGTGGCGCACGCCTTTAATCCCAGCACTTGGGAGGCAGAGGCAGGCGGATTTCTGAGTTGAGGCCAGCCTGGTCTACAGAGTGAGTTCCAGGACAGCCAAGGCTATACAGAGAAACCCTGTCTCGAAAAACAAAACAAAACAAAACAAAACAAAACAAAACAAAACAAAACAAAACAAAAAAAACAAAAAAAAAAAGAAAAGAAACCTATCAGAAGTATAACCTTGCTGGAGGAAGTATACCACTGGGACTGAGCTCTGAAGCACTACAGTCTAACTCCACTTCTTGATTTCCCCCTCTGCTTCCTGTGTGTGGATGAAAATGCACAAAATGAAATGAACTGCTAGCTCCCTGCTCCAGACCCCTTGCATGGATACCATGTCTTCCCAGCTTTTGCCTCTGGAACCATGAGCTAAAATAAACCCTTTCTAAAGTTGCTTTTGGTAATGGTGTTTATCACAGCAACAGAAAAGTAACTAATACAGATGTGAAATTTCCTCCCAAACACATTTATAGATTCTATTTGCAAGTATAATTATTCCACAAATGAATTACAAATTAAATGTGTCACTGAGTGAACCCAGTTTATAAAATAGTACATAGTGCTTTTGAGCTAGTGAGTGATCAGATATCACATGCTGAAAATTATATTGCTTTATATTATTATATAATATTATACAGCAGTGTGAAAGAAAGGAAACAGGAAAATGGTAAAACAAAGCAGGAATCTTATTCACGACAGGTTATGCTGAGTGAGGAGGAAATAAGACAAGATTAACATGGATAGTCACTGAACAAAAACAATTTTAAAAACTTTTGATTTTTGTACATATGCATGTGTCTATTACGAGTGTGAAATCCACAAGCTGACATTGAACATCTTGTTCAGTTATGATCTACCTTACATACCGAGGCAGGTTGCTTAAAGATGTGGCTAATCTAGCCAGCTAGCTCCTGGGATTCCTTTATCTCCACCTCCTGAGTTAGTATGAAAGGTTAGTGTTACTTGCCTGGTGTTTACATGAGTGATGGAGGTGCCAAAGATGGTCCTCACGCTTCTGTTATAAGCACTGTTATGTCAACTTGGCACAAGAGTCATCAAAGACAAAGAAACCTCAACGGAGAAAATGCCTCCTTAAGACTGAGCTGTAGGTGCTGAGCAGTGGTGGCACACGCCTTTAATCCTAGCACTGGGAGGCAGAGGCAGAGGCAGGCAGATTTTTGAGTTCAGACCAGCCTGGTCTACAGAGTGAGTTCCAGGACAAAAAAAAAAAAAAGACAACCTAGTTCAAACTTTATTTTTAATCCTGCAAATAAAAAAGGGGAAAAAAAAAAAAAAAAAAAAAAAAAGACTGAGCTGTAGGCACCATTTTCTTAATTAGTGATTCACTAGGGAGAGACCAGACAGTTGGGGATGTGTGCTATCCCTGGCTGGTGGTTCTGGGTTCTCTAAGAAAGCAAGCTAAGTCAATAAACTAAAGGATACTCCTCCATGGAGTTTGTTCAGCTCCTGTCTCCAGGTCTCTGTCCAGACTTCCTTGAAAGATAAACATTGGTGTGGAAAAGTAAGTCAATAAACCCTTTCTTCCCCAAGCTACCTTTTGTCATGATATTTCATCACAGCTATGACAGCCCTAACAGATAACCCTAAGACTAACTCTTAACCCATTGAGTCTTCTCATTAGCCCAAGAAACAATAGTTTTATTGCTCATAAACACAGTATTTTTAAAACATCAGAGCGATGTATTTTATTTTAAAGGTCTAAACAACAAACCACTTTCTAATTGTGTATATCAAAGGAAGAACCAACAGAAACCCTTGTGAACTACAACAAAAATACGTACATTAGACTAAAAGGGGGGCTTAATTATTTACTGCTATATGACATGCTTGAAAGACATCAAAACTATGATTAAAAGACATCAAAAGTCTAACAGTGAGAGTTCTAGGCACAAATATACCATTTGGCTAAAGAACGGAGTACCACTAAATGCATTCATTATTAAACAAAAAAACCCCTGATCATCTGAGCATGCAACTCAAACAGGAAAAAGAAATGCAAAGGAAATAAAAAAGCAGTATGATATCGTCTTGCACCTGCAGTAAAACAGTGAAATGACAGGAGCAGACATATTTGGGTAACTAGTGGTGAACCCGCCTTGTGTCAGTCAAGGAAGAGCAAGCTTCACAATGTGGCTGCCATTTACATATGTAGGTAGCAGATTACAAGAGCCAAAAATGACTGAAATACTTGTTTCTAGTCTCAGAGAAAAAGTGTACCCACTATATACATAACATTTACACTACACTGGGTATCCAAGTAACCCAGACAAGATTTACAATACAAGGATAATGGGAAACTTGCTTAGGGCTAAGGAGTGCTCTGGAACTGTCTGCATAAAACAGGATAGGATGCAATCAATTACTTCTCACCTACATTACACCTCCCTGAGATGTGCTAGCTGGATGCCTGTCACCATGTTCTGGAAAAACCAAGCAGCCCAGAAGACATTTGTATGGGATAAGAGAAAGAAGTTTTCTGGTCAACAGCAGCCACTTGAGGGAGACACATACAACACTGGTCATATAAAAGTTATTTGTGAACATCCTGTTAATACTTACAATCACTGATGCAGACATTCTAAAAGCAATGTTCACTGAAGCAGTAATTCAACTCAAATGAAATACATTATCTTTCCAAGGCAGACATATACATTTTTAACAATACAACCGGAAAACAAACTTAAACACTCATCAAGTTGGGACAGTAATTATTGCACAAATACTCATTTTAATACTGTGCATTATCAGTGAGTGAATGAAATATTTACAAAATCATGAAAGGAAAAAACCTAGTGGCTGTACAATTTATTTTTGAAAATAAACCTTTTAAGGCAGAGTCTAAAGAGGTTACTCAAATAAGGACAAAGCTTCCACTTTATTATAACAAGCCTAGGCTACTTAACTAACTAAAGAGAAAACTAAAACTAGAGTTTGAAATAAGATGTTTTTATCACTCATCAACACTTTTATTAGCAATATACAAGAAAATTGCATTTTTAATTAAAAAAGACCAAGTAGGCAAAGGGGACAACTACCATTGTATAATCTAAATTAAAAATTAAAATAGCAGTCTGGGAAGATGGCTCAAAGTAAAAGCACAAGCAAGCAAGGCAACCTGAATTCAAACCTGACAACATGAACTTGGATTCCTGAAATGCACCTTGTTATCCCAGTATATCTACAAAAAGGGAGAAAGGAAACTATATACGCATGCACACACGAGAGTACTCACAGGCTAACCTGAGTGAAATACATCTGCAAACAGTAGGAGACCCTGCCCCTGGGACAGAAAGATGGTTCAGCAAGTAAAGGTGCTGTGGTCAACCCTAAGGTCGTGGCTTAGATCTCTGAGCCTCAGAAGGTAAGAAAAAGTTATCCACTGATCCTCAATATACACCATAGCATGTTCATGCTGTCCAACACACACACACACACACACACACACACACACACACACACAGAGAGAGAGAGAGAGAGAGAGAGAGAGAGAGAGAGAGAGAGAAAGAAAGAGAGAGAGAGAGAGAGAAAGAGAGAGAAAGAGAGAGAGAGAGAGAGAGAGAGAGAAAGGGAGGGGGAGAGAGATTTCTAAAGTCAAATATGTTTACAAAGGACTTCAGATTTACCCAAATTTCTTTGGGTAATATTCCTGGCATCTAAAAAACCTGATATAGGCACCGAGGAGCATTTTCTAATTTTCTCTTCTAAGGCAGATTCTGGATAATTATAGAAGCAAAACTGATTATCAGGCTTTTACTGCTGGGCAGCGGGGGTACACAACTTTAATACCAGCACTTGGGAGGCAGACGCAACTAGATCTCTGAGTTTGAGGTCAGCCTGGTCTACAGACTGAGTTCCAGAACAACCAGGGCTACACAAAGAAACTGGTGTGTGTGGGTGTGGGTGGGTGGGTAGAGTGGGGTCTACCAAGTACATAATGAAATCAGGAAAATTGCACCACTAAACTCAAGTGAGAAGATACAGTAAACAAAGGCAACCAATCCTCAGGCTATATAGAAGGTTCTGCTACCAAGTAGGGCAACCTAAAGTTCGATCCCCGGGACCCACAAGGGGAAAATAGGAAACAATTCCCATAGGCTGCCTTCTGACCTCCACATGAAGCTTTGGTATTTGTAGACAAATAAATAAATGTAATTATTTTAAAAGGCAATCTTCACTGGTATTATTACCCAAAGGCTATTAGTTTAAACCAGGAATCTATTGTTTTTCCCACAAAAACTATGTAAAATGTTTCTAAGCCAACCTATACACATCAATTTAACTGCTTTTAAAATGCATTCCAGATATTATTATCTTAACAAGATCAAAGCAGATAGAAACGAAAGTGTGAAAGGTGAATCTGACACTATCTAGAGCTTTTAAAGTTTCTAGAAGAGTAACAATAATCCATTTTATTGTGTGGGTAAGGGGAACCTGCCTGCTTACTCAATCAAAGCAAGGGATGAGAAATAGTCTTACTCATTGTTGAGCATTCAAGATTTGATCATATACAGTCATTTGCAGATCTACCTCCACTGCCTGAATGAGCTTATGTGATGTCTAAAGAATTTACAGAATTCATTCAGAAGTGAGACTGGCTTCACTGCCCAGGTGTTTATAAGGAACAGATGGCACAGCATCATCTGGCAGGACGCACTCTGCTATAGCACATTTCTTTAAAAAGCAAATTTCATACATTACCTATCAAAAGGGAGGGAGAGGGTGGATTGATGGATGGATGAATAAATAAAATCTAATTTTCAAGTCGAAATGAAAATGGGGTTTTATTTTAAAAACAGCACAATTTCTTCCACAATTCACTATATACTTTTATGTACCAAATTACCTGATTTTTCACATCAACTTTATTTAAAGCAAGCAGGTAATTTCTAAGATATTCCCTTTCTAAAGCAAAGAGATTTTAAAGACACTGAACCTGAGGACAAAAGACAAGTGGGCACATGGAGAGCAGGGTGAGAGCCACTTCCCGACCAACACTGTCTAGACACTGGGAAGAGAGCAAGACACAGGAAAGACTGAAACCAAACCAATGTTCTTTGAGTTTTGCTATAAGGTGGAACCAAGAAACAAAACCATAGCTCAATAGGGATGCAAAGAGGAGGGTTTTATTAATATGGGGGTGTTGGGGTCAAGTATAAAGTGTTCCTAGCAGGTTCATGTGTTAAAAATCAGTCTGCTACTAGTAGCACTATTTGGGGAGATTCTGGAAACTTTCAGTGAGGAAGTAAGTCAGTAGGGGCAGTCCTAAGTCTAACCTGTAATTTCTATTCTCTGCTTCCTGATTCCATGAGGTGAACAGCTTCCTCCTCAACTAGCTCCAAGTGCCATGATGTTCTACCCAAGTACATGAGGCCAAGCAACTGTGGGATGAACCCTCCGAAACCATGAAGGAAATATATCACTGCTCTCTTATGTCACTCTTTTGGATATATTTAGTCACAGCTACACAAGGTGTCTAATATAGGTAGTAATATAGGTTGGTAGGGGAGATAGGTAGAATAAAAAAATACAAGGACTAGTCTTACAAGGTATCTCCATAATAGACAGGCATGAATCTGAGACAATTCCATGAAGCAAAGTATTTGACTGACTGCACTAGCACAAGTAGAAATATCAAGGTGAATTTTACAGCTTCCAAGGTTTCCCAACTGAAAACAGCAGTGCAGGAATGGGACCCTGCTGCCAAGCACTGTTGACATCAAATTCTAAGTACACATTATTTCAGACTCACAGAATCTTCAAGTCTTCAAAAAGGCTATCTATCTTGTAACACTTTCCACACTGTGATGAAGACACAGTTCTGGTTGGGTAACCTGCCCAAGGTCACCAATCAGCTATCTGGGCAGGACTGACTAAGGCAATCTGGCTTCAGGCATGCTATGCTGAATCTTCCAAGCATGTGAGTATAACCACTGACCCTACTACTCTCAAGAGGCAAATGTATAAGTGACAAGAAACGACAGGCAGTGAAAGAAAAATAGTTATCAAATACTTTAAAAAAAAAAAATTCCAACAGAATTGGAATCAGAAAATAAACAGTGGAAAGCTAAAATACATTACTGAGTGTGTTATTTTAAATGAGAAATGCCCCATTGGCTCACATATTTGAACACTTGGTCCCCAGCTGGTGGCAGTTTGTGGAGGTTATGGAACTTTTAGGAAGTAGAACCTTGAGGAGGAAGTACATATCTGGGGATGGGCTTTAAGAGTTTATAGACTCTGGCTTGAGAAATGGCTCTACAGTTAGGAGCACTGACTGCTCTTCCAGAGGTCCTGAGTTCAATTCCCAGCAACCACATGGTGGCTCACCACCATCTGTAATGGGATCTGATGCCCTCAGAGCAATAGTGTACTCATATATAACATAAATAAGTAAGTCTTTTTTTAAAACAAACAAACAAAAAAAAGTTTACAGCTTCCACCAGTCTTGATGGCACATAGCTTTAACCCCAGCACTTGGGAAGCAAGGTAGAGGCAGGCCAGTCTCTTTGGGTTGAAAGTCAACCTGGTCTACAAAGGAAGTTTCAGGACAGCCAAGGCTGTTATACAGAGAACCACAGTGTCAAACAAAACAAAACAAACAACAAAAAACAAACGACAACAACAAAGTTTATATCCTCACTCCAGTTCCAGTTCACGTTCAGTTTCTTGCGAGTATATAAACTTTCATTTTCCTGCTCTGGCCTTCTGCTGCTGTCTCTGTGGCCAGTATGAATTCTCCCTCTAGAAACATAAGTCAAATACACTTTCTTCCATAAGCTGCTCTTGGTCATGAGTGTCTCGTCACAGCAGCAGAAAGTAACTAATACACTGGAGTTGGGGAAATGAGTTACCAGTAATACTGAGAGCTAACGTCTAATAATGGAGTGACGCTGAGACAGAATAAAAGGCAAGACCATCTTTCATAGATAATGAAACTAAGGTCATTTACTTTTCTCTCCTTTTTAAGACATTAATCGCATTTTTTAGCAATATGTTCCTTTTTAAACAATAAATCCTTCAAGGTTATGATAAGTACTATGCTCAAGTTCTTATTTTTAAAACCACAAATAAGAAAAAATATAATGAACACTACCTGCCATAGCTACTATCCTCCTTCCTCATATATGCATTCACTTCAATCCAGCTTCTGGCTCCATTTCTACTAGGATACTGCCCATGGGTCAATAATGACCTATAAGCCGCCCAAACTACCAGGTTTTTAACCCTTTTCATCTCTGAAGCATCAGATATAACTGATCCCCTATTTTTCTTGAAAGTCTCCTGTGATTATCCCTGTCTCAAAGACTGCTCCTTGACTGGCCTTTGCTCCTGTACACATGCGAGCATCTCCGGATCCTATTCCATGCCCATGCTACTGCTATGCGCAGCATCTCTACCAGAGGTACAGTTAACAACCTACACACGTTAAGTGACGACAAAGTATAACTTAATGATACTGCTCACAGACCGTATCCACACACATGAACTAAAGGAAGGAGTATACTATTTTCACATCTCCATGTAATCTCCCACCTAACAGTCTCTGTAATCCAGACTCAATAGTAATGTTCCTACTCCAAACCCCAATTCTGTTTTCAGGCTTCCACATCCCTGGGAATACAAGTATTCACAAATTGACATTATCAAATTAACAATGCTAACCCAACAAAAAAATTTTTAAAATTCTACTTTGCAAAAATATATCTCAATTCCATATCCAATCCTGGCCAAAGGCTTAATCGCTTAAAATTATTGCACAAGTCCTACCTAACCTCCATGCTTTCTTGTCCATTCCCCCCAAACAAGAACAGGTACCCTTTAGTTAAAAGATCATAAATAAGTTAGGCAGATGGCTCATGACTATAATCCCAGAATTCAGGTAGAATAAGACTGCCACAGGCTTGAGGGCAGCCTAAACTAGAGTAGGATATGGGCTCAGAGAGAGAGAGAGTGAGGGAGAGGTAGAGAGAGGGAGAGGGAGAGGGAGCATAAATAATGTTATAAAAGATTTCTCACCTATCTTTGAGAAATTCTACCTTTTAACAACTTACATGCCCCAAGCCCTGACTAACTCTAAGCTCCACATGTCAATCTAGAAATACTGGCCTTACAGATTCCCCCAAAATACTGTTCAAGTCCTAAGGTCTGTGCTGTAAAGGTTCCCCACAGAAAAGACGCCTTACCTTGCTATGTGCTACATGTTCAGACCTCAGCTGTACTCTCTAGAAAAGCCTTTCTGGACTCTAAAGTGCCATCGTCACGGACTATCACACCATCTCACCTTATTTCAGTTTCTACACAAGCACTTACCATTAAGTGATTGTCTTTGATCAGCCTATTCTTAAGAGGTTTTTAAAAATATGTGTTTAGCCTGCGTGTATGTCTGGGAGGTGTTAGAATCTCTGGAACTGGAGTTATACACATGGGTGCTGGGATTTGAACCGCTACAAGAGGAGCCAGCACTCTTAACCCCTGAGCCATCTCTGAATACATTTACTATTTTGTGCCATTTACTTGGTTGGCCATTACCATGTAGTGTTTTCTTCATTAAATTTAAAGCTCGAAGCTTTAAACATTAAGAAACAAAATGAGACGCCAGGCGGTGGTGGCACACGCCTTTAATCCCAGCACTTGGGAGGCAGAGGCAGGCGGATTTCTGAGTTCGAGGCCAGCCTGGTCTACAGAGTGAGTTCCAGGACAGCCAGGGCTACACAGAGAAACCCTGTCTCAAAAAAACCAAAAAACCAACCAAGAAAGAAAGAAAGAAAGAAAGAAAGAAAGAAAGAAAGAAAGAAAGAAAGGAGAGCTCAGGAGTTAAGAGCACTGGCTGCTCTTGTAGAGTTTCAAATCCCAGTACCAACAACTAACAAGTCCTTAATGCCAGTCCAGGGGGATCTGATGCCCTCTTCTGGCCTCCACAGGCACTATACATATGTGGCAAGTATAGGAAAAACACCCAAGCACAAAATATAATCTACTTTTATCTTTAAATCTTACCACTTTAAAAAGCAGAGAGACAAACTTTCAGCTTTCAAAACACAAGAGCAAACAAAACATGCCCTTGCCCTTTAGCCACTGAGCCTCAACTGGGTGATAAAGCCCCCCCCAACCCCAAACCATTGCTTCTATGTCCCTATGCTCAGGGCCTCCAGCAGAGCTACCTCAGCACCCCACAGGTCCAGCAATGACACTCTAGAGCTGCCTGCCTTTAGCTCTCAATCCTTTCTCACTATGCTCATGTGTATGGCAGGCTTTAAAGAGTTTCTTCACAAGGTAGCTTAAGTCACTTAACTTCCTCAGTCCCTTCTAAGGCAAAACTAGTCAAAGGTAAACCTTAAATGACAAAATGTAAGTTTTCCAAAGATTAAGTCTGTAAATTGCAGGCATTTCTAAAATCCTAATTTAAAATCTACTTTAAAACATATCATTCATTCATTTAATCACTCATGGGAGTGGGGATCCCCCAAGTACGACAGTGCCCAAACCAGTGAATGAGTCAGAAGACAATCTTTCTGGACTCAGTTCTCTTCCACCATGCAAGTCCAGAGAACTGAATTTAAGTTATCAGGCTTAGTGACATGAACTTTTAACTGCTGATTCACTTACAAATTCCCAAACTGATTTACATCTAAAATCCCTGGTTACTTTTTATAACAAATTAGAAAGTATTTTGTGCCATCTACTTTTTATTTTTACTGGAATTCTAACGCACTACATCTAAAAAAATTATCAATTAACCTCTACTGGGTAGTGGCCACAGCTTTAACCCCTACACAGAGGAAGCAGAGGTAGGTGGCTTTCTGTGAATCCCAGGTCAGTAGGACGACACAGTGAAACCTTGTCTCGAATGAATGAAAAAGTATATGTGTGTGTTTATACCCTAATCAAACTCACTATAGATGTAAATAAAGGGGCTGCGGTCCAAGTGCCGGTACAAAGCTTCTCTATGTGTGCATGAAGCCCAAAGTGGGGATTCCCAGAAACGTGAATAGGGAGGCATGGAATATGGAATCAAAACATTTCACAATACTGGATTTTATATTATATTAATAGCAACAAATTACATTTGTTCTAGTAACTAAAGTTGAGGAAGTCACTAACATTTTACCAAACATGAATTTCTAAAAATGTAAAATATCACACATCCCTCACCCCGTACATAAACCTGTAAACAGTAAGTGCAGCTAGGAAGTACTAGTTGCAAAGGTAAGAGCAGACATGTCGATGGCCTAAAGTGAAGCACAAATTTTACACGGATATATATCTATAGATATGTATATATCTATAGATATATATACACACACACACACATACATACATATATATACATATCTCAGTAATGTGAAGTTACTACACAACTCCAACACACTCACATATTAAAGACATAGAGCAAGACCATGTTCCTCCATGTTTCAGTGGTTCTGGGATAAATTAATAAATAGAAGTCCAAAGAGTTACCATGATTCATCTCATCATTTATCACCTACAATGAGCCGAATGCCAAGGAGGAGGCATTTTACATACCACCATTAAAGAGATGACTGTGTTACTCCTTTTCAAGGTGCTGGAGATGAACATGTGTCTGCCATCCCAGCCTTGCACTCTTTTCTCTCAGTACTCTTCAGTACTCTCCAAGTAGTAAAAGAAAATGGTGGCCCACGCCTTTAATCCCAGCACTTAGGAGGCAGAGGCAGGCCGATCTCTGAGTCTGAGGCCAGCCAGGGATACAAAGAGAAACCCTGTCTCAAAAACCTAAAGAAAAAAGTAAGGAAGGCAGGCAGGCAGGCAGGCAAGAAAGAGGGGCAGAGGAAGGAATTAGAGTCTACTGGGACTCTGTCCACTAAATGTTAACAACTGCTTCTAAGAAGACTGCAGAGCTCTCATGTCAGTGTTTTTTTTCTATACCTTCAAGAATTATTGCAGATGTCTGGAAATTAAATAACTTCTTATAAAATCAATTTGTGCCACAATTTCAAAAAGGTCGAAAATTCTTGGCTTCTTATTGAAGGAGGCTTTGGAATATTAGATGAGATAGGTAGAACAGAATACTGTGTCTTCACACAAACTTATATTAATTACATAGTAGGCATCATTTAGGAACCAACTAAATGCCATTTAATCCTCACCATCTCAGCTGGTACTGATTCCACTTCAGAAAATCAAACGGTAATTTGTCCACGTCGTAGTAACCGAGTTAGAGACACAAATAGAATTCAGGTCTCGGGTCTATTTAATTAACACCACGTCATGGTTCTTCAACCAAAATTCAATCACAAATTCAATCAGTCATTTAAAAAAGTTAAGGGAAAAACCCCACAAATATGCAGTAATCTGCTGGCTGACAATCTTAACATAGCGTCACAATTTCACGTGAGGAAATTTACACGCATGGCATGTTTTAGATTCCTGACATAAAGTTGTGTTAAAGTTAATATAGATCTTTTTACAGGCAAAACTGGAGAACACAGCATTAGAATTTATCACGTGAATTAGTTAAGTGTAGTCGGTTTTAACTGTAGAACACCAAGTTTTTATAATTTTTTTTCCCTCCCTTCAAATACTACTATTCTGGGAGTCCGAGGAGCGTTCAGGTTCCCAGGACGACGGAGAGAATCTCATTTAAATCCGGATCTGAAGGTTTCTAATGCAAAATTCTTCACCACCAACGTGGCCTCAGGGCGTAATCCACCTGTGGGTGTGGGTTCGGTGGCTGCGAGGGAAGGATCGTAAAAACTATCCAAAATAGACACAAATAAAAGGGTTCCTTCTGAGAAGCAAAAAATTCATTTTTCCCCACCATCTCTCCTGGCTGAAAACAAAACTAGGCGCATTTAAGGTCCATCGTCTTGGGTAATCGGTCCCTAGACTTCTGCACCTAGCCAGGTCGTAGGAGGGTGGTGGCGACGCCTGGGTCTCCCTCCCCCACCTGTGCACTTCAGGCCAGGCTCCAGCGCCCAGGCCGCCAGGCCTCCCCTCCCCCTCCGTCCCCACGACCACGCGCTCCGGGCCGCGGCCTCTGGTGCCCGCGAGGGCCGGTGCTGCTCCACGCCATCTGCCCCTAAGGCCTTCCTCGTTGTCGGCCCACAAAGCCGGCGGTGACCTGACGCCCCTCTGGGGCCCTCCCGCGCCGCCCTGACCCGGGCCCGCGCTCCCCTAACCCTGCGACGCATACCGTCTCCTCCGGGTCGATGTCGATCTTGAAGGTCTGCTGCTGAAGGGTCTTCAGGGTGACCTGCATGGTGTCTAAGCCGGGGCCTGGCCGCCCCGGGGTGGCCGCGATCCTCGCGCTCTCGGGAGGAAGGCGGTGGGGGTGGGGGCTTGTCACATTCGCCCGGAGTCGCGCTCACCTCGGGCCCCGAGTCCCCCGGCCGCGCCGCCGCTCCCGCGGCTTTTCCCACAAGCTCGACCCGCGGTGCTTCCTCACGCGCTAGCCACCGGGCCCGCAGGAGGCGCGAGGGACTCCCCGAGAGACGCAGAGAATCCGCTACCTCACCACAGGATGGTGGCCGCCATCACCGTGACTCGCCGAGACGTACCCCCTCCCCCACCAGAAAAAACCCGGAGGATGGGGCCAGACTCGGACGATCTGAGCAGGCGCAGGGTGCGGAGACGCTGTGCGCAGGCGTGAACAGGAACTCCGCCCGGGAATAGGAGGCGGGGCGGTGGGTGGTGCTGGAATCTCGGCGGCGCGTCGCCGGCGTGCGCAGGCGCACTTCGCAGGCAGCGGCGCTCGCGGCGGCCTGATCGGGTCCGCCCACCTACAGTCGCTCCGCCTACGGCCAGGCTCCGCCTAGCGGTGCGAGTTGCGCAACCCGTAGCCGGGAAACGGCTACGTGGAGACCTGTCTTAGTAGCTGCGGAGCAGAGAGCACGGAACCTAGAGGGCGGTGGAACCGGCGAAGCCTTAGTGGAAGGGTTGTCTGGGGTCCGAGCCGGTCGAGCTTGTGTAATGCCGGTTGCTTCCCTGATTCTGAGACAGACTCCAGCAATGGATTGCTTGCTTGCTAGTCTTGCGTTCTCTCACCAGCCTTGGGACCTCCCACCTGTAAAGAAAGGCGGATTTAAGAAGGAGGCCTAGTGTGTCCCGCCTGTCACTCCTTCGCTTTTTACTGTCCCAGTTGAGGGGTTGGTGGTAGATATTAGGCAGTTGCCCTTATTCTCACCTCAAGTGCTACTTTCCTTTACATTTGGCCCCTTCTAATTTTCGCTCAAGTGTCGCCTTCTTGAACTCTATCCTGCCTACCCGACTTAAAGTATCGGCTTCTTCGAATCCCATTATCAAGCTCCACTTGTCTGAGTAGCATTTATCACCTTCTGAGTACTGTACAATGTGTGTATTTAGCATGTGTGTCTTCTCTTACTTTACTAATCCCCCAGACTGAAGCTACACAAAGGCATTTTGTTTTGCCCACGGTGTACCCTCAAAGCCTACAAAATAAGCCTAGCATGTTGTAGGTAGAAGGAAAATATTAGAAGAATGGGTGAACGTGCTTCTAGTTCCTTGGCAGTTAAGGGTGAGAAGTCACACAGCTAGTTGGTGGTTAGAAAGAGTGGGATAATGCATGTATGTTTTAGTGTCAGAAACACAGAGTTAAGTGCTTGGCTGTAGCAGTATGTCTACACAGAGATTAGACCAGAGTGCAGAGGTGTCAGTAAATAAGCACCCAGCCACCAGAATAGTGACACCGTAGGTGCTTGTCTGTATGCAGCCTCTTAATAGTGTAGTGACCCCTGTTAGACATAAAAAGTGAGAATAAAAAACAGTTACTACCATCAGACCACAGTGAGGACAATTATAACCTTCCTCTCTGAGCCAGCACCGTCAATGATTACAGTATCACTATTTAGATTTTCATGGTTCCAGAAACTAGGATATAATTTTGTCATAGAACTTTCCCTAACCAAGATTCCTCTCCACTAACAAGGTATGTCCCTGCACTATGATACATATTGAATTCTCTGCCTTCTCTCTTCCTGTGGAGCTAGTCTTAGTCACCAGGTATTCTCAACTTTTGCTCTGAAAAACTGGCAGCTGGGATCTCTTCCTTTAGCTGTAGGGTCAGCCAAAGGCAAAAGCAGTATGACTGTTTCCAGTGTGACCAGACACTGGAAAAAAAAAAATGTGGGCAAAGGTAGCAACTGACTTCCTTATCCCTTCAAACCATTTCTCTCCTACTCTTCCCTAATTCATGACATCTCCATCTCTCAGGTACTCAAATCAAAACATAATCATCATCCTTAAGTCCCTTTCTTCCCTAACTTCTGCTGCCTGGCCACCACATCCAACCCAGTGTTAAATCTTATCAATTTTACTCTCCAATCTGTACCCTCAAGTTCAGCGATTTTCCCCCCATGACTTCTATGTGGACACCCATCATCAGTTGCTCCTGAGGTGTCTTCAAATACAATCCCCACCCCAACAACAGTCCAGCAGCCAAAGCACCCAATTTGTTAAACTGGGGGTTTTAGTTTTGATTTTGTTTCTATATAGCCTAAGCTGAACTGAAACTTGCAATAAATTCTCCTGTGTCAGCCCTCTTGAGTGCTGAGATTACAGGTGTGCACCACTATATCAAAGTTGTCTTTTGAAAACATAAATCAAACCATGTCACATTCTTAATATTTGTGTTTTACTTCCATATGACAAAATGTCACAGTGATCAACGGAGGAGGAAAGATCTCCTTTAGCTCCTGGTTCCAGAGGTCTTAGTCCGTGGATGCTTGCTTATGTTTTGGGTCTATGGCCACACAGTATGTTGCATTGGGAGGGCGTGGCCTTGGAGCTGCTTGCTTTATGGTACACAGAAGCTAAGAGAGGGAAGAAATTGGTGTCTCCTATTCCCTTTAAGCATACAGCCCCAGCAACTTCCACCTCATACAGCTCTACTGGCTGGCAGCCTAACCTTCACCACATAAGTCTTTGTGAGACATTTAAGAGCCAAATGCTAACAATACCTAGTTGTATATTAAAATAAAATGCAAACTCTCCCTGGCCTTCAAGAGCCCTCATCATCTGACTCTTGTCAAATCCTCTGAGCTTGTGTCTTTCTTTCTGTCTCCCTCCTATTCACTGCTATCCTCTGGACCATCTTTCTTTCATCTCTCAAACATCTGGTTTTGTCCTCTGTACATGAGGTTTCTTCAGCCTGAAACTCTATCTTTCCCAATAGTTAAATGGCTATTTTTCATTTTTTGGATTCTTCTCTAGTTGTTGTCATTAGTTCTTTTCTTAAGAGTTTTATTTTTAGGCTAGGTGAGGGCCTTTAATCCCAGCACTTGGGAACAAAGGCAGGCAGATCTCTGAGTTCTGGGAGGCCAGCCAGGTCTACAAAGAGAGTTCTAGGACAGCCAGGGCTACACAGAGAGACCCTGTCTATAATAAATAAATAAATAAATAAATAAATAAATAAATAAATAAAACAAATAAATGTTTATTTGTAAGAAGTAGATGCCACATGTGTGTGGGTGACTTCAGAGTCTGGAAGAGGGTGACAGATCTCATGGAGCTGGTGTGACAAGCCATTGTGAAGTGCCCAACATGGATGCTGGGAACTAAACCCATGTCCTCTGGAAGAGTAGCAAATGCTCTTGCCTGCTGAGCCATCTCTGTAGCTCCTTGCTGTGTTTGAGAGAAACTCTGGAGCCAGGCTAGTGGCTGCGATGCTCATACATCACTCAGCAGCCTAAGTGGTGTACTGGGAAATCTTTTGTATGAATAGAGTAATTTTTTTGATTTCTAGAAAAACTACATATTACTGTTCTCCAAAACTTCTGAAGAGAAGCTGCGTCTAGTTGTGAGGGTAAAGTCAGGAAAGGGATCTGTGTCTGCAGAGAGTAGCTGATTAGAGTCTCAGTACTGTGCAGAAACTGGAATGGTACAGGTCCAGAGACTAGTTACCTTATATCAGCTCTAGCCCTCCAGAACAGCTTCTCTTTCCCCCTCTGTGTTCTTACTAACACCTTGGAACAAATAAAAGCCTTTTAGAATCTATTGACTTAGGAGGCAACTAGCATATCCCAATCAAAAAAACTAAGAAAGCCTTCAGACAGTGTGTGACACCTATAGATGAGCTTTCCCATCTCACCGTCCCTTCCTCTGGATGTAGCCACCAATATATCTTAAACTTCCCATGGTTTATGACTTTTTCAGTTCTGTAAAAGTATAAACACTTCATAAAACTGCTTCTATGGTGGAACATGGAATTTGGAGTAACCTAACTCTGTGTTGCTGGGCCACGGTCACTCGGAATCACTCCAGAATAAATTTATCTCTTATTCCCTATAAGATGAGATCTGTGGAATTCATGTGGGCATTACACATACCTACTATCGACCCAACAGCACAGGTTGAATGCACTGTTTGGGTCCTTGTAGGGTGTAGTGCCTAAGCCCAGAGTACCATAGTTCACGTGCCAGATAATAAAATGCCATCTTTATGCATAACAGAAAAGCTGTTAAGAGGAGGTATCTGCAAGCATTCTACCACTGAACTATATAACTGTACCCCAAGATGACTTCCTAAGTGTCTTAACAATAGCACTATCAGATCTGAAGAGGTTTGGTAGTGGTAATATTTAAAACAATTTAAAAGACTAAGTGAAATGATTGGTACACTTCTTTTTATCTAAGCTACTTTAGTAAAGATTATAAGATGGTTTATGAAGTACACTGTACAAGTCAACAGGCTGAAAAGATAAAAACGTAGGTTGGAAGAGAAACTCTCACTCTACATGTCACAGGAAGCTTAGGCTTGTGTTTTTACTGTGAACTGTTCATAATCTTGTTTGTAGGGATTTAATTCTTAGCCAGCAGGATGAGGCACTACTCTCTCTTCCAAGTCCCTCTTTTTTTCTCTGCCTTTTAGTACTAGGATGAAAGTGTCAGACTTGAAAAAATTCTTTCCCGCCAGGCGGTGGTGGCGGTGGTGGCGCACGCCTTTAATCCCAGCACTTGGGAGGCAGAGGCAGGTGGATTTCTGAGTTCGAGGTCAGCCTGGTCTACAGAGTGAGTGCCAGGACAGCCAGGGCTACACAGAGAAACCCTGTCTCGAAGAAAAAAAAAAAAAAAAAGAAAAAATTCTTTCCCTCAACAATTTTTGAGTCCTCTCCTCTCCTCTCCTCTCCTCTCCTCTCCTCTCCTCTCCTCTCCTCTCCTCTCCTCTCCTCTCCTCTCCCCTCCCCTCCCCTCCCCTCCTCTCCTCTCCTCTCCTCTTCCCTCCCTCTTCCTCTCTTCTCTTCTCTTCTCTTCTCTTTCCTTCTTCTTCCTCCTCATCCTTCTTCCTCCTCTCTCTCTCTCTCTCTCTCTCTCTCTCTCTCTCTCTCTCTCTTTCTCTCTCTCTCTCTCTCCTCCCATTCTCTCTGAGATAGGATTTCTTTGTGTAGCCCTGGCTGTCCTGGAACTCATTTTGTAGACCAGGCTGACCTTGAACTCACAAAGCTCCACCTGCTTCTGCCTCCGGAGTGTTGGGATTGAAAGGTATGCAGCACCAGGCCTGGCTCAGTTTTTTAATTTCTTCATGCAAGGAACTGTTCTGGCTTCAGGGATACAGAAAGGAGACTAAACAGCCTTTCAGAGTTTTGTATTCTAGTAGGAGATCATATATATATATATATATATATATATATATATATATATATATATATATAT
>JANHMN010000004.1:84946080-85006501 GCA_030674055.1 Rhabdomys pumilio
TATATATATATATATATATATATATATATATATATATATATATATATGTGTGTGTGTGTGTGTGTGTGTGTGTGTGTATGTATATATATATATATATATCATGTATATATCATGTATATATCATGTATATCTCATATATATCTCATATATATCTCACATATATATCCCCATCAAATTAAAAGTCCATATGAACTATTATGTCTAAAATGGCTTGCTTGAGTCAGAGCTGTGCACCTGGCAGCATTTCTTGCACCTGAATATGAGCTCACTATGGATTTTGTGGTTTTTCCCTTTATAAACTAACAGAGAAAGATGTTGAATGCTGTGGTTCAGCCCCTGAATTCTGAGCTAGGGCTCTGATCTATCAGCATTAGGGTGTGTGTTCAATAAAACAACCCTGTCTGACTGAGATCAGTGTTTGTGTGGTTTGTGGGACACCTCACGCACCCCAACAATAGTAGCTCACCTACCTTCCTAGGGTTTTGCAAAATGTTGAATCTAAATCATACAGTGATGAATTTGGCAGAGAGAATTTTAAGACAGCATATCCTTTGGCACGGATATTGCTGGCTTTACAGTGAGAATTAGGAGCAAAATGCAAAGCATAATTTTTGGGATTGGGCGGTGGGGATGTGCAGGTAAGCCAGAAAAGACTGCTTTTCGAAGAGAGTTCACCCAGTGTGGTGGTTTGAAGATACTTAACCCAGGGAGTGGCACTATTGGGAGATGTGGCCTTGTTGGGTGTGGCCTTGTAGGTGAGGCTTTTTTGGAGGAAATGTGACACTGTGGGGGGTAGGCATTGAGACCTTCCTCCTAGTTGCCTGGGAGACAATAGCCTTCTGTCTGTCTTTGGAACAAGATGTAGAACTTTCGACTCCTCTAGCACTGTGCCTGCCTAGACGCTGCCATGCTTCACTCCATGATAATGAACCTCTGAACCAGTAAGCCAGCAACAATTAAATGTTATCCTTTCTAAGAGTTGCCTTGGTCTTGGTGTCTCTTCACAGCAATGTAAACCCTAACTAAGACACCCAGGGACACAGGAGCATGCTGGTAAGTATTTAACAGTTCTTCAAGAGGCTACTCCTGTGTTGGTTTCAGGAGGCCTGGCTACTGCTCAAGATGGCTGCAATCTGGTCACCATCCAAGCGGTGCTAGTTTGTCAGGCATGTAGAATGCAAGAGCCTCGGACTCATGAAAGTTGCTATCTGCCTTTCAAAGGAAAGTGTGCCAAACCAAGCAACTGATCGCAGAATCAACATCTCTGAAAGAAGTCCTGATAGTCTGGCATGCAGATCTGTGAAGATGAAGCCTAAGCTACAGTGGAACCCCGCCCACAACATGGAATGTCTGTCATGAAGGCTGTAGCCATTGAATAGAGTCAACTGTTGTTTTAAACAGAATCTCAAGTGTTTGATTTTACCAATAAAGACTTGGAAGCCAGATGCTGGGGTAAAAGCCTGCTAGCTCAGAGAGGCAGAGAAAGCAAGCTGACCTTCCTCCTCAGCCAGTGTACAAATGGAAAAGCAAGCTCTCCTTTCCACCCTACCTCAAAAAATCCTCAAACTAAATGTTTCTCCCTCTCCATCTCCATGTTCCTGTCCATCTCTCTGTCCTCCTGACTTCTTACTTTCTATGTTTTTTTCCCCCTATGTTCACTCTCCTTAAACTCCACCTCTTGACCTAAGGTTGACTTTATTTAATCCTGTTTACAATAAACAGAAATTCTGCTCTAGGATTAAAGATGTGTGTTAGGGCTGAGCCACACCACGACTAAATATTAGGTTTTTCCAGTAAATAATACAATCTAGGGGTTCACAGTGTGGTCAAATATTCTGCAACAGTCAGCCTATGTGACAACATCTATGTGGGCTATAAGTGGCAAGCCATAACTATAAGGCTGCCCCAGCCTGTCAGAGCTCACAGCATTCTTTCATATGCCATAGATGTTGAATACAGAGCTACAAAATTGAATGACTGCCTTGCTAGATTTGCATCTTCTTGTCTGTGAATTCAAGGCCATCTTGGTCTACAGAGTGAGTTTCAGGACAGCCAGGGCTACACAGACCCTGTCTTTAAAAACCAAAACAACAAACCAAGAAAAGAATTTGGAGACTCCTGGAGGTAGACTAAATACATTTTTATTATGTATGTATAAATCCATGAGCCTTTGGAGGCTTGTAGCAGAATGTTACAGCTTAAAATCTGAAAAGTCCCCCAACTTTTATGTTGAATGCTTGGACCTGGGCTGCTGATTCTGTTTTAAAGTGGTGTAAACTCTAGGAGATAGGATCTGGAAAAGTATCGCTACAGATGTGTCTTGCAGGGTCATTTCCTGCTATGGCTCCTTCTTGTGCCCCTGCTTCTTGTCCATCATGATTTGAGCAGCCACTGTCATTCATTTGTGCAACCATGCTATTCCGCTTTGCTCTAGGCCTAGAACACAGAGCCACATGGCCACAAACCAGGTCCTCTGAAACCATGAGCTAAAATTAATCTCTCCCTTTAACTTACTGTTCTCAGATGTTATAGTGATGGCGAAACTGATTCAGTCGAAAACACAATGATGTACACAATTGGATTTGATCCTTTTCTGAAAAGAAGTGATTCCTTACTTAAGACCCTTCACAGGAGGCCGGGCGGTGGTGGCACACGCCTTTAATCCCAGCACTTGGGAGGCAGAGGCAGGCAGATTTCTGAGTTCGAGGCCAGCCTGGTCTACAGACTGAGTTCCACGACAGCCACAGAGAAACCCTGTCTCGAAAAACCAAAAAAAAAAAAAAAATATCCTTCACAGGAAACATAAACTGAGGTAAGTTTAACACAGTTGCTGTTTTATCATGTGTTTAGACCTGATGTAAATTATTTCAAACGCAGTTATATATCATCACCTTTGTCCTACTTAAAACTTCCCCTCCCCATTTGAAATATAGTTTCCTATATTTCCTCATCCCTGTGATTCAAACACCTACTTTCTTCAGTCACTAGGCACAATGAAATCCTAAGGATGAACACAAGAGTCCTATAAACAAGCAATCCCTCTTTGCACGATTTTCTTTAACAAATCCTCATAGTAAATGGTTTTGTTTCATGACATCAGCAGCAGCTACCGGGGCAAAGGTCTGGCACACTCCCCCTTTTTTATGTTTAAACAGTATTGCTTATACAACTCAACATTCTTTTTTCTTATTTGAACTGCTTTTTTCATCAGTTTTGCAAGAGAGTTAAAAAATTATTGGCAATAAGTTGTGAAATAGATCTTCTACTAAAGTTCAGTGAGTTTAAACAGTCTCCCTCTGCTCCCAACCCCCTCAACACTTTTTCTCATTCCAAAAAGGGGTCTCAGTTTTAGTTAAAGCTGACTTTTACACCTAGTTTATTTCAAATATAACTGACTTATTTCTCTTTAGCCAAAAACCATAGTTGGCCTTTTGCTTAAATCATATGTATTTGCTAATTAATTTGTTAGCATTTAATTCTTTAGCATTCTTTGGGATATATTTACATGTAGGGTGCCATATCAGATAGTATTCTGAATCTCTACCTGAGGTGCTTAGCAGAGAAAAAAAACAAAAGTAAAAGATTTGTTTTATGTTGAGATGAAGGAATGTTCCAGAAAGCCAGGAAGCCTTGATTGGCTCTGAGAAAGTGGGGGTGGGTGTCCGCTTCAGCTCTTGGCCTTTCACAGCTGGTTATCTAATCTACGTGTTGGCTGAATGTTCTGAATGTTCTATTGGAATTAGAATATCATCCTCTCATAAAATAACTTCCCAACAAATTTACATAATTCCATAGCTTTCTGGAAGAAACTTCAGAGAGCTAAAAAAAAATTTTTTTTTAATTTTAAATGAATAATGCAGATTCCTTTTTTATTGATCTAATACTGCTATTTGTATTTTTGCAGTGTAAATTTGCTTGTGTTTTGCACAGCTGTTCCACTCTATATGAATTAAAAACAGCTTCAAGACCAGGTGTGGTATGTAATACGTGTCATTAACACAAGCAGTAGTGAAGATTGCAGTCCAAAGCAACCCAGGCTGCAGACAGACTTTGTTCCAAAGACAGAAGAGCCTTAAGTCTACACGTGCATGGCATTCAGCTTGACCTACTAGTCTGCCTACCCGTGCATGTTCATTGTTAAGTGAAATTAGTTTTATAGTTTATGGTTCCCTCTTATATTTGTATGTCTCATTTTTTTGTTTCTTCCCTGAAATCTCAAGTTATTATAAGATAAATATAGTCTGCATTGTAGTTTAATTAAAATTGAAATCAATTTTAATTGTGTTTTGAGCCAGCAAGATAGCTCAGCAGGTAAATGCACTTGCCATTCACATCTGGTGGCCTACTTCAGTCTCTGGATCCTATGTAAAGTTAGTCAGAAAGAGAGAAGTGACACCACAAGGTTGTCTTCACACACACCCCCACACACACACACAGTGGCAGGAGTATCTACACACAGGCACCATGCACACTCACCCGCATCCAAGCACATTGTTGTTTTGTTTCTTGTGTTTTTTTTATTTGTTTGCTTGCTTGCTTGCTTTTGAGACAGGGTTTCTCTGTATAGCCCTGGCTGTTCCGGAACAGCTAGGCAATGGAATGGTAGTGTTACTATTCCATTAATAGAATACTATTATAGAAAGCATGCAGAAAAGTAATAGTCCAATGTCCATAAAATACCATTTTTTAAAAATGGACAGGATCCCTAATTCATTGCTCATTATCTTAAAGAGGATAGAAAGAGTTTCCGGGACTGACAGTCTTCACAAGATATGATTAGATTAGCATTTTAAGTCTCTCTAGATGTTTAGCTGCCAGGAGTTTCCCTCCCCCTCCGGAGACAGGGTTTCTCTGTGTAGTCCTGGCTGTCCTGCAACTCACTCTGTAGGCCAGGCTGGCCTCGAACTCAGAAATCTGTCTGCCTCTGCCTCTGTGCTGGGATTAAAGGCGTGGGCCACCACTGCCCGGCCAGGAGTTTATTTTTTGAGACAAGGTTTCTCTGTGTAGATTTAGCAGTCCTGAAACTTACTTTTTAGACCAGGCTGGCCTTGAAGCCACAGAAGTCTACCTGCCATTGCCTCCTGAGTGCTGAGATTAAAGGCTTGTGCCACCACTGTTGGTACAAGCACATTTTTTACACACACACACACACACACACACACACACACACACACACACACACGCACACACACAGGAATGAGATCTGTGAATGGAATGTGTTCCTAAACACTGTAAAACGTATAGCTCCTCTTTCTCTTCCAACACAACATCATCTGCTTGGGACAAGGAATTTAGAACATGAAGAGGCTGAGGCAGAATGATCTTGGTTTTAGGCCAGCAAAACCCTAGAACAAAACAAACAGAAATGTATTATCTCATTATCAAATAAGAATATAGACAGAAAAGTGAAACAAACCTAAAATGTTTCTTTTTAAAAAAATTATTTTTATTTTATGTACATTTGTTTTTGCCTGAATGTGTGTCTATGTGAGGATTTCAGATCCCCTGATACAGGAGTTACAGCCAGTTGTGAGCTACCATGTGGGTGCTGGGAACTGAACCCAGCCAGGCCCTCTGAAGAAACAACCAGTGTTCTTAACCACTGATCCATTTTTTTTAGTCCCGAACCTAAAATATATATATTTTTTATTTTTTTATTTTTATTTTTTCTAAAATATTTCTAACATGTGACAAATAAAATGTAAATATGCAAGTTGTTCATACAGAGTGGGGAAGTGTTAGGAGTCAATTAGGAAAAATCACAAAAGCCATATATAGAAAACCCATAGAGCTAGACAACAACAGGGGGACCAGAGCCATTACAAGGTCCCCTTTAATTACTGGAGGTCAGGCCTCGATCTCTGCCTTGGCAAGATTAGAATCACCACAGCCCTTCTATACTTGGAGAAGGGAGGAGATGTCAGGGGCAGCCCTGCTTATACACTGAAGGCCTAAAATCAGCCATAAGCCTAAAATCAGCAATAGGCCTGACATACATGCCTACATGCCTGCCAACACAAAGTCTTCAGTCTCTATGGAAAAATACTGAAACAGATGGCTATAAACTATTGTAAACAGGCAGCTTTTGTGGAAATCTACTAGCCTGAGTAGTCATAACCTTGTAAATAGGCTGCCTTGGTGGATAGTACCAAATTAGATAAGGACAAGTGAATCATAGGCAGAGTCATAGTGACCTGACCCCTGAACCTCCACCCAGCTGATACCCTGTTCTGAAAGATATCTATACTCCCCCTGAACACCTATGCTCTTGTGTCATCCCCTTCCCCACATCCTGCATTTTTGTGTTTATAACCCCTGTGTTAAAAAGTAAAAATTATGATTTGATAAAAAAAAAAAAGAAAAAGAAAAGAAATAACACACAGTGTCCCCCAGCTCTGCTGACTTAGCTCCTGACAATTCATTTTCTTGTTCTCAGAAATACTTTGAATTATAAAATGTTATTGTGGTTTTTGTTAGTATGCTGGGTAAAATAATTTTTATTGATTTTATTTTAAACTTCAAAGTTTGTAGTGAGTTAAGATGTCCTTCAACATAATTATAGGTCATATTTATTTTCATATTGTAAAATGCTAGTTAATCTGTTGAACATTTAAAAAACTGGATTCCTTTTTGAGAATTTTATATATGAGCACTGTATTTACATAATTTTCCCCTTTCTCTCCTTTCTCCCACTCTTCCCAACCCCACATACTTTTCAAATACATCTTATTATTTATTGTTTATATATGTATGTATATATGTATACATGTATAAGTATATATGTATATACAAATAATGATAAATAAAGTGTTTTGAGTTAAAAAAAAAGAAAACTCATAGAGAAAAGGCAATTAGTTGATAAACTATTGTTGATAATAGGCATTTCTGTAGTCCTAGTATGTTTGTGGACTGTCCTAAGTCTTAACTCTTCTGACAATAAAATGATTTTTGCCAAATTGCTCACTCTTGTGTGTTTCCTTGGTCCCTTCAAATGAGGGAGAGATCTGCTTTGTAAAAAATTTATATTTTAGAGATATCACTATAGCTGAGGTTCCACATCTACAGATTTATGCAGCTGTGGATCAAAAATATTTGCAAAAAGCTGGAGAAGTGGCTCAGTAGTTAAGAGCACTGGCTATAATTCTAGAGGATCTAGATTTGATTCCTAGCACCCACATGGTAGCTCAAAACTGTTAACTCTAGTTCTGGGGACTCCACCACCCTATTCTGGCCTCTATGGATATTGCACACACAGACATGCAAGCAAAATACCTCTACACATAAAAATAAAAACAGTTATTGACATATGCATATAGAAAAGGAAAGAAACAAACAAGGAACAAAGAAAAAAATGAAAAAAAAATTCAAAACACCAAATTGGGACCCGAGGTGTTAGCAAATGCTTAACACATAACCATGAGTAGCTAAATCCAGTTCAAGCATTGTGATATATCCTTGTAATTCCAATGCTGGAGAGTCAGAAAATAGAGGATCCCTAGGACTCTCTGGCTAGCTAGCCTAGCCTAGCCTAATGCTCAAGGCTAATGAGAAATCCTGACGTGGAAAACACGGTGAACAGCTTGTTTGTGATGTCTTTCCCAGTCATCTTTAAGAATTACCCAGGAACACCGCCCCCCTCCTCTGTTGAAACTCTTCCCAGGCCTTCTTTGTTGTCATACATGGAAGCCCATCTCAATTCTGTCTAGGTGGTTCCCTCCCCTCCTTTCCATCTGTTTTGTGTTTGTAATTCTTTGGCCAGATGAGCTGGTCTCTGACTAAACAGATTCTTTTCAGTCTTTGAAAATGATCTTTCTTTTTAGCCAAATAGCCATCATTCCTACTTTTGAAATAATGACCTTGAAATGAAAGCTAGCACCATTCGTGTACCTAATCATTCCTTTCTCTCTTTTTTTAAATTGTATTTTTGTTTTCAACATTTATTCCCTGCAGTATTTTATTTTATCTATTAAGTTTCACAGCATCTCAAGAGGCTTCTTGGGTGTGTTTTTATTTCCTTGACACTTAGTAGTTGAAGTCATTCAGCCACCTCAGTAGGCTCTGCATAAAGAGATCTTTACTGTCCTCAACGTACCTTCCTTCCTTTCTCTCTCTCTCTTTTCTTTAACTGATAGGCTATTCATATGTATCCCCTGCTGACCTTGAATTTATTAGGTTATGCAAGGCTGCCCTTGAGCTCACTGTAATCCTCTTGTCTCATTCTCTGAAGTGTTGTGACGGTAGGTGTGCACCACCACACCCAGCTGTAACTTGCTGTAACTAGATGGTGCCAGTCATGGACATTATTGTGTCCTTCACAGGGACTCTTCAGGCTCCAACATGTGACTTTCTTTCCATAGCTTTCCCATCCCATGCCTTTCTCTGTGAGAAAGGATCCTTAAGTGAAGAACTGCAGGGTAGCAGAAAATGAAGCTTGTTCCAATGCTTTTGCCTGGGTTGCTAAAAAGGGTAAATAACTAAGCAGGACTCTGTAAGCCTCAGGACTTTTATCCATCCCGAGGACCTTGCAGTGAGCTTGAAGAGTTGTTGGGGGTGATTTCACGAGATCTTGTGTGTGAAAACACTGTGTACACTAACGGTGATACAATCATAAGTTTCAGGTTTGATTTTCATTTATTCAGTTTTTCACAAACCTGCTGTATTAGCTAGTTTTCTACTGCTGTGGTAAGACATCATGAGCAGGCAACTTATTGAAGGAGGCGATTTAATTAGAGTTTAGAGTTCCAAAAGCATAGGAATTCATCACCATCATAAGGAGCGTGGCATCCGGCAGGCAGGCACAACACAGGAGCAGCAACTAAAGTTCAGGTCTTGATTGACAAACAGGGAACAGAGAGCACGTTGGGAACAGCATGGGTCTCTGAAGCCTAGTCCCAGTGATACACCTCCTTCAACAAATCATGCTTCTTATTCTTTCCCAAGTAATTCCACCAACTGTAAGCCAAGTATTTAAACATGAGTCTAAGGAAATGAGATCATTTTCATTCAAACTGACCACCCCTGCAGGACACTTTTTATAAGTGAGAAGTCACCACCAGTGTTTTTCCTAACCCATATTAACATGGTTATTGAGCATGCCCGTTCCCTAGAAAGTCACGCTAAACATTTTAACAGTGAGCATGCTGCTGCATTCACTTGCTGGATTTTAATGGTTTTTTTTGCTCACATGTCCTCTGGCATTCCAATAGGTCATCACAACAATGTGCAAAAACTTGCTTACTTTCTAGAACACCATGTTGTTCAGACCTCCAGTTGAGGAAGGATCGACACTAAGTTCATCTGTCAATGCACACCATACCCGTTTCTTATCTTAACCATGATCAGAAAAGTAGTTTCTCTAACTGACTAGTGGGATAATCATAACAGTCTTTTACCATGAAACAATAATTATACTTTTTAGCCTGTTGAACATCTACTATATGTTGGTATCAGGCTCTGAACCCAGTGACATCACATCTAGGCGACGACCGCCTCACGTTCCCAGAATCCACTTGTCTCAACTCCCAACTTTCCCTGCGAGAGGCTGCGTCACTATCCATATCAATAGGCAGAGCACCCTGACCTCTCTTTCTCTCTCTTCTCCGTCTTCTTGCTGCTACCTTTTCCTTTATCTCCTGAATAAACCTCACGAGGAACTGTTTGACCTGGTGTGGTCTGTCGTGAGCCACGTGTCCAACAACATGTTACATATACTAAGAGGTATACATATATCTTAACATGTATCTTTGTTTTTTTGATTTAAAAGATTTTTTATGGTTTGGATATGAAATATTTTCAAACGGCTCATGAATTGAAGGCTTGATCTACAGTTGGTGGCACAATTTTGGGATGTGTTAGACATTTTAGGAGGTGAGGCCTAGCTGAAGAAATGAGACCACTGGGGCAGGTCCTGGCTCCTACCTTTCTCCCCTGGCCACCTTTCTCTTGCTCACGTTCCACCATGAGCTAACACCTCTGCCCTGTGATCTCATGACTATGGTGGTCAGCCTCATAGTCATGGTCTGCCTCTGGACCCAGAATCAACAGAGCCAGAGACTGTGACAGCAAGCTCTGAAGTTGTGAGTCAAAATAAATCTTCTTCCTGTAGGTGAGGTCAGGTATTTATTGCCAGCCTCAGAAGCCTTTGGAATTGGCCAGTGGGAGGAATTTGTGAAAGCTGCACATGGTAGAGAAACCCTGGAATGCTGTGCACAGAGTGTGATGTTTGATGCTGGTGGGAGGTCAGAAGACCACATGCCGACAGAAAGTCTGGTAGTGAAGACTTTGTTCATGAGGTTTCAGATGAGAGCAACCACCCTACTGGGGATATAAGACTGATCGTGTCATATTCTGGCAAAGAATGACTTGTCTATACGTTTTCCATATCCTAAGTCTGGGAGGCTGAATTTAAAGGTGATGAATTAATTAACCTAATGTAAGAAATGTCAAGGCATTATAGCATTCAAGTGATGGCAAGGCTATTGTTTTCTGGTTTTGGCCAGATTTACAGTGAGAAACAGGAACAACAACAACAACAAAACAAAACAAAACAAAAAAAAAACAAAACAAAAAAAACAAAGCAGAAAGACTTGACAGATTTATAATTTGTTCATAAAAGCCTGTGTAAAGTTGAGGCTAAGGAAGTCATAGTTATGAAAGAGACTGGAAACGTTAAAAAGAAGCCAAGTACTTTGCATTAAAAACAATAGGAGAGATGCTACAAGGGCATCGCTGAAACTAGCCGACTGCACCTAATGCAAGCTCAAAGGTTTAAAGAATTAAAGAAAAAAAAAAACTCATTTAAAATTCCTTCGTGGAGAAGAGTAGTGTCACTGGCCAGAAATGTCTAGAAAAGCGTTTGCCATTGTGAGGCACACAGGCACTTAGACGGCACAGCAATCATGGTTCCAGTGAGACCGGCTGCTGCTTGAGTTGGCTGAGGGCAGATCCCGGCACTGTTCAGTTATTGCTGGTTTGATATGTATTCCAAATGCAAGTTAAGGGGTCGAGGAGGCCAGGATCCAGATCTTAAAGGGAATGTCAGAGGATGAAGCAATGTCTGACAGTAGAGTCAGGATTTCCAAAGGCAGCTGGTGAGGTATGAAGCTCTGCTGGTGAGTTCTAAACTGTTACAGAGTCCCCAGGAAGTTAGACATGCTAGGAATGTGGACTAGCTGCCAGAAAAAAGCCATAGGCAATGAATGGAGTCAGCCTTAGAGAGACTTTCTTTCTCTGTGTGCTGTAAATGCCAGGGCCATATGAGGGTGCCCAGGGCCTTCTGGGGCCCATATTTCAACGCCATGTGCTTGATACCAGCCATGAAACTACCAGATTTAATGTTTGTCCTGTAGGTGTTGTGTTCTGCTTTGATTTTTCTTTATTCACTTGACTCAAGGGCCACTTATACTTTTGGAGATTTAGTTCATTATCACCATGGTGGGGGAGCATGGTAGTATGTGGGCAGGCACTGGAGCAGAAGCTGAGAGTTACATTCTTATCTGTAGACAGAGACAGTGAGAGAGAAAGCTTGAGCCTGGCATGGGCCTCTGAATCCTCAAAGCCCACACCCAGAGACACACTTCCTCCCAGAAGGCCCTGCCAACTCCAACAGGGCCACACCTGCTCATTCTTCTCAAGGAGTGTCACATCAGTGAAGACTAAGCATTCAAATATATGAGCCTGTAGACACCATTATTTTTTTTTAATTGGATATTTTATTTACATTTCAGATGTCATCCCCTTTCCCCATTTCCCCTCCCTAGAAAACCCCTATCCCATGCCCCCTTTTCCTTTTTGCTTTTATACAATTTTTTAAAATGTTAATCAAAGGCTTTATAAGTTTGGTAATGCTCAATCAGAAGTGTAATCCAATACCCAACCTAAATATATCAACTATCTTTAACTGGTGGAGACACGTGAACATCTGCCTCCATGTCCCCCCCCCTTTCTCTCTCTCACCACCTAGCTTCTCCTGTCCTTCTCCTCCTCTCCTTACTCCTTCTCTTCCTCTCCGTACTCTTCCCACCTTAGCTCCTCCTACATATCACCCTTCCTGTTAAAATAAAACTTTTCTCTTAAAATACAATTAGAGCATAATTATACCAATTTGTACCAGTGAGGTACAAGATAGTCCTAATACCAAGTCCATCATTTTGTTGACTAACCAGAACCTCTGTCATCTCTCCTAATTAAAACACTTAGTTCTGAACCTGGATTTTTTCGACACCATTCTTTTTCAAACCACCACATTTTCTGATTTTTAAAAAAGATGTTGTCTCATTACATAGATTAGGCTGGTCTTAAAGTCACTGTGTTGTCCAGTCTGGCTTTGATCTCTCTCAATTCCTGCATCGGTACTGGTACTAACATGTGCCCCTGTACCTGGTTTTGTTTTCTGATTTTTATAGGAACTCACAGTTAAGGGTTGGCCTTCAGTTTCAGAGGAGGTGAAAAATCTCAGAATACAGAACTGTTAAGACCCTGGGAGTCCTTGGAGACATATGGAATGAATTATCTATTAGGAAATGGACTTGAGCCTTTTTAGAGGCAAAACATTGTGGTTTAGAAGTTTACCCCTGCCCCAAGTTTTGTTTTCTAGCTGGTGGCACTGTTTTGGAGGTGATAGAATTTTTCTTTTAAATTACACTGATTTGTATATGGTGTGTGTGTGTGTGTGTGTGTGTGTACACGCGTGTGCGTGTTTGCTAGATATTAAGCCCAGAGTCTCATGTATCCTAAGTATGTGCTAGGCCCCTATGAACCACTCCTCTAAACCCCGAAGTGAGATTGTTGTTTCTCAGAAAATCCATTTTTTTTACTCCCTCTTGGGGTTAGTTTGAACTGTCAATTTGACACAACCTGAAATCACCTGAGAAAAGAGTTTCAATGGGGGACAGTCTAGATCAGATTGATGTATGGTCTGTCCATGGAAAATTGTCTTGATTATGTTAATTGGGGTAAAAGATCCACCCATTGTGAGTGAAACTATTCCTCAGGCTCAGGAGACTTGTATATGACCTGAATAATAGTGGAGAAAATGAGCCAAGCACAAGTATGCATGCATTCTTTGCTCTCTGTTTCTGACTGTGGATGTCCCTCGAGCTTCTGCTGCTGTGACTTCCCAGCTACCGTGGGCTATAACCTGGAACTGTGAGCAGAAATAAACCCTACGATATGCCTATCATGTTTTTAAATTACAACCAGAGCAGAAACTAAAACACACGTCCAATGAAGGTTAGTTTATCTTATTTCCACTGAGATTGTCATTATGTGTGTAACAGTCTTATACATACACACACATATATACATTATACATATGCACACACACACACATATATACACACACACACACACACATATATATATATATATATATATATATATATATATATATATATATGCATATATGTGTGCCCTTCTTTGTCCTCTTCTCATTCCTCAAGTAGCCTACAAAAATGTTTGCTCAGTCTTTGACCATATTACACAACTCTTGACCTGTGGGAAGGACCTTTGACTTACTTAAGAAACGGCTACCCTTTCCAGATAAAGCCCAGCTCCTAGGTCAAGCCTGGATGGATCCAGCTGCTGGCTCTGTGCATACTGGCTTTCTCCCCTAGGCCTTTGAAATGGATGCTGGACATTCCTTGTGAGAAATCTAAGAAGGAAACTACAAGACAGCCACAGCCTACCAACTGCCTGCTGCCAAGTTTCGTGGGAGCCTAGCTCTTGGAGTGAAGCTTTAAAGATCATTTTAAAAATGTACACTGAAATTTCTATGGCTTCAGAAGCTTTTTAGTTTTCTGTTGGGCCAAAGGTCTAGAAAATGTGGTGATAGGGGAAGGTCTACAGAAGATCACTGAAAGCAAGGGGATGGGCTAAAAACCATGCTGGGGGGCAGCGGCAGAGCGCTGTAGACATAAAGTTCCCTTGGCCCCAAGGCTCCTGTATTGAAGGCTTTCTCTCCAGCTGGTGGTTCTATTTTGAGGTGAGCTAGAAACTTCAGGAGGTGGGGCCTAGCTGGATGAAGTGTGGGGGCGATGATCTGGTCTTGAAGTGGAGAATGGAGGACTCCTGGACAGATAGAAGTGGGAGGAGAAACAAAAGCAGAAGAGGCAAAAACCACATTGGAAAGATGAGGGCCTTGGCATCCAGCAGCCAGCTAGGTCACCTTGTGACCTTGGGCAAATTACTTAAACACTCTTGGTCATAATTTCCGTTTTTGTAAAGGGCATATATATACATACATATACATACACATACACATACACATACACATACACACACACACACACACACACACACACACACACACATATATATATATATATATATATATACATAACATGAAACTTACACATACAATTTCTGACATGAGAAAGGTACTCAATTGCTGGAGACTTTTTAGCTTCTTTATATAAATATAGATATATTAGAAATAAAGAAGATTTGAATAAACTGACTTTGTTAAGTGAGGTTTTCTTGGGAAGGGTTTATACGACATGTGCCGATATATATGGGTACGGCCACAAGGCATTCTGGGACTTCAGGAGCAAAGGCTGATGAGAGGGGACTTATGGACTCTTGAAAGGGGCTCAATAAAGAGTACATTAGTTTGTTATTCATTTTTTGAACTAAATGAGAAGTGAAACAAGAAGCAAGCAGATAGAAGTCAATAGATGGTACTTTCTAGTGGTTAGTGCTACCCCGGAAAGTGAAGCTTCCTTATCTGAGGAATGGGGGCCCCAGTGCTCAAATTCCGGGTTTGGTCAGCTTCCCAGTGGTCTTCGGCAACACCAAAGCAAAGCAGCTTTTCCTTTGAGAAGAATGTCGCGCTGAACAGATGAGAAAGCCCTAAATGATACCCCAGTTTTTCCAAACTCACCAACTAGGCCAGTTCGCGCCTCTCTCTGGAGGAGTGTGTGAAGAAGCCCCACACAGGTGTTGTGCTAACTGTGCTGAAGAGAAGCTAAGAGTTAGTCACGAATGAACAAACAGGCTCTGGGTCTGTATGAGCAGCCAGCACAACTGAGAGAGTTAGAGACACTTTAAATTTGGCTCCACAGCAGAAAGAAAATACGAAAGAGTGCTTGCAAATGTCTGAAAATTGACTTGCTGGGGCAGCGGGTAGGGTGGGGGTGGGGTGGCACATGGCACGGACGCAACTCACTCTATATAAGGGATCATTTATATAATTTGTAAGTTACACACCAATTATTATAATGATAAAGTGTACCTTTTAAGATTCACATGGTTGGTTGATTTTCACAGAATGTTCTCACTTCTGCTGAATATTTGTCTCCAAATATAACCTGTTTTAGCAGTTCATCCAGGTAGTAGATGGAAATAATCCAAGATCATAGACAAAAGCATGATGTGGAAAGGCAAACTAAGAAGTGATAGGCTCGGCATGATGGCACACACCTTTAATCCCAGCATTAGGGAGACAGAGGCAGGGTGATCTCTGTAAGGTCAATCTGGTCAACATAGAGTCCCAGGACTGCCAAAGCGATATAGAGAGGGCCTATCTCAAAAACACCAAAACCAAAACAAAATGATCGGACTTCTGATTTTAATGTAAGTTCACTGTAAGTGTGTCTAACTGACATCTTTTTGTTTGTTTTTCTAAACAGGGTTTTACTATGTAGCCCTGGCTATTCTGGAACTCACTGTGTAGATCAAAATAGCCTTGAACTCACAGAGATCTGTCTGTCTTTGTCTCCAGAGTGCTGGGACAAAGGATAGAAAGTCCTGAAATTTTAATAATAGTTGTATTTAACACTCCAGTTTGCAAAAAAACAAAATCCTTAAAATTGATCACTGAGGAATACTGCTAGTTTCCTGCAGAGGTGGTAGATTATCATCCCATTCCATCCTATCCCCAGAAAGGCTCTGTGTGCCCACATGGAAGATGGAAGATGCTCACAGCAAAGGCCAGAAGGGAACAATGAGGTATACTATGGTCTCTCATGTAGGCACCAGACCTCAGGCTGTGGTTACTGGAGGAAGCGAGAGAAGGCTAAGCCAAGGCCTCTTCCTAGTTGTGGGCCAGGGGTGGAATCAAGAAACTAGAACTGAAGCCTTGAGGTGCTGTTGCAGAAGAGAAACAAATTCCTGGCCTTTGCACCCATCTGACTAGAGGCCAGGCCATAAGGACCACTGTCTTCCACCCTCTGATGCTGTGGGTAGAGTGGGGACTCATTCTGGGTGAATGATGTGGGCTCAGAAGCTGAGTGGCACAGAATTTAACTTGTCTCTGTTTGAGCAAACACCGGAGGTATGACCAATAGTAGTGACAAAGGAGAATTTTCTAGTTAAATAATTTAGAGCAGCAGTTCTCAACCTGTGGATCATGACCCTTTGGGGGTTCAAATGACCCTTTCACAGGTGTCTCCTAAGACCATCGGAAAACACAGATATTGAATTATAATTCATAACAGTAGCAAAATTACAGTCATGAAGTAGCAACAAAAGTAATGTTAAAGTAATGTTATGTCTGGAGGTCACCACAACATGAGGATCTGTATTAAAGGATCACAGCATTAGGAAGGTTGAGAGCCACTGACTTGGAGTCTTAGGGAGAGATAAAATTACAACCATCCGATTTCTAAAGTGCTGTTCTTCCCTTCTGTGTATGGGTACTCCTGAAGGCCAGACAGGGCATCTGAATTCCCTAGAGCTGGAGTTGAGGCAATTGTGAACCATCCAACATGGGTGCTTTGGGGAGCTTGACTTAAGTCTCCCAAAAGAGCATCAAGTACTCTTAACTCCTGAATCATTTCTCCAGCTCCCCCAACATTCTCATAGTAGATATTTTCAAGACATATAATTATAGAGACCAGCATATAATAACCCCCCAAACTTTATCAGGCTTGTTTTATCTACAGTTTCACATCTGTCAGCAAAACCTTTCATATCTAAATCTAGGACTTGAAAAACTGCATGCCACTGTAACAGCGAAGAGTAATTACAAGCATACCATTGTAACTTTCAAAAACTAGTCAGTGCTCAACCATTACCTCAAGGTTTTTATATGTGCAGGCGTAGAGTTGTTTGGGAACACAGTATGTGACTGGTTAACATATCTGAGTATTTTTACACTTTAGGTTCTCCTGCCATCTGTTTCCACTTTTATTTATCCAATGATATGCCTCCTTTTACTTAATACATTGTCTTCATTCTCCCAAGTTTCATAAACTCTCATTGTACAGATATTTTGTGAGTTAGTTTCACAATTTCCTGTCGTTGGGTAGTTATTTCCAAAATTTTCTTAATATTCAACTAGTACCTGTGTCTGAATACTTGCTTATTTACATTTCTTTCAAAAAATCTTAAAATCATGTGGGCGTGCATGCATGCCTATACCTGAGGAGGTCACATACTTCTCTTTTGACCTTGTGGATCATGTGATGGAAGTCAGGTCATGAGGCTTGGTCATAAGTGTCTTTACGCCCCCAGCCATCTCTCTCTCTTGATCCTACTTGTTTATTTCATTAAGAAAAATCTAAGAGAGGGGCTCAAGAGATGGCGTAGCAGTTGAGAGCACTTGTAGATCTTCCAGAGGACTGAGTTTGTTTCCCAGAGCTTGAGTTACCACAGCTGCTTGTAACTCCAGCTCTAGGGGATTTGATATCCTCCTTTGGCCTCCATGAGCACCTGCACACACACACACACACACACACACACACACACACACACACACACTGTGCACATGTACACACAAATAAACAAATAAAAATGAATCTATATTAAAAGCAGAAAAAACAATATCCACAGACTCGCTGGATGAAAGAAAATGTCTCACTGTCCTTCTTCCTAGTGTTTTTCAAATGGTCTGCTGCATTGATTCTAAAGATAGGAATTTACTTCTAAATCTGATTTAAGTTTTAGTCTCCAAAACGAGGGTACCTCCAATGAGCCCTGAAGTCACTCTTTACAGCACTCAGTAAACAGTGCCTCTCAGAACTGAAACCTCAAGGGGAAATTTATGGTGTTCAGGGCTGTAGAGCAGGTTAAACTGGAAAGTGTCCTTTGGCCCCAGTGACCTGCCTTTCTGGCTTGAGTCTCTAGCTTGAGCTGAAAATGAAACTCTCTTAAATGATTGAAGACAACCTTGGGGAATGTGTTCATTCCTTCTTTGATGCCTGAGCTGGAAGAGGAAGGTGACAATAACATATACATCTTCAGGAAGGCAGGCTGATTGCGCAGCTTCCTGGGAAAGCCACTCAGGAATATGAAATGGGGTTGAATGAATTGAAGGGGGAGGGCAAAAATGGAAGAAGGTTGATGGTGAGTTGACAATGACGGGACTTAGGTGTGCATTGTGGCTCATTTCTCTCTAATTTGGGGTGTGTTTAAAAATTCATGGCCACAATAGAAAGTTAGGAGATTTCTCACAGCTATGGCCAGCTCATGACCCTGTGCCCACGAGTAGAACTTCTTCAGTGTACCATGTGCAGCTCTCAAAGCAAATGTGGATGAGGGAGATGTCGCAATAGATCACTGGAAGGGGATGTTTTAAAACTAGTAAGTCTTTGGAGAGATTTCAAGTGATAGTCCATAGGCATGGATACTCCATTCACTTTTAAAAATGTAATAGATGCATCATAGGGGAACAATGTAGAAGGGCAGTTATAGCCTCCATGATGCTGGAGGATCTTGCCTTGGACACTCTACCAAGGGAATTGCTTTTCGTTTGTTTTGTTTTGTTTTGTTTTGTTTTGTTTTGTTTTGTTTTGTTTTGTTTTGTTTTGTTTTGTTTTGTTTTTCGAGACAGGGTTTCTCTGTATAGCCCTGGCTGTCCTGGAACTCACTCTATAGACCAGGCTGTCCTGGAACTCAGAAATCTGCCTGCCTCTGCCTCCCAAGTGCTGGGATTAAAGGCATGTGCCACCACTGCCCGGCAAGGGAACCACTTTTAAATGGCAGTCTTTAAAACCAAGGTACAGGCCTACAGGATGGCTCAGTAGGCAAAGGCACTTGCCACCAAGCCTGATTAACAAGAGTTCAATTCCCGGGCCCTACGTGGTAGAAGGAGATGAGAGTTCTCTAGCCTCCACATGTACATTGTGATGCACCTTCACTTTTTCTTATAACAAAATTAAAAAGTAAATAAATAAAAAAGTAATTTAAAGTAATGCATAGACCTCTAATCAAAAAATGAAACAAATGGGAATGATAACAAAAATCTTTACAACCAGGAAATCCTACTTTCTACATAACCTGTAGTACAGAAGCCTGAATATAGAAGATACACCAGCAACACTGATCCTTTTCTTCTATAGGAAGTCAGAGGCCCCTGAGAACCTCAGAAATGGTGGTACGCCATTATCCCAGTGCCGGAAAGTCAGATGTCTAAAATCTTAGTTGTAAAACAAATTCTATAACCTAGTGGGATAAACCTTTGCTATAATGACTATTTATATGTGTTATATATTTGTATATATCATATATACAGTTTTTTGACTTTTTAGGCCCCTCCTCATAGGAGGCTTAGGACCAGGTGTTGAAAGTGCAGTTAAGTCATTTAACTGCCGTTGATGTTGACCACACAACAAGAGGGAAATGCCTATAAAGGAGTTAGAGAGAGAAAGAGAATTATTTTACTTTAAATTTTATGTGGGGTTGGGGGAGTACGAGTACAGTCCAGTAGAGGAAGTCAGATCCCCTTGGAGCTGTGGTCATACGTTATTGGGAGCTACCTACTGTGGGTGTTGTGAATCGAACATGGGTTCTCTGCAAAGATCACTACACACTCTTAACTGCTGAGCTCTCTCGCTAGTTCCAAGGTGCCACTTTATGAGTCAGTGACCACGAACAAATGGATGGTTGATTTTGTGTGCGTGCGTGTTCCTATAGCCTGATAATAAAACTAGAAAGCTTAAAACACTTTATAGTATAACTCAAATCTTGATT
Source organism: Rhabdomys pumilio (assembly GCA_030674055.1). NCBI lineage: Eukaryota > Metazoa > Chordata > Mammalia > Rodentia > Muridae > Rhabdomys > Rhabdomys pumilio. The sequence goes on from JANHMN010000004.1 coordinate 84,965,989, forward strand.
ATAAGAGGCTTTATTCTATTAAATTGTAAAGATTTTCCCCTTTAAAGGAGCTTCTTATTCTATGCATACAGAAAGGGAGGGTTGATGAAACTTGTAAACTCAAGGTTACGTTGGAATCACAGCTTTTGATGACGTAAAGTAAGAAAGCATCTTATTCCTCCTCACGACTTCCTTGTAAAATAAGGGGACAGTTTTCATTCTCTGAAAAGTGCACGGCAGGTATCCTGTTTACCTTCAGCAGCCGCCTACTGCTTCTATAGTATTTAGGGTTCATCTAGAGTGGAGGTCTAATGGAATGGCAAGCCGAGGTCAACTTATATTAGCATGTCAAGGCAAGGTACATATCTAGTCTCCACTCTCTGTCTTATGGCTTCATGTCACCTGTCTGAAATCAAATCTAACAGAAGTATTTATATCACAGATGTGGACAAACATCGTATCCAGTACTTTCAAAAAGCAAACCTTGGGAACTGGTTTGCCTGTTTGCCTCTTGATATATAAGACTTGCTGAGTAGTTGAGACCTAACATATGTAGTTCCATCCTGTTTTCACAAAGGCTGGTTATATTCTGTGAGGCACCACTGCTTGCAAAATGGTTTTGCATGAGGCTAGTCATGTGCAGTATTATTGACCACCATGTCCAAGCCCTCTCAGCTCAATTCATTTTTAAAGATCTCCCTCTCCCCTCTCTCTGTTCCCCAGCCCCAAGTATGTGTGTGTGAATTTATGCATGTGTGCATGTGTGTGTGCACGTGTGTGTCATTGTAGAAGTCAGAAGGCATTGCATATCCTCCTTTACCACTCTGCATCTATTCCTTTGAGGTAATGTCTCCCTCAGAGCCCGAGGTATATTCTGGACTGGGCTGGAAGCCAACAAGTTTTTGCATGCTCCTCTTGTCTGCCCCACCATGGAGCTAGACTTAGATTCATGTGCAGTGTGCCCATCTTGCTGTATAGGTTGTGGGATCTAAACACTGGGTCTCATTATTGAGCAGTATGCGCTTTCAAGTGCTGTGCTATCTTTCCAGCTATCCTCAGTCAGGTTTAAAACTCCATTCTCTGTCCTTTCACTTGCTACTACTCTTGAGACACACAGATGCTACTCAATCCCTTCACTATTTTAAAGTTGCTTCTGAGTCAGAAACCACGTGATCCTGTTAATACCTGTGTATCTATCATTCATCTCACAGCTGAGTTTCTACATTTTCAGGGGAGTATCTTCTGATTCAAAGTTCCAGTCTTATGTTAAGAGTTAAAAGTTGCTGGGCGGTGGTGGCGCACACGCCTTTAATCCCAGCACTTGGGAGGCAGAGGCAGGCGGATTTCTGAGTTTGAGGCCAGCCTGGTCTACCAAGTGAGTTCCAGGACAGCCAGGGCTACACAGAGAAACCCTGTCTTGAAAAACAAAAACAAAACAAAAAAAAGAGTTAAAAGTTTGTCCACTGTACTAAACAGCTTGTCTTGTAAAACAGATTACAGTTTACAACATAAAATGACCTACCCATGATCCTTTAATTCTGAAATATCTCCTTCATTAGGGGGTGACTCCCATGGGAGATGAGGCTATTTGGTTTGGCTTCTTGAGTTTTCCAGAAAATAGTAAATATCGGGCTTTAAATATATACAAAATATGGTTCAAAGATTCAGAAAAACATATACAGAATTGTATAATTATGATGGTTAAGTTTCATTGTCGACTTGAATGGATTTACATTTACCTAGGAGACATGCACATCTCTGGATATGTCTGTGTATTTACAGAGAAAGTAATAGCGAGACGGACCCACCTTAAATGTTGGTAGCATCACCCCATGGATAGGAGTTCAGCACAATAAAATGGAAGAAAGGCAAAAGCCAGAGAGGCACTGGTGACCGTGTCCTTCCTGTTTCCTGGACCGCCGTAACATACATTGTTTGCCTTCCCACCATGATGAACTGACTCCTCTCAAAAAGGTCCTGAAATAAACCTCTTTCCCAGGGCTTTTCTGGCAGGAATTTGGTCGTGATAAGCAAAATAACCAGTACAATAATTCTCGGCAGTCAGTACCAGTCCTCTGTACTCACCTGGTGGTTTTCATAAACTGACAGTTAACCAGGATTATTTCAAAACATTGTTTTAGTTTTTAAATTACATTGATTTACTTGTGTGTGTGTGTGTCACAGGACAACTTTGGGGAGGCAGTACTCTCCTTCTTTGTGGATCCCAAGAACCAGACTAAAACTCAAATTTAGTGACAAGTGACTTTACCTAGGAGGCCATCTCACCAGCCCTCAAATGTAGCCGCCTGCGGCAACGAATCAACTGGGTTCACCTAAAAAGGGGGCTGGGAATGAAAGAGGATAGAGGACGAGAGGAGATAACGCCAATACAAAGTTCTCTGATCAAGGCTCAAAGTTTTAATGTTCAGCTCTCAATTTAAAGGGGAAGGCCCAACCAAAACCCCTCCTGGTCTCATCTAGAGATGGATGGGATAATCCATAATCCTTTCTAGGTCATGGTCGGAGATATCTCAAGGCAAGCCCAGGGGCAGTTCTGCTTCTGTGTTCTGTGCAGCTAAGGTGGGTAACTCCACCTAGATCCTATCACTTGGTCTGTTATAGTAAACAAGGTGTCTCAGGCCTGCTCAAGGCTGGGGGAAGGGCATACTCAAAAGTTTTTTTTTTAATAACAAGAATATTGATATGGCTTGGCGGTGTCCAGGCAGTCATGGTGCAGGAAAAGTTGGGAGTTCTACATCTTCATATGAAGGCCACTATGAGAAGACGGGCTTCCAAGCAGCTAGGATGAGGGTCTCTGCGCCCTCTCTGCCAGGTTGTGGTCTTAGATCTGGAGGTGTCTAATATGCAAATTAATGTCAGAACTTTGACTGCTTTATGCAAACTATAACAGAATTTAAAAGAGGACTCATTCACATTGCCCATTGGAACTTTTGAACCAAACAGCACCACACCATTAAGCATGCCATACACGAAGTCTCATGGGTCTGTTCTCTCCCCACAGCTCTATTTCAAAAACTTTATTTTTAATTGATGTAGGAGGGTCCAGATAACTGTAGCAGCTATGTTTCCTGGACAAACTGTCTTGGGCTGTAGAAGAAAGCTAGCTAAGCATGAGCCTATGAGGAAGCCATAAACTACGTTCTTCCAGTTTCTGCTGTACTTGCTTGGTTGTGAGTGAGTTCTCTGGATGACTCTATGTAGAATGGCAAGCAGGCTTGCCTTTGTGTTCCTGCCTTGATTTCCCCCAGTGATGAACTATGGCCATCATGTATGTGTCTGGTGTCCACAGAAGCCAGAAGAAGGTATCAGATCTCCTGGAACTGAAGCCACAGATGGTTGTGGTTCACTATGTGGCTGTTGGGAACTGAACCCAGGACCTCTTTGAGAGGAACAAATGCTCTTAATTGCTGAGACGTCTCCCCAGCTCCTTGGCTTTGCATTTTATCAAAGAAATGACAGGAAAACAAGAACATAGAGTCTGCAACTTAACTCTGCTAGCCTCTGTTTACTTACAAGTAAAACAAGAAGGACAATATTATTTATGGTGCGGAGTGTGAGGATTAAATATTAACTAACATTTTTGACCATTTATTCCGTGCAGGAACTATTCTTGGTACCTCTCATGTCTCAGCTCATTTAGTGCTGAATCCTTAAGTGGACATCACACACAAAAAAGATCAGAAAAATCCTTGGCACATAGAAAATGCCTACTAATTATTATTTTCTCATTTATGAGCTGGAGAGGTTAAATGAGATGTTGTATGTTTACATGTTGCATGCTTAATAAATATTCACCATTTTCATATAAAAGGTGTTTGTCTAATGAATACCAAAGATTCGTGTGAGTCTTTATGGGAAGTGGGGACTCAGGCAAAAAAGGTAACAGAGATGGATATTCACTATGGGGGAAAATGTTATAGAAAAAAATTATACATAGCATTCCTGTCTCTTTCCTTCTCTATTTTTTCAAAAGCTAGGAAGCTAAGGGAGCTCTTTGAACTAATTGGGAGGGCCACGAGGGTAATTAACTACCCTCTAATTAAGCTGATAATAGCTGCCCTCTATTGGCAAGATCAAAAGCCAGGGAAGCCCTGCCAATGAGGAATTTTGCAGACAAGCTGCTCCCAGTGGTGAGAGCCTAGGAGCTTGTACAAAGTAGCTGAGAGTCTGACACATCTACCAGTGCCAAAGAGAAGGATGAGAAAGCACAGAGAATCCAGCCTGGGATTTGTCAGGCAAGGAAGGGCTCATGCATTCCAGCACTCCTGATGGTTTTGTAACCTTGCTACGGATGATGTCGCTGAAAATAAACACCCACTTAGCAGTTGCCCTGCAGTTTCCTATAAAGTCTCTGGCCCTTGGGAAGGGGTTTGCATGGGAGAATAAAGTCCTTCCTCAGCTAGAAACAGGGAATCAAGTCTCCTAGTCACCATCTGTTTCCCCAGCTAAACTGACCACTGTTCCACCAAATGTCACTGACGTCCTCTCATATATTTGTGGAAGTGATGACCCTTTTCTCGGACTGGGCCTGGTCTGGATTTCTTTTCTTGGTCTTAGCTTTCTCTTGGATGTCCCATAGAAATAAAACACAAGCCACATATGTGATTTTTAAGTTTTCTGGTAGGCAATAAAAGGAGTATCAAGAAATGGGTGAAATGAATTCTAATAACATTTTATTTAAATCAATATAACATGAGTATTGTCACTTTCATACACAATCAATATAAAAATATCAGTGGAATATTTTACAGTCTCTTCGTTTCAATACTTTGTATTGTAGTCTGGACTAAACATGCTTCAAGTGCCCAATGGCAGTAGGTGACTGGTGATATCTCTATTAGATAGTGCTGAACTAGAGGGGGTGCAGCTTAAAAACAATTTGTAATATGTCATTTTAGTCACACAGCTTTGTGGAACATCTAGAAGATAAACATTGTTCCACAGATTCATGGAGTAAGCAGGTTGTTAAGGTGCCTTCCAACATCTTTGTCGTGTGTGTGTGTGTGTGTGTGTGTGTGTGTGTGTGTGTGTGTGTGAGAGAGAGAGAGAGAGAGAGAGAGAGAGAGAGAGAGAGAGAGAGGTAGAAGGCAGGTGTATACTTGCTGTGGTGGAGGTCAGAGGACACTCTTGGGTGTTGGTCCTTACCTTCTAACTTGCTTGAGGCAAAGTCTCTTTATTATTCACCATTGTGTATTCCAAGCTGACTAGCCCATGAGCTTCTGGGAATTCTCCTGTTTCTATCTCCCTTCTCACCACAAAAGTGTTGGTATTATAGATATACACTACCATGTCTGGCTTTCCACAGATTCTAAGGATTCAAACTCCGGTCTTCGAACCTGCATGACATCTCTTCAGCCCCCTTTCCTTTTAGATTATATGCTGAAGGGGAGGTTGTCTTGTGTAGATCCATCCTGATTGGGCGAAACAGAGTTGCATCTCTTACTGGTGCTGGAAGAAAGCATTACATCTAGCCTAGAGAAAAAGGATGCCGATTTGTAGTGACTGCTCTTAGAATCTAGCGGGTTTTTAGGAGCTAAACTGTAGAGTGAAAAATTATAAAGACCATTTTATAAAATCTATACAGGCTCACTAGTTCCAGGAAGGCGGAACTGAATGTAGGATTTCAGGCCTTCACTGCCCTGGGATACATCCCGGGAAGAGTATTAACATTCCTCAAGCCTCAGGGAAAAGAACCCACCTGTGGGTGGGGGAGGCCCAAAGCAGGAAGACACATTCCTGACAAAGAAAACTTTCCACTGATCTTGGTTACCCCCCACCCCCCCAGGTCTTTTCCAGTGTTACAGCTTGCTGAGTTCAAAATTTATAAAACAACCAATCATGTGTAACTGCGTGAAAATACAACCAATCATGTGTAACCGCTCGAAAATTCCTTCCTTTTCCTACCCCTGACTATAAAAAGTTCCTGAGCCCACCACGCGGGGTCAAACTGTACTCGTGCATGAGTGTGCAGTTTGAACGCTGGCTGCCAGCTCTCTTCCCTAATAAACCTCTGCTAATTGCATCCAGGTACAATGTCTTGGAGTTTGTGGGTGTTCGCGACTTCCCGAGACTTGAGTAAGGGTCTCCCGAACTTGGGAGTCTTCATAAACCAGGTCTCTAGATAACATATAGGAAGAAAACAGATTCCAACAACAGTCATCGTGTAACAGGATTTTGATCCCCTAAAGAAACAGCGCGACTTACACTTTGAGTTTAGCCTCATAAGATCTAGAACTGCGAACCCAGCCAAGTGGTATTCAGATTTCAGCCCCGTGAGCTAAAACACAGGGTGTAGTTTTAAGCCATTAAGTTTGTGGTAATTTGTTAACACAGCAGTAAAAAACCAGCATACCAAGTACATGTTGTAATTCAACAGCCCCCATTCTGCTAGTGGCAATGCTACTAACTTCTAACTTCTTTTTTTTTTTTTTTTTTTTTTTTTTCTGGAGACAGGGTTTCTCTGTGTAGCCCTGGCTGTCCTGGAACTCACTCTGTAGACCAGGCTGTCCTCGAACTCAGAAATCCGCCTGCCTCTGCCTCCCAAGTGCTGGGATTAAAGGTGTGCGCCACCACCGCCCGGCTTGCTACTAACTTCTTGTACTGTCTGCAAGGAGTAATCCAAACCCTGGTAGAGTAGACATGAAAGTCAAAGCAACAGCAGAATGGTAATGTATATATATGAGCTGTGCCAGGGAACCAGCAGTCTAGTCTGTAGAAAAGGGTATTAGAAATAAGTTTGAAGCTGGGCAGTGGTGGCACACCCCTTTAATCTCAGCGCTCGGGAGGCAGAGGTAGGCGGATTTCTGAGTTCGAGGACAGCCTGGTATACAGAGTGAGTTCCAGGACAGTCAAAGCTACACAGAGAAACCTTGTCTCAAAAAAAACAAAAAAAAAACAAAACAAACAAAACAAACAAAGAAACAAGCAAACAAAAAGTTTGAGACCCTCATTTCATGACTATTGATTAAGCAGAAGCAACTGTTAGAGATAATTTTAGTGTGATGGTTAGGTGTTTTTGGTCAACTGGGCACAAGCTGGAGTCAAATAGGAAAAGGAAGTTCAACAGAGAAAAATCTCTCCGTTGGATTGCCTGCAGGCAAGTCTTTAGGGCATTTTCTTGATTGCTAAGTGATAGATGAGATGAGGGTCTACCCCATTGCAGGGCGTGGTTTCCACCTCCAGGTAGGTGCTCCTGAGTGGTATGAGAAAACAGGCAGTGCAAACCCTGGAGAAAGTCAATAAGCACACTGTCACGGTCTCTGCTTTAGTTCCTGCCTCCAGGTTTCTGCCTTGAGTTCCTGCCCCAACTTCTCTTCATGATGGAGGACAACTGTTAAGTGGAAATAAACCCTTTCCTCTCCAAGTTGCTTTTTCGGTCATGGTGTTTATCACAGCAGTAGAAAGCAAACCAAGACAGATAGTCACAATGACTGGAGCAGTCCACATTTGCTGTGACTGTGCTCTATGCCGGGGACATTCCCTTGCCTCAATTACTGCTCCTTAGAACCCTGGGAGGGAGCTCGTATAGTTATCTTCATTTTGCAGATGTGGACTCTGAATTCTTTTCTCCTCCCCTCTCCTCCCTTCCCCTCCCTTCTCTTCTTTTCTTTTTGTCTTTAAAACCAAGCAGTGAGAGCACAGGAGGTAGTTTTGGCTATAGTGCTTTTTAGAATTGGTTAATAGATTCATATGAAGTTCTTTCTCTGGGATATCAGTGAGCTGCACTTCCTCTGTGAGAGCTCTTTTTATGTCCTCTGACAAGATGGAACGTTCCCTGGTGGTCACAACTTCTTCCTCTTAGTCTTTCTACCTGCTGCTTTGAAATGATTGAGTTTGACTCCTGGTGACATCTCTGACCCAGCTCTAGAAGATGCATCTTAAGAGGTGTTTTGAGTTCAGGCTTGTTTCCACTTGGATATCTTACTAGTTATTAAGGAACTTTGTCCTTTGGGCATGACATGATCATTGTAGCCTTGAAATCAGAGTAGTTGTGATCACCTTCATGAGGCCGTCACACGCCTGGGCACCTTAACATTCTCCTGTGGAATGAAGGGCTCTTTGGAGAAGCTGCACAGGCTTCTTACAAGGCATTGCACATGAGTGCCGACAAGTAAAGTGTATGAGACCCAGTCCCCACTGAAGACGTCAAACAGTTAACGATTGACAGGAAGGAAGACTTCTTTGCTGGTGTAGTTGACAGGAAGGAAGACTTCTTTGCTGGTGTAGTTACCTGTAAGTTGCCGGTAATCCTTAAGTAAAGTCTGGCCCATGCTCCTGTAAGTAACAGCAATGAATGCACCTGGCTGGACTTGGGTGCAATAATTCTCTCTCTCTCTCTCTTTCTCTCTCTCTCTCTCTCCCCCCCCCCCCCCCCGTTTGTTTTTTTGAGGCAGGGCTTCTCTGCAAATCCCTAGCTGTTCTGAACAACTTGCACTGTAGCTCAATTTGGCTTTTTTGGGGGTGGGGTGGGGGGGGTTGAGATACGGTTTTCTCTGTGTGGCCCGGGCTGTCCTGGAGGCTTTTTTCTTTCTTTCTTTTTTTTTTTGGTTCCTATCTGGGTAGGTTAGGCCTTGACTTGTACTCTAAGAAAAGTTAATAACGTCCCTCAAGTTCAGCTTATTCAAAGCATCATCATTGTGCTGGGAGGAGCAAGTTTTCCGGATACTTGAACCCTACCATTGACGATCTTCATAGCTGATCCTTAGACTGAAACACCAAGGTCAGTTTTGCTGTTTCTCATCTCCTTTGCCTTCTGCCAATCAATTGCATTGCTAACTGAATCTCCCCAGAGTGTTTATTCAATAATTTCTTCTATGTTTTCTGACCTCCTGAAAACTCTTTATTCCAGAAATCTTTCTAACTTCCTCCCCTCTCTACCTTTGAGTCTATGGCACATCAATTGTGTTACCGTCTCCCGGTGTCCCGAGTTCCTCTTCTTGCCGTCATTTCTATTTTCATAACTTGGCCACTCAACGACCTTCTGTTTCACCCGGGGAGGCTGAGTGGTATGGCAACAGAAGAAGGAAAGGAAAGTTAACAGGACTCATTCCCAGCTGCCATTGAGGTCTTACAACCAAGGATGTTCAATGTTGTCACGCCCTAGGGCAAAGCATTGCCAAGCATCCATGGCATCTAAAGGAGAGAATGAGAACAACTCTGTAATTCTCAGTATGCTTTAGCTGTGAACTCTTCCTGTCTGCCTCTCTCATGGGAGAGCTTCATACAGAGAGGAACAGGTCTCTGGAAGCTTAGGAGACACTGACAGCATCTGACTCATGCCCAGAGGACAAGACGGAAAAAGTGCTGCTGAAGAGGAAGCTAGGTGGGAGAGATTTGGCTTTTAGTCAGACTAAAGGCAGTCTGACTTTAGTCAGAACTACATTTCTCCTCCAAGAGTCAACTATAAAACTCAGAGGAAGTGTATGTGTCTGGATCCTTAGAAAAGACCCTTGATTGGGAGGCAGAGGCAGGCAGATTTCTTAGTTCGAGGCCAGCCTGGTCTACAGAGTGAGTTCCAGGACAGCCCGGGCCATACAGAGAAACCCTGTCTCAAAAGAAAAGAAAAGAAAAAGAAAAAAAGAAAAGAAAAAGAAAAAGAAAAAGAAAAAGAAAAAGAAAAAGAAAAAGAAAAAGAAAAAGAAAAAGAAAAGACCCTTGAGAGAGCGCCCGCCGTGGCGCAGCGTCCTCCAGCAGAGGGCGGGCGTGCCTTCTCCCGTCTGAGTTCGAATCCTGTGAGGATCTGTTGGCGAGTCTCATGGGGTGGGGGTGGGGGGGTGGGGGGGGAAGACCCTTATCCTGATCTTCTGAAAGGTGAAGGGTTAGCACAGAAGGAACTGGAGGTATCACTGAATGGAGGAGCAGGGATGATAAATGGCTGTTTCCGGGAGGCGGGGACTATTTGAACAAAGGAATTCCAGTGGGAGGGGTCATGCAGGAGAGAGGCTGTGGAGTCTTAGGTGCTGATAGAGAGAAGAGAGCCAGAGAACAGTTACATCAGCATCTCTCTGTGCCACTAGGACTCTCCCAGCCCCCTGATTACTCGACTGCCTCTGCTCCCAACACACACTAGCAGGTGAGTAGTAGAGAGATGGAATTGGGGTTAAGGGGCGTGTCTGGAATGGGAAGTAGGGGTGAGCATCTCATTCCCAATTCGAGCTCTTTTAGTCTAAGCTTAGCACACCCAAACTCGCAGTGAAGTTTGAAGTTTAATTACAGTAGTTCTAGGCATATTAATGATTAATGTAGAAACACAGACTGTAATTTCAGGGTGAAGTAACCAGAGAACAGTTTATAGTCTGAGACTATCCATTGTTTTGCCTGGAAGGAAGGAAAAGAACTAAATGAAGAAGAGCCTCCAGATGGGTCGGCCTCAGAGGGAGAGTGCTGGCTAGGATGTATGAGGTCTGGGTTCAATCCTCAGCCTGCAAACAACAAACCAGAGAAACAAAATCCAACGACACAAACGGAATGTCGAGTTGGAGGTGAAGAAGACATTATGTCCTCTTTGAGCCTAAGGAGTCTACTGTCCTCAGTGTGGGTCACTTCATTAGTATCACTGAAAGCAATGATCATCTCAGTCCATTAACTAGGTCTCAACACTGAAGCCATTGCAAAGTTAACTCCTTTCATTCAACAGGTCACCCTCTCCTCTTTTCTGCTGAGGCTTCTTTGTCTTCACATTGTTCCTCACTCTCTAATGAACTTGCCTTTTTTTTTTTTTTTTCAATTTTTTCAAGACAGGGTTTCTCTGTGTAGCCTCTGGCTGTCCTGGAACTCACTCTGTAGACCAGGCTGGCCTCGAACTCAGAAATCCGACTGCCTCTGCCTCTCAAGTGCTGGAGTTGAAGGCGTGCGCCACCACTGCCCGGCTTGCCTTGGTTTTTATAAATCAAATTCACCTAGTGAGAAGACACCCTCAGTGCCTTCTGTGTTACCAAACAGAGCTCAGAACTCAGAATATTTATTAGTTAACGTACATGTAGCCAGGCAGTGGTGGCACATGCTTTTAATCCCAGCACTTAGGAGGCAGAGGCAGGTGGATTTCTGAATTCGAGGTCAGCCTGGTCTACAGAGTGAGTTCCAGGACAGCCAGGCTTACACAGAAAAACCCTGACTCGGAAAAACCAAAACAAACAAACAAACAAATAAAAAAACATACATGTAACTAAGTATGTAGTGGGTGGCTTCACTCATCGAAAATACTATATTCTGATATTCTGGGGCTGGAGAGATAGATACCTTAGAAGTTAACAGTGCTGGCTACTTTTCCAGAGGACCAGAGCTCTTAGCATCCAGGTTTAAAAGCGCCTGTAACTCCAATTCCAGGGGATCCAGCACTCTCTTCTGGCCCCTGGAAGTACTACATGTATGTGTACACACTAATACACCCCTGACACACAAACATACATGTAATAATAAATATATTACCTAACGGGCTAAAGAGTGAGTCCAGCAGTTAAGTGTACTGGCTGCACTCCAGGGTTCAGTTCCCAGCACCTACATGGTGGCTAACAACTGAGTATAGGACCAGTTCCAGAGCATCATATATTCTCTTTGGGCTTCTGCTGGCACTAGGCATGCAGGCAAAACTCCCATGCACATAAGATAAAAATAAATGAATCTTTAAAAAAAAAATAAAAGGAAAATTAAAACAGTACATTCTGCTAGGCAGTTGACTTAGTTTTTTTCAGTTGATGCGCAAAGTAATGGGTTTTAGTGTATCACCTTGTTTTAATATTGGTTTGATGATCACCTCATTTTCATATGATGTGAAAATAAACTTATAGTTTGATTTGTATCTGGGTTACGTGTTCTATCCATATTAAAACCCACGAGCAGATCTGAAGTCAGATCTCAATTTCTATTTATTGTATATTCCTGTAAACTATGTCCACAAGGCAGTCATTTCCATGGTAAGTGTTTGACAATGTTTGAAGTGGGGCCTTTCATGTCTGCTCTTACCCTGAGAGCCTTTCTACTCCCATTTCTCTTATTCTCTCTAATTACAGATTCATTTTAAAAAGCAGTCAGGAGCTCGTATACCCCAAGCATCTAAAAATGCTACATTTAATGTATCTAATGAGTTTTTAATTCCACTCTAACTAACAAAAATAATTGAAAAACCGAATTGCTGATGGAGGGACGCTTCTCCATAGAAGTAATTTACATGATCATAAAAGGACCTTGAGTTCATTATAGAAAATTTGAAAATTGCAGGAAAGCGTAAAGAATAAAATTAAGAACCAGACACAATCACACCGCCATTTCCCTTCCATTCTTGAGATTCTCCAGCCGTTTTTATTTTTCAAAGTTACTGAAATAATGTGTGTGTTTTATTACATGCTGCTGGCTTCCCACATAACACTGTGGCCACTTTTTTTTCCTTCTCATTTTCTCATTAAAAATTGTCGACAATCTAATTTGTAAGACTGAATTGTATTCCATCATTCTATAATATCTTATAGTTGATATATTATGTGTATTATTTTATATCATAATACATATTCTTGATCTCTTATAATTTAGTAATTCTTAATATGATTACTATTTTTTTTAAAAAAATACAAAAATCTAGCTGAATGTGGTCACACATGCCTGGAACCCCAACACTTGAAGGCTGAGGCAGGAGGATCATGAATTTAAGGTCAGTCTAGGCTCCATGAAACATTCTACCTCAAAACACCTAAACAACCAAGCGAATCTGGATTAATTTAGATATGATGTTTTTATCCCATTATCGGTACTTGAATTTTCGCTACATTGCGTTTTTTTTATAATGTATAAAGAAAATGTTTTGAAATTGGCAACAGTAATAAAGACCACCCAACTCCTCTGGTCTTCCTGGGGTCTCTCCATTCTCTCTGTGGCTGCTCATCTGCTTTCTTATAACACGGTGGGCAGCTTTTACTTTTCTCCCTTTTCAGTGTGAGCTTGTTTTTGTTGGATTTTTTTCTTCTTCTAAATGCTTATTGCAGGAAAACCAGGCATCCTCCAGAAGGCTCACAGAACGTACATTTCCTTGCATATCACTGACGAACTATCCGCCAGGAGACGTAACACCACGCTCCTCACTGTGAAATACAGTCAGGATTGCCAGGCTTCAAATCTACTCCGTCAGCTGTGGAACCGTCATGTGGTTTAAATGTACAAAGTCTGTGTGATGAGCAGTCTGTCTTGCTGAAAATAGACCTGCAGGGAAAGCTGAACCCTGAGCAAAGATGTGCTTAGTAAGGGTGAATTTGGAAGAAGAGGTTTGAGGTTTCATTTCTAAAATGTGCAGTGGTGCAAGATATGGCATCCCAAGGTTTGCATCCCAACCGAGGTTTTGGTGTCCGTATAGGTTGTGTAGAGTGAAAAATTATAAAGACCATTTTATAAAATATATACAGGCTCATTAGTTCCAGGAAGGCGGAACTGAAAGTAGGATTTCGGGCCTTCACAGCCCCATACATTCCTCAAGCCTCAGGGAAGAAAACCCACCTGTGGGTGGGATAGGCCCAAAGCAGGAAGACGCATTCCTGGCCACAAAGAAAAGCAAAAAGGCATGCCCAGACAAGTCCTAACTAGCCATCCTGCCGCCTCTGCAAGTTGCTGATATTTGAAATAACCAATCATGTGTAACCGCGCCAAACTTTCCCGCCTTTCCTACCCCTACCCATAAATAGCTCACCAGTAGCTCCCGCCTCTGGGGTTCAGGGTCGAAATCCCTTGTCTCCTGCGTGGGACGGGTTTCAACCCAAGGGCCCTTGTTATTAAACTACCTTATGCAAATGCATCAAGGAGGTCTCTCGTGTGTCCGTGGGTGAGCGCCGGTCCAGACTTGAGATAGGGTCCCCTCAGGGGTCTTTCATTCGGAGAGTAGAAGCATGTGACCCAAGAAATCCAGCAAGGAAGTGACATCATGTTTAAAGCTCTCTTACTGAGATAGCCAACTGGTCTTCTTGATAAATCCCCTAATGTATCACGATGCTTAAGGGTTACACATTCGCTCCTTTCTTCACTATTTCTCTTCCTGGTTATGGCTAGCTGCTGCTGTCCTGTTCTTCTCCGCATTCAAGTGTTCTGTGTCTTCTTTCCATGCTGGCTTCACATATTCACATCCTGAGGTAGCTTACATCTTGGACTTCAGGACAGTTACTGATGTAGCTCATTGATGGTGGTACTCTTCTCCATGGACAGCGGACGGCTCTCCCCACCCCCACCCCTGAGGATTGGGTGGGACTCTTTAGCATCTCCTTTTCTTTGGTTCATGAATATAAATGCTTGACATTTCTGAACTAAGCCTTTAACTATGGCTACGACCTTCTCTTTCTGCTACAGAGGCCAGCAATACTCAGGTGAGTGGCTGCTCATCAGCTCAGTTCCCAAAGTGTGACAGGAACGCCTCGTCAACTCTTTTCAAAAAACAGAAGTAAAATTTTTTGAGAAACCTAGGCTGACCCTGAATTTCCAACCTTCCTCCCAAGTATTGGGATTTCATGTGTGTGTTTCCACACCTGGCTTAGTCAACTCATCCCCCAGCTTCACGGATTTTTTTGTCAAACATTTTATATAGTATCCTTTATTCTTTAACATACACCTAGATAGTGCTAGGGGGAAGAGAGAGGGAAAGGTTCTGGCAGATTCTCAAGAAAATGTCAGAAAAGCTAATTATAGACATTATTTTCCCCACCCCTACCTCTTTTCTGGGTTTACTAGGTGAATATCACTTTCTAATGTGGTTAAATTCTGGATTTTCATACCAAAATGTTGAGATCTCGGTCCCACGAATAGCATGCTTAAGCACCTCATCATCACTGGTTTGTCTGGGTAGCAGGATGATTCATCTCTCCATGGCGGCCAGTGGACATCCTAGAATGCTACATGGTTGTGAAGGTCTTGCATTGCTTGTCTCATTTACTGAGGACACATGGAAAGGAAGAAGCAAAGGGAGGCAGGTGTCAGATGCAGAGCCACCCTGGAATGTACTACCAAAATTCAGGGCACACTCTCACAGAAATCCAAAGGTATGTTTTACTAGGTGAATTCAAATCCCTTCAAGTTGATATTAAAGAGTAATCATTATGACTTTTTTTTTTAACTGATCTTTGGATAGCTATGTGTAGTGGTTTGAATGTTTGGGCCAGGGTGTGTCACTGTGGGGGTGGGCTTAAGACCCTAATTCTAGCTGCCTGGATAAAAGTCAGTTTTCCAACAGCAGCCTTCAGATGAAGATGTAGAACACTCAGCTCCTCCTGCATCATGCCTGTCTGGATGTTGCCATGTTCCCACCTTGATTGATGATAATGGACTGAACCTCTGAACCTGTAAACCAGCCCCAATTAAATGTTATCCTTATGAGAGTTGCCTTGGTTGTGGTGTCTGTTCACAGCAGTAAAACCGTGACTAAAGCAGAAGTTGGTACCACGAACTAGGGTATTGCAGTGATAGGCCTGACCATGCTTTTGCTTGGAAGAATGTGGATTTGGGGACTTTGGATTTGGAAAGCCGTGGAATGCTTTACATGGGGCTTAATGGGCCATCCTAGTAGGAGTATGGAAGACTTTGTAGAAATACGGGAGAGTGATTTGAATTGTGTGGACGTGGCCCAAGAGGTTTCAGTGGAGAATTTCAATATGTGGCCTAGAGACTGTTTCTGTGGTATTTTGTCAAAGAATATAGTTGCGTTTTGCCCTCATCTGAAGATTCTGCCTGACGCTAAGGTGAAGAGACTCAGATTAATTGCTTTGACAAAGAATGTCTCAGAAACACCCAGCATAGACTGTGTTTTTTGGTTAAGTTTCATGAAGAGCATTTTGAACAAGCATAGCAAACTTAGAAAGGAAGAATATAAAGGGATGCCAGGAAGTGAAATGGATTCAGTCCTGTGTTCACGGATATTAAATTGAATTAAGGGAGTAGTGACCATGGGGCAAGATCCCACCCAGCTACATTTAGGTCTAGGCGAGGTAATACAAGCCTTCAATCCCAGGAGGCAAAGATAAGCAGATTACTGAGTTCAAGGCCAGTCTAGAACAGAGGGCACCTTGAACTCTTGATAGAACAGAACTTTTTTTGTACAAAATTTTGCTGATTTTTAGTATCATTTTTAGGGATGGAGGGGTGGCTAAGCAGTTAAGAACACTGACTGCTCTTCCAAAGGTCCTGAGTTCAATTCCCAGCAACCACATGGTGGCTCATAACCATCTGTAATGGGATCTGATGCCCTCTGCTGGTGTGTTTGAGGAGAGCTACAGTGTACTCGTCATATACATTAAATAAGTAAATTTAAAAAAATGTCTAACTTAGTATCTGCTTTAGTCTCCCTCCATCACATTGGGTTTCCTGGCCATAAAAGGGGAGCCCTAATCTTCTCTGACAGTGTAGTCTTGACCATTTAAGACCACATAAGCTTCTTCAGTAATTGTCTCACATTGCCATATCTACCAGTTGGGCTGCTATAGTCACCATAGTGACTGTTTCTCCCAGGAAACAATGGGGCCCTTTCTATAGATTGCATACTTTGACTTACCATAACCTTTATATGGATTTCTGTGGACATTTTCATTTGGATGATGTCAGTGGTCAGGATTCTGCCCATATATGTTTCTATCTCTACAGACTCATTTTTTTCTTAAATATTTATTTATTTTAAGCATATAAGTGTGCATGCATGTATGTCTGTGCATTCCTCGTGTGCCTGGTGCCTGCAGAGACCAAAAGAGGATGTCAGATCCTTGTAACTGTAGTTATAGATGGTTGTGAGCTGTCATGTGGGTGAAATCACTCTTCGTTCCTCTGGGAGAAGAATCCGTGCTCTTAACTGATGAGCCATCTCTTCTACCTGTCTACAGACCAGTTTCTTTCCTTTTTTTCCTTTTCTTTTCAAGTAGTTTTGTTTATTTATTGTGTTGAGGTTGGGCATACTGTGGCACGTGTGTGGAATTTCGAGGACAGCTTCAGGAAGTCAGCCCTCTCCTTCTATCATAGGATCCAGGGATCGGACTCAGCTCCTCAATCTTGCATGGCAACCACTTTTACCTGCTGAACCATCTCGCCATCAGTATCTCTAGAGATTATTAATAAACAGTCATCACATGAACCATATTAATGACTAGAACCACAATTAAAGTCCAACCTCTTGGTGGTGGAGTATAATCTCTGTACTATGAGAATTAGAGTATTCTCTGCTTGAATAGTTTTAAGACTGTATTCTCATCATCATCTCTTAGAGATAAACCAACATCTCTCTTCTCTCTCTCTCTCTCTCTCTCTCTCTCTCTCTCTCTCTCTCTCTGTCCATGTGCATGACAGTGCACACACCATGGGTATGCAGGTACCCAAGGAGGCCAGAGAAGGTGTCAGATACCTAGAGCTGAAGTTACAAGCAGTTGTGAGCTGCCTGATGTGAGTTCTTGGGATCTGAACGCAGGTTCTCTGGAAGTGCAGCGAGTGCTGGCTGCATCCTTAGCATCTGCTGCTCTTTCAAAGGCAACAGAAATTACTCTTGATTTGTTGGTTTCACAGTCTTGCCTCAAAAATACTTTTCTATTCATCCACATTTACCAGCTTACCCTGCTTCGAGGGCTTTTTAAAATTTGCTCTGAATTAAGTCCACCACAGAAGAGCTTTCGTGGGTGAGTTGCTTCACTGTTTTGTTTTGGTTTGTTTTTTCCTGGACAGCTGAGCGTCTGAGGGGACTGCACAGATTACGAGTCCCTGGAGACTGGAGTTCCTATGAGCTCACTGATGGGTCCCTCAGAGCAGCTCGGTATAAGCACCAGCTGTTGGGTCTCAAGACAGAACAGCTGCTAGGACTACGGTGGGACACTGGTGAGTAGAAGGGACAGGTAGCTCCATCTCCGTGCCACCTGTGAAGAAGGTTGAAGATACAGAAGTCAACATCTGCGGCAAACAATGAAGGACAAACAGACGCTGGCTGCATGGAAATGTTGGGGCTCCTTGTAACTACATTTTCTAGTTGTACTTTGGTTGAAAAAGCCCTCTCTTATTTTTAACTCCTCAGCTTTCCCACTATGACATTGGCTTTATATTTATTCTCTAATCAAATGAATTCTAATCTACCAGACCAAACAAGCTCGGAGCTCAGCTCCCAGTTTCTAGTTATTTTAGGACATCTTTAGTGCTCGTAAGAACCTCAATTTGAATGTTTTGCAAAGTCTCGCAGTTGACTTCAAATAAACTCAGCATCTTCTTTCTGTCAGTCGCATCGTTAACTGCTTTCCCTTAAATAACACCGCTTTCCCCTTTCGCTCAGCATTTTAAGTAGGAACTGTTCACATATCTTCTTCTTCTTGGGGCCAGTCTTGTGAATGGCAAGGTTTAAAGAGCAAAATGTCAAATTGCAGGAGCAGGCTGCGTCCATTTGCGTCCTCTAGGACTCCCACTCCTTTGGAATACGGTCTGTCTATGTAACTCTGCTGGCCTGAAACTCCCTCTGTGGATGAGGATGCCTGTGAACACAGAGACTTGCCCGCCTCTGCCTCCTGAGTGCTCAGATCAAGGCGTATGTATGCCACCATGCCCAGTTTCCCAGGAATCTTCTCTCCTAAATTCTGCTTAGCTCTGAAGAAGTAAGTCCTTATTTTTCTTTGCAGACTGAAAAAATTGACTTTTCTTATCCTTTGATTTGTGGAAAGCAAAAAATAATTGTCTTCCCCATCTTAAAAAACAAAACAAAAACCTTTCTGTTTTTTTTTTCTTCTCCTCTCCTCTATTCCTCTTCCCTATAATTAAAGGGATGTTTGTAGCAGTTGGCTGATTCAGTCTCCATGAGCTGTAATGTATTCTGTATATATCACCTTCTTGTCTCTCTTGAACTGTTGGTGAAGAGATTGCTTCTAGTCCCTGAATTTGGCCAGGGAAGGGAAAACAAGGCTGATGTGGCAATGGCAAGGCATTAGCTGATCTCTGGTCTCTAACACAGGGACTACCCCAGCTCTGTTGTTCATGTCTGCAGTTTTATGGCAATTGGAGATCTGGACGACTGCCTTTCCAAATGTCATCAAGCCATTCACTCAATCATCAAACCAAGCTCATGGTTCCTTTGTTCCTCCTATCACTAGCATACAAAGGAGAATGGTAAAAATCAGTTTTTACAGTTACACTGTAGGTATCAGGACTATGTTTGGGGCTGGGTGCTACAGTTCACATTTCAGTATTAATCAAAAGAGATCAGAGAATTGAGAGTAATGTATTACCCAAAGAACATTGGGTCCTGGGGCATGGTCCATGGTCCTCTTTTTCTTTGCTAATGCAGTTTTTGACATAATTTTAGTCTATTGACATTTCTCACATGACTGTAGCCTGTGGATATACTATACTTAAGAGAGGCAAACACTGATATGAAAAGGAGCCCATGTATACAATAAGAACTATAGAGCCACACATTTGGAGCTATATAGGGGAAGGATTGAGTGAGGGTAGATTAGGGTTAGTTGTTAGGGTTGCTATTAATGGTACCATTCTCATCCCCAAGGTTTTGAAACTGGATTCTCTCTGCTCTTTGTAATTTTGAGATTGAATGACAGTGTTTCTAAACTCTTATGATGGGCATGCCTGTGGGGAATTATCTTGATTGTGTTACTAGAGGTAGGAAGACTTGCTCACTGTGAGTGGAATCATTCCTTAGGCAGAGAACCCTAGGCTATGTGGGTGGAAAGGGGGAAGGAGGTAGTGAGCATGTATTCATCACTCTCTGCTCCTTGACTGTGGTTGTGAACAGCTGCTTCAAGCTCCTGCCACCTTAAGCTTTTTTGCCACAATGGACTGTACCTTATATGCCAAAACAAAGCCTCTTTTTTTCTTAAATTGCTTTTCCCAGAGGATCTGGTCACAGCAATAGGAGAGAAAATAAAGACAAAGCTGCATGGGCGTAAAGGTAGAGTTGGCAGTGATCTCTCACGTTCTCAGTTGACCTGAGCAGTTCTTGCTCCTCAGTTGTGCCTGGGAGTCCCTAATTCAGAATATTTCTGTGTTCACATCTTCAGGGAATACCCCTTTAGTATTCATCTGGGGTTGGAAGAGTTGGCCACCTATAGCTGCCTTCGGCCATGGATTAACTGGGTTCACCTGAAAGGGTGGCTGGGAATGACAGGGGGACTGAGAGACAGGAGATGAAGCCAAGACAAAGTTCTCTGATCAAGGCTCAAAGCTTTAATGTTCAGCTCTCAATTTAAAGGGAAAGGCCCCACCAAAACCCTTTCTGGTTTAAGCCGAAGATGGGTGGGATAATCTGATAATCTGTTCTTGGTCAAGGCCAGAGATATCTCAAGGCAAGCCCAGGTAGGGGCAGTTCTTCTAAATTCCAAGCAGCCAAGGTGGGTAACTCCACCTAGATCCTATCACTTGGTCTGTTGTGGTAAACAAGGTCTTTCAGGGCTGCTTAAGGCTGGGGGGAGGGCACAGCCACCAGGCCACAAAGGGCAGGAGAGGCTATTCACTACTTACAAAAACTTCCAGTCAACTGTCCTATGTTCAGCCACCCCTAGCCTCCTACTTTGAGAGGTCTTTATCACTCCAGTTTCTGTGACTTCTGGTTTGATTTGAATGAAACATGCTTCCCACAGGATCGTGTATCTGAATATTGGTCCCTGGTTGGTGGCACCATCTGGGGAGGTTGTGGGATCTTTAAGAGGCAGAGTCTTGCTAGAGGAAGTATATCCCTGGGGGCAGGTTCTGAGAGTTCACAACCTTACCCCACATTTCCAGTACCATCTTTCTATGTCAATTTGCTGATGAAGATGTGATCTCCTAGCTTCCTCTTCTGGCTACCTACTGCCCAGCTTGGCATGCCGTTATAGACTCTCTGATATTTTAAGCAAAATTATGCTCTTGGTTATGGTGTTGTATCATAGCAACAGGAAAGTAATTAATAAACTTTTGATAAAGGATTGATATCTAGACTATACAAATAACTAAAACAACAATAACAAAACAACTCACTGAGCAACAAAACAAGTGGGTCAACAATAGTTCTTAAAAGAAGAAACACAGATGGCCAATAAACATATTAAAAATGTTCATCCTCACCAGCCATCAAAATGCAGATCCAAACTACATCGAGGGTCTAGAGAGATGCTCAGAAGTCGAGAGCACTTACTGCTCTCACAGAGGGCTCGGCTTAGATTCCCAGCATGGTGGTTTAAGAGGATGTATAACTCCAGGTCCACGGGATCTCATGTCCTCTTCTAACCTATGCAGGAAGCTGGTACATATGTAGTGCAATTTTACACATAAAGGCAAAGCATTCATACACATAAAATTAAAATAAATATTCTAAAACTGAGATTTGATTTTACTCTAGTCAGAATGTAGTCTGGCCATTTAGGAAAGAGTCAGCTGGGGCTGGAGAGATGCATCTGTGGTTGAGAGTGCTTATTGTTCTTGTAGTGGACCCGACTTCTATTCCCTGCACCTATGTCTGGCTGCTCATAACTGTCCGTAACTCAAGCTCCACCCCTAACATACACATAATTAAAAGTGAATGAATGGATGAATGAATGAATAAACAAACAAGCAATAAATAAAATTTGTACTTGCTTTGGCAGCACATATACTAAAAGAAAAGAAACAACGTCAGATGCTTTCACAAACTACAGAAGCAAGAGAGGTTGCTCGGTAGTGAAGAGTGCATACTGCCCTGGCAAGAGTTGCATTTGGTTCCCAGAAGCCTCGTTGAGTGGATCACAGTCACCAGTAATTCCAGCTCCAGAATTAATAATAATTAATAATCTGAGGCCTTCTTTAATGCTCAGTAGGCATCTGCACATACCTGGCATACCCTCACACAGACACACAAACATATACACAAATTGAAGTTTTTAGTTAAGTAATGCATACTTATACTGGTTCAAAAACTGATTGTCTCATTCGTGTGTGTGTGTGTGTGTGTGTGTGTGTGTGTGTGTGTGTGCGCGCGCGCCATTATACATTGCTGTTGGAAATGTAAATCTGTCTAGCTTCCATGGAAATCAGCATGAAAGGTTCTCAAAAACTTAAAAATATTTTCTACCATATGACCCAACTGCACTACTCCTGAGGGACTCCACTGAGGGACTGAACCATAGAGATATTTGCACATTCATTTGCAAACATTTGTAGAAATTTAAATAGCTAAGTTTTGGAACCGACTAGGTGTCTAACAACAGAGGAACGGCTAAAGAAAATGTGGTATTATACAGGATGGAATTTTGTTGTTTGCTAGATAATAGATATACTTGCAGACAATCATATTAAGCCAATTAAACCAGTTTCAGAAAGACAAAGATTGGATGTTTTTTTATCTCATTTGTGGTTCCTAGATTTCATATACTTGCATATAGGCATATGTGCAGGTATTTATCCAAAACTGAAATTGTCTAGGAGAGCAAAAAGGAGGGGAGGGGAGTGAGAGAGAAATGATGTATGATGCTCAATATCAATATATACTTGGGGTTGGAGAGATGGCTCAGTAGCTGTGGTGGTTTGAATAGGGTTGGCCCCTATAGACTTCAAGTGTTTGAATGTTTGGCCCATAGGGAGTCTCTCTATTAGGAGGTGTGGCCCTGTTGGAGTAGGTGTGACCTTTTTGGAGAAAATGTGTCACTGTTGGGGCGGGCTCTGAGATGTCCTATTCTCAAGCTAGGCCTCATGTGACAGTCTTTCTCCTGCTACTGGTGGATCAAGTTGTCCCATCTCAGCTCCTTCTCCAGCACCATGTCTGCCTGCATGCCGCTCTGTTTCATGACAGGAATGGGCTAAACCTCTGAAACAGTAAACTAGACCCAATGAAACGCTTTCCTTTACAAGGGCTGCCTTGGTTATGTCTCTTCACAACCATGAAACCCTAACTGAGGCGGTGGCTAAGAATGCTTGCGGTTCTTGATGAGGCTCAGAGCACACTTCACAGAACCCATATCAAGAGGCTCACAACAAACTAACTAACTCCAGCTCCAGGAAACCCACCTCTCTTCTGGCCTCCATAGGCATGCACGCATGCACACACACACACACACACACACACACACACACACACACACATGCGTGGTATATACATACACAAACACACATATAAATAAATAAAAGTAAAACAAAAACATATTCCTGTAAGCAATTAAAAACTAATTAAAAAATGAAAAAATTGCCCATATCCACAATGTTTTTTTTTCCATAAAGAATGAAATCATGATATTTGCAGGAAGATGAATAGAACTATAGATTATTATATTAAGCAAAAAGATCAGATAGTGCATCTGTGTGTGTGCATGCATGTGTGTGTGCTTGTGTGTGTGTGAATGTGGAGGACAGAGGTCATCTTTAGTGTACGTGCTCACGCAAGTACATGCCTACTTGTGTACTTGTGAGTCCTTGCGCTTGCTTGTGTGTGAGCGCGTGTGTGCATGCATGTGTGTTAGGCCATGAAAGTAGAAAGGAGACCATGATGGGGGAAGGAATGGATCTTAAGGGGTGAAGAGAAGGTAATAGAATACATGTGACATAGAAGCAGAAGAGAGAAGGGATCAGTAAGGAGATGAGAGGGCAGCAGAGAAGGGGATAAGGTTAAAGTGTGACAGCATCAGTGTCTGAAGGTTCCATAATGAAACCCATCACTTTGTATGTTGATTTACAAAAATCAGAGTTTAAACAAACAAAAAAGCAACTATAATAGTATTCAGTGGCTTCCCTAACTCAGGTGTGTGGGGAGGGCAGGCAAGAAAATGGCCGAGCATAGGAAGTACTGAAAGCAGAAGACAGAAGTACTTACCTGAATTTATTTATTTATTTATTTATTTATTTATTTATTTATTTATTTATTTATTTGCAGAGTCTTTTTCTACATTGGTTATCCACTGAGTACCATGCTCTGATTTCAGTGCTGGGATGCGAATAAAATGATCCCAAATCTTCACGTCTCTCCTTGTGACTTTCCTGGGTTCTTCATCAGATTCAAGGTAGCGCAGTCAGTAATGTGAGCTGACCTTTGGTAACAGGCTGAGTGACAGGGGTGACTAGTGCTTTAAAGAAAAAAAAAAAAAACAGTGAGAAGCAATACAATCGTCATTGCCCTTGCCAAGACAGAAGACAAATTGCCGGGGGCTCCTGCTTGTCATTGGCAAGAATACTGCGATGCTGGGGCAACACGAATTACTGGAGAAGTGCAGGACTCTGTCACTTTCTGAGAATCGGTTTGGCTTTGTCCACAAAGACTCCCGACGGAGGGTCTGGAATTCTGCTTTTTGATCAGTCAAAAGCGTGGCCTTTTCAGAGCACATTTCACCATGCCAACAGCCGTTTCCAGAGAGGAACTGAGAATTAAGTGGAGCTCTGGTTGCAGATGATTCTTTTTCGTGCCTAGCTACCCAAACAAAGAGACCGAGCCAGAAGCCAGATCTGCAAGGGCGCGCGCACAATGGGACTGGTGCATGGGAATGTTCAGGGCTCTGCCTGATTAAACTGCCTTAGGAGCGCCAGGGGGCAATTTCGCTAAGCTTCCCTGTCTTGTATTTTGGCAGCTCTCTCTTCCCAGCCCCCTCTGCATCCCCTTCACATCCTCAAACCCATTTGTGTCTTCGTTTGGACTGAGCCCAATTCACACAGACTGGCAGTGCTGTAATTGGTATCTTACTTACCTCAGCTTCTTTTTTTTCCTCTGATCATTCGAATAATGACAGCTTTTTTCTCTCTTTTTACCATTGGAAGAGAGAGAGAGAGAGAGAGAGAGAGAGAGAGAGAGAGAGAGAGAGAGAGAGAGAGAGAGAGAGAGATTCCAGGAGTTACCGTAGAGTTTTCTGATGCACTGCTACAGGGAAATAAAAATGCATATTTTAAGATGTTTTTCTATTTCTGTTTCTCTCCTCCCACCTCAGCCAAACAGTTGACATGATGGGAAAACATTAACAGGGAGAATTGATTCCCCCCTCTGAAGGTGTTGGGACCACAGAGGCAGCATCCTCCAGAGTTGATGTGTCAAAATGTTGATGTTCTCATTTAAGACTGTCATCGTTGTGGTAATTGGTACCTCCGTTTGTTAGATTCTGTTTGTTTATGTGCGTTTCATTTCAAGTGATGTTTCTTAGGGTAATATACACAAGGGCTTGGGGCTCCCGGAGTGAAAAGTGTTACAGAAACTGAAATGATTACCCCCTGGCAAAAGGTAATCTCCCCGGCACACACCACCTGGTTATAACAACCCACATTTGCACAGCACTTCGCTGTTAAGCATGAGTTTCTGATGTGTTCTATCTCCTGCAATCCCCCTGATAAGACTGTGGGGCTCCCGGAGCTATTCTGTTTTGCCCTGCCACCAGGCACGTGTGGTTTCTACCTGGCAGCTGGCTGCCTCTTCATGGGTGTGTTACTGTCTTGCTAAAGACTCCATCCCAAGTGGCTCGGTCTCTGAGATGGGGCAGATTTACAGAGACACAAACCAAACACAAAGTAAATTAGAGGATTTCCATCCTCCTCCCATCTCCTAAGGAGGAACACCAGGCAGATAAGTTTTAGATCCTTTTAACAGTCTGGAAGAGAGGGAGAATCTGTGAATAAAATTGATTTCATCAAACATCAAAACCACATAGACATTTTAGTTAAGGATGCAAACAGTAAAGCAGTATTTGTAAATGGACTGAATGATGCCACAGGCTAGAAGATAGCTTGCTAAGCCAGGGAAAGGGGGTAGGGGGGAGAGAGAGAGAGAGAGAGAGCTGGGGGGGGAGCTGGGAAGTTCAGCAGAGTAGGTGCACACATGAATTCACAGCAGCTGTGACAGCATGTGCAAGATCTGCAAGCTCAGTCCAGACCAACTCTCAGCATGGGGAGAAGTGGGCATGAAGTCCCCACCCTTAGCAGAGGAGCTACTGGCAAGTGGTGAGGAGAGCGGATTTTCTTTCAGAGTGTATGTAGCCCCTGCTGAGTTGACTGTGTTCCAGTGGAAAGCCATAAATCCAAGAGTATATGCGCAGCACAAATTGGACTTGATGGATCTTAAAAAAGAAAAAGACACAAAGTTGGGTAGATAGAGAATGGGGGATGGGAATGAGAGGAGGAGCTGGAGAAGGAGGTGAATACAATAAAAAACATGCACAAAATTTTCTAAGAACTAATATATACACATGTATTTTACATATATATCTATATTTTTATTTAATAAGCTGCGTGTGGCCAGAGATGGTTCAGAGGTAAGAGCACTGGCTGATCTGCCAGAAGACCCAGGTCTAAGTTTGATTCCTAGAGCCCACGTGGTGACTAGAACCATTTGTTACTCAGAGGAGCCAGTGCCCTCTTCTGGCCTCTGTAGGCACTGCACACATGGTGCACAGACATTCATGTAGGCAAAGCGCCCTTATACATACAAATAAAAACAAAGGAAAATTTAAAAACAAAGCAAAACATGTGTTTGCTGAGACAGAGTTGAGGTGGTACTTTGATTGTTGGCTTTGTTTTCTTTGGTTAAAAAACAATGTATGTGTATGTGTGCCGTTTTCTGTGTGTATATCCTATGTGTTTGGAGGTGCCTTCAGAGGCTAGGAAAAGGCATCCTCTGATGCTGGAGTTACAGATGGCTATGTGGGTTCTAGGAAACAAACTCAGAACTTCTGGAAGGGCATCAAGTGCTAATAAATGAGCCATCTCTCCAGCTTTCTGACCTAAGATTTTTATTAATTATTTCTAGACATGTAACAGTTCCTCATTTTATTTATTTATTTATTTATTTATTTATTTATTTATTTATTTATAGGATGGGCAAGTTGAGAGAAAGAAAGAAGGAAAGGAAAGGAAATTCACCCTCATATCAGAGATTCAACAATACTATAGCATTTGTGGATGTGATTTGTCCCTCCCCCCCCCCCAGGTCTTCTTACAGGAGTACCATAGTACAAAATTTAACACACACAGCTGTAGGTGGCTCCTGATGCTGTGAGAGGGACACTTGTTTAGGAGAACACAGGCTGTCCACAACCAGCTAGACCTGAGCTTGGTTAGATCATCCAAGGACCAATTTTGTCACCTGTGCATAAACAAGTTGGTGTTTATGAGCCCCAGTTTCCCTTTGTCAATATGGGTGAAAAATCCTTGCCTGCAGAATAGATGTGAGATTTAGATGGAATAATGTGCTTTTTTTTTTTTTTTTATGTTGTATAGAAGCGGCTCGAATATTGTGGCCATGCTTCCTATGGATTCTTCCTATGTGCACAGACTTTAGATGCCTGAGGTCAGAGCTCTGAGCTCCACTCACTTCCTTCAGGGCTTCCTTGAAACCCTAAGGATTGACACTATGGAAAGCCTTAATTGAGCTGATATTAGTCTTGGTTCACTGCAGCGATGCTCCAAGTTTATATCTTGATAGATTGGTTAGTTCTGTTGGACAGGTGAGTTTTAGAAGGGACTGTTTTGGGCAACTGCATAGCAACTGACATTTGGTCTAGACTCTGGATTGTGTAAAAGATTAAAATAGGAATCAGTGTTTGATTTCTAATACATCAGAACAAAAATAATTATAGCTTTATTAGGACTGGGGGTATAGTTCACTTGATATGGTGCTGGCCTGTCACACATTAAGTTCTGAGTTTGATTCCCAGCTCTGCATACACTAAAATGGTGGCACTCTTGGATACATATCAAGTTGGAGGCCAGTCTAGGATACAGGAATTACAGTTTTATCTATTCTTGCTCTCACCTATAAGTTCAGACATCATACTTAATGACAATGGGGGAATGAAAGCATTTCCTGGCATCTGAAGAGAGGATTATACCAGCCTTACATTCCTCCTTTTTCCTTTTACACTTGAGGGTTTTAGGAAGTTCCTGAAACTTACAAGCTACATAAGGTTCCATCCCACCCCCCCCCACCCCCCGCCGGGTGTAATTGTATGAGAGAGGACATTATCTGACCTGCAAGTTGTTCAGGGAGCTCCAGGGCTTGAATTTTTGTGAGCTGTGGCCCGTGCTGGGGTGGACTTTTCAGTGATATAGCTACCTTTGAGTCATCCACTTTCCTGTAAGTAACTTCAATGAGTTCCTTAAGCTAGATGGCTGGAATAACTTCTTTGGCTTGTTGTTGGTACTCCATCGGGATGAGCAGACTAGGCATTTGTTCATATCTCCCTAGGAGTGTCACTCAGTTCCCATTCTAGAACAGTTGAAGCTCTCCCTGGGAGGTTCCCATCCTCTTTTTCTTTACTTGTGGAGGTATATGAGAATCCTAAGGATGCCGGGCGGTGGTAGCGCAAGCCTTTAATCCCAGCACTTGGGAGGCAGAGGCAGGCGGATTTCTGAGTTCGAGGCCAGCCTGGTCTACCGAGTGAGTTCCAGGACAGCCAGGGTTACACAGAGGAACCCTGTCTCAAAAAAACCAAAAAAACAAAAAAAAAAAAAAAGAGAGAGAGAGAGAAAGAGAGAGAATCCTAAGGACTGTGAGATGGTGGAAAGCTTAGTTTTTACTTGGTGGCCCATGAAGTTAGGCACTGCTTACAGGAAGACTCTTAACAGTTAATAACAATTAATCATTAATGAATCAGATAGTGTGGAGAGGTAATAAATTAATAAGCAGTATGATTGCTGTGAAGGTTAACTTTGTACAGGTGTATTTTCACTGTACATCAGTGTAGTGGCACCATATTCTTAGCCCATAGATAGGAAGACTCTGAAAGGGCTGGGGAATTAAAGCCTGGGGGACAAAACCCTGACAGGGAGCAGCTGAGAAGTGATGGACAAGCACTCCCTCCTCCCATTCTGGGGCCAACACTCTGGAAGCATGTTTCACATTGTGCCACCATGGAAGAAAGGGCCAAGCACAAGGCTCTGATGGTGTGGGAACCTACTTGTGCATCCTTCTCCGAGATAATAATGAAAACCAGTGTCACATGACCAGAGTTAAAGCTAGTGCCATCATTAAAGGGTACAGGAATGAAGGTCTCCTTCATATCCCATGTGGCTTTTTTTTTTAAAATGAATCTTATGTTTAGCTACAGGATCAGATCAGATGATGGCCTGTAATTTGCCTCTGCTGTGGTGAAGTGTAAGACTTTCGATGAGCAGATCAAAATAGTCTATGGGACAAGGTGTGTGTGTGTGTGTGTGTGTGTGTGTGTGTGTGTGTGTGTGTCTTTTAGCTTGGTAAATGCACTTTTTCTGATATCCATTACTTAGGAGGTACAAAATATGTTCACATTAGTATGGGAAGGGAAACTATAGGAACTTGTTTCCCTGGACAGAGAATCCCTATCTTTTTTGTTGCTGCTTTAATAATCATCTGCAGGAGATTGTTTATGGTGACATTTTGTGTAGCACATGCTACGACTCTGCACTGATGATATCAGTCAGACAAGCTGGGTGTGGAGAGTGTAAAGTGCTAAGTCCTTTGGCTATTCTAATAAGACATATGCACTTCAGAGGCAGAGACAAAACTCCACAAATACTAAGAAATGTGCTACATCAATGACTTTTTTCCAGGAATTCATTAGGGTCTAAACCGGGACAATCCCTGCTAAAAGAGTCTCTCATTCTACTATGAGAAAGTCGCATTGGTGGATGAGATGTGTGGATTTGTAGAATGACACCTAGGAATAATGTCACTTAAGAGTAGAATGCAAGCCGGGCAGTGGTGGCGCACGCCTTTAATCCCAGCACTTGGGAGGCAGAGGCAGGCGGATTTCTGAGTTTGAGGCCAGCCTGGTCTACAGAGTGAGTTCCAGGACAGCCAAGGCAACACAGAAAAACCCTGTCTCAAAAAACAAAACAGAGAGAGAGAGAGAGAGAGAGAGAGAGAAGAATGTAAGACAAAAAAGAACTTTGCAGAAAACCTGGGCTGGATATGAAGCAAGCCATCTCAAGATATTAGCGAATGTCCTGGCTAAAGAGGCTATAGACTTTTCTAGCAAACTCCATAACTGGACAGTTGCAGTAACCAGCAGGAGGGTTCTAGTGAGAGGGTATGTTTTCCACAACAGAGAAATAAGCTTCATTTGGAGTGCATTGTCCTGACTGACCACAGGACACAGACAATTACACAATAGGTGCTGCCATCGTGATCTGGACACATCAGGCTTCCAAACTCCTGAGATCAGATGTAAACAAAACTTGAGAGTGGCCATGAAAGTTAGTGACTTTAAAGGACGGTGTGACACACAAGGAAAGCTGACTAAGCTATGAACAATTGTAGTCGGGCTAAGTTATATGGAGGGTAAAATGGGCTGAAGTAGAGATAAAGAGTCCTGGGGAGTGGCAAACAGTTCGGTTGGTTAATCAGACAGTCCCCCACTCCCCAAGAGCTAATTCAGAAGATCAAAGACAAAAGTGTGTAGGTAAGAGGCTTATGCACGAACCTAAGAAAGCAAGTAAGTAGTGGCTCTTTGTGTTGTAATGATTCTTGGAGAACAGCCATTTGGAGGAGGGCCCCAGATTAATAATCTTCCCTGTTGCTATGACCAAACACCTGACAAGAAGCAGCTGCAGGAATGAAGATTATTTGGGCTCACAGTTGGAGAGTATAGTTCATAGTGGCAGGGAAGGCATGAACATAGGAGCTGCTTTGGTTGGGGCAGCAGGAGTATGAGGCTGACTGTTTAATCTGAGATCAGAAAGTGGAATGGAACAGAAAGTGAGTCTGGGCTAGAAAACTCAAGGTTCATCCCCTATCAATTCATTTCCTCCTAGGGCTAGGCTCTACCTTCTAAAGGTCCCATAATCTCTCAAAAATAGTGCTATCAGCTCGGGACCAAGTGTTCAAATACGAGAGTGTCTAGAGGACACTGTTCATCCAAGCTGTAACAGACTCCATCAACTGGATCGATGGATCGTTTGTCTGTATTTGTCAGCTAGCCTCTGTCTACTGCTACTCCTGTGTCATGGTACAAGGATTGACATTCTCTACAGATGAAGCAGAGTATATTCTCTTTCACTGAACCCAGCCTGCTGATGACAGACTAGTATTAATTCTATATATCAGTGTTTCTCAACCTGTGGGTCACAACCAACCCCTTTGAGGGTTGAATTACCCTTTCAGAGGAGCCATCTATCTGATAATCCTGCATAGCAGATATTTACATTCCGACTTGTAACAGTAGCAAAATTACAGTTATAAGGTAGCGATGAAGATAATCTTATGGTTGGGGTCACCATGACATGATGCATATTAAAGGGCTGCAGCCTTAGAAAGGTCAAGAAGCATTGCTCTATGTGGTACTGTCTCCTGATAAGAACAAGAAGGTACCCGGAGGCAATTTGTTTACGTTCAATGTCTTCTGCTAGTTGTAGGAGTAGGAACTTTAGTTTTTTTTTTTTTTTACCACAAGGCTTTCTGTATTAAGTCATTTGAAGAGTCCCAGGTGGTTGACCTTTGACCACATTGAAAGCATTTTAACGAATGAGATTATATGCAGGGCAGAAGTTGACCTGGCTAGTGCAAGAGCTATACCATGCCAGACATGGGTGTGTGCTACTTCACTTCCTCCCATGTCCCCAGAGCACATGCTACTGCAGATGCTGCTCTGCCGACAAGTTGAGCATACGTACTCTGACAGTGTTCTCCTTAGCCTGTTCCATGTCTTTTTTTTTCCCTGGGGATTTCTCTATTGCATTGCTGTGAGGTGTGGAGACTCACTCAGGCGAGTGCCACCTGGAAGGTCATGTCATAGGATTTAAATTCCAATGGGACATCTCTTTACTAAAGAGGAGTAAAAGCTATGGTGGATGAGGAAAAAAAATTTTAAATGTGTCAGTGTGTGCACATGTACACATATCGTGCCAGGGTGCATGTGTGGTGGTCAGAAGATAGCTCCCTGGAGTTAGTTTTCTCCTAGAGATCAAATTCAGCTTTCATCAGAGATCAAATAAGGGAGAGCCCAGCCCAGATGAGGGATCACTGACTGAGGTTCTGCAAAGGTCTTGAGTGCCAGCCTGAGGCACAAAGCAGTGGTCAGCTTCACCGTCTGCTCTTATATCCCTCCTCCCTCCTGCCTTCCTTTCCTGTGCCGCATCCCAAAGAAACAACGTACACACGAGATCTCATCTTGGTCTCCACTTTTTAGAGAATCAGAATCACCACAATTCCATCAAGACTCCCCAACTTAGCTCACTGTCTTGGCGTCTTATTTGCAGATATAGGAAAGAGGCACAATGAAGAGAAGTTCCAAACGCTTAGGCTCTTGCCTCAAACTGAATGGGCCCCCAAGCATGGATCTTAATTTCTCCCTCTGTTTTCCACAGCTGAGAGGCTCAAAATCCCTCAGCAGACACAGCCTACAACTGTCACAAGGGCGATAGATGACAATGATGATGCCTGTGCCAAGTATGTACTCTCCAAGTGTTGCCTGTGCCTGTTCCCACCTCTGGTCTTAGGTAGCTCTGCAGCCTCTCAAATCTCAGTGTTCACTCCACATAATAACGAAGATTCTTCATTCCCTTTAGGTTACACTTAATTGCCCTGCACTGACAGCCTGCCGGAGATGTCCTTACGCTTTTTCCTGACTCTGCCTGGAGCTCAGAGGTATCAGATCTTGTCTATGTATCTGGGTCAGGGAACAATATCTCTCCTCACATCCAACTTTCTCCGGCTTTCTCATCCATCAGAGCAGTGGTTCTCAAACTAGAGTGGAGTTGGGCTATAGGCTCTCAAAGCCTGCTCCAAAGGACATACTTCAAGGCTATACCTCCTAAACGTCCACAAACAGCGCCACCAAGCGGGGAAGCAAATGTTGAAATGCCCCAGGCTCTGGGGTTCTTTTCTTGCTCAAACCACAACTAGCTTCCACCCAGACAACACACCAATGCAGACAGCTCTCTGATTAGTGGTTATTCTGTTCTGGTCTTTGCCATGAACATGTTTGTGGTTGTTTAGTTCACTGGCAGGCTGGAAGCTCAGCAGTGAGACAGGAAAAAGTTTAGGCTCAGTTGTGTATGCTGGTTCATGACTTTTATTCCAGTACTCAGGCAGAGGAAGGAGGATCTCTGTGAGTTTGAGGCCAGCCTGGTCCACAGAGTAAGCTCTAGAACAGCCAGGGCTACACAGAGAAGCCTTGTCTTGAAAAGAAAACAAAAAACCAAGCGAACAAAAAAAAAAAAAAAAAAAAAAAACAAATCAAATCACCACCACCAACAACAAATAAAAAGGAAGGGAAAGAGGGAAGTAGAAGGGAGAGAGAGAGAGAGAGAGAGAGAGAGAGAGAGAGAGAGAGAGAGAGAGAGATTAGGTTCAGATAGATTTCTTCCATATTTCTACAATGTTATTCCAAAAATGTTAATTTCTTAGCTAAAACACCAAGTTTAAATAGAACAAAATGCTCAGAAAAATGCTTCTTGTTGCATACACTAGAGTTTCAAACTCGATCTATGAGTTTGGAAGCGTCTTGGGTGCCTGACGACATAAGAGCGTTCCAGTTCCTTTCACAATCCAATGTGAAATGACCTTTCTTGGAAGATCCTCTTTGCTGAGTTTTCCTTATCAGTCCAACTCTGGGAGTAGGGGGACATCTCATACCCACCTCTCAGGTCTGTGGGTTATGTTACCGCACAATTGTCCCTAAGTAACCTGATTGTCCAGCATCCCTGCTCTGCATAAAACTCCGAGAGTGGTGAGGGAGCCTATGAGCTGAATGTCACTAATTTTCAAATCATGGCTCTTAGGTTCTCTGTGTCTGTCTGTCGTCTATCTGTCTTTCTCTGTCTCTCTGTCTCCCTGTCTCTCTCTATCTCTCTGTCTCAGCTAACACTAGCTACCCTAGGGAGTTTGAGGCAACTGACAGTCTCTCGAACTAGCATAACCTTGCTACAATTTATAATGAAAGCCAGTCTCAGGGCAGACTCTGCCACACAAGCATTTGCTAAAGACACAATCACTAGCAGGCAAGTAAGCACAAAGCCACTCACACTGTCTATTTGGGAAGCTTGATGAAGTCACAGCCCCTGTCTGGCCTTTGGATGCTCTGGTGAGCACCTCGCATGAGCTTCTGTTCACTGAAGGCAAAAGCCAAGACTGCAGAGACAGAAATCTGTCACCCTGACAGTCGACATCAGATAACAAGGATCTTCCTGGTCGATGGCCCTACGCTGGTGGCTGCCCACAAAGGTTTTCAACAATCCAGCTTCCCCAGCAGAAGGCTAGCAGTTTCTTTGGATTCTAAAACTCTCATTGTGTGAGCAAGAGACATTTCAGCGAGTTCTCACATTGATTCTTCAGGGATGGAGAGATAGCTCAGTAAGTAATGTGCTTACATTAGGTGAAGAAAAGCACACAAGGAGCCCAGATCAAGCCTCAGAAGGCATGTTAGGAAAAAAAAAAAAACAGCAGGGTTTGGTGATACATGTTTATAATCCCAGCACTGGGGGTGTGGAGACAGGAGAGTCATTCATTGCTGGCCAGCCAGAGACTGTCTCAAAAAATAAAATAAAATAAAATAAAATAAAATAAAATAAAATAAAATAAAATGGAATAGCAACTGAGGAAGAAACAACAACCTGAGATTTCATGTGTGCAGTCACCATGTACCTGCATGCACACACGCGCACACACACACACACACACACACACACACACACACACACACACTTTTCTTTAAGAAAGTAGAAAGGTACAAAAGACAATAAGAGGCTACTACTGTCTTTTGCTGGGGCTGACCAATTTCAGGTCCTTGCATGTAGTAATAAAGTCATCTACCAGTTATAGCCACAGGCCCCAAATATCTTAAATTTTACCAATAAGAGCTCATTTTTGATGTGTGCTATGTGGGTCAGCAGGATGCTATTGTTCACACTTTGAAAAACACTTTGCTATTTAATGTACAGATGAGCAAAGCTTTGACTATTGATGGAGATACTGAGAAGAAAGGCTCTGGTGGACCGGCTCCAGGTTTGTGTGCCTGTTAACTTCTCAACTACCCTGTACTTAAAGTTGAATATTATGGACGTGTGTAGCATCTCATTGTCATTGTAAAGTGTTTAATGATAAATAACCAGAGCCCCTTACACAACAAAGGCCCCTAACCTCTTGGGCTTCACAGATGGTACCCCTGCTCAGTTGAAGGCTTGTTCATGCCACTCCCCTATCCTGGCAAAACAAAACAGGATAGAGCTGACCATTGGACCTACAGAAAGCAATCACAGTTGTGTAGTGGTTTTCAAACTACAAATTAGAGTTGAGGAATACAGTGATTCTCAACCTTCCTAATGCTGTGACCCTTTAATACAGTTCCTCATATTGTGGTGACCCCCATTATAAGTTTGTTTCATTCCTATTCCATAGCAGTAATTTTGCTACCATTGTGAATCCTAATATAATTATCTGTGTTTTCTAGTGGTCTTGGGTGATACTTGTGAAAGGGGGGGGGGTCGGGGTCGAGACCCACAGGTTGAGAACTGTTGGATTACAGGTCAGTTTATCGGTTTAATGGGACGGGACATGACCAACATTAAAACCACCAAGATAGGAAAGATGATGAGCCTGGGGGTGTGATATCTCTGTGATTTGAAGGTACCAGGGGACGGGCCCTGAGTCTGAGTCTCCTTTGGAGATGGAGTTGGGCTCTCTGAAGCCAGCTCGCTCAACACACCGCTTGTGGGCAGGTGTAGACATGAAACACCGCACAGCTTTTTAAACTGGAGAGCCACTTCTAGTCAGCTGTCATGTTATTGAATGAATGAGAGGCTTGGAGTATAAACTGGCGGCCCTGACCCTCCATTAGTGTGACACCACTGATCCTAGAGAGCCTTCCTTATTTTCCAGGTCACCAGGACAGACCAAGCTGTGAGACTTGGCCTCAATCATCTTTACTCACTACACCATTTGGGTAATTCTTTCACCATTTACTGACAGTCATCCACAAGTTCTTCCTGCCCTGAGGCAATACTGTCCTCACCCCATTGTTCCTGCTGCTCCTGTTTGTGGGATTGTTCATCACCTATGTGACACTGAAGAGCCAGAGGGCAACCGAGAAGGCTCAATGAAGGTCCAGCAGGGACACCAAGAAGGCTCAATGAAGGTCCAGCAGGGACACGCTGCAAGAGCTTTCTCCATATCTCCTCCAGGGGAGGGACTAAGGTTCACAGCCTACAAGACAGCCAGGCTGACTACTCTACGGCCCTCTTTGGGAGGTGAGGCTGCTTACAGCTCAGCTTGACAAACTAGAATGTCTCTCTCTCTCTCTCTCTTTCTCTCTCTCTCTCTCTCTCTCTCTCTCTCTCTCTCATCCTTTTATAAGCTAAGAGGAAGGTGGATTGGGAAGCCTCTCATTCATCTCTTTGGGCTCAGAGGCTGAACTTTGCTGGTCCTGTCTACCTCACAGTCAAAGCTCCCTGTTCTCCCTACAGAGTTTTGCTCTCTCGACTCAGGTTTTTATCCTGCTGTGTGCTGATAGACTTACAGGTTCCAGGCTGTGTGCAGCCTTCCTGCCTCTGTGTACAACAAACCCTGTCCCTTCAAGGCAGCTCTTCCAAGTCTGACACTGCCCAGGCTCCATGAGGATTTCTAGATCTAGAAAGCCCTAGGGAAAGACTGACAGACCCCAGAACCACACGGATACATCCAGGCAGCCACACCAGACCCCAGCTAGCCTGTTCAGAAAAATTTACAAATAAATGTTAAACATGTTTTAAAAAAACCCACCAAGATAGAATATATAGAAATATTAGAGATAATTACAGGTGAGGCTGTGTGTGCACATGTGGGGTGTGTGTGTATGTGTGTAGTCCAAAGGTCCATGTCAGGTGTCTTCCTCAATCCTGTTTTTTATTTTACTTTTTAAAATATTATTTTTTTACATTTCATTTACTTGGTGTGTGTGTGTGTGTGTGTGTGTGTGTGTGTGTGTGTGTGTGTGTCCATGTGCCAAAAAAGATTTTGTGAAGGTCTGGGGACAGTTTGTGGAAGTTGTTTCTCTTCTTCTACCATATGGGTCCCAGGGTCTCAGGTCATCCTTGCCATCATTACTATGTTTTTGAGAAAAGGTCTCTTACTGAACCTGGAGCTCACTGATTGGCTAGACTGGCTGCCCAGCAACCCAGGGATCCTCCCATCTCCTCCCCTCCAGCACTGGGCTTTTCATTTTGGTGCTTGGGTTTGAATTCAGATCCTCATCCTTTTGCCACAAGCACTTACCAGCTGAGCCCTCTCTCCAGCCCCAACACTTACTAAATTTGTCTGCAATTGACATTCTGTAGCTCCTTGATAATTAGTGCTATTAACATTTTTAAAAGTTTATTATTGGGGCTGGAGAGATGGCTCAGTGGTTAAGAGCACTGACTGGTCCTGAGTTCAATTCCCAGCAACCACATGGTGGCTCACAACCATCTGTAATGTGATTCGATGTACTCTTCTAGTAAGTGTCTGAAGACAGCTGCAATGTACTCATATAAATAAAAAATAAATTTAAAAAAGCTTATTATTATTTTGTCATTTCACATATGTCAATGTGCTTGTCTCAGCACCACCTGCATGCAGTGCCTATGGGGACCAGAAGAGGGCGACAGATTCATTAGAACTGGAGCTACAGAGAGTTGTGAGCTGCCCTGTGGTGCTGGGAATTGAACCCAAGTCTTTTGGAAGACCCAGCCGAGCAATTTCTCAAGTCTCAATACTACTACCACTACCACCGCCGCCACCACCACCACCACCCCACCACCACCACCACCACCACCACCACCACCACCACCATCTCTACTACTACTAGTTGTTATTATTATTTATAAATCTATTGGCCAAAGCAACTTACCTCCCTCTTCAGGGGCTGGGTTCTGGTTGAAGATACGAGCTTACGTCAGTAGATGGAACCCTGGCTTAGCCTGTAGTGTCAGGACTTGGATTTGTAATGTCTTGGCTGCTGTCACCATAGACAATGAGTTAACACTTGTTTTATATTTGTGCAATTATATGATCAACCTTGGTATTTCCCCCCTAAAACAAGAAAAAAGTTGTGCCAAAGATTTTTGCAAATTAGACAAATTAGAGAAGGGTGGGAGCTGCCCTGATGGTTGCTTGGCTTTCTTCTTTTCTTACAAATGGTGACTCATATCAAAGGAAAATTGTGATACGCACTTGAGCTCCCTTATTTTGTTGTTGTTTTGGGGGGTTTGGTTTATTTATTTATTTATTTAGTTGTTGTTCTGAGGCAGGGTCTCACTATATAGCACTGGCTGTCCTGGAACTCACTCTGTAGACCAGGCTGGCCTTGAACTCATAGAGATCCACGTGCCTCTGCTTTCCAAAGGCTAAGATTAAAGGCAGGTATTACCACCACCACCACCACTACCACCTGGGTGTTTGTTTTAACGATTTACTTGTTTTTATTTATGTGTGTGACTGCTGGTGCCTACAGAGGCCAGAAGAGGGCATTGGGTCTCCTGGAACTGGAGGTAGAGGTGGTTGTGAGATGCCTGGTTTGAGCGCTGAGAACTAACCTCTAGTCCTTTGTAAGAGCAGCCAGGGCTTGTCACCACTCACTGAGCCATCTCTTCAGCCATTTGTAAAGTGTTTTAAAAGAACTCTCCTATTGAAGAATACTCCTGCCCTAGGAGTGAGCTTTAGGTCTCAACATTTTTGTTCCAAGAGCCTGTGTAAAAACTCACAGTGGTGAGTGCAGAGATGGATATTATCTCATGGTTCTTTAAACATAGAGCCTTCTTTTGAGTTTGTGGTATTGACTGCTAATATTAATTTTTAAATTAATAAAAGTGCATACTAACTATATACGTATAAATACCTATGACTTGTGGTATTACCTAATAATGATAAAGATATAATATATATCCTCATAGTGATCAGCCAGCTCACCAGTGGGGCACTGCAAGGAAGGGATGTACAGCTGACCATGGAGGATAACACTGAACTGTGAGTGTATTCTGCAGAAGGCGCTTCCTAAGCACAGCATGTATGCAGTTGCCCTAGACATAGGAGGAAATGAACGTGTGATGTCCGGGCCACAAATTCAGGGGTCGGAAGATCTGGAGGGCTGGACTTGGTGCCACACAAAGGCACTTGTTGGAGAGAAGTAGAAATTTAGGAGGAGGGAGCCTGGGAGCCAGGGACACAGGAAGTGACTCAGAAGGAACCGGGATGAGTTGGTGAGTTTGTGGTACCAGAGCAAGGACTTGGGTGCTCTCCCGAGCTCATCATGTGTTTGTCAGCCAATGGGTGTCAGGAATTTGTAACGAACGTGCCTGTGCGGCATAAGAACTGAGCTATTAAAACAATTCGGCGGTAACAAAAGACCTCACAGAGGCTGTCGTTTTAAAAATCAGAACCAGGGAAAAATTTGTACCTTTCAGAATTTGCAGTTATTTTTCGTCGCATGTCCTCAGAAAAGAAGTGAAAGTGAAGTTCTCAAGCCGCAAGTTTTACCGAGGGTGAGAAGGGCAGAGGGTGTAAGGGGCATCATCCGATACCTTGCTGTCCAAATGGGGAGAGCACGCAGAGGCCAGGAGCAGTCTCAGCTATCGATAGTGTGGCCTCACATCTGGCTCTGCACTCTCTGCCTGCCCCTACCTTCATCTGCTAGAAATCTAGGGCAGAGATCCCTGGGGCGGTTTTTTTTTTTTTTTTTTTTTTTTTTTTTTTTTTTTTTTTTTTTTTTTATTTGTTGGACCGATTTGGCCCCAATCCCTGTATGGTTTCTCAGATCGTATTCACTTTATAGAAGGTGCAGAGAGACGGTGAGTACAGAAGCTGAGTCTAGTCTTAAATCCGGACCCTGCCGTTTACAAACTGTGTGACTTTAGACAGCCGGGCAGCCTCTCTGGTCTCAGTTTTCTTAGTTGTGAAATAGGAATAGAATTTATTTTTAGTGTAAAATTTTTCACAAGGACAAACTGTCTTCTCACTAGTTGTTACTCTGCTGCAGAGGGACAGCATGTAACACGAGATGAGACTCAGAGTCGGACTGAGCCCGAGTCTTAGCAACACGACCCTAGGCAAGTTCCTTCTGTTTTCATGTGTTTATGTTTTCTCATTTGTAAAACGGAGATGATAAGAGTCCTTCCCTCACAGGAACTGAGCCAGAATGGAAAGAGCTAATAGATTTAAAATTATGAGTGGGGACACAACATATGCCATTAGTATACTTTGTTTAATTTGCATAATATAATTTTTGGTTTTTAAATCTAACTTTGGGCTTGCCTAGACTAGGTGCTTCTGAAGAAGCTGTTGAGGGCTGAAGAGCCACGTAAGCCAGTGACGCACCAGCTGTGCTAACATGAGGATCTGAGTTTCTCTGTAGCAGCACACACTTGTAGTTGTACTGTTGGGTATGTGGAGACAGGAGGACCCCTGGGGCATTCTGGCCATTCAGTCTAGCCTATTTGGCAAGTTCAGGGCCACTGAGAAACTATCTCAAAAAAACAAGGTGGGGACTGGTGAGATGGCTTAGAGGGTAAAGGTGGTGGCTGTATCTCAGGATGATGGTCTGGGCTTGATTTCTGGACCTCGTGTGGTGGAAAGAAAAGGCTGATTCCTACAACTTGTCACATGTGCCAGAGTGCACGTACCCCCCCCCACAACCAAATACACACACACACACACACACACACACACACACACACACACACACACACA
>JANHMN010000004.1:85006511-85034090 GCA_030674055.1 Rhabdomys pumilio
ACACACACACACACACACACACACACACACACACACACACACACACAGCTGTTGAAGACATGAATGGATAAATACATGCAATTTAATTCAAAGTTCTGCTGTATAGGTACTGGCTGCACATGGCATTTTAAATTTGATACACACACTTGGACTTGTCTGCCTCACATACAGCTGTAGATGAAGCGTAGACACTTAGCTGCCAGCCCTAATGCCGCCCTTCATTCCTCCCTGTGGCGATGAGTGACAGAAGGAGGGTCCAAACGAAACAAGGCCATGACATCATAGTCATGTGGCTTTCCATCTCTGCACAGTACACTAAAGTATCAGCATGGTTTTCTAAAGTTTGGAACCCTAAGAAGGAAATACAGATTATCAACACAGATTCTTCC
Organism: Rhabdomys pumilio; assembly: GCA_030674055.1. Classification (NCBI taxonomy): domain Eukaryota; kingdom Metazoa; phylum Chordata; class Mammalia; order Rodentia; family Muridae; genus Rhabdomys; species Rhabdomys pumilio. The sequence goes on from JANHMN010000004.1 coordinate 85,006,901, forward strand.
TATGTGACGTCGCCCGTGGGATGAGCAATGGCACTTGCTGCTGTGGAGATGAACAGGTCCCATAAGCAGGAAGCCTCCCTGTTTGCCTAGAGAGAGATCTCCCTGCTGCCTGGGTGGCAGTGGCAGTTCCACCCCTTCATAAACATCAAGACACAAAATAATGGAATGTTTAGTCTGAGTAATACATTAAGGAAATCAATTAGGCCCACATGCAACTTCCTAAGATTTTAATTACAGTACTTAGGGTACCACACTAGAGCAGTTTGTCAGGAACATAATTTGTTAATGAATAACAACTGACACAGTGAATTAGTTGGGGTTGTAATTAGCTCTCGCTAGCCATCCATTGGAACCCTGATCAAAAGCCACTCAGAGAAAGGAGAAATCAGCTGTGTAGGACAACCTAGACCATGTGATCGGGCCCACCTCCATGCCAGGCTATCCTGAGGAGGTTTGGGTGAGACCTTGTCAGCCTGTGAAGTCTCCTGGGACCTGCTGAGAAGGATTGGCCTCACAGAGAAGCCTGTTTGACATGTAACATCTTGGGCTCCACCCCTTATCTGTTAAGCCAAAGCCAGTATTTTAAGGTGTCGAGAGACTTGTAAACACTTGTATTTGAGAAGTGCTGGCAGTAGCTTAAAATAAAACAAGTCTTGTTTCGTTGATTCAGGGTCTTACGTAGACCAGGCTGGGCAAGAACTCACAGATCCTCCTGCCTCAGTTCCTACGTGTTGAGATTATAAGTAGGTCTTACGGTAACTTGTGACTTCTTACTAGTCCTTGGGGAAACGCCACGTCAGTTTGAGCAAATAAATTAAGAGACTGAGTAGAGAATGTATTTTTAAAGAGAAGATAACAGAAGCAATGGGTTAGCCTACTTCTATTAAATTACTATTTTTTTTAAAGTTGCTAAGTGTCCAAATAATAAGACAGTGACCTGATTAAGAATAGTTATCTGGGGGAAGCAAAGGATCTAGGCTCAGTGTCTTCCTGTGACTGGAGGTACTAAAGGTAGCTCTGAGCTTTCTTTCCTAGCCAAGGCATTCGTATGTGCAACCATCTCAAAATAGCTGAAACTAGTTTCATATTGTTAAATTATGATACATAGGAAATATAATTGCAAATCATATTCTAACCACTAATCCTTTTGAAAAATTGTCATTGTGTTCTTGCCATAGTGCAAATGTTTTTAAAACCTGGTGAATCTTTTTTTTTAAAAAAAGATTTATTTATTTTATGTATATGAGTACATTATAGCTGTTTTCAGACACACCAGAAGAGGGCATCAGATCCCATTATAGATGGTTGTGAGCCATTATGTGATTGCTGGGAATTGAACTCAGGATCTCTGGAAGAGCAGTCAGTGCTTTCAACTGCTGAGTCATCTCTCCAGCCCCCCTGGTGAACCGTTTTATACCTCATATTTCAAAACAATATGTTTTGTTTTTGTTTTTTTTCAATATGGGGTTTTAATTTGCAGTATTCTCAACTAGTATTGGATCAGTTACTCTGAAGATAGACTGGGTGCCAGCCAAAGGATATATTAATGATAAATGGGCAGAATTTCCAAATACATGGATGGGTCACCTCCAGGAGCTCAATCTTCTTATCACCCCCTCTCTCAACACAGACAGGTGTCCCGCTGAGCTGTACATTGGGGTCCTCGAGCATCAGTGTAAGTTGCAGAAGCTTGGTGAACAGCGCAGCCTGTATACTGAGGAGCTGGTCCTCGACTCTACTCAACAGGTGGAGGCTAAAGCTGAGCTCAGTGGGATCTGTTAGGGTCTTACTCGTAGTCTCTGTGAGTTTATGCAGCTTCAGTCAACTCTCAAATAAAGCTGCTGATGGTCCCGGGAGGTGAAAGATCCAGGGCATCCAGCATGCCCAGAGCTTTAAGGGTTATGGTCTAATAGCACACCTGTATCTGTTTATGGAACATGACGGATGACTGGGAGGCTTTGGATTGCCCAGTGTCAGGAATAAGGCCACTCTTGCCTCAAGGTTACTGCATCTATGCAATGTGGCTTCTGCACCCACGTTCCTACAGTGAGGATGGTGGTGGGATCCCCAGTTTCTTGACATCGTGACTCAGTGTTGTCATCTACAAAGTTCACACTGAGAATTGCATTAAAGAAAAATCACTGCTCCCCCGCCCCCAGCCCTCACCAATCTTACGGTGTTTTAAGTAAGTTTAGCATGTTGTGTTAGGCTTATTCATAGCCATGGCCAGGTGTATGAGGCTCACATGCTGTGGGTTGGAAGCCAGGACCCTTCTTGACTGCGATGAAATGAGACTCAGTCATCCTTGATCAAGCATCTTTCCTCCCTAATTACTTTGCCCATTGCTTTCATTCTACAACGACATGCCTAGAATTCCCAACACTTGACTTAGGGTCAAAGGAGATCTTTTAAGTGGTCCACCATGCTGCACTTCCTCTGGTGTTTGTGGTGTGAAGCTTTAATTGATCTGTGTTTGCATTGCACTGATCACATCCCACTTTTGAGTTTGAGGGATGGAAGAAACAGAAAGCTGGGAAGCAAGAGGCTCTTGTGTGCATTCTTTATTCCTCTACATGGGCTTAGCATTGGGGCATCAAGAATGTGTTTGGTGACAACAAAGTAAAGAGGAAGTCACATGGCAGGCTTAGGTGATGCAAGAGCACAAATGTGGAGGTAGATTCAGTGTATGTCAGATGCCAACACAGGAGAAAAATTAAGTTGAAAATCACATCTGGCCAAACCTCCAGCCATGTCAAAGATACATTAGGGACGCAAGAGTAGAGATTTGTATAAAATCCGTTCAGATTTCTTTGGAGAGTGTGGTTATGCTGTGAGTTCTTCCCATTTTGAGATCATAGTTGAAACAGGGGTTATGCCCAGCCTCCACTTCATCAATGGAACCATGTGGAGAGCAATCAGTGAAACACACAAACCTGTTGTCCGACTCCTAACCCTGCTATCCAGCCCTCTAGGCTATCAGAAGATGGGGAGTCTCCTTCTTGGGCATCTTCACTTCCATATTTTGTCCGAACCCCAATATTTTATCTGGCAGCTCAAGGTATGACCTTGCATCCTGTACAGTAGATTGGTTCGGAGGGAAATTAAGCCTTCACAGAAGATAAGCTGGTGTAGCATTTCTGTTGCACAAGGATCAGAGGAGAGAGTGACATCAGACCAGCAGCCTTTTGCCCAGGTCAAGGGTATATATAGGACTGTGCAAGCCCACCCGTGAACTGCTCCAGGAAGCAACGTGAACATCTTTCCATCCATAGGTCTAACATAGAAAGACAATAGACACATTTGGGTAAGACATTTTTCTGCTACTCCTTTCCACACTGCTTATAGCTTCATGCTGATTTTGCCCTGCTCCAACCTTGGAGGGTGAGGAGAAATGTGGGCCAAAGTCACTCTTTGTCCAGATCCTGCTGTCATGTCAGATTCTCACTGGAAAGGAGAAGGAAGTCTCTTTTTTCATATGATTGACATCTTCAAATACTATTACTCAAAGCTGATCTTTTAAATTTTTATATATATATATATTGCAAACCTAAGTGGCCACAGAAGTTTTTAGCAAAAAGTGATCATAAAATTGTGATATCTCCTGAGTGCTTTCATCTCAGTTTCAAAGTCTTCATCCAAAACTAGTTATTGAAATATTTTGGTGGAAATTTATTTATTTATTTATTTATTTATTTATTTATTTATTTATTTTTGAGACAAGGGCTTGCTCAGGCTGGCCTTGAACTCACCGGCTGTGGTTTTCCTAATAAATGACAGGCAGGCATGCCTCACGACAAGGAGCCTCACGTAATTTTTGCCTACGTTTGTGGACTCCTGAGAGGCAAATACCGTCCTGTTCATTGTTAAATCCATGGCATCACATACAGTACTGAGAAACACCAGGCACCGATGGATTAGTTCCTTCCCCATGGCTGCGTAATCTGTGCCCCACACTCTGGTGCTTCTAGCGACCCCAACTCAGTCTTATCAGGGGAACTCTTGAACAAATCGATCACCCTTTCTTTGCAGCAACTCTCATGCCTCAGTCTGTCTCTCTAGTTTTCAAAAACACTTCGATTTTAAAATTGTGCTGAAAAGGAAAGAAAATGACTTTTCAAGGTCAGGAGGGTCACCGGGAAAGAAATAGATGTGCTCAGAGCCGCAGTGTGAACACATCGCCTATAAAAAACAAACCATCCTCTTGCTGATACTCCCCCCTCATTCAATGACACCGTTTTCTTTGGAAGAATAGAACACTTATTATTCAGACTCTGGGCAGGAGAGTGAAATGGCTGGGATCTAGAGATAAGGAGCAATTTACGACTGGTCAGCGGCTGCCCTTGTCACCTAGCAAGTGCAGGTGTAAATGGACTCGGGGTGGGGCTGTGGCTGCCAAGGCAGACTGAGTTATTTTGAGCCATGGTTTTCCTTTTTCTTCGTATCCCCATCACCTTTTGATAACCCTCATCTATTTTCATCTCGCTCTATGCCTCCCTCCTGCCCAGCTTCCCCCTCAGCAGAACATAACCTCCCACCTGGCCCCTTTGATCCAGGCCTCTCCCTTCATCCTTCCAAGCTCACCCTCTGCCCTATACAGTTCCTGAAGCTCAGCTCTGGCACCCATATCAGAAGCTCTCATGACTCATTGACTAAAGGCCAGCTGTGTATTCATGGCCTTCCAGGCGTTCTCTGCTTTCTGATCTTTCCTATTGTGCTTCTCTGTATCGACCGATTTCACCAACAGCCTCTTGGTAGGCAAACCCAGTTTCCCTCTCTCTGTCACATTTTGTCTCTTCCTTTGGAATAGACATTTCCCCAAATTCTGCAAACCCTTCTGTCCTACCCTTCAGAACCCAGAATTAGCTTTCTTAAATGATCCCCCTAGTTTGCAGAGGACGGTGCAAAAACTTCATCAGGACTGCACACACAAGCAGAGTGGGGCCATGGCACTTTCTAGGGTTTTGTGGGAGGGTAAAGTGGGGTGTGAGAGGTTTCAGTTAGGCAAGGCGGATATATTTTAGTGGTGTGCTAGGCAGCTGCATCTACAAGTCCACAGCATGTATCACACAATTAAAAATGTGCTGAGAGAGTATACTGTATGTCAAGTGTTCTTACCACAGGACAACAGAAATTGTGCAAAGATAGACGTGGCAGGCTAATTACTGAACACATACGACTTGTCTGCATCATTTACTTGTACGGTGAGAAAAAGGGAAACAGTTCCCGATGTCTGATGTCTGGCTGCACAGCCTGCTCCCAACATTCAAGAGAGCTGTGTGATCGTAATAAGTTGCCCATTTCTCCCTCCTCCTCTTCCTCAGATTTAGTTTAAACTATTATGTTATGTATTGTTTTGTATGTGTGTATGTCTGTGTATAAGATGTTTGTATGTGTACATGCTATAGCACATGTGTAGAGATCATAGTAAAAAAAAATTTTTTTAAATCACATCCCACTGACTCTGAAGACCAGCCAAAGATATACAGTGTGTCACAAAAGGAAAGGATAAGGAACACAGCCAGATATCAAAAATTATGAGATGCACAGAGTGAGTAACTTTTATTATGTTAGTTTGTCAGAATTTCTGTTAAAACTAGGTGAGGTAAGTGAAGGACGAGAGGGACCAAAACAGTGAGGTAAATACTCAGAGGACTAAGCTTTGGTCAAAGAGAGCATTGTTCTCTCTGTGTCTCTATCTCTGTCTTGCATCTCCCTCTCTCATCTACCTCCTCCCCTTGAATAATGATAAGATGATATTTTATTCTTTCTTTCACAGATGCCTACAAGGGCTGGGGAGGTGGCTCAGTAGTTAAGAGCACTTGCTGTACTTCCAGACTACCCAAGCTCCCACCTCGGGCGGCTCACACTGCCTGTGAATCTAGCTCCAGGGGATCTGACAGCCTCTTGCTTTTATGTCTACACACATATGGCATACATGTAAAACCATACACACATACACATAAATAATAATAAATAAAAAACAATAACAATAAAGTCATCATAATGAAACAGTTCTGGAAAGTTCTGCATTTGTTTTTAACTCTTTTTACAGTTAAAATTACAGTAAAAATATAGTGGATTATGAAGTAATGGGTTTTATCATGGCAAATATATATATATATATATATATATATATATATATATATATGTATGTGTGTGTGTATATGATAGATATAGCTACCATATATATAATGTTCAGTTCATATAATATATAATAATTTTGTATAATATATTAAAATATATAATAAATATATATAATTATATTTTGTTCACATTGATTTCCCTTCTCTACCACACTTCCTGTCCCTTCCAACTGCTTCACTTTCTTATCTCTGTTACTCCTAGTCTGTTTCCTTTTGTTTCATTTTGTTTTTATGAACTAGAGTCTCTCTACTTAGGCCTGTTCATCCTGGAACTCATTATGCAGACTAGGCTGGCCTCAAACTCACAGAGATCTGCCTGCCTTTGCCTCCTGAATGCTGGGATTAGAGTTGTGAATCACACAACTTGACTGTCTATTGTTTCTTTCTTTTTTTTTCCTTTAGTTTTTCAAGACAGAATTTTGCTGTGTAGCCCTGGCTATCCTGGATTTACTCTGTAGATCAGGCTAGCCTCCAACTCACAGAGATTTGCCTGCCTCTGTCTCCCAAGTGCAGGGGTCAAAGACATGTACCACATTACCTGTCTGTGTCTGCTTGCTTCCTTCCTTCCTTTTTTCATTTCTCCCTCCCTCCCTCCCTCCCTCCCTTCCTTCCTTCCTTCCTTCCTTCCTTCCTTCCTTCCTTTTTTCCTTCCATGTAGCCCTTGTTGTCCTGGAACTCACTCTGTAGACTAGGCTGGCCTCAAACTCACAGAGATCCACCTGCCTCTGTCTAGTGAGTGCTGGGATTAAAGGCATGTGCTACCACCACCTGGCATCTGTTTTCTTAATATTTGTCTTCTATCACAGATCAAAGGGATTGTGCTTGTCACCAAGCCCTGATGATCTGGGTTGCATCCCTGGAACTCCCATGGTAGAAGGAAAAAAACTGACTCCTTCAAGTTGTACTCTGACCTCCATCCTGTCAGGACCCATGTGCTTCCTCTCAATATACATACATAAAATAAACACAGAAATAAATAAATGCAAAGAAGAGACTTTGGGTTTATAGTGTCTAGGATACTTCACAACCTCAGGAAGATTCAGAAATGCTGTGGACTCATTTGCAATTCAATGAGCCCTGAGATTAGTGTCCTAAGTTCTGTTGCTATTGTAGGCAGTGCTTGAGACCTTCCACTTGGCCTGTTGTATCTTCCCATCTGTATCTAGTAAGCATCAACTTTAACAGAATTATTGTTTTTTCCAATACTGTTGTTTTTCACACATCTTCTCAATCCAATTGTGATTCTTAGTAAACAGTACAGCCTAGGGCCCAAACACAAGAGATTCAGGCTACAGTGGTCATGCGAAAGAGGGCTCTACCAGGCCAGGCCTTATGTCTTGGTTTTAATTTTAGGGGACATCGTTGGATTTGGGTACTGGGGTAAGGTACCAGTTAGAGACCCTTGGCAGTGACCATTATACAACCAGTATAGTAATGTTTCAATAGTCAACTGAGAAGACTCTCTTGGCTGGTATCAGGGTTATCTGCTTTTTCACTTCTATTCTTTCTGCTTTATGTCCATCCATCACCGTTTCTTGCCTGGACCTATTTTATGGTCTCCCAGTATTTTCTTGCTTCCCAACATGCACCTCTATAACCCTATTGTCCAAACAACAGCCAGAGTGATCTTTTAAGAATATAAACCGCATCATGCAATTCTTCTGCTTAGAACACAGTCATAGCACACCTGCTGACATCTCACCTGATCTGGATGGTGCTGCTGTTTGCCTTCTCCTATGCTCTGCTCTCTTGCTCCCTACTCTCTTCCACTGCCATGGTAGCCTCCTTCCTCTGTATTCTCTTCCTCCCCTCACAACCGTGACACCAACTCTCCTAAATTGTATTTCCATGGCAATTTTGTATGAGAATCTCTTCATTCAGGGTCAGAGTCAAAAGTCACATGCCACCCTTCTCTATGTGTTATAATGAGACTCCATCTATTCAATCTTTGTTCCCCCATGTACTTAAACTTTTATTGACTTTCCCTCCTATCCACTTCCCACTCTACCAGCTACTAAGGGCACACAAATTAATATGAGCAGGTTGCTCTCTACAAGGTCCTCAACTGGATAAAAGAGGCAGAAAAATAATTTCAAAGACCTCGGGATATTTATGGCACAATGCAAAAGTTAGCTGTAATGGAAGGCTCATGGGAGCACAGAGGACATGGCCATTAATAACTGTGCCTGGGGAAATTAAGGGAGGTTTTAGAGAGTAACTGACTGCCAGGGTAATTAGAGTGGAAGAACCTTGTTTCCGAATGGACACAGTGAAACAAATTGCACTGTGCTATTTAAGACCTAAGATTTGCAAAACACTAAAATGGACATATCCCCTATCTTCATACATGCACAGCTTAATGGTCGTCTTCCGTATCCAACGTTGATTCCTTTACCTTCTTATTCCATGAGGGCCACTTCTGGCTTAACTGACTTAGCAACAAGATTGATTTTTACTGTGTACCATCAGTACACACTAAAAATTTTAGCGCTATGTGTGTGTGTGTGTGTGTGTGTGTGTGTGTGCCAGAGGTCTTGGTGATGGAGCTGACCCGTTTTTCAGTCCTTGAAAGGATGAGTGGATGTCTTCTCTCCTGGGTAGGACGTACCTTTTAATTGCTCTTTATGTTTCCCAGGAAGGTGAGTATCTTCCTAATCAATCTTTGCAGAGAAATGGGAGAAGAGAGAAAACACGCACGCTCACAATTTTCATGCCCTAGTTAATATAGCTATCATGACCACAGGTTTTTTTCTTCCTTGTACATTTTTTTTCTACCTAGCAATCACCAGAACATATAATTATATATTTCCTTCCAGGTCATTTGTTGCACATGTTTGTTTTGGTTACATTTCTGAAAGTTCTACGAATGAGAAAATGTCTACAGTTCATTGCTGTCCCTTCATAGTGAGCAAGCACCTGGTGTATAGTTGATGCTCAGAATCCATGGACTCGATGAGTGAGCAAATGGAAGAAAGGTCTTGATCAAGTAAGATTCAAAAGGAAGGTAATTGGATGGGTTCACATCAATTAAAGACTAATTGACTCCTCTGGGGACAACCTAACACATTCACAGAGATGTTTCAAGTGGGTAGGAATTCAGGTCCCTAACCAATCATATTCTCTTCCAAAGGGATAATTTAAAATGGACATCTGGGGCTGGAAGTACTTAGAATTATAAATCATAGAAATATTCTTTATTTACCCACCTAGCAAAAATCCTTTGCTTTTCATAGGAGAGAATTGCTAAATGTGCCTCCATTCAATAGAATATGTTCAACATTACTAATCATTCAAGAATTAGAATTAGCCCAAAGGTAGATTATTTTGTTTTGTGTGCTCTTGAGTTAGTCAGGTGAGTCCAATGTCAGAGAGATTGCTCTGCCAGCTTCAGACAAGGCAAAGAACAAGTCATGAATTGCTGTGGGGGTGGTGGTGGGGGGTGGTGGTGAGGTCACATGGCCAAAACCAAAGGTGGCTTTTAGGAGCAGAAAGCAATTCCTGATCAACAGCCACTGAGAAAGCAAAGAGCTGGGATGAAGCTCTGTTGCTTTACTGGCATGCTCAAGATCCTGCGTTTAATCTACATCATTGCATGAATGAGGCATGCCTGTAATCCCAGCACTTGGGAGGTGGAGACCCAAAGACCAGAAGTTCAAGGTTATCCTCAGTTATACATTGTATTTGAAGCTCACTTGGGCTGTGTGTGACATCATATCAAAGAAGAAAAATAAAGAAAAACAGAAAGAACTAAGAGAAAGAAAGCAGAGCCAGAATTCTACATGCACCCAAAACTGAACTCCAGCCACTACCCAGAGTTGCTTGGAGAAAAGATGCCAAGTGATGGGTGACAACATAATCTGATGGACACCTTGATTTCAGCTTGTAAGGATCTTTGCAGAGGACCTAACTGCCCTGTTCATGCTTAGACTCCCAAGGCATGGAGAATGTGAAACAATGTTTGTGGGCTTTTTTTTTTCTTTTTTTGAGACAAGTTTTCAGTATTTGGGGCAGGCTGGCCTAGAACGTGTGACCCTTCTGACTCAGCTTCCTGAGTGCTAGGATTATGGATGTGTGTACCATTCCTGCTCTGCCTTTTGGTGCTTTTAAACATCTATCCCTGAGAATTTCTTATATAGGAACAAATAATTATTTTAAAAGACAAATACAGTGGTTCATTGTAACTAGGGGGATAAAACTAAATGGGGTGTCTTAGTACAGAAGTTACAGACTTTTAACTATGTTAGGGGGACCTCCAGGGAGATCAGTGATCAGGGTTTAGATGCTGTCTGAGTTTAATCATTATGTGACTGAGAATCCTTATGCCATTTTGTCTAAGGGGTGGGAAGAGCAGATGTAGCTAAAAGAAAAAGCATGGAGAAGTATCAGATACCAGTTAGCTGAACAAGGATACTTTCGAGGTTTGGATACTGCTTGTGTGTTTTGCTGTTGTTGTTGCTGGTGGTGGTGGTTTTGCTTGGACATTCATCCAGAATGGTTTTCTTGACTTTCATCTTGATTCATAACTGCCAGAGAAACCTCATGCAAAGGAGTACCATGGGCTTGCTCTGTGAACTGGGCCAGTCCCAGCTGATAGCCTTTAGGGGCTTTTCCAGTATGGGGTGAGTGACAGTAAAATAGCTATACCCCAACAGCTTTCAAGTAACTCTGTGAAAAAATTCTGCCATATGTACAAATATTTATTCAAAAAAATGCTTTATTAGTAAGCTGGGACAAAAGAGTTCACATGACCTAGTAGTGCAAAGGCTTAAAAAGGTCTGTTATCAGGTATCCAACCTATATTACACATTAAAGAGTCATTCAAGGTAAAGGCCAAAGATCTGGTCACCTCTCAAGCCTTCATTAGGCAGCCAACCTTTTTGGCAATTAGTAATAAAAATGTGTGACCTTTTAATTTAAGACCCTTAGGACAACATAGACCTAAGAAAATAGATAGTATAATATTTCTTTTTCAAATTTATTTTTTCTATTTATGTGTATTGCTGTATGTTTGTATATATGTATGCAACGGGTGTGGGTGTCTGAGGAGGCCAGAAAAGGGTATTGGATTTCCTGATGCTAGAATTATAGGCAGCTGTGAGCTGCACAGTGTGGATGCTGGGAACTGAACTGAGCTTTTCTAGAAGAGCAGGAAATACTCTTAACTATTGATCCATCTCTCTAGCCCTCTAATATTTCTACTATAAAATCTTCTTCATTCTAGGTTCATATGAGGTAGGAAGCAACTCTAATATACATTGATTATAGAGCCAATTTACATTGAAGTAGAGAACCCATTTGGTACCTTTGATTGATTTGAAGAAGGGTAATAAAGAACATGCAGTAGCTTCCTCTTAAATATATATATATATATATATATATATATATATATATATATATATACATATATATATATATTTTTTTTTCTGGTGAGGGTAGAGCCAGGCTCTCTATATGGTTCTGCCTTTCCCTTTAGACCAGGCTGACCTCAAACTCACAGAGATTTGCCTCCTTCTGCCTACTAAGTACTAGGATGAAAGGTCTGTGACATCATTCTTGGTTCATATCAATATTAAAATGCCATCTGATCATCTCTAAACTTTGTACATTTAAGTACATTGACAGTTTCTGGCCTAGGACTCAATCCAGTGAGTTTCTTCTTGGCCATACATTAGAGTCAACTGGAGGAACATTGACACTGCTGCCGTGCCTCCAGATGAGGATGTCAGAATCTCCAGTGGTGGGATCCAGCATCAGTACTTTTGAAAAGTTCATGTATTTGTTACTTTTCTAGTTACCATGAAAAACACCTGAAAGAAGCAACTTGAGGGAAGAGGGACTTATCCTGGCTCACAGTTTAAGGGAACACAGTCCATTGTGGAGAGAAGGCATGGTAATGGAAACAGCTCAGGGCTGTGGCAGCAGAAGGATATGGTGGCTGGTTACATCATGTCTTCAGTTAGGAAGCAGAAACCTTGGGCTAGAAGCAGAGCTGACCTACAACTCATCAGTGTAGCTCCTCCAGGATCACCAGTAACCAACTTCCTCCAGCTAAATTCCATTTCCTCAGGGCTCCACAACCTCACACAATATCACAACAGCTGAGGACCAAATGTTCAAACATGGGCCTGTCAGGGACATTTCACATCAAAATCATAAATGCTCCCTAGGTGACATTAGCCTATAGCCTACATCAAGAATAATGGCTTAATCTAAAACTTCATTAGTATTACATACTCTTTGCTGAGGTTTTGTGAAAGACATTATGTATATTTTAGATGCTGGTCTCCCTTAGGATTACCTGGAGGAACATTTAAAACAAACACAGCACTTAGGAGGCAGAGGTAAGTAGATCTCTGTGTGTTCAAGATCTGGTCTATATAGTGAGATACTATCTCAAACAAACAAACAAACAAACAAACTCTACAAAACAAAACAAAAAAATCAACAAAAAACAAACAAGCAAATATGCTTAGACCTAGCTCAGAGAACTCAGAGTCTCTTCCTGAACCCTGTGACCTTACACATGCCTAGGTGATTCTAATACACAACTGAGATGAAGGACCATTGCCTAGAGATGCTTGGCTCCAGTGATGGGCAGGTAGAAATTAAGGGGCTAGGAGGAGAATAGCCCCATGACTTTTTCCTTGAGTGACAGGAAGAACTGATAGCAGGGCTAGTTCTGGTCCTTGGAACTTCCCACACTCTGGCCACCAGGGGTACCAGGCTGTCTCCCAGTACCAACATGCTTTGACCCTCTCCTTGCATACCTCTTTAAATATTGTGAGTCTCTCTCTGTTGCTCCACACCCTCACTGCAGCCTACCCAAGTTCTCAGTGGATCTTCGCGTGGGCAGGAGTAATGGTTCATTTCATGTGTCAACTTGACTGGAAGGATGGATGGCAAGCTAGCTAATGAAAGGCCACTTCTAGATGTGATTGTGAGGGTGGTTCCCAGAGAAACCAGCATTTGATTCTACTTACCCAATGGACAAGTTCACCTTCATCCATGTGGGTGGGCATCATTCAGTCTGCAGGGGATCAAATAAAGGAAAAAAAGGCCAAAGCATGGTTACATCTCACTGTGTACTCTTGAATGAGGACATCATCTACTGTACTTGCACATCAGAACTCCTAGTCCCCAGGTCTTTGGGTTTCCAGCCTGTCTTATTTAGGTTTTCCATTGCTGTAAGGAGATACCATGACCAAGGCAACTCTTATAATTTAATTGGGGCTGGCTTACAGGTTCAGAGATTCAGTCTATCATCATCAAGGTAGGAGCATGGCAGTGTCTAGGGAGGCATGGTGCAGGAGGAGCTGAGAGTTCTACATCTTCATCCAAAGGAATCCAGGAGCAGACTGATTGTCTCTCAGGCAGCTAGGAAGGGGTCTCAAAGCTCACCCCCACAGTAACACACTTCCTCCAACAAGGTCACACCTCCTAATAGTACCACTCCCTGGGTCAATCATATTCAAACCACCACACAGCCACATGGAACATTGAAGATAATAAACAGACAAAAGGCCCCAACATAATAGCAACAGAAAGACACAAAACCAGCTGGCTCATTTTCTAAATGCTTTGGAATGTAGGTCATTTGTTATTGGGTCATGCGAGCTTGAAGGTTTACTTTGAGGTAAAAATATCAGAAAGCTTCGACAATAACTTAGAAGCTTCCCCAGCCTCCATGGCATTCTGGATGCTGGCCTGTCCTGAGCACTGTAGGGCAATTAGCCTGGACCTAGACAGTGTACTCTGCTAACCTAGTCACTGTGGTAATACTGCAGGACACCCCCACATGTCTAAATCTCTAATTTTTTTGATAAATGTAGAGACCATGGATTAGATCGAGTTCTTGATCCCAAGATGCTGCTCCAAAGATGTTGGGCTTCGGTGTTTTGATACCTGACTTGTCAAAATGTTCTGCCGATACAAGGCAGGTATTTTTTGGATAGTTTGCACTTTGTCACTGAAACATTCCTCCTAATATCTCTTACACTAATTAATAAGCTCAATGTGTAGCTTCAGCTGGTGGTATTTAAAACAAGCACTTGTGTTAGCGCTTGTAGAGCAAGCTGTGCAGTTGGAGTGCAGGCTCCTGATTAGGGGCTTTCAAATGCTAACCAGTCATCTCTGGAATGTGGATTCCTGATTGCGGGGCTTTCGAAGATGAATTAATTCTTTCCAGGCTATAGATTACTGACGGCACACCCTGCTACCTGTGCTAAAATGTGTTCATGTAAATGACAGATAAGATACTATATCTTAGATATCTAATATATACTGAATGTGGGAATTGATCCAGGTCTAATGGAGGACTCTGCAGAAAGCCCTAGAAAGCATGTAGAGTGGCTAACTCCCAGTTTACTAGGACTGAAGGATGTCCTAAGACATGGGATTTTCAATACAAGGCCATGGAGAATATCTAGGGCAAGGATCCTAGAGACTTGGTTACCCTGACAGTGACTCTGCCTCCATAAAACTATTTTGGGAGCCAAGAAATGTTAAGAGGGATTGCTTGTGAAAGCAAGTATGTAAGGAGGTAACAGGACCATACTAGGAAATTTGTTGGCTACCTCTTGGTATGTTCATCAGTTGGAGCATTACAGCTCTGAAAAGCCCATGCATGCCCTTTCCTGCTAGGGCTGCCATAACAGGTATCATAGGCTGAGCGAGTTAAACAACACAGATGTCTTTTCCTGTAGTTACAGAGGCTGGAAGCTCCAGGTCAAAATACTGAAGGTTTTCTGGTTCTCCTTCTGGATTACAGACGTTCAACAACTTCTTCTTCTTTTCTCCTCCTTCTCCTTCTCCTTCTCCTCCTCCTCTTCCTCCTCCTCCTCCTCTTCCTCCTCCTCCTCTTCCTCCTCTTCCTCCTCCTCTTCCTCCTCCTCCTCCTCCTCCTCCTCCTCCTCCTCCTCCTCCTCCTCCTCCTCCTCCTCTTCCTCTTCTTCCTGTAGGAAAAAAAATGGCCAGGGAGGCCTGGGTTCCTCCAGCTGGAAGTTAGGCCCGGCTGTTCACCACAGTTCCTCACGGCACAGCCCCAACACACGAGGAAATATTTGGGTTTCCAAAACCGGTTTATTGGCATGGCTGATGATGGATGGATCTGGATGTGCTCCCCCACAAAACCCAGGGCAGACCTGAGTTAAATAGGGAGGGGAAGAGGAGGGAGGGGCTGGGGAGGAATGCTTAATTGGCTCCACCCTTTGGCCTTCAGGTACCTCATTAGTATGTAAATCTCTCTAGGGCCTGGGGGCTGTTTGTCACACCCTCTACCTGTGTACATGACTGAAGGGTGAAGGTGGAATGGAAATTAGAACTCGTGCCAGGAGCCTGGGTTCTGGGGGCACAGCCAAACCCACAACCCAAGAACCAGAACACCTTTCCATGGCCCAACATTCTCCTTCTTCTCCTTCTCCTTCTCCTTCTCCTTCTCCTTCTCCTTCTCCTTCTCCTCTTCCTCCTTCTCCTCTTCTTCCTCCTCCTCTTCTTCTTCTTTCTCCTCCTTATCCTCTTCTTCCTTCTCCCCCTCCCCCTCTTTCTTCTCCTCTTCCTCCTCCTTCTCCTCCTCTTCTTCTTCTCCTTCTCCTCCTTCTTCTCCTCCTCCAACTCCTTTTTTCATATAATTTAATTAATTAATTAACTCACATTCCATCCATTGACCCCCTCCACCCTCTCACAATTTCTCATTCCATTTCCCCCTCCCTTGCCTCTGAGAGAGTGCCTTCCCCCACCTACAGGAGATTCCCTTTCCCCGGGGTCTCAAATCTTTCAAGGATTGGATACATCTTCTCCCATTGAGTCCAGACCAGGCAGTCTTCTGCTGTATATGTGCTGGGGGCCTTGGACCAGCCTGTGTGTATGCTGATTAGTGGCTCAGTCTCTGGGAGCTCCCAGGGGTCCTAGTTGGTTGAGATTGCTGGTCTTCCTATGAAGTCATCCTCCTCTTCATCTCCTTCAATCCTTTCCCTAATTCTTCCATAGGGATCCCTGACTTCAGTCCAATGGATGGTTGTTAGTATCTGCATCTGTCTCAGCTGCTGGTAGGGCCTCTCAGAGGACACTCATGCTAGGCTCCTGTCTGTAAGCACACTATAGCATCAGTAATAGTGTTAGGCCTTGGTGCCCCCCCCACCCCATGAGATGACATCCACCTTCTTACTGTAACCTTATATGGCAGAACAAGGAGGGAGTTGCCTGCTATCTTTTATAAAGACACAATCCTGGAGGTGGAGAAATGATGGCTCCATGGCTAAGAGCACTGACTGTTTCTCCAGAGGACCAAGGTTCAAGTCCCGGCATCCATATGGTGACTTACAACTGTCTGTCACTCCAGTTTCAGGGAATCCAATCTTCTGGCCTCCTCTAGCATCAGGCATGCATGTGGTGCACAGACATACACAGAGGCAAACCGCTTATACTCATAAATTAAAGTTAAATTAGAAACAAAAGGACACAAATCCAATGGAACAAGACATCCCCATTATAAGCTCATTTAATTACTTTCTTCTTTCAAATCCATCACATCAGGGGTTGGAACTTCAGCATATAAACTGGGAAGTGGGTGCATTCCACAGCCTTCTGTGAGCACTCAGAAAGAGAGACACATTCACAGTGCATTTTTAACTATGGTTCACATTCAGGGTTTGTGTTTGAAAGCAATTGAGTGACTGGAGAAGCTTCTCTGCAATAGTTAGCAGTTATTGCAGTGATTTATAACAGGGCAAAATGCTGAAACTAAGTGATTACTGACAGCTCATCTCGAAATGGGACATTTGCATTAATGTCCAACCCAAAGCTCAGAGAACACTGAGCAAGAGGGTGCAGAAAGAATACAAGAGCTGGAGGTCAGGGAGGAGTGGTGGTCAGGGAGGAGGAGTGCTGTGGAAGGCTGTCTTCTGGCCATGATGCAGCCACTATATCCAGGAACTCACTGTAGCCATGGTTACGAGCACAAAACCAAGCCACCAAGATAAGTCAGCATCTCAACAGGCAGCATTCATTGGACTGGATGAGTTACAGAAGCCAGAAGGAGCTGTCATGAGGCAGGGAGTAGGCATGTTGGGGGTATCTGGGGAAGTGGAAGAGGAGAATTGGGGGTGTGATTAAGATACCTTGTTCACATGAATGAAACTGTCAATAAATAGATAAAAGAGATTCTATTTTTAAAACAGAAAATCGAGAGAACATACCTCTTGACTGGAAGACTTGCCTGTTAACAAGGGAAAGAAGGCAATTTTTTAGGTTCTTCATGCTTTCTGAAGCTTTTAGTATTTATTTTTAAATTCTAAAATATTAAAACATTAATATATAATACATTGATTTTGCATACTTGTAAAAAACACAAGAAAGTTGTGTTTTAAAAATACCAGGCATTGCCAGGCAGTGGTGGCGCATGCCTTTAATCCCAGCGCTTGGGAGGCAGAGACAGGCGGATTTCTGAGTTCAAGGCCAGCCTGGTCTACAGAGTGAGCTCCAGGACAGCCAAGGCTACACAGAGAAACCCTGTCTCGAAAAGCAAAAACAAACAAACAAACAAACAAACAAACAAAAATACCAGGCATTGTGGTACAGGCCTTGAAATCTAGTCTTCATGAGACAGAAGGCAGTTGGCACTTCCTGAGTCAGCTTGGTCTACATGGTGTGTCCAAGACCCTGTTCACAAACAAACTCAAGTTCCCCTTAGATCCCTGCCACTCCAAGGTGTGGCATGTCTTCGAGGATAAATAGGGTCTAAATTAATGGCAGGTGGGAAAAAATTGTTTTCGTGGGAGCTGGAGTTACAGGAGTGTCATTCTCTACGAAGACAGTTAGTGTGTAAACACCGAGTATGGGCAATTGATGCCACAGGTTGAACCCAGTCCTCCAGCTTGCTGACTGCCAGTCTTGGGGTTTCTCTTCCTCGTATGGTTGTAAAATGAAAGGGTCAGAGATGCCGGCCTTGCTGGTGTTTCTCAGGCTACAGTGAGATATTACAGGACGTAAGACTAGTGTCCTTTGTGGAGTAACGTGCTGACTGGGTTAGCTGCTTTTCTTTACTGTTGTCTTTTTTTTTTTTTTAAACTAAGAGGATTTGGTTGACATTTTATACCACAGCTTTGGACACAGTAACCCTGCTTCCTTGGGAAAACTTCTTTTTCTTTTTTTTCTTTTTTTTTTATTATCAAATCATAATTTTTACTTTTTAACACAGGGGTTATAAACACGAAAAGGCAGGATGTGGGGAAGGGGATGACACAGGAGCATAGGTGTTCAGGGGGAGTACAGATATCTTTCAGAACAGGGTATCAGCTGGGTGAAGGTTCAGGAGTCAGGTCACTATGACTCTGCCTATGATTCACTTGACCTTATCTAATTTGGTACTATCCACCAAGGCAAAACTTCTTAATTACTGTTGGGATCATTAGCATTAACAACTAAAGATATGGGACACCCAGTAAAACCAGAATTTCAGATAAGCAAAAATGATATTTTTGCATAAATATATCCCAAATATGGCTGAGAGCCTAGACATGGGTACTGAAAACTACCCTTTTTTTATTGAGCCTTCAAATGTAACTGCATGTCACGTATTCTACCAAGTATTTCCAGTTCATATGGATGTGGCCACAACACCGAAAAAGAATTGGACCATGAAGCTTTGCAATTTCTATCCAAGCCAAGCCTGCTGTGCTTAGGTTTGGGTACTGTCATTTCCTCTGTAGTATAAATTAGAATACACACACACACACACACACACACACACACACACACACATACACACACACACACACACACACACACACATTCTAATATAAATGTAGAATAAATTACACATGAAACAACCTCTAGGGTCCTAACTGGGCACTGGTCATGTGAGGTGGGCTGAGTGAATGGGACAAGAAAGCTTCTGCATTAGTAGCCATGCAGTTTTGTGAAAGTTGTACAGCCTCCTCAGGCTTCACTCTCCTCATCTGCAAAATGGGGCTGTTTATAAATGATTTGTGAGAAATGAGATGAGACACATCTAATGAAGCAGAATATGAAACATTTGATTTGTAGATTAGATAGCCAACCAAGAAGACCTAGTACGAATACTACTAATTCAAAACTAAGCAAGACATGATGAAAATTGTTATTAAGTCCTTTCCTATACTCTTTTTTCTTAAACATGTAAAGGACAACATGACGAGATCCCCTTCCCTGCCCTCAAGTGGTTTCCCATGGAGAGGTCTGTAAGAGACAATATTCTACCAAATTCTCTCAACAGACATCAGAGAAGAGAGAGAGAGAGAGAGAGAGAGAGAGAGAGAGAGAGAGAGAGGAAGAAACATACACACACACACATATATATAAACAGAGAGAGACAGAGACAGGACAGACGCGGGGAATATCAGCAGCAAGATCAGCATCATTTCCCTTCCTCACAGGACATCCTTTGCTTATGAGATGCAACCTTTATTCTTTTTCTCTTTTCTTTCTAGAAATGAGTCTCTATTTTGCCTCGCCTGTTATTACCTAGATGGCTTAGGGATTGAGATGACTGAGAGGATAAGGAATGAGCAAATAATAGACACACATACATAGAATCTGGGATCACACAGGCCATGTATTCTGATGTACTCTGACGGAGATGCACCAGCAGCCTGGAAACTCAAGGAGTTTATTATATACAGCTGAATGAGGAGGTGGGTTGGCCAGTCATATGTGGGGCTCTCTGTAGTTTCAGGCTGCAGTCATCTGAGGAGCAAGCTCTGCTTGATAATGTTTATACATGGTACCAACATCCTTCCTTCCATCTGGGAAAGGGCCTACCATTCCCCTGAGCCTGACCTTGGGAAGGCCTTGCCATTCCCATGGGTCTGAGGAGTTAGGGTCCTTGCTACGGCCATGCTCAAGTCATGAGTTCTCATTATAGTCATATACTTGCTCCCTGCAGCCTCCCATTCTGGAATCTTAGATGCCAGAGTTTTAGGGGCTGTCAGCATGGACTCCTACATATTGCTTCTCTGGATCTCCTTGTTTCAGACAGAGGAGCTTTCCTTATGTCTTTGAAACCTGCCCTTGTCTAACGTTTTGCACTTTTTCTTATCACCTGAAACTTACCTGCTCTTGTTACTCCTTCCTCTGACATCCCCAGTGAAACTAGTTTTATTTGTCAGCACCATGGCTTTCTCAGGTTAAAGGTTATGAGAGAAAAGGTTCTTTTTGTTCTCGTGTGTGCACGTGTGGTCTGCATTGCCTTAGGTATCAAAAGCAGTCTTCACATCTCAGCTCCAGATCTAGACCATCAGCCAATCATGTTGCACGTTTAAGTGCTCCCAGCCTCTTCAGGACCCACAACCGTGTGTCACTGTTATCATACTCTCTTCTCTTCTGCTGCCAAAGACGGAACTGCAACATCCCGCCTTCCCTCCCCCACCTCAAGATAAATACTTTGCACCGTTCTGAAAATTTCTAGCAATTAGCTGGTACCATCACCTCTAATTAGTCACTGGCAAACACAGTTGAGATAATAAAGCTTACCAAGAGGGAAGCATGAATAAGCAGCAGATTCTTAGTCTACTGGGGAAGTGGCCCTGATGAATCATTTAATAGTCACTGTAATGGAATTGTGCAGGTTTTCTGTACACACACCGCAGAGAACATATTAAGTGTGTCTGAGCCATGAGAGAGCCCTAATGATTAATTTGCCATATGGTACTAGAAAAATCTCATTTTTGACACCCAGTATACTTCTACATTTTTCCTTATTAATAAAACCATCAAGAAAATATACTTTTCTTTCCATCTCACTAATGACTCCCACAAATTCATGCAGACACCCAGGGATTGGTCTTTTTTTTTTTTTTTAATTATATCTAAGTTCCTGTGGACAACAGAACACAGCTATTTACTTTATTATTATGTGTTTGATTTCAATTGTTGCCGATCATTTTTATTGGCTATTCCATGGTGAAATCACCCGGAAGATGATTGTTATTCCTTTTTATTTACAGAGAAAAATGTCGCTGGTGAGTTACATGACACACCTATGACTTGGGCTAAGATAAGAACCCAGCCTGTTAGTTCCCCGAAACGAGAATGACTAGAATTTGGAGATTCATTGCTGCAACCTAGACCCCACCAAACTAACCAGCTTCCTTTTAAGCAAAGCTTGGATTTCTCTGAAACCGAACTTCCTGTTCTGTAAAATGGCCTTATCATGGGACATTGTCAGGTCTCAATAAAATGACAGAAAGAGAAGGGCTTTGGGGATTTGTCATACCTAAGGGACTTTGGTATCACCACAGTAGACAGTCCTTATCCATGTCTTAGCACTATAAACCCAGCATGGTGCTACACACGTGTGAGCCCAGCACTGGGGAGACAGAAGCAGGAGAATCAGGAGTTCAAAGTTGTCTTCAACTACATAGTGTGTTCAAGAACAAACAGCCTTTGATATGAGACCTACTGTTCCGAACAACAGCAGAAAACAACATGTCAAACAACAGTAACATGGAATATAGGGACAGGGGAGAGTAGCTTTGGGAATGGGCCTCAGCTTAGCTTCTCGGTTCTATTTTTGCTGCTTCAAGCATAGAGAGTGATGTAATCATGTGAGGTTGCCCAGGGAGTCTACCCAGCTATGGTCTCCTTTAACTACTCTTCATGCTACAACTTTCTCATAAAAATGACCAGTCCCTCTTCCATCTCTCCTGAGAAGTGATGGATTTTGCAGGATCATGAAAAGTGTTTGTGATTGGCTGGGACTGTGTCCTCTTATTGGCTACCACTAAAGACAGTCCTGGTGTGATGGACAGTTTTATGTCAACTTGACATAAGCTAGTCATCTGAAAGGAGGGATCCTCAATTGAGAAATGCCTCTGTATGATCAGGCTCTTGGTCAGGCCTGTAGGGCATTTTATTGATTAATGATTGATGGGGGAGGACCAAGCCCATTGTGGGTGGGGCTATCCCTGGTCTGGTGGTCCTGGGTTCTATAAGAAATCAGGCTGAGCAAGTCATGATGATGAGCAAACCAGTAAGCATCCATGCATGGCTTCTGCATCAGCTTCTGCCTCCAGGTTTCTTGCCTGTTTGAGTTCCGGTCCTGACTTACTTCAGTGATGAACGGTGATATAAAAGTGTAAGCAAACAAACCCGTTCCTCCCCAAGCTGCTTCCATCATGATGTTTCATCACAGCAATAGGAGTCCTAATTCAGACATCTGAGCCCTCTTAAGCAGGCACACCACTGGGGAAGTAGGAGAGAACCTTTGTCATTGGCTTTCTGCTCATAAGATGTGGTGGCTCTTCTTGCCTGTTGTAATACATAGGAAGGGAAAATGGACTCAAATTATACTAATGATATATAGTTGATCAAATTGAAGTTCCCAGAATCTATGACTATGACTAAGTCATACACATTTAGGACCTGTGAATGTGACCTTTTTATTTAGAAAAAGGATCTTTGCAGAATGTGGTACTTGAAGGATTTTGAGGTAAGATCATTTTAGATTGTCTGGGTGGGCCTCATGACACAAGTTTTTTTTTTTATTTTAGTGACCAGATCTCACCAAATAGTCCAGACTGTCCTCAGACTCATGGTCTTTTGGTCTCCAGAGTGCTGGGATTATAAAGATGCACCACCCAGTAACAGATGTCTTTATATGACTACAGGAGGGGGAGGGGGGAAAGAGTACACACATGCAAGAACATGACCAAGAGGGAAAGAGGCAGGAGGTGGAGTTACACAAAGAGAATCAGTCTACGTCAACATTCTCTGAAAGGTGTGAGAGGCCAGCATCAGCCTCTCCACTGGAGCCATGAGGAGATCTCTGTGCTGGACTTCTGCCCTCCACAGCTGTGAGAGAAGGAATTCCTCTAGTGGTAGGCCATTCAGATGTGGCAGTGCTTTACAACTTTGGAAATTTACACAGGGGAAAGGGTGTGGACTGATGGGGGCTTTCATCTCTGAGCTGAGTCCCTCTTCTAGTATCTGAAAGTAAGCACATTTTATCCTGAGCTAATGCCATCCCGATTACCTCAGTTATCTTTTCAGGCCCTGCCTAGCTACAGCCTTATAAGAGAAATAATTTTTCCTGTTAACATAAGGAATTTTGTTAGTTCTTAAGAAACTGCTGCAAACACACACACACACACACACACACACACACACACACACACACACACACGAGCACGTGATAATACTTGGCTCTTCCCAGTTTGATAATAGAAATTTGTACTTCTCTTATTCATATACTCTTCTGAGCTCACACCAGAGTCTTATGCATTTCTGAACCACCACCCAAGGTGCAGCTAAACCCTCTTTCTTTAACCTACCTCTGAGAGTGACACTGAGCAACCCTGCCCTCCTGCAGGCTTTATTTGGTCTTGCAGCACTAAGGATAAGTCCAGAGCTTCACACGTGGTAGCTCAGCATCCTGCTGCTAAGCTAAATCCCCAGCCTCATTCATCAGGTTTTAAGCATTTGTAATCCACCTTTCCTCCTTCTACCCTGTGGGCTGCCTAAGAGCCTACTCTTTGTAGGCTCTCCCGGACTTTGGGTGCATAGCACATGTGCTGGAAGCACTTGTGAACCAGAGGGGCTGGCTATCCTGGCTTTCCCAGGGAAATTTTTTGGGAGATGCTAGATCTCAGATTTAAAAGTGAACAAGTCCTGAGGAAATGTAAGTGGTTGGTCATCGCAGCTTAGAGAATAAACAAAACAGATGCAACAATTGCCCCGAGCCCACTGATCTTGGGATGCCATGGCTTCCCAGAGCAGGGTTATTTGGTCTTAGTCTCACTCAGCTTCCTTCCTAACCTTTAACCCTCTCTCAGAGGCCACTCTTGCAGGCAGCCTTCTCCTTTACCAGGGAGGTAACTAATCAGAGCTGATGTCCAGGGGCTCTGTGGTCATTGCCCCCAATGCAGATGCAGGCTCCTCTCACACGACTGATTTCTTCCCAGTTCTCTGATTGGTGGTTTCTCTTAAATGTTGACGTTTTCCAGGACTCTGACCTGGACACATTTCCAGAAAACTGAAGAGCAGAAATTAACTCCTCCTATGCACTCACTAGCTCCCCTTTCACACCATCAGAGAGTCCCTCATCTGAATAAAGCTTAAGTCAGTTCCCTTCTCCTTCTCATTCCCAGGGTTGCTATCACATACCAGGACTAGATCATTCTTGGCCCTTGACTTTTCCATCTCCATAAACCTTTTCAATCTCTCATTTTCATGGCTTATAGATGCAAATGGTGCTATGTCCCTCTCTGGCTTAAAGGATGCCAGTGGTTCCTTGTGTTTCTTAGGATGAATTCCAGCCTTCTCAGATCCACACAGAAGAGACTTCATGCTCTACCCTTTGCTATCAGTTTGGCTTTATCTATCACTTGATGCCTACCTCAGATTCTCCTGCCTCAGAGAACACACAAAACTATTGAACCTATTTGTCAGTCCGCTGTCTCCTGTTCCTCTAACCAAAGTCACTTCTAAGACCCTCTGAGTTGGGATGGGCTATCTCCCTCACCTGCCCCAAACTAGCAACAAAACCCCTGTGTTTACTACCCCAGGAGCGTTTCCACCTGCCTGTTTTCCTTGATGTTGCTGAACAGGCCCACTGCAGGGTGCCCTTTCTTTGTGGGATTTGTTTGTTTGTTTGTTTGTTTGTTTTTCTAAAAGACAAGGTTTCACTATATAGACTTGGCTTGCCTGGAATTTACAACATGGAGCTTCAAATTCATAGAGATCCACTTCCACCTTGGTCTGAGGAACTGAGATTAAAGATGTGCAAACCCACTGTGATCCTTTCTCTACTTTGCCTCCTTTCCCCTCAGCAGGCAGCATGCTGTAAGCACTTCATTGGCAGTGAATAGGCTCTTACACAGCCCACAGCCTGGAAGGGGGAAAGGTGCTTAACGCATGGTGGTGAATGGGGCTGGAGACTTAGCTCATCGGCGGGATGAGCTGAACTACCCTGTGTGAAGCTCTGGACTCAGTCCTTAGTGTTGCAAAAATAAATACAGCCTGTGGGGTGGCAGGATTGCTCACTGTCAAGGACAAACGAAAGGAAGATGGTTTAACTGCAACTTAGGTTGGGGTTCAGAAACTTAGGTTGGGGTTCAAGACTCCTGACTCTTATGTCCATTCAGATGCCTGGTCTGTGAGTACGAGAAAACATTTTGCAGATGTAATTAAGTTAAGGTTGATTTGGATTAGGAAGGTCTCTATATGCACTATAATAGTGACCTCATAAAAGAGAAGACCCAGAGACACAGACACATGATACACGCATAATACATGCATACATACATACATACATACATACATACATACATACATACATATGAAAAACCAAAGCGATAGTAACAATGGATACTGGAACATGGCCACAAGAAACCAGGCAACACCAAATATTCCTGACATCTGCCAGGGACCAGGAGAGGAACGGGGAGAAAGGACCCATACCAGAATCTTCAGAGGAGACAACTTGGTTTCAGATTCCAAGATTCCAGAACTCTGAAAAGGCCCATTGCTGGTGGTGTGTGTGGCATTTTGGGCTCCTCATATTAAGTGAGCTCTGTGAGGAATCTAGTTCCTCTTTCTTCCCCCACAGCCACTGAGCAGAGCCTATCAGCCCAGGGCAGGAATGCTCTGGGAGTTTTCTGACTGGTCTTCCTGTGTTTGTGAAATGGAATAGTACCAAGAGCTCACGACTCTAGTAGATGCTGTGTTTGTCTGGCTGATTACCAGAGAAATTTTCCCACCTCATGACCCTGTGACAAAGTTAGCTTGATCTTGGTGCATTAAAAAAAAAAAAAAAAAAGTCACCTATGCCCTGAGCAAAGCTTTCATGCAAAGCTCTGGTAGGGTACCAAAAGGACAGTGATTCAGAATGTGTCTGAGCTCTCAGGGCAAGAGACACATGCCTATTTTTGCACCTACTCGGCTAATAAATGAGAACCTGTGTGGCGGAATTTTCTGCAGCACCTGCTTTCATTACAGCACACAGAGACTTATGGCCCAATGACCTCTTCCATCTACATAGTGAATAACAAAATTGACTCAGGTCACTCCTAGCCAAGAGGGTCACAGAAAGAAGTTCAGTTTTGGATGGAGACAAATTTGGGCTAAAATCCCAGCTGTATCACTGACAGCCTGAGTCACCTATGATGTCCCTTCACACTGGTGACAATGATCCCTGCCTGCCTCACCAGGCTGTTGCTATAATTACGTGAGATCAAGCATGGAGAGCATTACAAGTGTTTGCTGTCATTCGGTGCCCGCCTGCGCTCAGTCACACAGCTAAGAAGTAAGGTGCTATCCGAGGTCTCACCCCTGAGGACCAGACCTCTCCTCCAAGCAGAGACAGTGCCTCTAATGAGGGACTTGAACATTAATTAGGAATCCAGGGTGTCGGGTTATATGTACTTTCACATACATTCTCTATCTTGGTTTTCACAAAAGCCTTTTGTTTTTAAAAATTCTTGTCCCCATTAAAAATTATAAGTGCATTTTGGAAACAAGGCTCAGACTAGGTACTGCTTGCTATTGTCCTTGAGGTAGTGGTTTCCCTGGGAGCTTTAAAACTCCCTCCCTTCTCTGCCCAAGGCACCTTTCAGACCTGTGAGTGGCTAAGCTGTGGCTCTCTTCAGAGCTTTGACCCCTTCTGTGCTCTAGACTTTATAAGTCACTTTCTCTCCTTTGTGAGGAAAGCAGAGTTGATTTCATTGTACCCATCCTGAAGGTAGGGAACACCAAAGCTCTGAGAAAATTCTGCAAAGACTTGGACAAGAACCAGATTGTGTGTGTGTGTGTGTGTGTGTGTGTGTGTGTGTGTGTGTGCACGCATGCACGCGCAAGTGCACGTGCACATGTAATCCAAAAGTTAACCTCAGATGTCATTTCTCAGATGCCACCTTGTTTGTATGTTTGTTATAGTCTTTTACTGGCCAAGTGGAGAGAGGTTTATCTAGAGATTTACCTGTCTCCTCTGTAATGCTGGAATTATAAACATGAGCCACTATGTTCAATGTTTCTCTCTCTCTCTCTCTCTCTCTCTCTCTCTCTCTCTCTCTCTCTCT
>JANHMN010000004.1:85043768-85057422 GCA_030674055.1 Rhabdomys pumilio
GTTAGAATATGCCCCGAGTGTCACCAGCATTTAAAAAATAGGTAACAGGAAAAATATATGGGAGGGAGAGTGGTAGAAGGAGTCTTCACACCTATAGCTCACAGCACACACAGGTGGGAGGCACTCAGGAACGGGGTGGGGAGGATCTGGGAGCAGTTGGGGGAGGGAAACTATAATCACAAGAGATTGAAGAAGTATATTTTTTCAATGAAAATTTATTGAATTCTCACTGAAAAAAAAAAACTGCTCAGGGGTCTCCACCATAGCTAAGAGATTAACTAAGGAGGGAAGGATACCACTTGATTTGATAAATAGAATAAAACCTTGGGGAGACAAGTCCATGGGCTTCTTACTGCGAGACACAGGCAGTTTGCTTTGCTGGAGGCTGAAGAATTAACATCAGGGGAATGGTCTTCCATTGTAGATATCCCCTGATATGCTTCCGTGTAAAGGGGATGAGAAAGGTGGCTTAATGGCTGGAAAGAACCCAGTGGGATGTTGGCTTATCGTCTAAGAGGATGAAGAATGGCATTTCCAAGTGTCAGTG
This sequence comes from Rhabdomys pumilio, assembly GCA_030674055.1. Taxonomy (NCBI): domain Eukaryota; kingdom Metazoa; phylum Chordata; class Mammalia; order Rodentia; family Muridae; genus Rhabdomys; species Rhabdomys pumilio. Next base: position 85,044,316 of record JANHMN010000004.1, read on the forward strand.
GTTTATTTCTGTCTAGCTGTTGAGAGAAGACAGTAGAAAGGAAGGAGGTAAGAAGAACCAGAGTGTGGCTGGTGAGTAGGGCCACGGGTAGGTACTAGCACAGAGGGCAGCCTGCAGTGGCCTGGAAAGGAGGCTGAGGCTGAGAGGTGGATCATTCAACATGTCAGATTTGTCCTCTCCCTAGAGCCTTTACAGCCATGGTTTTCTCTGTCTGTGTCCTCATGTGCCTCTCTCTCTGTGGCTCTTCAGCTGACTGATTCTTTCCATCAGGTGCCAGCTCAAAGGTCAGCTCAACAGGGAGGCTGTCTTGACATTCAGTGTTAAGGGAGTTCTTCATCCTCATCTGCCTGGTCATATCTACTCATCCCTTCACCTGCCTCATCCCCATCTCCTCTCTTGACTGGGAGCTATACTGTCTGTCAACTTGGTAGGATCTAGGATCCCCTAGGAGACAAACCTCTGTGCATGTCTACGGGGGAAGCTCTTGAACAGTGGCTCTCAACTTTCCCAATTCTTTGAACCTTTCACAGAGTTTCACATGTTGTGGTGATCTCCAACCATAAAATTGTTTTCCTTGCTACTTCATAACTTTATGAACTGTACTACTCTTATGAACCGTAATGTAAATATCTGTGTTTTCTGGTTGTCTCGGGTGACCCCTATGAAACAGTCATTTGACCCCTAGAGGAGTTGAGACCCACAGGTTGAGAGCCATGCTGTAGACTGAGGTAATCCAGGTGGGAAACCTCATTCTAACTCCGGGAGCATTATTCCATGGAGTCCAATACTGAATAAAAATGAAGAACGTGAGCTGACCGTTAGTGTTTATTGCTCCCTGCTGTCTGTCTGCAGATACAATGTGGTCAATCACTTCATTCACACCATGCTGCCTTGCCTTCCCCCAATAATAATCTATCCCCACAAACTATGAGCTTCAACAGGCTCTTCCTGTCTCAAGTGGCTTTCATCAGGTTTCTCTGTCACAGCCATAAGGAAAGTAATGAGTACAAGCTTCGTGAGACCTTAGATTCTCATTGGTTTTGTTCACAGATGTATGACGTATTCCCAGTGCCTGGCAGGCACTTGTACAGATGAACAGCAGCCAGGAAGCAAGGAGAGAGTTTGCTTGGGGGAGGAAAGAACCAAGTCCTCTTCCTCTTTGTGCTCCAATGCCAAGAGTACTCATTCAGTGTTGATCACATCTCTACTCCCATCATATATTGAAGAGAAACAAGAAGAGGTGTCTAAGTACAAACTTGTACAAAATGGTTATAACAACACCATTAAAATGGCCTAGAAGCCTGGCGGTGGTGGCGCATGCCTTTAATCCCAGCACTTGGGAGGCAAAGGCAGGCAGATTTCTGAGTTCGAGGCCAGCCTGGTCTACAAAGTGAGTTCCAGGACAGCCAGGGCTACACAGAGAAACCCTGTCTCGAAAAACCAAAAAAAAAAAAAAAAAAAAAAAAAAATGGCCTAGAAGTGGACAGAACTCAAATGCCATCCAACAAATGAATTAACAACTTTTTGGAAGGGGATATATTTGTGTAGCAAGATATTTATTCATTCATAAAAGGAATAAAGCTCTGATATGTGTAGCAATGGCTGAACCTTGAGAACATCATAAGTGGAGCGAGCCAGACTTAAGAAACCACATCTGTACAATGGAGTTTATTTAGGGTGCGCATGAAAGACGAATCATGGAGACATAAAGTACCTTGGTCATTGCCAGGGGCTCAGGAGACAGAGGGTGAAATGAGAAGTGACTGTTCATTGAGAACAGGAGTTTGGGAGTAAGGGTTAGAGGGGTGTTAAAAACATTTTTCTTTTCTAGGCTACAATTAGCTAATTATGAAGACTGAACACCATTGATGTACCAGAAACTGCTGCATTGTGAAGTTTAAAATAGTTAAAATTTGAACTCTAATAAAAAGTACACAATGGAAGTGCATCAGGTGTGTAGCTCAGGTCTGACATATGTTGGGCTGGTACTTTAATCTGTCCCCACAGGAGTTTGAGAACAAGTTAACAAAAGGCCTCAGGCGTGAGTAAGCCAAACAGATGTATTATTCCAAATTATCAATTCATCACTCCTAAGATTCTTGAGAGAATCTCTCAGACTGTGAGCTCTTAACTCTTGCATAAAGATGTAGGTTTTAGAAAGCCCATAAATGCTTTAGTGTTTATAGCATAAACATCATGCTTTAATATTTTGTTTGGAGTCCTTGCAAATGCTACTACTAAAGAGAGACATATTTTTTTAATGACAGAAAGTATCTCCCTGCCTTTATACCAAGGTCTATGGAAGGTGATACTTCTAAGGGTGTCCTTCCATGATACCAGCGGTGTCAGGGACAGAAGAGGCACTACTTGGAGTTTCTAGGGACATCAAAGCCACAGTAATGGGACTAATTCTCTGCTAAGAGTTCTTTGTGTCCTGGGGGCTATCAGAAAGCACACTGTGCCCAAAGACTCCTTTGAGTCCCGGCTGTGAATAGCCCTCTAGTGGCAGGTGCTGACTTAACCATCTCTATGTAGAGTCCTGGCAGGCCCGTGTGCCAATCAGTGTGAGTCCTAAGCAGTGTCACAGCAATGCTATTTGATCAAACCATCTTCAGGAACATGAAGCCTCCAGGTCTGGTTTGGCTAAACATGATCTATTAAAATCTCTGAGTGAGTTTTCTTTTGCTTGTGGAAGAATGAAGAATTATGGGTGTGAACCTACTGACATTATAAGTCTTCATCTCAACTAGATGTGAAAAAGGATACCCAAGTGTAGGATCTCTTTACAGGAGAGAAATTTGGATGTATGTCATATTTTTTTCTTTTATTCTCCTTCTTTAGATAGATCAAATATAACCAAGGCTGGCTCTGATATAGCCAAAGGATGACCTTGGACTTCTAATTCTCCTGCTTCCACTTCCCAAGTGCTGTGATTTCAGGGTGCTTAAATTTCTGGTATGTACCACCTAACCAGGTATGAGGTACTAGATCAAACCTGGGGTTTCACATAAGCTATGCAAGCACTCTACCCACTGAGTTTCATCCTCAGACTGCCATAGCTGACCACTTTACCATAGAAAGGACAACCTGAAGATGGAGATGCTTGGATTGCATCTAAGTCTGTATTTTACTTTGTTCACTCGGTGACTCTGTAGCATGTCATATCTCTCTTTGATTGAGGCTGTTCAAACTGCCTTTTTTCCATTCTGACATCAGGCCGTGGTCTGTGTTCAGGCTTCTGCTCCAGTGGATCAGTCACTCATTAAACAATATGTACTCTGAGTGAGACCCTATTCTGGGTTAAGGATAAGGTAGTCAATGTAAAAGAGGAAATGTTAACTCCATGGGGAGATTGATTAATATATCTGGCAGAAAAACACAAATAAGAATCAAGTTGAGAATGAACAGACTGGTGCAGCGTGCTGAAAGAGATAGGGGGGTTCTGATAAGGTGGTTTGAGAAGGACCTTCTAGTAAGATGGAATTGTGCATTGGGGACTTGATACAGAAAGCCATAAGGTGTGTACTGGGTCAAGAAGGACTAGGACAAGAGAAAATTCTTGCAGGATCACTGAAATGGCTTGAATGAAAAATGCCCCCAAAGGCTCATGTGTTTGAACACTTGGTCCCTGGCTGGTGTTGTTTTGGGGGACTTTGTGGAACCCATTAGAAGGTATGCCCTTGTTGAAGGATGTATGTCACTTGAGGGTTTCACAGCTAGTGTGCTCTGTGAGCTAGGGACAAAGATAGATAGGAAAGACAGCAGAGTTGAAGTTATATGTCTTCAAGTGAACTATTTGTGAAACACCTTTAAAATACCAATATGTAAAGTTTAACACAGCTCAATACATGAGATGCCATTCAATGCCAGGATATAGCAATGCAAACTCCTAACAGGCACCAAGGGTACAAGAGAAGATTTATGGTTGAAAACTTGGCATCCACCGGCATGAATGCATCTCTATGAGTTGGGAGAGGCTCACCGTGCTGTTGGTTTTTGCAGTTGACACTGACAGCTGGTCCAAGCCTCATGCATTAGTTACCTTTGTTGCTGTGATCAAATACAGTTTAAGGACGAGTATATTTTGGCTTATGGTTCCAGAGGGCTAGATGTCTATAACAGCAGAGGAGGCATGGCAGCAGGAGCAGGAAGTTGAGAGAGCATCTGGCAACTGTTCACCCAGGGATGAGAATGAACTGGGAGTAGGCAAGGCTATAAACTCTCAAAGTCAGTTCCCAGTGACATGCTTCCTCTAGTAAGGATACCTCCTGAAGGTTCCATAACTTTCCCAAACATAGCCAGCATCAGAGGATCAAGTGTTCAAATACATGAGCCTATGGTGGACATTTCTCATTCAAACCACTACACTGCAAAACCCAAAGCACTATTGGTTCAGACATTGTCCTTATGAAGCTGTAAGCCGTGTAATACCCATAAAATATTCTAACTATTGAGGGGATCATTCTACCAGCACAGAGAGACTCTCTGGGTTGTTAGCAAAGGAGAAAGGATTTTCAATGATAGATCTTTGGAACCACGCAGCACCAGTATCGAAATTACCAAGTCTTAAGGAGGCAAAGTTGGCATCTCTTGCGATCTGAGCAAAATATGGTTCATGGAACCATCCCAAAGGGTTTGGGAGCTTTTTCTTACGTGGCTTCTGCAAGGAGGTGAAATGTAACATATCAGAGAGCCATGCTCTGTTTTCTAGAAAGCCAGGACACACAACACAGCAAGCTAGGTTCTACCTCAGATTGCTGCTCAACTTAGTACTGACAGGACCATGCTGTCCCTGGTCATCGTTCTTCCCCGGTTATACATGTTAGCTCATTAAACTCTGACAGAAGCTATAAGCCTCAGAGAGGTGGGGTGGCATTCTGGGGTCATACAGCCAGTAGGTGGCAGACCTGGGATTACAACACAAGCTTCTGACATGAGATTTTATGCTTGTTTTAGCAAAATAAATTTTTTTTTTTTTTGAGACAGGGTATCTCTGTGTAGTCCTGGCTGTCCTGGAGTTCACTCTGTAGACCAGGCTAGCCTTGAACTTAGAAATCCGCCTGCCTCTGCCTCCCAAGCGCTGGGATTAAAGGCATGCACCACCACTGCCCAGCAGCAAAATATACTTAAACAGCAACATGAGACTTAAATCCAGTTTGTCTTTAAGCACACATTTTCCAAGTACTGGGCAGTCTGGTTGTGGAAAATCTTACTAGGGTGAGGTTAGGACTAAAGAAAAGGTTGGGTGGGATGAATTCTATTCAATAGTTTTGCTTGCTTTCTTTCTTCACTTTTATGTTTGAGCCTGGGTCTCACTATGAAGTCCACACTACTTACTATATAGCCTAAGTGGCTTTGAACTTATGATTCTCTTGTCTCAGCCTCCTGAGTGGTATAATTGCAGGAGGGCATCATCACATCTAGCTCGGCATTTTCAAGTGCTGTCTCATAACATACATACTTCTTTTTGGTTGCCATCCCGAGATATAGGAATTAATTTTAGGCCCTTTGATAGGTGAAGCAGTGGGCCTGGAGTAGTATTACACTCTTATTTTGGGGACTCCCACAAGTGGATTGTAGAATGTTGAGATATCTCTATTTCTTCCTTCCTTCCTTCCTTCCTTCCTTCCTTCCTTCCTTCCTTCCTTCTTTCTTTCCTTCTTCTCTTTCTTTTCTTTTTTTCTTTCTTTCTGTTTGTTTTTAGTTTGTTTGTTTTTTGAGACAGGGTTTCTCTGTATAGCCCTGGCTGTCCTGGATCTCACTCTGTAGACCAAGCTGGCCTCGAACTCAGAAATCTACCTGCCTCTGCCTCCCAAGTGCTGGGACTAAAGGTGTGCGCCACCACTGCCTGGAGACATCTCTATTTCTAATCTGTATGGTGACTTCTCAAAACTCCAGGAGACAAAGATAAGGTTGGAAATTGTTGCTTCTGCTAGCCATTTATGTTTTCATTTATCTGTCTATCCATCCATCCATCCATCCATCCATCCATCCGTCCATCCGTCTGTCCATCCATCCATCCATTTACTCATTATTTTCCTCAGCACTTTCTGTATTTTTATTTAATCATCTCAACAATTCAAAGATGATTGAACGGCCCATACTCTGCTCAGCTTATCGCCTAGCCTGGTCTCCTGACGTCATAGAATTTGTGTTCAAAGACAACCCTTTTAGGATTACTGTTAAACACAGGTAGGCCCACTGTGCAGCTCCTACTGCTGTGTGAACAGCTACAACACAAGAATGCAGACGAAGAGCTGTGTGAGGTGGGATTGAGACGGGGGGGGGGGGGGGGGGGGCTCAGATATTGGGATATAAAGTGAATAAATAAATACATTAATGAAGAAAAAACCCAACAAGAATGCAGCAGACTTTGGAAAGTGCCCTTGTCTGCTAGTGGCCACATAACCCTGATTCAATGTTACATTCATTTTTTTTTTTTTCTGAAAATTTGATGCCCTGTGTTTTCCTGTAATTCCTTTGAAGTGGCAAAGTCACACATGTGAGGGATGATGTATGCCATCAAACTCCTGTCCAGGTTCAGGACGCAAAGGCACAAAGTGTGTTCTTTAGCTCTTGTGCCTACTGTGTTTGTTTCCAGTTCTAGGCTAACCTTGACCATGAAGTCACCGTAGATGTGTGGCTACTCTTGGATGGGTGCCGACTTCACAGTAGCCCTGGACTCTGGAAGAGGAGACAGCATTCCCGCAGAGCTGAGGAAATGAGCTGGAAATGACTGGTTCTCAGACCCTGTCAGAAGAAGAACAAGATGCTGTTGCTATGTAACTAATTATTCCAACACTTACCAGCCTAGAATAAACATTCGCTGTTCCGTTTGGGTTCTGAAGGTCAGGAATCTGAGAGCAGCTTAACTGCTTGGTTCTGGCTCAGAGGCTTTCACAGTTTTCAGTCAAGTACAAGTTGTTAGCCCACTGAAATCAGTCAGAAGACTTGAAGGAAGTTGGTCTTTTATAGCCTTCACCGAGCAACTATGAGATAATCAGGGGAGAACTCCATGAAGGAGCAGCTTGGGAGGTCATAACAGAGGCTGGCTATCTGGAAATGTATGCTCTTTAGACAAACCCTGGCTCAAATTTTGCTTCTTCAACTTACCGTCTGCAGGATCTTAGGGAAATCTATTAATTTTTCTCATCTTCACTTTCCTCACAAGTAAGATGAAGATTAAAATTGAAATCTGACTCAAGTGGTTATAAGGAGTGTTCGGTTAGATAGCATATTCCAAATGTTGAGCATGTAAGACAATAGCTCAATAAATATTAGCTCACTTTTTCTTCTCCTCCAGTGCAGTTTTAGAGTGATAAGAGAAGTAACTTGATAGATAGATAATAAATAGAAAGGTAAATAGATGATAGGTAGATAGATACATAGATAGACACATAGATAGATAGATCAATAGATACTGGTGTGGGGAATTACAAATTAAAGACATTTTACAAGACAGCAGCCATATTGGGTTATGAGCTAGGATTTCAAGGAAATGCAATGTGATTATCTTATTCTCTGCTCAGTGGAGATAACAATGCCTACCTCATAAGCATCTGCTAAAACAACCGTGTTCCTACAGGGGAAGTGTATGGAGCAGGATCTGTCAGGCATGAACATGGAATCACTCTCTCCTATGTGAGGAGCATGGGCAGCGCTCCTGTTAGGCTCCAGAAAGTCAGCTGGGATTGAAGTGTGGACTGAGATGTAGCAAGTTCCTGCCAGGAACCTGCAGTCAGAGAAGGAGGGGATAGATGAACCACCAGTCAAAATAAGAGAGTAAACAATTACCAAAGTCACTGGTGGGGGGGGTCTCTCTGTGACCCCTTTCCTTGTATGCAGACTCAAGAGTTGGTTTCTCCTTCTTTTCTCTCTTCTCACTTCCTCTTTCTTAGATGTCTTCTAAACTCTCTATGCCTGTCTCTTTGGTATGTATTGTGTGTTCTCAACACTGAGTGGCAGCCAGTGCTGGGGTTCTTGGAGGTTAAGCTTTCTGCCCTCAGCTGAGTTAGTTAATGGGGACATTTTTCGACAGAGGTGCTAAGAAACAGAAACAAGCTTTTCGAACACGGCTTACTCTGTGTTGGGATGGCTGGTATGATTCCACAGGTCTTTCCAAGTAGCCTACCAAAACCTTTTCACAGCCTTACTAAGTGGAGACATTAGAATGTTGAGAACAAACAGCATCTTGCACATTCCCCCAAGACATTTAGTTTTAAAATTGTATTGAAGGATAGTATGAGTACATAGTTTAAATACTATCAAGAGGTCTTCTACCAAACTAGCAAAGTTCTGCCCTTCCACCTCTCACCTATAAGCAGCCACTTCAACTCTAGTTGTATCTTCCGGAATCTATCTCCATATTTCTAAACAATATGCATATTCAGTTACGTTGAAATTTTGATGATAAAAGACACTGAGCAAAAGCCCAGATGTCTAGGTGATTTTCCAACTTCTTATGCTTTTTAGCGTGCCTCCTGCTGATACTTTAGAAAAGACACGTCCTGTTGAGAAGGACTTACTACTCACTGTAGGAAATTAAGGTTCCCTGGCCCCTGTCTACTGAAGGTCAGTAGCTATTCCCAGTCATTGAAACAAGTCCATGTAGGTTTAGATGTGCCTTGTGGTGGTGGTGCTGTCATTCATAATTGAGAGCCTTGGCATCCAATACAAAAGGTGTCCACACCCAAATGTGACCGTGTGCTTGGTGATGCTACGTATAGAATACAACAGTGAGGCACCGTGAGAGCCCAACATACAGATGAAGCCTGTTTCCTCTTTGGGAAGAAATGTCCAGGTGGAGGACGGGGCAAAGCTTTGATATGGGCTCCAAACCACAGAGGCAAAGCATGACCAAGCATGAAATATCAGTTTAACAAGAGTATCATGCTGTGCGTTTTAGAATGTTTTGAGCTCTCTCTCATTTACTATAGTCCATCTCAAAGAGTCTAACAAATAGACTAACTAGGAGGAACAGCCTATATATCACACCTCTCTAGCTGTATCTCTTATCTTAGTTTCTTTTCCTGTTGCTGTTATATTCTGACAAAAGCAACTTAAGGGAGAAAGGGTTTACTCTGTCTCACAGTTTGTGGGTACAGTCCATCTATTGTGGGGAAGTCAAGGCAACAGAGGTTTGAAACATATGAGAACATTATACCCATAATCAGAAAGTGAAGGGTGATGAATATGTGTTCTTAATCAAGTCTCCTTTTCCATCTGTATAATCCAGGATCCAGGCCAGGAAATGATGTCACCCAAAAGAGGTGGGTCTTCCTGTTTCAATTAATGCTATCAAGGTATTCCCTCAGAGATCTTCCTAGAGGCCCACCTCATAGATGACTCTAGATTCCGTCAAGCTGACAGTTAACACTGCCTATCACAGCTATTTAAAACAAGAACAAGTTCCTGAAACAAGTCCTCACATTAATTAGCAAGTGAAGTGTCTGACAATTATTTCTACTGAGTAATTGATACAGCAGACTGCAGTCGTCATTGGTGGGTGCTTACAGCGAAAGGTCTCATAGACTTGAGATAGAGTTTGCAACACGACAAAGGGAAAACCATAACACACATAAGTCAATGTTTTGGGAGACATGAGAATCTTGGATAAGAATAGAAGTCAACCAGTAAGTAAAGGACTGTGACTCAGCTCTAGAAGTTAGGACAGATGCAAGGCTGTTGCTTCATATGGAGACAGGGTGGAGAGAAACAGCAGCCAACAATAGTAGTTTGCGGTCTTGTGTTTTATGACTGCCCCTGTTGAATTTCAGTTATCACTTCCTGGTTTTTTCTTTGTTTGTTTGTTTTGTTTTGGTTTGGTTTTGGTTTTTTGATTTTTCGAGACAGGGTTTCTCTGTGTAGCCCTGGCTGTCCTGGAACTCACTCTGTAGACCAGGCTGGCCTCGAACTCAGAAATCCGCCTGCCTCTGCCTCCCAAGTGCTGGGATCAAAGGCGTGCGCCACCACTGCCCGGCCACTTCCTGTTTTATATATTCTGAGTGGCTTCTCACCCCTACAACCAAAACTTTCCTGAACTATAATTCCACAGGTAAAGTAGCTATCAGTATGGTCTAATGTCACTCATCAAAGCCTCAGATCACAAACTAGCATTAGTGTCATTGAGAATTTGGTTTTAACAATGGCAGAGCAGATCTACCCTTTTCATGAAGTTGGGGGACATGTAACGTATTAGAAGACTTCTGAGGTATATAGCCTCTTCATTTGACAAACAGAATTGGATAGTAACTGCTGGGCACATCATTCAGCCTCACCCAGGGCATCAGATCTATTTTGCCTTGTTCAACTTGGCTGATAATTTCATCTTTCAGTCAGAAGCAGAAGAGATTTAGGAAGCTTCTGTCCTGGACTTAATTCTGACCAACTAGGAAAGATTGCTTAGCAAAGTGGATATGACAGGGACCTCTGGGGAGAGCAGCAGTGTCACCCTGGGTCTTGTGAAAGGCAAAAACACAGGAGGCTGGGCCATTCAAATTCTAAGCCAGTGGCCATACTCACCTGAACTCAGCACATGCTTGAGCCAGCAGGCATGCTTCGTGCTGGTACCCCAAACCAGAAACATGCAGCAATGCTGCTATGAGGAAGCTTCTATTTATAGTAAACAATTGAGCAACATTATTTTACATCTTTTAAAAGCATTGTACAGTCAGAGTTATGGAGAAGATTACTATGGAAGTCTTCCCTGGGGTGGATGGCTTTGAGCTGGAACCCAGTGATGAGACAGAACTTGTGTGTGTGTGTGTGTGTGTGTGTGTGTGTGTGTGTGTACCAGCAGATGCAAGAGTCTACTGATTTCATGTGATTAAAAACGCAAAAGAGTGCCATGCACATATATAGCAGAGGACTCCCTGATCTGGCTCCAGTGGGAGAAGATGCACTTTGAGGCCTCAAGGGAGGGGGATGCCTGGGAGGTGGGGAGGGAGAGCAACCTCTCAGAGGCAAGGGGGAGAAGGAATGGGATGAGGAACTGTGGGAGGGTGGATTGGAACAGGGGGCGGGCAATGGCTGGAATGTAAATGAAAACAAAACCCAAACCAAAAAGAACACCTTGGGTGCAAGAATGAGAAACTGAGTCCAATCTCTAGAAGACATGTAAAAATCCAGGCATTCTTGTATACACCCATGATTCTAGCACTGGAGAGCCACAAGGACTCCTGATCAGTGAGCCCCAGGTCACAGTGAGAGACTCTGTCTCAAAAAAGTAAACAAGGTAGATAGCTCCTGAGGAACAACGACCAAGGTTAATATGTGGATTTTACATGCATGTGCACATGTGTTCACTTGCAGACACACACACACATACACACACACACACACACACACACACACACACACACACACACACACAGAGACAGACAGACAGACAGACAGACAGACAGACCACACACGCACACACAGATAGAAAGAAAACATTCTTTTAAAATTGGACTCGTAATGACTAAACAAATTGTTCCTAAGTACTTATACAGAAATGGATGGTCATTCATGTCTGGCTTCATGAACAGCACAATCAACATTTGTTTTTGTTTGATTTTTTAAGGTCAGACCAAATAGAATAATAAAGCAGACTGAGGCAGACACCATGTATGTTGACTTCAGCAAAATACGAAACAAGGCATTTCATGTTATTTTTATGAACAATTTAAAAAATAATGGTGACATGGGTTATGCACTGAAGTGACCACATCTGACACAGCAGTCATACAGGGAAGAGGACTCCAATTGGAAATGGTGGGCAGGTACACCTTAACAGAGGGCAAGGCTGGTCTTTCCAAGAACTAAAGAGGTCCTGAGGCTGCTTGGAATTAGGACGCAGATGAACAGAATGGAAGCAGCAGATGGTAAATGTTTGGGGGCCTGGTCTCATCTATGATAATCTAGGATTATGAGATTCAGGAGAAATAGCTGAACAATTGTTTGGTTTATGCATCATTTTCTCTCTCTGGTTTAATAATGGTTTCTGTAATAGAAACTGTGTAGACCACCCGGGCAACAAGCCCCCCAAACTTTATTTACTCCCTCTTGCCCTCTATCCCTGAATTCCACCCACACCCATACTCTTTCCCTTCTCACACCCACTTTATTTTCTCTGGTTCACATTCCCTCTCTATTTCCCATCTGCATTATAGGGGTGCCCTGTAACTATGTGGAGAGCTCTACCATTCTTTCTGTATGACCAGAATGGCTCTTTAAAAAGCCAGTATCGTATCAAATCTCTGGTAAAATCCCCCTTTTCCATAAAAGTATTCTACAGTCCCTGTGTTCTTTCCAAGGCTATGATCTCATCTCATGCATATCTACTGTACTCTCCAAGGATCATATAAATGCTGTACTCTCTGAGAACCTTGTTTCTGTTTCTGATCAGGAATAATAACTTTGATGCTTTGATTGTGACTCCATGGTAGAGCCATACTTAACATGTACAAGGCCTGGGGTTGATCCTCACAGCTGTAGAACAAACAAACAAACACAACACAACACAACAACAAAACAGGAGTCATTCTTTTCACTTTTATTCTCATGACAGTCTCATTAAATAATTTATTCATTATTTCTTTGTTTTATTCTTTTTAAGCCTCATTACTCATTTAATAGTGGGGCCGGCTATAAATCATCTTTCTGATAGGTGTGGAGGGAGAGTGAGCTGAATAAGATGAACACTAATTTGTCATGTGGCATGTATTATTGTATGTGTGTCTCTCTCTGTGTGTGTGTAGTGTGTACATGTTCATGTGTTTAATTTTGAAATGTGTGTGAGTACACAGGTACGCGTGTACGTGCATGCGTGTGGAGGCCAGAGGTTTATATCAAGCATCTTCTTCCATTACTCCCCACTTCAGTTTTTGAGTCAGGGTCTCTTACTGAGCCTGGAACTCAAGGATTTGGCTAGGCTAGTTGACCAATGAGCTTTAGGAATCTTCCTATCACCATGCCCTAGCCCCAGCCCTGGAGTAACAGATGTGTTGCCTCACCTAGCCTTGTCTATAGTAGTATATTAGTTGGGATTCCCCAGAGTAACAGAACATATAGACTATCTATCTATCTATCTATCTATCTATCTATCTATCTATCTATCTATCTATC
>JANHMN010000004.1:85078256-85110352 GCA_030674055.1 Rhabdomys pumilio
GAGAGAGAGAGAGAGAGAGAGAGAGAGAGAGAGAGAGAGAGAGAGAGAGAGAGAGAGAGATATCCTTTCCAAATACGGTTTCACCAACTGGAGACTAAGTATTCAAACATATAAGCCTCTGGGGACATTCTTATCCAAACCACCACAGGGTGTTGTTATATGTCCCAGGTGGGCCTTAAACTCCTTATGTAGCTGACGCTGGCTTTGAATCCCAGATCATTCTGCCTCTACCTCCCAAATTCTGCTCATTTCTTTATTTCAACCTGAGTTTTGCAGATGCCCTTCAAACCTCAGTACACATTCTGTGCACGGCAACTAGTCCAGTGGTTTAGACACAACCCCTGCTGGCTCAGTGAGACTCAATCACAGAACCCCAGTCATGGCCTTGGGCAGAGAGAGACTGTCTCTTTGCTGTAGGATTGCTGGGCTGTAAAGAGGTGAGCCAGGACCAGTGAGGGATCATTTTGTCATCAGGACTGGAAAGCCAGCTTGAAAAGGAGAGTATAAAACAAGCAGGGAAGCACTAAGAAGTAAAAAGATACACAGCACAGCATTTTTGAGGGTTTCTATTTAAGCATGTCTGAGCAGTCCTGCTCCTCAGGTTTTCAGCTATGGTGTCCACTTTTCAACTGCCTGCTTGCCTGCCCTCCCTCCATTCCTCCCTCTCTCCCTCCCTTCCTTTCCCCCTTCTTCCCTCCTTTCTTTTCTTCCTACTTCCCTCCCTTCTTCTCTCTTCCTTCCTTCCTTTCTTCTTATATTTCTCCCTTTCTTTCTCCCTTTCTTTCTTTCTTTCTTTCTTTCTTTCTTTCTTTCTTTCTTCCTTCCTTCCTTCCTTTCTTCCTTTCTTTCTTTCTCTCTTTCTTTCTTTCTTTCTTGTTTTGAGACAGGGTCTCTCCATGTAGCCCTGACTAACCTTGAACTCTCTATGTAGATTGGGATGCCCTCAAACTTACAGAGATCTTCTTGTCTCTGCCCCATATATTCTGGGATTAAAGGATGCACCACCACACGCAGCTTCTATTGTTTTCCTTGAGCCCAAATTGAACTGAGTTCCTGTTCTTTATAAGTAAAAGGCTTAGTAAGGGCCCATTTTCAGAACCCTAGGCCATCTCTTCCCCTCCTTCCCTTCTTTCTTCCTTCCTGCCCTCCATTCAGCTCTTCCAGGTCAGAGACCACAGACACACCCATTTATCTCTGTTGGTGTGGAAACGGGACCTCTGAGATAGGTCAGCCTTTGACTATCCCTGCTCCATATGGCTGAACTGTTCATTTTTCTCAGTTGCCTTTAACAAAATTACCTTGAATCAAATACAACATTTGTTGCCTTTTCCAGAGGTCAAGATTATTTAGAATCGCATTAATTTTTTTTATTCCCTGTGTGAATGATAGTGGAAAAGCCTTTAAAAGGGGTGAGCACTGCATTCACATTTGTTGCTCACATAAATATAACAATCTCAAATCTTATAAAAAGAAACTCTGCCAAATATTAATCACACATAAGTGTCTTGAAGGTCAGGGCGCAGCAAACATTCGGAAAGCTTTCATTTGCACAAAAGCATGTCAGAAGTCCAACGGAGCTCAGTGGATGCATGGCCTCACTGACACATGCGCATGCTCAGAAAAAGATTTTAAGCTTGAGAAGGGACATTGCTAGGAAAAACTTCAAAGAATGAGTGTGCGCTTTCTGAGTTCTGAGCTAGTAAAGTTCCATGTGGCTGGTTTTGGAAGACTAGATAATCTCAGCTAGAATTCCATTGCTGTAAAGGGTTATGGCCAACCTGGAGAGTGTGCTGAGGCCAGCTCATTGCCCCGCTTCACAGTGGGTTCCAGTTCCTCACAACACACTCTCAGACTTCCCCAAACCTGCCCAGAAGAATTACTGCCCACCTTGCCCTCTTAGAAAGCACTGAGACATCTCAAACTTTATTACCCCAGCGATGCCACCTTTGGAGGGGTTAATGGCCTTCCTCTCTGCTTTCCCCATGGCTTTCTACATACTGTGTTGAAATTCCTCCATTACTATGTACTCATTTGTTTACTTTTAAAAATCATCTCTTTGTGGGTGTGTTTGTGTGCTGTGTGTGCCTGTACGCCCCTGTATGTCTGTGCCTTGTATGTGCGTTGAGGAGGTTAGAGGAAGCTACCAGGGATTCTATGCTTGTGTCCCCAACAAGCCAGGTTTAGATACCCAGCCTCAGTAAGCCAATTAAAAGAGACAAACTAATGATGAAAAGCAGAAAAGCAAAGACTTATTCAATGCCACATTCAGAAGAAGGACAGAGAGAGAGAGCCAGCGGCCCTTCCAAGTCTTTCTCTGAGGGTCATAACAGGGCTTGAATAGAAAGCAGGAGATAAGAAAACCTAAGCAGTCCAGGTAAGGTGTGGCCCCCTGCCCATCATTACCTCAAGGCTCTCCAGCATTCAGTCTTTCTTTCAAACAAGGTCATCAGTAAGATGTAAAATTCTGGTTACATCTGGGCTTCAACAGTTTCTTCTGCCAGCCAGACACTCTTGGGAAAATTCTAAGCTCTTTGTGCCCAGTCTTCCAGTGGTCTTGTAGCCAAAGAGATGGGTGCCAGTGTCTCCTTAGAATATGTTCATTCCTGGCCAGTTATTCCTGGCCTTAAACATCCAAAGCTGGATGTTTCAAGGAGGCTGGCGGGCCAGCAAGCTCCTGGGGGCTGGGGGAGGGGAGGTCCTGCCTGTCTTTGTCCTGGATGCTGGGGTTACTGGTACACTCATATAATCACACATAGATTTTTATTTGGGTACCAGGTATTCAAATCCAGGTCCTTGTGCTTGTGAGTCAAGAAGTCTACCCACTGATCCATCTTCCAGCTAGGGTTGTGCATCTTTGTTAGTGACCCCTAAATTCCCTGCCTGTTCCCAGCTTAACAGTAAAGTAAGGGTTTGTGTTTTGTTTTGTTTTTAAACAAGGACCATGCCTCTGCCATCTTTGTAGTTCCAGTAAATTCAGTCTAGAGCACAGCATATAATGCACGTGTAAAAAATGTCAAGTAAGTGGAAAAGAAATATCACAAGAAGACTGAGACTTGATAATTCCAAAAGGGAGGTGCTGAAGACCATTCTGGCCAAACTAAATGAAGCTGCATACTTCCATGCCTGATTATTTTTCTTGATTACCTAGGCAACAACTGAGTACTTTGAAATGAAATGACCTCGTTTTCCCACTTGCCTAGTATAGACTGGCATAAAGAGGTGAATACCAAGATGGTTCAAGCTGGGGGTCTACACTCAGCAGTAGAGCATGTGCTTAACCTAGATAAGGTCCTATCCCCAGCACCCCACCCACCTCTCCCCCCACAAATCAAGATGGCTAGTCTGCCCAGAAGAAATCACACCAGTACCTGATGCCTGAAATAACTGTTTATAATGTCCTAGTTAAGTCGGAAAAGGTGTCTCAGTGTGGACGTAAATACTTTGCCTGCCCTTTCATGGAGGACTCTGCTTGTCTGAGGTACTTAAGGTAAAAACTGTTATAGTAGCTATAAAATCCCATTATAGGAAGACTGCTTTCTTTAGATCACAGGAGTGGAACACCTGGCTTGGGTGGAGACCTGACACTGCAGTTGGGCAGGTCAATCATTTGGCCAAGGAACCACCTCTAGAAAGGTGGGCTTAAGCATGTTAAAGAACTAGGAGAAACAATCCCTTTAATGAAATCGTGTGCTTTTTTTCTTCCTGGAATTCCTGCCCCCTAGTGCACTCACTTAGAAAACTATAGCCACACTATTCTGGATCATTCTGAAGAGTGTCTTCTCCTTTTTTAAACACCCTGTCCCTGACTCTTTGGGCTTCACTCTTTCTCTAAGTCTTCCCTCATGGTCACATGCTTGAATGTCTGCCATTTGACTCTCCTTCATGTTGGTTCAATCCAAATGGCATGGCTTTCTCTTTTCTTTTCTCTATCTCCCTCCTCCAGGCAACTGTCAAGATCACAGCTTGCCTACCCCAGAGTTTTTCTTTTAAACTCTAATAAAATTATCCCTGGGCTTCTTTTTAAATTTATTCTTAAATTGTTTTTATTAATGAGACCCAGCTATATGTGGTGACTTTGTCAGGAATCTTCCAAAATTTCAGGAACAAGAGACTGAGACAGTGTCTTCTAAGTTGCAGAACAATCTTGATATCCAGAGGTCCTGATACTCAAGCAGGGGACATTTTACTCTATTTTATTCTGTTGCTTCCTGCAAAGGAAGAGAAGATTTCCCTCCCCTTATTAGTCTATGACAAAAAAATCACATTGATATAATTAATATCATTTTAATCTTTAAAATAACTTTGTGTTAGTTTTTATTGTCACCTTAATATATCCTAGAGTCACATGGGAAGAAGAGACCTCAACTGAGGAATTGCCCAAATCATTAGTCATGCCATTGGGACATGAGTCAATTGTTAATCAATACAGGAAGGTCCAGTGCATGGTGGGTAATACTAACCCTATGTAGGTGATCCAGAACTGTAGAAAAAGCTAGCTAGTCATGGGCCTTTGAAAATACGGGCTAATAGAAAGAGTTCCTCAATGGTGTCTGCATTAGATTTTGCTTGAGTTCCTAAACTGACTTCTTCAGTGATGAACTATGGCCTGGAAGTAAACCAAACAAACCCTGTGCGCCCAAGAAAAGAAAACAAAAAAACAGAACAAACAAAGAAAAAAAAAAAACGAACTAAAGCATTCAGTGGTAAGATGCTTCTTACCAATAAAGAAGGCTCAAAGAAGTCAGGTGTTCAACATCCCACAGCAAACAAGGGCTAATGCCAAACTTCCATTTCATTGCACTTAAGCCGAGCTCACATTCTTTCTACCTTGCAATATTGGTTATGATCTAGCAAATGGTTTTCTAACCCAATCCTCTTATCTTACAACTTAATTTTTCCTGTCTGTATTATTAAATAATGATGTAATTCTGTCCTTATTAAAGAGGATCCTGAATGACATCTGTTCTTGGGAAAGATCCTTCTGGCCTATAAAGTTCAGTCTGTAGATGAAGGCGTCACTTCTGACGTGAAGGGAGGATTCGGTTCGTGTGAACTGAATGTCTCTGCTGTAATTCATCATAGTAATGATCTTTTGCCTTAGGAGCCATTAATATGTAATTTGATAAGCATAAACTGTAAAACACTTTAATTATTTATAATACGGACAGACAGGGGAGTTATGAATGGAGGCTGGATTTAGACAACAGAGCTAATAAAGCTTTGCCTGGTGATTAACACCAAGGAGCATAGGACTGACTACAGTAGAGAAATATAAAAAGGAAGCTGTCCACAGTCTCGGCTGTATTCATATGACGGAGTATTATACAGTGGTGTCATAAGCAGTTATAGGTACTTATTAATAGAGAGTGATATAAGCAAAGCATTGCTAAGATTGTTGCAGATAATAAAGCCATGTGCATTATGACATTAAAAAATTACAATTCTTATTGGGAAAAATGTTACAATGGGTATCTACATATCCCTGCTGTAAAAATTACAGAGGGAGCTAGAGAGATGGCTCAGTGATTAAAATTGTGTACTGCTCTTGTAGAGCATGGAGTTTGGTTCCCAGAACATGTTGGATGGCTCACAACGGTCTGTAACTCCAGATCTTAGGACTCTAATGCCATTTTCTGGACTTGGAGGACATCTGCACACATGTGCATATACCCACACAGAGGTGCACACATATACACACAACTTAAAAATAGTAGTGTCAATAAATCCTTAGAAAAGTTACAAACATGTTCTTCCTTTTTTATTTGTATATATCTTCTAAATTTTCTATAGCTAACATAAGTCATATGTATAATATTTAAGTTAAAACTTAAGTGTATAAGAGAAAGGAAGTGGTGGCTCACAACCACTTGTAATGGGATCTTCTGGTGTTTCTGAAGATAGCTACAGTGTGCTCATATAAATAAAATAAATAAAATCTTTAAAAAAATAGAATAGCGTTCACTAAATGTTCCTTCTAGAAATATACCATTTGAATATTGTCTTCTGAACTACAAAATCAAAACAGTTGGGTGTCTTGACTCTGGTTTTTTGAATTTTCACAAAAATTAGGGCATTATTGACACCAGTAATGTTTGAACCAAAAATTAGTCAGTAGTACTCATGTAGGACAGGAAGGTGAGATTTTTAGCTCCCTACTCAAGATTTTGTGGGTCAAATAAAGACTATCCCAAGTAGGTCAGCAGATGATCTGACCTCAGAGATTGGACCCATTAGCCTGCACTGCCATTTGCATTCCTTCTCTTCTGTGTCTTGGGAGAGGCTGGTCACGAGCTATTAACAGGCTCTGTGGTAGCCATACAAGCCTAGTGATATCCAGGGACTGTTGGTAGATCTATACTCCAGACTGTATTTTTTTTCTTCTTATTAAGGCTCTGGAGACAAGAACATGACAACGTTTTGGCAGCTGGGGTTGCAGCCATGTGTGAGGAGAAGTGATTTGCATGAGTGACACACAGCCACCTGGTTTATTGCAATTGACTCTAAACAAGTTAAATGACTCAGATTCCCAGGCGGATACTAGAAGCTAACTTACACATGCGTGCACACACGGGTGTGTGCTCACACAGGTGCATACACACATGCATCAATTCCTGCAAATATATCTTTCACCCTCCCCCCAAACCCTCAAAAAAACATAACTTTTCCATCTTATACAAAGGTACTACTGAGGAAATCACTTTGCTGTCTGGGTCTCACCATCTACCTTTCCCCTCATCTTCCCATCATTTGTGTTCTGACCACACTGTAGGCTTACGGCAGGGATTCCTCTCATGAGCATCCTCCACAAGGGTGTCCTCAGTGATACCAACTAGAGAAGTGGGATTGTTTCTCTCTTACCCCTAGCGATTCAAATTCCTACCAATAACATAAGTGGAAGCTTAAGCTCCACCCTGGACATCTGGCCAAACTGACACCTTGATGATTCATTTGTAGGATGAAGTGTCATAGTGATGGCTTTGCTATCAAGTGTTGCTAACAGCATCTGACATCCCATATCCTCTCAGCCATCCAGAGCCTCTGTCCCACATGTCTGCATTCTTCACAATGGTGTCTTCATTCATTTCTTTGCTCGAAAAACCACTCTCAGGGTTTGTTGTTCTGACACATCCGAGAAAGATGGAAATGTATGAGATGATATTGGAAGATGGAGCATAGGGTAGAGAAGTCTGTTTTTTAATGATTTATTTTCATTTTATGTACATCTGTGTTTTGATTGCATGTGTGTTGTATGTGAGGGTGTTGGGTCACCTAGAACTGGAGCTATAGACAGTTCTATAACTATAGACACAGCTATAGTTGTGAGCTGCCATGTGGGTTCAGGGAATTGAATCTGGTTTGATGGAAGAACAGCCAGTGCTCTTAACCACTAGCCACTAGGGTAGGGAAGTCTTAAAGATGGCTTTGTTGTGTAGGAAGAGTACCATTAAGGGATTGAACACTTGACTTCAGCTAAGGATCTTAGTAACATTGAGTTCCATCCTTCCTTCCTTTGTTAAATAAACCCATTACGTATACTAAGAACCTATTAGATGCTAACACTATATTGGCAGCTACATAATAGGGCTTGTATGGTAGCTGGATTTGCAAGGCAGCTAACCTGACTCCTGCTCAAACTCACACACTTGAATGAGCCCCTCACATTGCTGATTCTGTCTATGGTGTAATAAGATATTGCAGAAATCAAGTATATTGTGTCATTATAGGGGGTACTGGAAAACAAGTAAACACATAGTGTTCTTAATGTTGGATCCCAGTTTTAACCTTCAAGGAGAAAATAGGCCTGGAAGACTCAATGCCATCACATGTTTAAGGCACCTATACAGCTAGAAGGCTTGCCTTCTCAAAGGCAAATTGTTACTCAACTATCTCTGGGAGCTCTTCAGCCAGGACCAAGGTAGCAGTATTCGTTACAGTGAGCGCAACTGCCTCAGTAACATCTTCATGGTGTCAGAGTAGAATTTTAAAAACACTCCATCAATCCCAGCTTTGATAAACCCAAAGCAAATACTTCTATGTTAATTAAAACTCTTATGAAAATAAGATAAAAACCACAGTCCTTTTGACAGCAATCAAAGAAGTGAACCTCATTAATATCTTTAGCTGGGTGGTGGTGGCACACGCCTTTAGTCTCAGCACTTGGGAGGCTGAGGCAGGTGGGTCTTGGTGAGTTGAAGGCCAGCCTGCTCTACTAAGCAAGTTACAGGACATTCAGGCCTATGTAGAGAGACCCTGTTACAAAAAACCAACCAACCAACCAACAAACAAAATAAACAAATAAACTAGATAAAAAATAGCTTGAAGGTTCTTAAAGTTTTGGGGCTGGAAAGATAGCTCAGTGGTTAAGAACATTTACCACTCTTGAAGAAGATGCAGGTTTGGTTCCTAGCACCACATGGTGGTTCACAGCAGCCTGTAACTCCAGGTCCAGGAGATCTAGCACCTTTTTCTGGCCTCCATCTGCATCAGGCACACACATGCTACACATGCATCTACTTAGGCAAACATGAACATTAGATAAAAATAAATGAAAGTTATAATAGTGCAGGGTGATTTTTCTTTCCATTGTGGAGTTGAATTCAGGCCCCTACAATTGTTTTCTTTGCCATGCTTCCCACCACTTTCCCTCCGATACATAAATTTGACACTCTAGTCTTGTTATTCCTCCGGGGACCCCAATTCTTTAGGTTCCCAACGCCGTCCTTTCTGACTTTTTAATGATCTTAGTAACATTGAGTTCCATCCTTCCTTCCTTTGTTAAATAAACCCAGTACGTATGTTAAGAACCTATTAGATGTTAACACTGTATTGGCAGCTGCAGAACAGGGCTTGTATGGCAGCTGGATTTGTAAGGCTCCCCTCACCCTTGTCATTGGGCTTCACTAAGGTTCTGACTTATTCTTTCCTTGTAAAGGGTATTTTTCTTTTCCTACCACTTTCTTCCCTCTCCAACCTAGCTAAATTTCATAGATCTCCACAAAAATCTGGGAAGAAACCATCATCAAGAGCTTTCTTTCTACCTTAGAATTTTAAGGCAGGGGCTGAGTCTATAACCGAGTGCAAATTAATGTAGTAGTTGGGTTTTTAAAAAATGTTCTCTGGCTATTGTATTGATAACTGTGCTATCTACTTATCTATGTGTAGGTAATAATAATAATATATATAATATATACAATATATTATTATAATTAATATATAGGTAATATATATTGTATGTATACATTATATAACATATTATATATGTGTATTTTATGTATATATTGTATGTATATGATATATATGTATGAGTGAATGTTTGTGTTTATATATATGTATATATACATACATGTGTATGTATATAAACATGCATACACACACATATTGCATATGTATGTGTTTGAGAGTGCCTGTGGCATGTGGAAGCCAGAGGTTAACTTCAGATATCCTCCTCTATTACTTTATATCTTACTGATTTTGAGAAAAAACTTTTTTTGTTTTTGTTTTTTTGTTTTTGTTTTTTGAGACAGGGTTTCTCTGTATATAGCCTTGGATGTCCTGGAACTCACTCTGTAGACCAGGCTGGCCTCAAACTCAGAAATCTGCCTGCCTCTGCCTCCCAAGTGCTGGGACTAAAGGCGTGCGCCACCACTGCCCGGCTGAGAGAGGACTTTTACTGAAACTAGAGTTTATTGTTTCAGTGAGCTCGGCTGACTAATGAGCCTGGGCTCTGCCTTTCTCCAGCTCCTATCGGTCACGTTACAGGCATGCTCTACCTACTCACCTTTTTCATGTGAGCACTGGGGATCTGAACTCAAGTCCTAATGCTTGTCCAATAAACTCTTTACCCAATGAGCTAGGTTTTCAACCTAGTGATGGTATCTATAAATAGATAGGTAAATCTTTTTTTTTAAAAAAGATTTATTTATTTATTTATTTATTTATTTATTTATTTATTTATTTATTTTATGTATGAGTGCTCTATCTACATGTACACCTGCATGTTAGAAGAGGGTATCAGAATTTATTATAGATGATTGTGAGCCACCATGTGGTTGCTGGGAATTGAACTCAGGACCTCTGGAAGAGCAAGCAACCAGTGCTCTTAACTACGGAGTCATCTTTCCAGCCTGATAGGTAAATCTTTTAAACACACACACACACACACACACACACACACACACACACACACACACACAGCATCACTTTGTCTTGTTTGCAAATACATTGAATACTTGTCCAGATTACACTTGTATTATCCTTTAGGAATTTTTTTTTGTCTACTTTACAGCTTGTTCTTTCAGATAAAACTTACTACTAACATTGTCAGAATAATAAGTAAAACCAGCAATTAGAGTTATAAAATAGTTTTTTGAAAAAAAATTCTAACAAATGTGCACTTTCCATGGCTATTACTTTGTAAAAGACAATATGGCTTCTGCCTTGCTTTCTCTTGGGCAGCTGGGGGAAAGGGCACTTCTGTAGGGCTAGAAACAGACAGTGGGGGAAGAAGCTGAGGCTTCCGGTCTGCAGCAGCCCCAATGCAGCCATTTTGAAACACTGCAGAGCTGCGGTCCCAGCCAAGACTTCAGTTAACTGCACCTGAACATGAAGTGATTCAGCCTGGTCTAACAGAGCTGCATCTGAATCCCAGATTCACAGGACAATGGCACAATCAGGGTTTATCATTTGATGAGACTCTATTTGAGGATACTTTGTTAAGCAGTACAAGAAAGCTAATAATCATAAATATTGTGGCTAAGATTCCTACCCTTATGGAGAACATACGTTTGTAGTCACGTGGAGAGAAGGACAGACAACATGAAGACATTACATAAGTAAATGAGGATGACCAGCGACAGGTGCCGCGAATGAACCAAGTCCTGAGCTGAGGCTGAGCTCTCCAGGAGGTGCATGCCTTCAGACGGCATGGCAGGGAATGCTCCTGTGGGACTGACATTTAACTAGACTGCAAAGTGACCCTGCTCAGAAGAGCCATCAGCAGCCAGAGAGGTTTCACCTCTGGGATAGTAGAGACTTCTTGCCCATTCTCAAGCACTCATCTCTGATTTTTCTGTTATCATTCCAACTCTTTTACTTAGAATGAAATGTAACAGGCTTCGTGGGCTTACATGTGGTAGATACCATCTGTGCAATGGTGTTATAATTCATTCCTTTGAGATTCACATTGTCTTCCCTGGAACGGCTTGTCACTCTGTACTTTCTGGTCCAGGCTGCTCTTGTTTCTCATCATCCTGTAGATGAGGTGGGTGAGCTTCTTTTCAATGCATGAATGTGTTTCTGAATATCGGCTTACAATGACTGCTACCTGGGGCTTCTCACAGCCTGGTTTGGGTCACAGCCTACAGTGCCATTGATATTAAGATAGCAGAGTGAATTTCTGCCTTGGTATTGGGAGGGTGGGAGTGCCTCTTGATTGGTGCAGCTTTGCTGGTCCTCTCCCTAGCCCAAAAAAGCTAGCACCACCCATCATATGAGATCTCTGTGGGGGCCAAGGCTTGGGAGCTGACCCTTTATTCCAAGAGCGATGGCAAAGTCATTGGAGGGTTTTAGATGGCAAAACAAAATGATCTCGCTTTTTCTTTTAAAAGCTCACCCTAGCTATTCCCTGGTTCTGTGCTAAGTCTCAGGTTTCTAATTTGTAAAACAGGAGACTGAGACAAACTTTTCCACTTGGCTTAACCCATATACACTCTCTGTTCCCGGCTACATATTTCAATTCTTTTATTCATCCTTCACAAACTGTGGTCACAAGCTTGGTTATCCCCTTCAGAATTTATATATGTGGTCGTGTCCTTTGGATTCACAAACTTGGCTATTCCTTGAGCATTTATCTATGTGGTCGTGTCCTTTGGATTTGTGGTACTTTACACCCAGCCCAGTGCTGGGTTGTTCGTTGTCTGTTCAGAGTAGAATGTAACAAGGCTGTTGGCCTTTGTGTGGGGTCAGTTTCACCATGTGTTAACAGCTATGGTTTCACTGTAAAAGTTCTTAACTGCTACTTCTAGGAGGCAATTACATATACTTGCTCTTTGCTAGTCGGGAACCATTTTCTCCCATCACACCTTCTGTCTACAGCTGGCAGCACCAGGCAGAAAGGCTGAGGCCATCTGATATGAGATGGGGTTCAGACAGAAGAGAACCTAGTTGGAATTCATCCTTCCAAGACAGCCAAGGTCTTTTACATATATGTAGCTATACGTAGAAACAATCCTTGTGTTTAGATGTGCCTAGGACTTGGATCTTAGCTCCAGGAAGATCGTCTGAGAGGGTTCCCAACTGCTAGTTGTCATTCAGAGAGTCAGCTCTGTCTGGAGTTCAGCTAAGAGATCACACCAGCTATTTCAGCTAGGAAGGATAACTCTCCAACTGGGCTAATGGATAAATAAGTTCAGAACAATGTCTCTGGGCAATGAAGCCACAAGTGGCTGCCTTCAGGGAAAAAGGAGAAAGTGTAGAAGACAGAGAAGAATTTAGGTCACCTAGAGTGGCCCCCCCCCCAAAAAAAAAATCAAGTTCAGCAATAATTTAGCAGATAGGGATCCAAAGACTATGTGGGTTGTTTGACAAGTGACATTTACTTTGAAAGTAAAAAATGAAATTGGAGAAAGCAAAATTGCTGCATAATGGGTCCTGGAGATTGAAGAGGAATGATAGTGGAGGGAAAGGACTGTAAGGCCTTCGTCGTTAGACACGGAATTGGAATGTATGAATTTGGGTCTATAATGGGTCATGTGAAGGTCACACAGATAATGGCTTAATCCCAGCCAGCTCCCAAACGATGTTCATTAGCGGAGGCGCTAAGGCTCTTGACAAGCCGGCCTGAGCAGACTCATGCTGCCTTCTCTCAAAATTGCTCATTTTTGGGTAGAACTTCTTAACAGAATAAGACCACTTAATTCAACAGTTAAGCCAAGCGAAGATGGAAAAAGGTTTTTACTCTGAATGTCAAGGGGCCTTGAAAGAGCTGGGCGGGCAGGAGGAGGGGAAGATGAGGTGTGTAGGAAGAGGGGAGGCACGTGGTGCTGGCAGACGCTTACCCTTGCAAAATAATGATTCTTGGCCACCGAGCAAAAGGCACATGGACCTCTGCCTAGGGACATCTGGGCTTCATTCCTGGTCTAATGAACGGCTCTCTATGTCTATTGCAGTCATTTCATCTCTGTGAGGTTCATTTTATTCATTCTGAAGACAAGTACAATTATAAGCATCAAATCCCTTCTCCACGCAGGTAAAAGTTTGCATGGTGATTTCCTGGCTATCAGCTTTTTGTCTAATGCTCACAGCAATTTTATAAAGAGTCATGGTCAGGCTCTATCTTCCACATTAAGAAATGAAGACTTGGGAATGTTAAATGATGTGCCCAAAATGTACCTTGAAGGGGGAAAACCATCATCAGACCACAAACAGTATGGTTTCAAACACAGGGGTCTTTCTATAACCTCAAAGCCTTCCACTTTATAAGAAAGAAAACTATACATGCCTTTTCTGAGGTATATGGCACACTGTGCAAAGAACATAGGTTTTGGAATATGTCAATATAGGTAATAGTTCTGTCAGTTTCTACTGTCTTTCCACACCTTAACATGCTTGTTTATAAAATGAGACTCAAAATGGTCCATCAGCCAGCCAGGTTCCTATGAACCTGATGTCTCCAGAGAGCATCGTGCCAAGTGCTCCATTCATGAGAAAAGAAGTTATGCTACAAGCCAGCCATGGGGATGAAATGAGAGCTTGGTGAGAAGGCAGTAAGGCAGGGTGATAAGAGTTTAAAGCTTGTCTCTCTGTCATGTATGAGACGTGTGACTCTGGAAATTATGAAGTTCTCCAACCTTCAATGTCCTCTTCTGTAAAATCCTTGCATCACAGTGTCATTGGGAGGATTAAGCAAGTGCTGGGAGATGCCTGGTACGTTGCAGGTGCACATGAATACCATCCTTCATAGCGTGACTACGATGTGGTCTTCTGGTAATGAGTCATAGTAGTCTGTGTCTCAGAAGTGCACGCAGATTTTCCTTTCTCATTCGGCAGACACATGTGGAGTTGTGGAAAGAGGAGTCCAGGCTCGGGCCTTCCAAAAGTGACAGGCTCCAGAAACCAGTGGAGTACTTCTTCATAAAGTGAGCTGAGTGGGCCATGAGAAAATGGTCCTCCGAGCTGGAGTCACATTTGCACTTAAAAATCCTGTGATGTTGCACATTCCTCTTGTCCTCCATGCTTTGCACTGAAGCCTACTTCATTGTTCTGCAGAACAACTGCTTTGGAGTTTTAACTGCCCTTCATTTCAAACCACTGCTCCAGTCACATTCATCTATTGTTACACATTCATTATTGACCCACCTCTGTTCACCCTGACACTCGCAGATAGTTCGTGTGTGTATGTGTGTGTGTGTGTGTGTGTGTGTGTGTGTGTGTGTGTGTCCGTGTCCCTGGTGTTAGGTCATGCTTAGTAGTGGTACAGCAGTGAATTAGAGATGGTGATGCCAAGCTCAACCTTCAGTGTTGAGAGATCTGTATAAATCTCAAGGACAACGGGATATGCAGGAAGTGTTTACAGTGGAGAACAGAGAGCCCGTGCCCATGGCCGTCTCCAGGAGTCATGAGGGAAGGCACTGGACTGAACTGGGGTAGAAAGGGAGTGCTCCAAGGCTGTGGTCCGGCTAGAAAACTGCCAAGGGTTAGAAAAGATGCACCATCCAGGCCTCAGAATGAAAGAATGACTACCTGCTGCCCAGGCTCTCAGTCCTGCTGGGAACCTTATTGGATGTTAGGAGGACTCAGTGTACAAGGAGCTACAAGGAGCCCAGTGATAAGAAGTCATTCTGAGATAGGTACACATCCCTGCTCCACCTCACATTAATCTTGCTCTTAGAAGACACGGGGATAATAAAGACTGTCTCTCTGTCTCTGTCTCTCTCTTACACACACACACAATACATAAGACTAAGATTCGTGATGATGTCTATGACAAATGACATAATAGCATCCTTGACAGATTTGTCACAATCCCATTCTGATGCTGGTGTGTGTCAGAGGAGAAGGGCCACCAAATGTCCAGACTTGGTAAGCAGTACTTTGCCCCTGAAGCACAGAAGCAATGAGCCTGAAGGGATCAAGAGCAATTGGGCAGTGGGTGAGTTTGACTAACTGGTAGAAACTAATGAGTGTAACCTGATGCTGTTTAATCATTAGTTAGTGATTATAGATGTAGGGGAATGTTTACAGCCTCTATTGTTCCGGATATTTACTCAAAAGTGCTCTGTTCCATAGACAACTCTTCTGTCAGACATCACGTCAGGAATCACCACTGAAGCCTGCTGTCGTGCAAACTTGCATCATATGTGATACTAGAATCAATCAGATTCAACAAAAACAACAAAAAATTTAACCACTCACAGCTCAGATGAACTGATCGGCCACATACAAAGGCCTGGGAGTTGATTGCGGGGACTTAATAGACTCAACACCAACCGCTTGAAGAAGTGAGTCACCTGTGGCTAATATAGAATACAAAAGGGAAGACTGCCATGTTCATTGTGGAAATGTCTCCACTTACACAAGCAAATTCTGCAGCCAGGCATAGTGGCACATTTTTATAATCCAAGCATTCAGGAGGCTAAGGCAGACAGATTGTGACATCTGCCTGGATATAGCAAGACATATATAGCTAAGATATAGCTAAGGCAGACAGATTGTGACATAGCAAGACTCTGTCCTCCAAAATATCTTGGACCTGGGGAACTGGTTTGGTCAGTAAAGTGCACAAACCTGAGATTGGATTCCCAGTTTGTACATCGAATCCAGGCCCTGTAGCATACACCTATATGTGCTGGGGACACAGACACAGGCAGATCACAGGAATTCACTGCCGATGTAGCACTGCTCTCAATGGGGCAGGCCCCTCCCACATCAATAAGTAATTAAGAAAATACTCTACAAGCTTGCTGGAAGCCCAATTTTATTTCTCAGTGAGCTCTTGGTCTAGATAGACCGACCCTGTCTCAAAAATAAGGGGAAAAGCAATTTTAAAGACATGTTACATTCATTTGTCATCTATTCAGACAGCTATACAAACATTGACATGTACCCACACAAGAAAAGATATGTACATGTGTACATACACACCACATGAACACCCACCCACCCACCTACATACATACACCCTTATACACATACACACACACTCATGCACACACACCACACAAACATGCACACACAACACACACACACACACACACACACACACACTCAGAGAGAGAGAGAGACAGAGACAGAGACAGAGACAAAGACAGAGACAGAGACAGAGACACAGAGGGAGAGAGAGAGAGACTTGGAAACTAAAAGGCTGATTATCTACTTTTTATGGTGTTTGTTTGTTTGTTTGTTTGTTGCTTTGTTCTGTTTTGTTTTTGAGGTAGGATCTTATTATGTAGTCCTGACTGGCCTGAAAATTTCTATATAGCCCAGGCTGGCCTCTCAGTGCTAAGATTACTTGTTAATGGCACCACACCTGGCTCTTCCAGTTACTTGAATTTCCATGTGCAAACATGAGTTTTACTTTCTGTCTACCAGTCATGTAATGGGCAGGGCTGGGGTATCAATCATGTAGATGGACAGGGCTGGGGCGGGAGCAGAAGTTGTTAAAGGCTGTCCAAGACGAACATGTCACTTACCTTATCCCAGTGCTTAACAGACAGGTATTCAAAATCTATCTTCCAAATGAGAAAGAGTTCCCTAAAAGATGGGCTTCATAGGGGGATTGCCTCTCTTTCCAGTGCCTAAGATGCTCCCACCTCCAGGAGAGTTTCTTAGGAGAGCCAGTCTCCTCCTCTCCTGAGTAAACTCCTCTTTTAGGGGACAAGGGGTGGGGGCCAAGCTTCACACTGCAGGATCAGTTACTTGACATTCGACTGTTGCTGCAGATCTCATTGCTACCTATATAGGTCAGTAAAGAAAAAACGCCAGGTCAGATCATGGCTCACATGTCTGAGCCCCCTGAGATGGCTGGTGGGCTCTAAATGAGATGTGAGCAGAGTGGAGGTCTTAGCTGAGTTTCTATTGCTGTGATGGACCCTCATGATAAAAAGCAGCTTGGGGAGAAAAGGGTCTATTTTAACACTTCCAAAACACTGTTCATCATTGAAGAAAATCAAGGGAGGAAATCAAACAGGGCAGGTACCCAGAAGGAGGAGTCAATGCAGAGACCATGGAAGAGTGCTGTTGGCCGGCTTGTTCCTTATGACGTGCTCAATTTGCTTTTTTTTTTTTTTTTTTTTTTTATAGCACCCAGGACCACCAGTCCAGGGTTAGTCCTGCTTGAAATAGTCCAGCCTGATTTTATTTCTCAGGTGAGGTTCTCTCCTCCAAAATGACTTTAGATTGTGTCAAGTTGACACCAGTCAGTGCAGTGGAGATGTTTGAAACAGATGACACAGGGTCTTTAGCAATAGAAATCCTCCACCCAGGTGGATATTTCCATGTGTGGATGAATACATGCCTTTGAAGCTCAAGGGAGAAGTCTGGAGACGTATGAAAGTTATGACAGGGACCAAGACAGAAAAGAAGCCATTCGAATAAGTGCCATGCCCAACCCACTGTGTGAGAAGACCAGAGAATGGAGGGTTAGATCTCCTTAGGACACCGACATGTAAAAAATGAGCCCAAGCAAAAGAGTAGAGGAAGTCACTGGCAAAAATGAATGTAGAAGAGAGAGAGGAGCTCAAGGTAAAGACTAGTTCAAAAGGCAAAGTTCTAAGAAAGACAAAGCATCCAACCTTGCCAAATGCTTCGGGTAAATTAGTGAATGGTAAGTCTTTAAAGTCCATTGGATCTGACAAAGAGCAGATAACTTCAGAGATGGGGTAAGAGATCAAAAGGAGGGTTGCTGAATTGTGCACTTTTCACAAAGTCAATGTCCGTATAAAAGAGTTTGGGGGACATGAGAAGACTTGTCCAGGGTTTCACCAGGCATGGGAAAGACTTGTATGTGTGGATATTTCCTGAGTTGTGGCAGAAGAAATGAAGTATGAGATTTGGAGAAATTGGTGGTGGTTTTGATCAAATCTGAGAGGGACGGGAGAATGAAAGATTACTATGGTCAGATTTACGATGTTAGAAGGTTGAGATATTAGAGGTAGATATTTGCAGGTTCAAACTGTGGCTATGAATGAGAGCTTCTGAGATGGGAGAGAAGGCCAACGACGCAGGTAGAGCAGGACTGTGAAGGAGAGAGCTCAAACAGTCATGCTTGCTTGGAACCCAGGACTTGAGGGGTAGAAGCAGAACTATCAGGAACCCAAGGCCAGTCTTGGCTACAGAGTGGTGAGTTTGAAATTAGCCTAGCCTATGTGGGACTTTGCCTCAAAACAAAAACAATACTTTGGAGGATGAATTGCTGGAACAATCTTTTCTCAACAGAGCCTAATGACCTCTGAAGGCAGGTAGAGAATAAAACCATAAATAAATGCTGATGTTAAGCCAAAGGTAAATGGAGAGGGGTTATTACCATCTCCAACAAACCCAAAGACTGGAAGTGGATTGATATATGGGAATCCTGGAGGAAGAGGAGGCAATAGTATAACCTGGTATTGAGCAAGCTGGCAGGAGGCTGTCTGGAGCACATGAGAATGGGCCTTCCTATTAACAGTTGTGGGGGTGGGAAAGGACATTGCTGAGCCCTGGGCTGTGGGTTGTTTTAAGGGTGTGGTGGTGAGCATGGTGGGCAGATGAGCTACCTCCTCTAGAGAAGGCTGGAGAGTAGCAGAATCATTAGGGACACACCACGTGCCTGGGCATGTGTTAATCACTTGAATAATGACAGCATTTGGCCCTGCTCAGAGGGTCCCTGGAACCTTTCTGAGCACCCATCTGTGCTGCCAGACCTTGAAGGGTTTACTGTTTCTCTCTGCTCTGTTGGCTAAGCCATGCTCACACAGGGATAATGAAGGTCTCATTTGCCTCCGACAATATGGTGCCTTTCTGCATAATTTACATGTTTTCTACAAGGCTCAGACACTAAGTAATGAGGGAACAAATTCTGGTGCAGGGTCTTGCTCCTGAGACAGGGGAACCTCAGCTCTGCATCTCTCTGCCTTGATGGCATCTTCCTGGATGACACTACAGGCTGGAAAGGTGTCTTTCTATCCTGATCTTGGCAGACACCTTATAAAGGGAGGACTTGGACTCCTCATGGTAACTGGAGGCATCTACATGCAAGCTCTGTGCCACTGTCCCCTCCTGACATTCAGCCATAGTCAGTAGATTTATAAATACTTCTCTAAGCATGGATTTGGTTTCTCATTGGTAAGAACATTAACTATCACTTATTGAGCACTTAGATGTGACAGTCGTTATGCTACAGATTCACAGAAACTATTTTGTTTTTTAATTCTACACAACAACCAGTGAATTAGGTTCTCTCTCAACTGAATAATTGAGGAAACCAGTTCTCCATGCATTCAGTCCCCAAGGGAGTTGATATTCCCATCCAGGTCTTTAGACTCTGGAATCTGACATCTTAGCCACAGCCTTGCCGCCTACTTAGCTTTCTTTCCCTTCGACATGTGGGCTTATTGTATCCATGTTGTAACAGTGTTTTGGACCTTGCATACTTGTTTAATTAAAATCTTTCACTGAATACCAACTCTGCACTAGACCCTGTGAAGGAGGACACAGGGGAGCTGAGGATCACTAGAGTATGAAATACGGAAAAATAGATGTTTCTGAGACTGAAGTGAGATAGGTACCGGCTCTAAAGGGCAGTGCTGGCTACCTTAGGTAGTTTCAACATTACTCTGCAAGTGATGGGGGTTATCTGAGGATTTTAAAACAGAGCAAACAAATATTTACCACCTACCTCCCATGTTTGAAATATTCAGAGGATAATGATACAGGGAAGAGGGTGAGGCAGCCTGGAGTGTCTGCAGCATTTAAAGACTGTCAGAGGATAATATTCTAGTGCCCTTATGTTGGAGTTGTCTCTCATGTTTAGGACTTTGAGCTCACTTTGGATCAAAGAACAAATATAAGTTGGATCTCTCCCCACAAGACATGATCAACTCCGGAGAGATAGAGGTGGATATACAAGTAACCAGGTTCTGGGGGAGAGCATTACTTTGGGAGCATTAGTTATCAGAATTGTTCTAGTGAAGAAGATGAGAGTGGAGCAAAGCCCGTGTCTGCCTACCATCCTCTCACAGGAACTCAGCACCAGACATTCTGATGGCATCTTGCAGGTGTTTTGAAGCATGCTTTGGGATTTTGCTAACTCTACTTGCTGGTTCTTTACTAACTCTACTCAAGGTTCAACCAGCCTCGAACCCAGCAGTCCTGGAATGCAGGACGGTTCTGAGAATGTATGCTGTATACTTTCATTTTAATCACTGAGACTCATGGGATTCAGAGTCAGACAGGAACTTTACCACTCGGGACGAGAAGACAGCAGAGCTGCCTCTGTTTTCTAAGCTTTAGAATTCAAGATCCGGGATCTTTTCAAATCTTCCCAGTCTTTTTGATTTTGAGTCTGTCGGTCCCCAAACTAGTTCATTGCTCTTTATGAATTATGATCACCTTTGCCCTAAATAAAGAGCAGCTGTCACTCCAGGCCACTTCTGCCGACATGTTTGCAACCTTAATAATTCCTGATGGGTTAGCCCCAGGTTATTAATATGGAGTGGGGATTAAGTGACTAAAGAGCAAAACTGCAGCAAGGTGTCAGGTTGCTGGAGGGAAGGGGACACTACTGGCACAGTCCAGGGAATCGCTGTAAAGTAAACTGTGACCCATCGCCTGTGTAGACCCTGCTATAACAAGGGCAAGACTGAGTGGTAACGAAAATTCTATCAATGTTGATTTTGAAAAGAGTCAACTGCCAACTCAGCAGGGAAACTGGGAGCACGCTTGCTTACCTGAGAACACCAATGACAGTGGACTGAGACTCTTAGAAAAACATGTCTGTTTCTTAATTAGTTAATTATCTGCTTAGAGATGAGGGTCTTATGATATATGTTTTGCTGACCTGGAATTCACTATATAGATCAGGCTGGCCTTGAATAATAAATAGTAATTCTTCTGCCTCTGCTCCTTGAATGCTGAAATTATGAGCTTAGGTCAACAATTGGCTGGTAACCAATTTTTGTAGTTAACTACATGATAGCAATCCTCAAATTCAGAGGAGGTGACATTGGTCTGGAAGGCCAATGTCTTGGCTCAAGACTCTATGTTCTACTGACCCTGGACAAACAGTTCAACTTCTGTAATTCCTGACTCTTTTCTCCATTTCAAAACGACCAGATGATCACTCTTGCAGCTGGCCACACTGTGGATGCTCAAGAAAGCGATGGCACAATTCCATCAAGTTCCCATCTTATGTAGAATGATGTGTGAGGCTGGGATTCTTCAAGGACAGCTGGGAGGCTGGTAACGGAGTCCTTATTTAGTAAAATAAAGGGGGAAAAGAAAATGATAATAAAAACACCCAGCTTCCCTCTCTTACAACTCCAATCAGGTTACATTTTCAAGACAGGGTCTCACAAAGCCCAGGCTGGCCTGGAGTTGAACTCAGTGTATAATTGAGAATAACTTCAATTTCTGATCCTCCAGCTTCTACCTCCCAAGGATTGGGATTACATTGTGTATCACCGTGACCAATTTTATGTGGTCCTGGAGGCATGGAAACCAGGTCTTAAGTGCAAGCTAGGCAAGTGTTCTGCCAACAGAGCTACATTCCCAGCCTCATCATGTGCCTTTTCTCTGAGCCCTCAGTGTCCAGTAGATTACCCACCTTCCTCAATCCTACTGGTCTTGCTGGCGGACTTTGAGTTATTTTATTTTTCTGGTTTGGTTTGGTTTTTTTGGTCTTCATTTTTATGCTTTCAACGGCAGCATTCAGTCTTCAATCCTAAAGGGCTTCATTGAAGCCAACCAAGCACGTAACACTTCAAAGAAATGGAGGGCATTGAACACTCATAATCTCCTCTTTGGGCACAGCATCTGTCTTTGCACTCTGCTCTGAGATTCTGCAGTAAGCAGCACTAGAAAGATTGGGGACTTCGGAGTAGGCAGTGCTGTGGGGATTCTGGGCAGAGGTCTGGCTCCCAGCTTGTCTGTTTTCTGTAAAGAGAAAGTGGCAGGATATGACTGGAAATGAGGGACATCCGATGTCTTGGTCAGAGTTTGTGTCCCTTCTTTTTCCCCTGCAGGACCACTTAGCTGAGTCTCACCACCATCTCCTCTATCCCAGCTGATGTCAGTCATGGGAGCCTCTTTCTTCTGCTCTGTTCAGTGGTGAGGTGACCTACTTCTGGCTGATGAGACATGAGAGGGAATCTGGTGGTTTTGAGAAATGCTTCATCTTTCTTAGTAAAAGATATCTTTTTTTTTAAAGTTAGTCCAATTGTTCCTCTGGATAATACACTTTCTGAGATAGCCTCTGTAGTTATTTTGCTTCTAGCCTGGGAATTAAAGGAACCAGAGCCCTTCTGGCACTTACCCAATGTGTCTTACCTATGGAATACTTAGGCTGACATATACACTTTGTCATTACTGTAACTAGTTTCCTTTAGAGTTTTCTGGTCCCTGCAGCTGAAGGCATCCTCTTACCCTACTCAGTACAGACATTTGTTCTTCATCATCCATCCTTCCTGTCCTCATGGTTCATCCCAACTTCCCTTCTAGACCTGAAGCCTCAGAGTCAGCCATCCCAATCATAAAACACCCCTGCTAATCCTTAAGCAGCTGACATTTGGCCATTTTTACCTCAACAACAAGGCCTACTATTGTTCCTTTGCCCCAGTTCCCAGGAGTGCAGAACATTATAAAAGAAATATAAAATGATACCCAGTGGCCATGTTATGAGTCCCCATTTCCTTCCTTTACTGAGGCCTTAGCAGCTGTTTCAGTCAATCTGGATGACACACTATTTCCTCCTCCATGCAAGTTTACTTGTGGTGTTGCTGCCAGGGTGGATGCCTGCTTACTCTCTCTCTTTCTCCTGGAGCAATCTTTCCAGGCTGGTCCCAACCACCAGCTTCATGGTGAGAGGCAAATGCCAACTCCTTTGAGTCTCTGCAATGCATATCTCTTTTCAAATGCCAGTCTGCCCTCCTGATAGAGATGTATGTCTTCTTTTATGTGTTCTGGTCGAACCTGATTTACATAGACCTGCTTTCTTAACTACAGAAGCATCCTAACATACATCAGGAAAGAAACAAAGGCAAAAGAGCCAGAATGCTGAGCTTGAATCAGATTCTAGTTTGAAGATGGACTCCATTCAATAGCTCAGGGCAATGGGAAAATTTTTCTTTAATGAAGATGGAACTAATAATTGCTACTTCAGGTGGTTGTAGGGGTTAGACAGATGATTATATAAAGACATACAGATTATCAGGCACATTTTAAGTCTAAATATTACTTTTTTTTGGTTTTTCAAGACAGGGTTTCTTTGTGTAGCCCTGGCTGTCCTGGAACTCACTCTGTAGACCAGGCTGGCCTCGAACTCAGAAATCCGCATGCCTCTGCCTTCCAAGTGCTGGGATTAAAGGCATGCGCCACCACCACCCGGCTAAATATTACTTTCTTTTCACCATATATCTTTCTGTTTTCCAAATCCATACTCATACACACACACACACACACACACACACACACACACACACACATATATATATATATATATATATATGATTCATGATGTATATGTTTGTAAGTGTGTGTGTGTATGTGTGCACTTGTATATGTGGGGAGCAACATATACACTTGTTGAGAATTTTAAGTATCTTTGCTTTACTCCCTACCTTTACTTTTTGACACAGGTCTCTCATTGAACCTGACGCTTATGGACTGAGCTAAGCTGGCTGGCCAGTGGACTTTAGATCTGTAAGTCTCCACCTTTAGTACTTCAGGTCATGGTTTCTCTCCTGATTCAAACATTCTCTCCTCAAGGGAGAACAGAAGCTGGTAAAACTTAGACTCAGAAAGCACATCAACTTACAACCCTCTCACAGAGCCCTTATGAGGTTATTCAAGCAGCAAAGGCTTGCTGAGGGAGAATAGAGTCTGTGATGCAGCTGCCTGCAAGTTGTCGAGGGGACTCGGATGATGCAGTTTTCATGGGCTTTTAATAATGCAGCTGCCCTACCTGTAAGTGATCCTTCCTCCACGCTCCTGTAAGTAACTACAATAGACACCTCGCTTCTTCAAGCTGGTCTTGGATGCAGTTGTTTCCTTGGCTTATCATTGCCCTTCCTAGCTCAGGTAAATGGGCATTGCTCTGCATTTTCTTCAAAAAGGTAACATACAAAACACGTGGGTATCAAGGAATCCATTATTATACAACAAAATCCTTCTGGCAACATTCAAGTCAAAGTAAAGTTCTACCTCCTCTGCCCATCAGATTGAAGTATAGACACAACCTGAGCATTTGGTGCACAATTTTTGCTGCCCAGAGTTGTACACTGGGAAACAGACATACACAGCCTGACTAAGAAATGGGCCTTTCCCCTGAAATCCTGGGGTACTTTACACACATCAAGGGCTTCTGCAGGGCAAGTTGCTTTCCTCATGTGCTTATGTGCTCCTCCTCACAGACAAAAGTCCTTCTTTTTGCTGCATGACTTAAGTGATCCTCACACTTCCTTAGGCACAATGACAAATAAGCAGACCCGAACCTCATCCTTAGAGATTCTGCTTGGCTAGCTGTGCGAACTAGATTTTGTCAACTTGATACCAACAAGAGTCATCTGGGAAGAGAGAACTTCAGTCGAGGAGTTTCTTCTATTAGATTGGCCCATAGACAAATCTCTGGGGGCATTTTCTTGATTCATTATTGATGTGCTAGGGACTATCCCACTCTGCATAGTACCACTCCCAGCAGGAAATCCTGGGTTATATAAGAAAGTAAGCCAAACAAGCCACCGAAAGCAAGGTCTTCCCCATGGTTTCTGCTTCAGTTCCTGCCTTTAGTTCCTGTCCCAGCTTCTCTCAGTGATGAACCTGTGATGTGAAAATACGAGCTAAAATAAACCCTTTCTGTCCTAAGTTGCTTTTGGTCAGTGTTTTTATTACAGCAATAAAGAAGCTAATTAGAACACTAGGCATAGATGTGGCCAAGGGCATTGTACCTCTAAGAAGCATCCAGTGTTATCATGTCACTGAGAACATGTCTTTTCTTCTGTTACCTGTGCCTTATCTGGGGTGAACAAAAAAATTATATGTGTCTCCAACAGCATTCATTCACTCTTGGCAGATGTCTTGTGTCTAAGCATCCTATAACTAAGGTGGGGAGAGGGATCCTATGCCTAAGGTCACATTGACAGGACATGGATCATCACAAGAGGAAAAAACATTATACAGCAATGAGGAAGAGATTTGATACTGGTCAAAGATGGATACACATAATCTCTGGGTCCCTTTTAGAGATCTGAATGACTAGTGATCATCTAAAAGTGAGATGGGAACCAGGGAATGGAGTTCAGTTGACAGAGCACCTGCCTAGGATACACAGTAACTTGGTCTCACTCCTCAACACCATATAAATGGGGTGTGCTGGTACATTCCTTTGATCTCAGCACTGAGAGGTGAAGGCAAGAGAATAAGTTCAAGGCATTCTTGGACACACAGGAAAGTCAAGCTAGTGTGGACCCTGTAAACAAATAAGATGGGCAGATGCACTTGGTGAGGAAGACAGTGATGAATTGTGAAGGTATAGACCCAACAAGAGCTCCCATTATGGAAACAACAGAATTTTGTTTACCAAAGTATTTGTTCATTGGCTTCTCATTATTTTGTTTGTTGTTTGTTTGTTTGTTGTTGTTGTTTTGCTGATTTGTTAGTTTTTTTAGTTTTTTTAAGACAGCATCTTACCATGTAGCCCTCACCAACACGGAGCTCACTAAGTAGACCAGGCTAGCCTCAAACATGTGGCAGTCTTCTTGTTTCTACCTTCCAAATGTTCCCTATTATTTTATATAATTACTGATAAAAATGGAAATAACCAAGTTGGACAAAATCGCCCTGGGTGGGATTGGTTACTTGAGGGAAATGGGGATTACATAAAGACTATCAGCCATATTATTGAAACCTTATTGGGCTGAGTATGTTATAAAAACTCTCTAATTTCTCAAGCCTATACACAAGGGGGGGGGGTTGATTGTTTCTAGAGGAGACACCTAAGCTTCAGAAAGGATAAGTAGTTTGCCTAGGGTCACACAGCAAAGATAAAGCATTCATGGGGTGAGATTATACTAGAAGCCCTCTTGGCACTGCTTGTGCATACATGTTGATTTATTAATGTAAAGAAAAGATCTTCCAAGACCCACCAATCCAGCCTTGTCAGACACCTAGCCAAGAAAGGTGTTTCTGAAGCAGGAGGAAACCCAGAAAGATTGCTCAGTTCTGGGGCACGCTGCCTCCCAGCTGGGGATGAGAGTTAATCTTAAAAATCAATTCAGAGCTTGCTCTTGCCACAGACACTCCCCAGGGCAGGCCATGGCTCTTCTCTTGCTGCTAAATGGCACAATAAGTGGAGAATTGAGCAAGACAAGGCATGGTGTGTGGAGGTCAGGGGGCCATAGTGTGCTGGGCCTGGGGCCACCAATAGAGTACTCGCTGAGGGGCTTGTCTGTGGCACATGCAGCCTCGGGGGCAGACAGGGCATGGACAGACAGGAATAATTGTGGCTCTTCTGCCTGAGAGTGAGCACAATCAGTTCCCTTAGGCAGCCTGGCTCTTTCTCTGACAGTTTAGGCATCTGTTCCTTCAGCCTTGTGGTGACATTGTCTTCTGTGGGCTGATTTCTGACCTGTGGTCCCTTCCTTGTGAGACCTCCTCCCAGAGAAGTCAAAGCCTGTGTTGAGTGCTGACTCAATGGGGATCCCAGGCCTCTTCCATGTGGCTCTTGCATCTTAAGATACTTCAGATTCATGTTTCTCAGGCCAGCAATTGTACCATGCTGCTCTAAGCGTGAACGATGCTAGATGGTGCTAGAACCTTCTCTTGGATTCTAAAGCAGCATATAATTTTTTTTTTCCCCTGAGAAAACCAGTTCTTAAGAAAAAAGTTAGGCAGAAACCATGACATCCCCCATTGGAACAAGGTACAATGTTTCCTTCCCACATAATGGCCATCTTAAATCTAGTCTCTGGTTAGGCCAAAGCTTAGGAAGGCAGGCAGAGCAGAAATGACCTCTGTCACTTTGCAGCAAAGGTAAGTAATGGATAGAGATGTCAACATGGATTGAAATATTAGACAAATTGGAATACAGCCTTTGTTTTCTTATTACTGTCACCCATTAATATACAACAATGCATCTCTGAGCCTTCATACCTTATAGTTTTTAACTATCATCTGTCTAATTACCTTCATGGGAGTGATTATGGTAATAGGGCTATGTCTATCTGAGATCATCAGCTGGCATAAAGATAATGAGTGAGTAAGTACATTGGATGCAACAGCTCAGGGTAAAGAAATGGAATATTAATATTTTTCAAACCACTGTAAATGGTTTATCAGTTCTACAAGGAAGGCTGGGACAGGATCTCCTTCTGCCTCTTCCCTCCTCAGCTTTATCATTTGACCAATGAGCATAGAGGAACTGTGAGATGGGGCTTACCATGGCCATTTTACAGATAAGTAAGCCGAGATTTGGGAAGATGGCATTTCTGCTATTCCTGGTGCCCTATATGGACCCAGAGTTGCACTTCATCATTGGGAGTGCCATGCACCATTTCGTCTGCTTTGTGCATGACTTCAGGCTCTCAGAACTCACGCAGTAGAGAGCTCTGTGTATACATCAAGTTACAGTCAAGACACGTTTGCTCATATCACCATCTCCTCAGTTCTTCTTCCAAAGCAGGGAGCTCAGGAAGCAAGGCTGTATGATGGCTGCTCCCAAGGGAAGTGGAAGATGCTGGAAGTGTCTTCTTACTTGGGTTGGATGGCAGGTGTGGATATGAGGACTTTGCTTCGATAATTTCCCAAATTAATGGGAGCAGAAAGCTTGTCTGGGGGATTTGAGCCATTACAGAAGGACCTTCTGTTTGAGAATCATGAATGCAAGTCTTTTGTGGTGGCGCATGGCTTTAATCCCAGCACTTGGAGGACAGAGACATGTGGATCTCTGACTTTGAGGCCAGCCTTGTCTATAGAGTGAGTTCCAAGATGGCCAGGACATCAGAGAAACCCTGGTGGAAAAACAAACAAACAAACAAACAAACAGAATCATGAAAACTAGGGAAATCTGAGCATTGAGTGCCTCCAAGATGGGAAATGGGGACTTTGAGGATGAACAAAATTTCTGGAGATAGGCTACATGTGGGTGAATTCTGGTTCTGCCAGTTTTAAAACGTGCGGGCTTAGAGAATGCTAAGCTTCAGTTATCATATCTGAAAAGTGACCGTTCATCATTAACTCAAGCAGTGTGCAATACTCAGGACATGCGGTATACAGAAACCACAGGGGTAGATGTGGCAGAGGAAGTCTTGGGGACTGAGAGTAACTCAGGTGGGGCTAACATGGTAGTGAGGGAAGCAGGCAGTCAGTGGCTGTAGGAGATTCCAAGAGTGACAAAAACTATAAAAGAAAGGTGCACAGTGAGTGCCTAAGAGGGCTATTTGAGATGTGGATTGGGGTGAGCTCTCTGAAAAAAAAAAACCCCGGAACAAGATTGGAATGACAAGGATGAGCCAGCTTTGTCAGGACCTACAGCTGAGCTGTGAGCAAGTAAGGAGACCGTTCCAGCAATGAGCATTGTGCTTTTGGCACAAACTATCAAGACTTCCATGATGCCAGAACTTTCGAGGACAGAGCTGCCCACCACAGCATCCATGGGACAGCTTGGGCAAAGCCTCAACAGCAGGAACAAGGTGCATGATCTCAGGGAATAAAGATGAGGTGACCAGCATGGCAAAGCAGATGCAAGGAGTGGGGAGAGTAGAGAAAAGGAGTGGGCCAGATCTGGTGACTCACAAAACCATGGTTCTTTACAGACTTATAGATAGGCTAGAAGGGCTGTAGACCCAAGAATGACAATCTGACCTGGGTCTTCTTTTCTTTTTGTTACATTTTTTTTGAGGGATTTTTGTTTGTTTACTTATTTTTGTTTTTGAGACAGGGTCTCATACTTGTAGCCCAGAGTAACCTAGAAACTCACCCTTTAGCTCTAGGCTATCCTTAAATTTCCAACAATCCTCTTACCTCAGTTCCTGAGTGATAGGATTACCGGCATAAGCTACTACTCATGACTCTGATTTATATTTTTTAAAACATCTCTCTGGGGCTGGGGATAGTTTTCCATAGGTAACAAAGACAGCTGCTTTCCAAGCATGAGGACCTGAGTTCAAATTCCAAGAACCCGCACAAAAGCCAGGCATGATAGTATGTGTCTAATCCCAGTGTTCCTGTGACAGAATAGAAGGCAGAGACAGATAATCTCCAGAGGCCAGTACCACTTATGCTTAGATAAACAATAGAGATGCTACCTCAAATGAGGTAGAAGGTTAAAGACAAACACTCAAGGATGTTCTCTGACCTCCAAAGTCATACCACTGTATGTGAGTGCACACATGCATACACATATGTACAGGCATCCTACACATACACAAATAATACACAAAGATAAAACTGAAGAAATAAACAAACAATCACCCTGGCCATTAGTGGGGGAAAAAATTGAGGAGCTGTTGTATATAGTGTGCCTATAGAATGTCCCTCATGTTCTTTGAACATTTGGCCATTTGATGGTGGCACTGCTTGGGAAAGATTGTTGATCCTTTGGGAGTTGGGGCCCAGGTAGAAGAAGTGGGTTGTTGGGGTGAAGACTTTGAGGCTTAGAGCCTGACCCTGCTTCTGGTCTGCTGGGACGTGAGCTAGTGGCCATGTGTTCTTGCTGCCAGAGCTGTGACCAATCATGTCACCAAAGAGTCACCACCCCTGTGACTCTTCTATAATAATGAACCATATCCTCTCAGACCATAAGCCCAAATCAGTCTTTTTTGTTTGTTTGTTTTCCTTAAGTTGCTTTTTCAGATGTTCTGTCCAGGTATAAAAAAAGCAGCTAACACACAGGCCAAGGGGAGAAGGTGTTAGATCACCATGTGACTGTATGCAGTTACCTGGGCAACTAATTCCAGAGGCTTAGAGAAGAGGACAGAGATGGGATGCATTTTATGGGTAGAGTTGGCAGACTTGAGAGGGTGTGGGAAAGCAAGAACTCCAAGGTGGCATGTGGCTTTTGAAATGACCTCATAGTCATCTGATGAGGGCTGACCCAGATAACGGATGAATAGCACTTTGCTTGGTGCCAGAAACTTCATGAAGAGTCAGTACGTTCTTGTTATTTCATTCCTGGAGCTAGTTCTCCTGAAAGGCCCTCATTTGAACCTCAGGTGAAAGTTTTCTGGTCCTCAAGTTTCTTGTGCATGCCATACGGCAAGCCAGAGAATCTTTCAACCATTTGATAATGTTGATTAGACATTTACAGTGAGCCAGGTTCTACATTCTGAGTATCCGGAGACAGAGGGAAAGAGACCAACTAGTCTCTGCCCTCTCTCACAGACCTTTCAGTGGTTCTAGTGAACAGGAAGGCCTGGGGAGGGGGAGGAGGGAACTGGTGAGGAGAGAACCTTGTGGAAGTATGTGTCCAGGAAAGGAAGGCTTCCTACATGACATGCATTTTAAACGGAAGTCATGAGATGAGTGGGAACTTGGAAGATGAAGGATGGGGGTGCCTGTGGTGGGATGGGTAATAGCAGGGAGGGGGACTCCATGGAGCTAAGGGATCCCAAGGAGGGAGCGGAAAGACGGCATTGCTTGAGACATGAAAGAATGTAAGTTTTCCAGCGCCAAAATTCCCAAGGGCAGAACTGCCCAAACATCTTATCTCATGCTTGGGAGACCATGAAAAGAGAGGGCGCCAGGACCCATCA
Source organism: Rhabdomys pumilio (assembly GCA_030674055.1). Classification (NCBI taxonomy): domain Eukaryota; kingdom Metazoa; phylum Chordata; class Mammalia; order Rodentia; family Muridae; genus Rhabdomys; species Rhabdomys pumilio. The sequence continues at coordinate 85,109,192 of JANHMN010000004.1, forward strand.
AATGCAGGTGGGCGTTTTCTAAGGAACTGAGGGTTTTGTTTGTATTCTTTAAAAGGTTAGCAACCAAGAATAAATGTTTTGTGGTCCTTGGAGGAGGACCTGATCTCTAGCTATGCGCTAACTCATTTGCTAAACAACAATGCCTGTAAGGGTGGTAGTGGAGTATATTGTTTTTCTGTTCTGGGGATCATACCCAGTGAGCCACATCCTCAGCCTTTGGGGATTCCGAGGCTTTTGTTTTGTTTTTTATTGAGATAATGTCTCATGTAGATGAGGCTGACTTTAAATACCCTATATAACTAAATAGGATGAATTTTTGATCCTCCAGCTTCTAATTGCCAGAAGTTGGGATTAAAGGCCTGACCGTCACACCCACCCAGCCTCCTCACACCCTGTTATTGGTTTTGAGACTGGGTCTTGTTATGCAGCCCAGGCTGGTCTTGGTTTGAAATCCTCCTCTCTTACCCTTCTGAGTGCTGGGATTCCAGGTCCACACCTTCAGACTGGGTTTCCTGGCTCTCAAACATCAGCCTGCATATCAGTGCTAGAAGTAACTTGAAAGGCTGTGCAACTTCAGGACCCTGTCCAGCTCTAGTTTACAAGTCTCTTCCTATTTGCTTCTGGTAGGCAGTCAGGATTGGATGCTGCGTGATGGTGGTGATGTAGTGTTTCTACAGCGTGCTCTGAGCTCTCTGCTGGATCAGTAAAAAGCAAGGAGACCCCAGTACTCTGTCTTTCTACTGGGAAAAGATTCCGAATTGTGCTCAAAGATCTCATGCTGGGTCCTTGCGGAGAACAAGCATGGGAAAAGTCTTAAATAGGCTGATGTGCTCTCTGCCACTGAGCTTTGCCCCCGGCCCCCAGGAAATAGTCGTCATAAAACTATTGCTATATTTGTTGCAGAATCACCTCAGAAGCTAATGCTGGGCGCATCATCAGTTTGCTCTGGAATTTGTTCGGGGATGGGGTATGTTCTTCCAGACAGTGAGAAATAAGTAATTCAACACATTTACCATTCTACTGTGGCTGCCAGGACATTCCAAGTCAAATGTGAAATCCATCAGTAGTAACTATAGCACACTGCATGCACACACACATACACACATGCATGTGCACACACACACACACACACACACACACACACACACACACACACACACA
>JANHMN010000004.1:85110362-85122778 GCA_030674055.1 Rhabdomys pumilio
ACACACACACACACACACACACACACACACACACACACACACACACAGAGTAAATCCCTCCTTTACTTGTGATTTTTGCCCTCGTGTGTTTATCAAATGTATATGGAGAACCTACGGCGAAGGACTGCAGCCACTGAGGTGCTATTGTGCTGGTAGCAAACACCTAGCAACCAAGCACTTCACGTAAGACTGAGCCAGAGGGAAGAGCACTGTTTCCCAGGTTTCTGTTTTGAAAGGACAGTGGATATTCCAACCAGAGCCAGCTCGCCTCGCAGGAGCTCCCTCAACAGAACAGCCATCCCTAGGATGCAGCACATTCCCTCTCCTTTGATGATCACCACAGATGTCACTAGAAGTCCTGCTCCAGAGAGGGAAATTGAGGCCAAGAGGGTGACAGCAAATGGCAGGGTGCTGCTAGTGGCAGAGGCCTGTGTGTGCCTGTCTTTTAATGACAAGCCCCACAATCTTTCTGGATGTTTTTGTGTCACATAAATGAGCCCAAATGGGTGATACCAGCTTGTGCTATGTACAACCTTGTTAAAGTTGTCCCTGTTCATGTGGATTTCACCAAATGCCCTTTGGCTGGGTCTCTCTGTTTGTCCTCAACCAGTCCTGCCAACTGTGTTTGGACAACCTGTAACACTATAGTCAAATTTAGGCCCAGGATGCCTTTATCCTGGCCTTCCTCCTCTCGTGACTCCCTTCCACTGACTGCTCATTCTGACTCTATCTTAAGATTCACACCAAATCCTGTTCTAAGCCTTGGGAACTATCCTCCCTGGGGAAGGTGGATGAACTGTTTTCTGATGTCGTTGGTGGGGCCCAAGAATATCATGGAAACGCTCACCTATTGGGCTCTCAATTGAAAGATTCCCCCCTTTTTCCTCAGGATTAGCAGTTGTGATTTTCTTTTGTTTTCTCCCATGCTCCATAAACAGCTTAAGCAGGCTCATGCTTGGAGACATTTCCATGAAGCACAGAGTGATATTTTGCCCTCAGAACAAAATATTTTTGGCATCAATCCAGGGAAGCAGAGACCCACTTCACAGAAGAAAAAAATTCCCAGACATGCCCCACCCCACTCCTAGAGTGCTCCTTATGCCTGGGTCACCACCCTTTCTGTTCCAATTATGCCATCCATAAATGTCTCCATTTTCAAAATTATGCTCCCATTATGGGCTATTTATATAGGATAGACTAAAAGAGTCCATAATGCTCACCCATAAGGCAAGTATTCTCTAGTTTCCGACTGTTTTCCGGTCTCAAAAGCTGCCACCTGTTTTCTGGATGAGAGCCGATTTGCAAGCCACTGTTAATAGATGATGTTTCTACTGTGCTTTTAGACTCTTAGGCACTGCCTCAGACAGTGCCAATTCATCTTCAGGAAGGTCACAGTTTCTCATCAGCACTGACATGCCAGGATACCATGACAGAAATGACTTTCCCCTCCACCCCCTCATCTCTCTCCTTATCTGTGGATGTGGGTGCTCATGTGTATTCAGGTGTATGTGTGCACATTGATAAGGAGGTCAGAGGACAATTTCAGGTATCTTTCCTCCTCAAGTGCCATGGATTTTGTTTTTTCTGAGACCAAGTCTCTCACTAGGACCCAGGGCTAGCTAATTAGACTAAGCTGGCTGACTAGCAAGCCCCAGGAATCTGTCTCTACCTCCCCAGTACAGGGGTTACAAGTGTTCACTACCATGCTTGACTTTTCATTTGGGTACTAAAGATCAAACTCAGGTCCTTAGGCTTATGGTGATCCTACTAATGGAGCTATTTCCTCACACACACATACACACACACACACACACACACACACACACTCATACACCCATGCTAACACTCTCACATACATACAAACTTTTATACACACATACATTCTCATACACATACTCATACATAAACACTCATACACACATATGCTCTCTCTCTCTCTCTCTCTCTTTTTTTGGGTTTTTCGAGACAGGGTTTCTCTGTATAGCCCTGGCTGTCCTGGAACTCACTCTGTAGACCAGGTTGGCCTCGAACTCAGAAATTCGCCTGCCTCTGCCTCCCAAGTGCTGGGATTAAAGGTGTGCGCCACCACCACCCAGCCATATGCTCTCTCATACACATACTCACACACATACATATACACATACTCTCATACACACATACTAATGCACACTCTCATACTCATACACACTTTTACACACACACAGACTCTCACATAACATGCAGATGCTCTTACACACACACACACACACACACACACACACACACACACACACACACAGACATACACCATAGTTCATCTGAGCTTTAGTACCCTCTAATTCAGTTGCCCACAGGCTCTTCACAGCTCAGTAAGTAAGTAGGATTTCTGCCTCTGCTCTGACTGCCTCCATTCCTGTCTAAGTAGCCTCTGATATCCTGGATCCATGCTGGCTTTCTTCTTGCAAGAATAAAACTGAAATGTCCCCAGGCATGGTGGTGCATATCTGCAATTCCAGCATGCAGGAGGATGAGGCAGGAGGATCTCAAGTTCAAGAGCAGCCAGGGCTACCCAAGGAGACTCTGTCTCATAACAAACAAAGAAAACCCAACAAACTGAGGTGAAACTCGAATGTCCTTGAACAATCTGAACCTTTGAACTGGGTTCCTCCTCTTCCTCTTTCTTCCTGCCCTTGTAATACTTTGGAATCAAGAGCCTTCTCAGCCTCTCTTGACCACCGTGTTGCTGTATTTTGCAGAAAATCTTTTACAAGATACATCTGCATTGTACCTTGGGACTCTTTCCTTCTATCTGCTTCCACAGCAGCTAAAATGTGGGGTAAGCCATGGTAAGGACCTGGGATAGGCACTTGGACTCAGGTTCCCCTATCTCTGGACTTGTTAATCAAGGCAATGTTCTAGAGAAGCTGCCCATCCAGCAGTTTGAAGACAGGTAAAAGAGCAGTGGAAGCCCAAGGTCAGAGGGTCAGAGGCTCCGAGTCTTCAGTGTGAAATGACTGAACTGAATCTTCAAGACTTTTTTTTTTTATATATAAAACTTTAGTTTTTATATAGTTGTAGAAATAACAACTAGTTGCAAGAAATTGTTCAGAAAGAGCCTTTCATTTCATTGGTAAAACATTGAAAACACGAGGTCACCTACTCCATACTCTTTAGGACATGGAGGGTGATCTAGGCAAGACGGGGTATTTCCACAAGGATTCTTCATGCTCTGTGGTGGAGGCATACAGGCACACAGTGTACACACACACACACACACACACACACACACACACACACACACACACTTTCCTTTCCTCCCCTCATCCCTAACAGCCACCCACACACCTGTTCTCCATTTCTATAATTTTGTCACTTCAAGACCTATATAAATAGAATCAAACAATGGGTAACTTTTCAAGTTGCTTCTTTTCATGCAAGATAATACCCTGCAGACTCATCACATTGCAGCAAGTGCCAGTAGAACTGCACATGTCTCAGTTATATCCCAAGATACGAACGTACCACAGCTTTTTAAACATTCGTCCATTCCAGTACGTGAAAGTTGTTTCTAATCTTTGGTTATCATGACTGTACTGTCTTCGCTAGGATTTCTGTTGCTGCCATAAAACAGCATGACCTAAAGTAACTTAGGTAGAGAAAGGTTTGTTTCAGTTTCCGTGTTTACCTGTCCCACTAACAGTCCATCACCATGGGAAGTTGGAGAAGTGTCAAGGCAGGAGCTGAAGCAGAGACCATGGAAGAGTTCTGCTTACTGCCTTGCTCTCTTCTTGTGAATTGCTCAGCCTGCTTTCTCATATAATCCAGGACCTGCCCACAGATGGCATCACCCACAGTGAGCTGGGCTCTCCTACCCCAACCATGAAAAAATTACCCTCACAGGCTTGCCCATGGGCAAATCTGGTGGGGACATTTTTCTCAATTGAAGTTTCCTCTTCTCTCAAATGACTCTAGTTTTGTGTCATGTTGACAAAAAAAAAATCAAACCAGGACATGTACAGAGAGTTCCCCTCTCAGTACACGTCTTCACGTCTCTGGGCTAAGTGCCTAGGAGTACAATTTCTGGGTCATATGGTATTTTATGTTTCCTGATTTTTTTTTTTTTAAGATGCCAGAGTCATTGAGAGTGGCTTGCCAGCTTACATTTCCACCAACAATATGTACTTCTCGGCTCCTTGCGACCATTTGGTCTTGTCTGCTTTTCACCATAGCTGTCCTGATAGGTGTGTGTGGCTCCTAGCTGCAGCTTTAATTTGTATTTCTCTAACAGCTAATGATGCTGAGCACCCGCCATGTGCATATTTTCCATCTGTGAACCCACTGCGCTGAAATGTCTTTCCATGTTTCTTGCCAATTTTATAATTGGATCTTTTTTTTTTTTTTTTTTTTGTCTTTACTGTTGAGATTTGAATATTCTAGGTACTCTTTGTCAGGCAACTTTTTTCTTTCTTTCGATGTGTCTTAGTTGTCTGTCCTCAGGATCTTTCACAAAGTGGAAGTTCTCAGCTCTCTACAGTTCAGCTCATCCACCATTCCTTCCATAGAGTGTACTTTGAGTGTCACACACCTAACATGCTACTTCACCCCAGACACCAAAGACTTTCTCTCATTTTGCCCCCTGAAAGCTTTGTGGTTTTACATTTGACTTTTAAACATGTGATCAATTTGTTTTAATTGCAGTATAATGGATGAACCTAAAGTTTTACTTTATTTTTGGTCCCTGGATATCTAATAGCTTGAGCAATATTTATTGAAAAACCTAGCTGGACATGGTGGTGCACACTTTTAATCCTAACAGAGACAGAAGCAGGTGGATCTCTGTTCAAAGCCAGTTTACATAGCAAGTTACAGGTGAGTTAGGGTTACATAGTGAGATGCTGTCTCAGGAAAACAAAAACAAAAACAAAACTTGCCTTGACTGTTTACCAAAAATCAGTTGGGCATACATATTTTATGTTCTTTTTTCTGTGTCTGTGGTCTTGGAGTTCATCCTTGTCCTCCTTAGCCACCACAGTCTTAACTGCCACAGCAGTCTGATGAGTTCTGATTAGATATTGATAGATTCCTTCCACATGACTCTCTTAGAGACTTTTTAGCTCTTCTAGTTCCTTTGAGCTTTTAAAATATATATATTAAATATATATGCATATATTTATTTAATATATATACCCATACACACATACATACATACATACATACATATACATTGGAGAGTTTTCTATCTCTACAAAAGAATCTTACTGAGGTTTAGGTATAGACTATATTAAGACAGTGTACTGATCCAATGAATGAACTTCTCAGCTATGCTGAGCCCTCTAAGGCCTGACCCATTTATTTGTATCCTTTTTTTTTTTTTTTTTGGTTTTGGCTCTGTGTAGCCCTGGCTGTCCTAGAACTCACTTGGTAGAGTAGACCAGGCTGGCCTCGAACTCAGAACTCAGAAATCCGCCTGCCTCTGCCTCTGCCTCCCAAGTGCTGGGATTAAAGACGTGCACCACCACCGACCGGCTATTTGTATCCTTTTTAATACTGTCACCAGTGAGCATTTTCAGTCACAAGTCCTGCATATGTTCTGTTGGATTTACCTAAGTAGTTTTGAGCAACTTTAAAGATACTGCATCTTGACGTTTAATGTTTATGCATTCATAATTAATGTCTAGAAATGCAGGTGATAGGCTGGTAAGATAGCTCAGTGGGAAAAGGTGTCCCCAAGCCTGATCTCCAGAGATGAATCTCAGGCCCAACTGGTAGAAGGAGAGATCCAACTCTGGCCTCCCCATGCAAATAAATTAACATAATAAAAATAAGCAAATAAAATTAATCTGAATGCCTCATCCACTTCTTTAAGATGAGCAAGGTAGAACACATCTTTAATCCTAACACTCAGGAGGGAGAAGCAGGTGGGTCTCTGAGTTCAAAGCCATCTACAAAGCTGGTCTACACAGCTGAATTCCAGGCCATCCAGGGCTAGTAAGATCCCGTCTTAATACACACACACACACACACACACACACACACACACTTTTACAAAGAGTGTTGGAACAATGACTCAGTGGTGAAGAGCACTCACTGCTCTCACAGAGGACCTGGGTTTCACTTCCCCAGCAATCACATGGTGGCTCACAAGTGTCTGAAACTCCAGTTCTAAGGGACTTAACACCATCTCTGACCTCCTCAGGCACCAGGTATACCTGTGATACACATAAGTACACACAGAAAAATACTCATAGTAAATAAATAAATAAATAAATAAATAAATAAATAAATAAATGTAGGTCTTTAAGATAAGTAAATAAATGCTGGTGGTTTTTACATGCATCAGCTCTGAGATTCAGGAGAGAAGGTTTATTGAGTTTTCTACATGAACTATTGAGTTATCTCCAAATATGGACATTTTACTCCTCCAACTGCTCTAAGTTTTATTTCCATTTCTTCTTTTTAAAATATTTATTTATTTTTACTTTATATGCATTGGTGTTTTGTCTACATGTATGATCACTTGGAAGTGGAGTTACAGACTGTTGTGAGCTGCCATGTGGGTACCAGGAATTGAACTCACGACCTCTGGAAAAACAGCCAGTGCTCTTAACCACTGAGCCATCTTTCCAGTGCCCATTATTTCCATTTCTTAACTTGTTTCATCAATCCTTATTGGACTGTATCGAATAAGAGGGAAATCCATGGCTTGTTTCTTGTCATGGGTGAAATTGCTCGTCCGTTACCATTCAGTATATTGTTAACTATTTTATGTACATTGTTTACTAATTCTAAGAAATCCCTTTCATACCTAGTTTGCTAAGCACTGTTCTTTTGTTTGTTTGTTTGTTTGTTTTGTTTTTATTTTTCGAGACAGGGTTTCTCTGTATAGCCTTGGCTGTCCTGGAACTCACTCTGTAGACCAGGCTGGCCTCGAACTCAGAAATCCTCCTGCCTCTGCCTCCCAAGTGCGCCACCACCGCCCAGCCTAAGCACTGTTCTTATGATGTTTTTTTTTTTTTTTTAAATTTGTTTTAGGGTTTTTTTTTCAATAGCACAGTTTTACTTTCTCATCGTGCTAGAGACCAGATGTCTATCATTTTAAAATTAATCTTTATTATGCACATAAAAAAGTAGGCTTCATTCTGAGATTTTCAAACATATATAAATATACTTCCATTATTTCCCCCTCTCCAAAATAGCCCCCTTATACTTTTACATCTCATATTTTTTTAAATACCCAGACTGAATATATGAATGACGGCTTACAACACCTGTCTCCCTGAGTCTGTCTGAAGTCACTATGATCATCTGCAGTTCCAATTATCAGTTTCCTGTGTATTAGATGATTGTATTTTATGGCTAATATTTCATTGTGTGTATCTATTACATCTTACCCTCTTTTCTAGTTAGAAACATTTTACATAAATGTTCCAGATAAACCCCACATTTTCAGACCATAAGATGTAAATACATTCAATAAAAGCAGTATTTTACTTCTCAGAATTTTACAGAGTAATAATCCAAATCCATTTTGATTGGATGGTTGAAGACTCTTTCTGGGTTACATTTTACAGACAAAACAAATCCCTTATAATAATATAAACAAACAACTCTTTCCAAAGGGTAAACTTGAGAACTTCAATACATTCCTTCAGGGCTTCACTTCTGCATGGTCTTCCTTATAGGGAATGACTCCTTTTAGGCTACAGAGATCTGAATTTTTGTTGGTTGCTTCTTGGACATGAAACAGCCCTGGTTCTTGAGCCAGACCTTATGAAAGCTGACCTTGATTTATGAAGAGACAAAAGAGACTCAAACCTTGATTGTCCAGGAGATGGTGATGCTGACCCCTTCCATGGTTCCTGCTGTGTGAGACTGCCGCCTTCCCATGGATGGGGAATGTGATCTGTCCTTCCTGGCTTCTTCTTGGATGGCCATAGCAATGACAATCATAAGCATAATGTCCCTTTCACCACACTTACAACACACATCTGTCATTAGGATCCAAGGGGCATCCGACAGGTGCCTCACAAAGCAAGATCTCTGAGCATGCTTGTTGATAGTTAATCCTTATTGGAGAGCCACAGATCAGCTTGCCATCCAATTCTCAAATTGCAACTTCTGCATCTTTAGCAACCTCAGATTTCACAAAGGCAAATCCTGGAAGATTTCTGACAGTCCATACTGTTCTTATGAAACCTGATAATTTAAAGCTCTTCCTAATTTTTCTTTACCAGCACCAATTCCCAGGTCACCAATGAATACCTTGGTTTCTCCTCTAACTGCTTTATCTGGCAAAGCTAGGTGACCAGTAGGCTTACTCAGCTCCAGCTAGCCACGCCCACAGCTCAGTTATCATGGAAGCTGGAATACAGCCTCACTCATCAACCATTCCAGTGGCACTACTCACATTTTATCTCTTTGGTCATGAGTCAAGAGTTGGATTTTGTAAAACCCTTTTCCTGTTTCATAAGTTTTCTTTAACCTTTTCAAGTGGCCCACAGTATTGAATGAGCAAAGACTGAGCAAGCCTTATATTTCCTGGAATAAATCTAATTGCTCATTGCGCAAAATTCTTTTCATATATTGATGAATTCTGTTTGCCAATCTTTTGTTCAGGACTTTGTCAGCTGTATTTGGAAGAGCTATTGCTCTCTCTTACGTCTGGTTTGGGTATCAGGACAGTCAGTACTTTGTGCCCTGATTGGAGGGGGGATCCCTTCCTGTTTTGTTTGTTTGTTTGTTTGTTTCTTGTTTTTTGTTTTTTGTTTTTTTTAAGGTCAGGTAAGACTGATACTATTTTTCTATATACAGTTAGAATTTTCTAGCAAACTATCTGGACAAGAAATTTTCCTTCTGGGGAGAGTTTAAGACTATGACTTCAATGTTTTTAATAGTTATAAGATTGTAGAAGTATTTTGTGGTGGCAAGCTGGAGAGGTCCGTGACTTACACTTACAAATGTCAGTGCATTTACATGATCCAATCATGTATGTGATGCTATTCATAACAGCTCTTAAAGTCTACATCGTCACTTCAGTTATCATATTTAGTCCTGGTATTGGCAGTTTTTCTTTTTATTATCAGTGTTGTGTCAGAGGTTTGCCAGGTTTATGAGAGCATCTCTGGAAAAGTGCTTCTTCGTTACTTTTTTTTATTTATAGTTGTTTGGTTCTTACTTTCTCAAATTCTTTTTTCTGCTTTTAAAAAGGATTTATTTTATTATTATAATTATGTGTGGGCGTGTGTTGTGTACATAAGGTCTAGTGCCCAGGGAGACTAGAGGCATTGGATCCTCTAGAGCTGCCTGACATAGGTGTGAAAAAAGGAGCTTGGGTCCAGGAAGAATAGTATGTACTCTGTGGTGGTTGGAATATGCTTGGCCCATGGGAAGTGGCACTATTAAGAGGTATGTGGCATTATTGGAGGAGGTGTGATGTTGTTAGAAAGTGTGTTGCTGTGAGGGTGGGCTTTGAGGCTCCTATGCTCAAGCTCTGCCCAGTGTGGAATGAGTCTCTCTGCTGCCTTCAGATCAAAGATATAATAAAATGCTCAGCTCCTTCAGCCTGCCTGCTTCCCACCATGAAGACAATGGACCGAACCTCTGAATCTGTAAGCCAGCCCCAATTAAATGTTTGCCTTTACAAGAGTTGCCTTGGTCATGGTATCTCTTCAGAGCAATAAAACCCTAAGACATGCTTGTAACAGCTGAGCCATCTCCCCAGCTCCTGTTTTGATTTTATTTTGCTCTTCTTTTTCTTTCTTCTTTTTTGAGGGGGAACCTAGATGACTGAGCCATCTTGCCATCTGTCCTCCTTCCTAGCATAAGCGAATAGTGATATACAGTGCTCTCTCAAAGCAGCTGTTCTTGTGTCCTGTATATTTTAGAGTATTGTATTTTTATTTTTATTTACTTCTGTGAATTATATTTTTTTCTTCTTAGACTTATTCAACCTGTGAATAACTTAGAAGCATGTTGTTTAGTTTCATGCGTTTGGAGATTTTTACTGTTGTCTTTCAATTATTAACTTGTGTTTGATTCCATTGTGGTCAGGAAACACAGACCATATTATTTCAAGCATTCTAAATTTGTCAGGTTATTTTGTAGCCCAGAATGTGTCCTATTTTGAAATATATTGCATTGGCCTTTGGAAATAGTATACACTGTTTATTTGGTAGGTTCTGTTGGTTAATAGTTTGTGTGTGTGTGTATGTGTCTGTGACTCAGTGAATGACTGAGTGTGTGTGTGTGTGACTATGTGTCTCTGTGTCAGTGTGTGTGACTGTGACTCAGTGGGTGACTGAGTGTGTGTGGCTATGTGTATGTGTGTGTGTGTGGTGTGTGTGTGTGTGTGTGTGTGTGTGTGTGTGTGTTGATTGTGAGGTTGGTTTGGGGTTTCTTATTTGATTTGGTTAGTTTGGTTAGTTTGGTTGTTGTTCTTTAACCTTACCATTTTTTTTTCTAATTGTTTATTGCTATTGAAATAAGGTCTTTGAAGTCTACGTCAATTCTCAGTCTTACCTGTTTTAATTCACATATTTTCAAGTCTGTACTCTCTCCCTTGCCCTCTTCCCACCTTTCCTCTCTAGTCTTTATTTTATTTCTTTTTCTTTTCTTTTTATTCATGAATTTAGGGCTGTGGTCTTCTTGGCAACTTGACAGTTTTAACCATGAAATAGTGTCCTATTCTGTCTCTGCTTTCCTTTGTCCCATATTAACACACCAGCTCCTGCTTTCTTTGGATTAATATTTGGCTCCTTTTACTCTCACTTGCCTGATATAATTGAGATGAGTTTCTTTGAGGTAACATATGATTGGGTTGTGTTATTTAATCAAGTCTAACCATTTCTGCATTTTAATTGCTAAACTTAGCTCATTTGCAGTCAATGTAGCTGTTGATATGTTCACAATGTGAATGGATTTTATTTTCTGGTTTTAGTTCCCAGAAGAGAAGTAATACCCAGGTGAACTCACAGAGACTGAGACAGCACTCACAGGACCTGCACAGGTCAAACAGACAAACTCTCCGCACTGAGAAGAGGAAGTGGATACAAAATTCGACCAGTAACAAGTAAACTATTTGAAATTGATACCAGTGCAGGGCAGTGGTGGCGCCCGCCTTTAATCCTAGCACTTGGGAGGCAGAGGCAGGTGGATCTCTGAGTTCGAGGCCAGCCTGGTCTACAGAGTGAGTTCCAGGACAGCCAGGACTACACAGAGAAACCCTGTCTCGAAAAAACAAAAAAACAAAACAACAAAAAAAATTGATACCTGCTATGGCAGGAAAAATCAGTTTTTTCCAATGGAGTATCACTGGATATGTCAACCACACCCAGGGCAGCTTCCGTACTCACGAGTAGTTAGCCAATTGCTAGTACAAAAGAGACTTTTTGTTTTGTGTGTAGCTTCTGTTTTGTTTGTCTTACTAGTTTTAAAATTTGTTTTGATTATATATATATATATATATATATATATATATATATATATATGTTTTATATATATACATGTTATATATATGTTTTATATATATAACATATATATGAGAGAGAGAGTTGACGTGTGGAGAATCTGGGAAGGGTTAGGTTGGGAGCTGGGGAAGAATGTCATCAAAATATATAAAAAAATTTTAAATAAAAATAAATTTTTAAAAGATTTTATTTTGCTATATTCTTTTTGTTGTCTTTCATTAAGGTACTTGAACATTTATTTGATCTCAATTTAGAAACTATAATACTTGCAGTGGAAGGCTAGGTCTTTGCTAGTGTGTGGCCTTGGAGGTGGTGTATGGCTCAGAGGTGCACAGCCTTTCCCTGTGGCGTTGCCTGGAGCACAGTGCTTATTGTCTACAAGCTCCTGTAGGCTTGCCCTTTCCTGGCTCTTTGGCTAGATGTCTGGCTTTGGCTGCTTCTTCAGTGTGTGTCTGGGTTGACAGTTTCTTCAGCTCCAAGTCTGGGATACGTAAAGCACAAGGAAACTCCAGGAACATATCACCTGTCACTCCTCAGGGTCCAGAAGTTCCTAACTGGACTGTTTTTGCCTCTTTCAGGATGTTCTTGTATTTGCTTTAATATATAAATTCTAGAGTTTTTCAGTTGTCACTATTAGGAAGGATTTTGGATCATTAGTCTATTCCATTTTTCTAAATGTAGATGTTCCCATTGGGCATTTTTTTTTAAAGTAGTGATAGTATTTTTTTGTTGTTGTTGGATGTCTTGTTTTAAAATGTAGAAATATATATGGTATAGACTGTCCCACTAGCATGTAGGGAAATTAACCTGGAGGTTTCCTCTCTCTTTGTTCACCCCTTAATTCTAGGGGTTCCCATAGAGCTTAAAACATTTTCAAGCCTTTTCAACACACAGCTTGAGAAGCATACCTTAGGATCTCTCTCTCTCTCTCTCTCTCTCTCTCTCTCTCTCTCTCTCTCTCTCTCTCTCTCT
>JANHMN010000004.1:85122788-85162227 GCA_030674055.1 Rhabdomys pumilio
TCTCTCTCTCTCTCTCTCTCTCTCTCTCTCTCTCTCTCTCTCTCTCTGTACCCTGAGAGTGAGAGAGACAGACAGGGAACAAAAGTGCTGTGACTGACCTGGATTCTCCTCTCTCCGCTCGACCCAAGATGAGGGCTTGTTCTCTTATATGTCAGTGTCTGATTCTGTGCCTAACATAGCAGGGGTCATTGTGTGTGCTGAATGGACACACGAAGTTGGAAGCATTTTCAAGCTCTAGGAGATACTGTTTATGTCTAAAATAAATCTGTGTGTATTGTCTTGGCAAAGATTAGTAAAATCTGCATGGTTGGGCCATTCAGTTTAATGAACTAATATTGGAACGATTCCACCAAAAGTGTGTTGATTACTATTTCTCTGGCAATGACTAAATAATCAGACAACTCTATGGAGTGTGAGTTTGGAACTGATCCTACTACAGTTTGGATCTTCAATGGGTCCTCAGTGCCCATTATGGTGGTAGATCCTCCAGGGAAGTACTGTTAAGGGGACCAATAAGAGGAAGAGTTTGGGGGTTAAAGAGATGGCTCAGCAGTTAAGAGCAAGCACTGGCTGTTCTTTCAGAAGTCCTTAGTTCAATTCCTAGCAATCACATGGTGGCTCACAACCATCTGTAATGGGATCTGATGCCCTCTTCTGTTATGTCTGAAGATAGCAATAGCATGCCCATATACATTAAATAAGTAAATAAATCTTTAAAGAAAGAGAGAGTTTAGAAGGGTGGCTTAGATCACTGGGGTGTGTCTTTGAAGGAGGTTTTGGGCTTCTACCCTCTTTCTCTCTTTTCTTGGTCAGCCATGAGAAACACTGTTTGGCTCCACCATACCCCCATTCTCATCTGGCATCCTCATCAGAGACCTGAAGGAACAGGATCAGAGAATCACAGACTGGGAACTCCAAACCTGTGAGCCAAAATACATCATCTTTCTTTAAATATTGATTACTCCAGGCATTCCATTGCAGTGACAGAAAGCTGGCTGGCAGGTCCTCTCCAACACTTTACCTTTGCCTGCATAATGATACAGGGAGATTGCTCTCATCTGCAAGGTCTAAAACCTACAGTTTAGTTATAAATTGTGTACTAGGTGGTTCTTGGTGCTAAGTGCTTTCTTTAAACAAACAAACAAACAAACAAACAAACAAACAAAAACAAACTTTCTCAGACCACAGCCATTAAGATATTGGCCAAGAAAATGAGACCTCAGGTCCAGCTCTTGGGTGACAAAAAATATCTAATGGAAAGTTTTGGATTTGGGGCTCAGTAGTTAAGGTCTCCATTCAGGCTGCTCTTTCAGAGGCCCTGAGTTCAAGTGCCAGCACCTATGTGGCAACTCACAACCATTTATACTCGTAGCTCCGTGGGATTCGATGCCCTCTTCTGATGTGGAGACAAAATACCCATACACATAAAACAAATGCATAATTAAAATTTACAAAAAGAGAAATTTGGATTCAAATTTATCTTGAAAAACTTTATCATTTTACAGATTGGGAAAAAATTTTTTTCTCTTCCCTGGGTTAAAAGAAGCCTGTCCTGGCAAAATAGCTGAGAATTTTTATTTACCTCAGATTTAGTACAAACCAGTTAATGACTTGGTTCCTGACAAATAGTTCTTGTAAGGATTTACTGTTGTATTTAAAATGAGGGTGTCAGGGAAATAAGTACATAAGAAAACAAGTGTTTTTTTGAGGATGAGCCCAGAGTACATGCCTGGACGATGACATAGGTAAGAGAAAGAAGGAGATTAGACAGTATGGACGTGTGGGGCACTATGTAACGCTCTTATTTTTCCTCAAAGTGAGCATGTGCAAAGATACTGGTTCCAAAGCTGGCTGCAAAAATACCTCCTATTCCACCTACATTTCTACCTAGTACTTCTTATACTGGGGGATCCACGGTTCTCCCTCGAGTATGGGCGGGCTTACAAATACAGCAGAAGTTAGCTTGGCCATTTACAAGAGTAGGTTACAGAAGACAACATGGCTTCCCCATGGCTTTCTTCAGGTGTATATACTTAGGACTTAGCCACCATGCTGTGAGGAAGTTCAAGAGACCCCCATGGAGAATTCCTACATAGGTGTCCTAGGTAGGATGTGAGCTGACACTTACAAGACCTACCAGAGCAAGACTTTTAAGTATTCCAGCTCTTGATAATGGAATTACCCATGACTTTTGTCGTCTACTTTTTAGGTGTAGACATTACCGGAGCACAAGTCATTGTTACTATGCTCTTTCCAAATCCACAGAATTCATGAAAAATTCATGGCTATATTCTAATGCCTCAAGGGTTGGAAGGTTTCTTAGAAGAAATAATACTGAAACACCCTCTAAGGTAGATGTGATTTTCTCTATATAAACATCAGTTAGGTTGGGTTTTGGCTCTAGGCAATAAGAACCATGACCAGAACTAATTTGAGCAGCATTAATTTTTTTCACAGAGCAAGCAGTCTGCAGGCAGAAGGTTCCAGAGTGACATTGCAGCTTAGTGATGTCAGAATCTATATCCATCTGCTTTTGGGTTTTCTCAAGATGGCTGCACTAGTCTCCAAAAACCATTCAGAAGCCTGAAAAGGGACAGAGACTTACCTGTTGTTAGGAGTGCTGGTGGTTGTTTGAGACAGAATGTCCCCTGTCCAGTCTTGCCTTGAACTGAGGAAACATTAGAAACTGGTCTTGACACCTGATCCTCCACATCTTAAACAGCTTTCTTGTAAACCAAACCCAGTGCCACACAGATCCTGTTTGCCAGCAGACTCCACTTTCTTTGAGCAAAGTTGTCCCCATCCTTGGTATCCGCTTGCTTTGACATTTAAAGGGATGATGGCTCCAAGTCCAAGCTGATGACAGGAAGGGTCCTGTGTGTGCACTGGGATTTATGCTTGCACAGGCCTCCCTTGTGATCCTTTGTGGTAAATCCTGCAAGCTTCTCAGAATTCAGAGGCCACTGAGTGCTCGGCTTTACTTTAGCTGCAGGGCTTAAACACTTCAACATCTTCCCTATTTAGTCTCTACCCCAGGAGGATGGCTTTAATGGTAAGGAAAAAGGCTATTTGGTAGACAACCTCCTTTTCCTAATGAAAAATAGAAGAAGACATCTAGATTAAGTTGCACAAAGGTAGCATGGCCAGTAAAGAACAGAACTTAGCACTATCAATGGGAAAACCTCTTTCTCTCTCTCTCTCTCTCTCTCTCTCTCTCTCTCTCTCACACACACACACACACACACACACACACACACACACACACACACACTGTCAAGGTACTACTATAGGTTAACTGAGTGGAGGTTCAGCCATTTCTTTCTCATACTTCTCTACTGGCTTGAAAGCTTAAAGAAAGTAACAAACTTATTAGCCCAGAAACTCAAAATAGCCAAGATTCAACTCACAGACTACATGAAGCTCATGAAGAAGGAAGACCAAGTGTGGATGCTTCAGTCCTTCTTAGAAAGAATAACAAAATACTCAAGGGAGCAAATATGGAGACAAAGTGTGGGACAGAAACTGAAGGAGGGGTCATCTGGAGACCATTCCACCTGCGTATCCATCCCATGTGCAGTCACCAAAGGCAGATTCTTATGTGGATGTCAGGAAGCGCATGCTGACAGAAGCCTGATATAGCTATCTCCTTGGAGGTCTGCCAGAGTCTGACATGTTCAGAGGCGGATGTTCATAGCTAACCATTGAACTGATCATGGGGTTCCCAATGGAGGAGTTAGAGAGAAGGAGCTGAAGGAGCTGAAAGGGTTTGCGGCCCCATGAGGAGAGCAACAATACCAACCAACCAGAACTCCCAGGGTCTAAACCACCAGCCTGGGAGCACATGATTCTAGCTGTATATGTAGGGGAGGATGGCCTTGTTGGGCATAGGTGGGAGAGGAGATCCTTGATCCCATGAAGGCTGGACACTGAGTGTGGAGGAATTCAAGGGTGGGGAGGTGGGAGTGGGGGGGGTGTAGGTACATCCTCACGGAAGCAGGAGGAGGGAGGATGGGATAGGGGTTCCTGGGGGGGGGTTGGGGTAAGGGGATAACATCTGAAATGTAAATGAAATGTCCAATTAAAAATATTTTTTTTTTAAGAAGAAGAAAGTAACAAACTATTGTGGAAAGATTCAAGAGTCTCACCCTTTGGTGCCTCCTGTTCATCACCGGGCAACTACTGCTTATTTTTCTGGTGGAAGCTGTATTTGTCCCCAGCCTGTGACCCCCACTGTGTTGCTACTGTTCCTTTTTCACCTCTCTCAGACATTACTAGTTGAAAACGACACTCTTCTCCATTGAGCCTGATCATAATTCTTTATAGAGCATTTCAGTGAGAGGTCACAAATAGCCTTCAGTAGAAGCAAAAGAAGAAATAAAATCAATTACCCATCTCTACTGGGGCTCTGAGAGGATCATGTGAAGTAGCCAATGGCTTACAAGCCATATTTAGGGTTCTCTGGTGACAGACTCTGACTTCTCTGAGACCCATTGGCCCCCATGAAGCCGATTCACCTCTTGTTTGACACATCGCTGGCACAGGTGTTAAAGCTGATGAAAGTGGGAAATGTTGGCACTGTTAGGCCACCAGCCTTCAATAAGGACAGAGAGTGACCAGAAAAATAAATAATACTTAGCCTCAAAAGGCATGAACTCCGTGAGGCTGATGTTTGCTAGAATTGTATCAGCCCTGCCTGTTATCCCTGGAAATGACAGTAACAGAGGCCCCAGCGTTGGCATTCAAACCACAGAAGGGGCCTCTGCACAGTAATTGTTAATAAAGAAGTTGCAAGAATCAGAACTGCATTTTTCTAGCAAATCCCTGTTATCTTCTTGGCAAAGCCTGTGCTGACAGACTGGAATCTGCACTCCCTGGCCTGGCATGGAAAGCCCTTGGTGATCTTGTTATAGATTGTAGATGGTTCATGGTTGGAGATTCATAGCTAACCCAGAAGCCTTTTAGGCCTGCTGCCCAAAAATTCTATACCCAATTACAAACTTAACTAGAAAAGTGGAACAGAACAAACATAAATAAATAAATAACGCTCCCTAGAAAGTCCAGCGTATGGAATTGAAGGCAACTGACAATCATCATTCAGCCTTTCAGACAGCCATCAACCGGTAAATTTGTTTTCTTGCATTGCTGGGGTTTGAACTAAGGACTTTGTGCCTGTAAGGCAAGTGCTCTACAATAGAGCTACCTGACTTCCATTCCTGCCAACTACTTTTGAGATCTTTTGTAAGCCCCTGGGATTGCCAAGCGTTCACAACTTACCTTGAGCTGTTTTCAGAAATGGAAGTCTAGTGATGTGCAATACTTGGCAAGACTAGAAGCTCAGAAAACCAAGGCTTGTCTGCATGGTGAACACTGTGTCCAAGGTCATGGTGAATGGAACATGCTCACAGGAAGACTGCTGCCCCTTGCAGCTGCATAAAAGAAAACCACAAAGGCCCCCTTCTGTGGTTTGAATACCAACACTGAGACCTTTGCTGCTGTCATTCCCAGGAATCATTCTAGCAAACATCAGACTTCTGTGGGTCTTCCTAATCCTGTGTGTTCACAGGATTATTTGGTCTTCTCAGGCCTTTGGCTAATTTGAAGCCCAAGGTACTTCTGCTCTTTGGAATGTTTAGCCTTGACTTTGAGTTGGATGAATCTATCCGCATCTCCTGCCTTTCATTTCTGAGACTCTCATAGCAAAGTTCAGTTCCATTTTAGTAGTGATCTTGGCACCTAAAGTGCTATCATTCGTTGTCTGCTGATGGTTAAATAAGGTCAAAGAAAGAAGGGATCATTCCATAAAATGTGGTCACCTAAGAAGAATCCTTAGCAGGGACTATGGGAGAAGCAGGCATCATCTAAGGGGCTCAAGGGTGTGACTGTCCCTATGTTTTATGTTGATAGCATACTTAGAAGACAAGCCCTGCAAACAGAGGTAGATGAAGATAGCCCCAATTGTAGGGAATAGAGTCTAGTAGACACGAATTAAGCGAACAGTCCTTTTGTGTGACTTACACAAGTTAGCTACTTTAAATCAAGAGATATTTAAGGGGCTTAGCATAAAATAATTAAAAACAATTATAGATAAACTGTTAGAATATAGAGTCATACCTAAATATTAGTTGAGTCAAAAAACTGGAGCTATGAAAAATGGAGACAATTTGAAGGAATGGAGATGAACGGCATGCAGTATCATATCAAGAACAAAGATGTCTTCACAGAAGAGGCAGAAAAAATGTAAGAGCCGGAGGATGGGGAGGAGTGAAGTGAACTTCTGTCTTCTGAACATGATGTTTCTATTGTTCTCGTGAATTCACAGCACCTGTGGATGTCTGCACGAGACCTATGCAAGATCAAGTCAACCAAAAATCTGTCCTAAGTAGGGTAGATGATTGTTGAGCCCTACCCTTACTGAAAAGCTATTGGCAATTGACCATTGGTGGGTGTATGGTTTGGATAGGTGTGTCCTTCATTGAATCATGTGTTTGAATGCTTGCTGCATTGGGGAGTGGCGCTATTAAGAGGTGTGGTCTGTTGGAGAAAATGTGTCACTGTGAGGATGGGCTTTGAAGTTGCTATGCTCTATCTCTTCTCAGTGTGGAAGTCCAGACCTTCCTCCTGGCTACCTGTGGAAGATCCTGTTTGACTTCAGATCAAGATATAGAACTCTTGGCTCCTCTAACACTAAGTCTGCATGCATGATTCCATGCTTCCCACCATGAAAATAATGGACTGAACTTCTGAAACTGTAAGCCAGCCCCAATTAAATGATTTCCTTCAGAAGAGTTGCCTTGGTTGAGGTGTATCTTTATAGCAATGAAAGACAAATTAAGACACTGGGGAAGGGAGAATCATTCTTTTTGGAGGATGCAGTCACTGGGAGAATTTTTATGCTCCAGTGAGTGACCCCACACCTAACTGGGAACATCACTAACTTGACTTGGTGGGTCATTGAAAAAAATACATGAAACTGTAGGGATACGATGTTGGGGTGTGATAGGTACTGGGAGAAGATAATGAGGGGTAGATATTCTCAAGAATATATTAATTAATAATAGTATTTTGATATTATATATTTATGTTATATGTCATATTATATATCATATGTATATGTCATATATCACATACCATATATTATATATTATGAGCTATATAGTACATATTATGTGTTACATGTTATAGATCATATATGTTATATATTATATACTGCATACTATATATTACATATTATGTGTTATATATTTCATACTATATATAATATGTTATATATGGTAATATACTATATTATTAATTAATAAATAATATTTTAAAGAACAAGGATGATTTTTCATTTTCTTTTCTGAGGAGAAGTTATTTATTTCAGTGAAAATTAAGGACCATTTTCCAAAATTTTAAATGTGATCTGTAAACCCCAGAGTGAGTGTGGAACCTGGAATGCAATGGGTAAGAAGAAAAACTTTGTAAAGTAGGTAAACAAGAGAAGCACCTGTGGATTCTAGTGTTGCATGCCTGCATTACAGCTGGGGAAACAGTGAAACTGAAAGAGGAAAGATAAGATAGATGCGGTCATCACTGGTACAGGAGAACCACAAGCCTGAGATTTCTTGGGGTCTGCAGAGCTCCATGGGTAAGGTATCAGCCTTGTAAAGGACAAAGGCCTGAGTCTGATCCCCAGATTCCATGTAAAACAGCAACAAAGTGCTGGCTGATGTGGTGTGTACTTGTGATGCCAGAGCTAGGGAGGGAGAGCCAGGTAGACCTCTGAGTCTCACTAGCTGGTCAATGTAGACTACCCAGTGTGTTTCAAGACAGTAAGAGATCCCATCTCAAAGAAAAGGGGATGTCTTCTGAGAAAAACACTAGTAGCTGTTCTCTCAGCTTTACACATAAGTGCACACTTATGCATATGTCCATGTCACACATACACACCACACACACACACACACACACACACACACACACACACACACACCCCACAAAAGCCCCAGGAGTTTTATGAGTAGGTAGTTAATGGAGAAAGGAAGAGGAAGAGGGCAGGAAAAGGGAAGAGAAAGGAGAAAAAAGGCATGGAAGAGGGAGGGCATAGGATGAAGAAAACCATTGGGAATGGACATGCTTAAGTACTATGCCAGTACAGCACCTTAGAGGAAACATCTAGTTAGAAATTGGATATGTGATCTTAAGACTGAAAGATAAAGTTTGTGCAGGGCAGTGGTGGCGCACACCTTTAATCCCAGTACTTGGGAGGCAGAGCCAGCTGGATCTCTGAGCTCAAGGCCAGCCTGGTCTATAAGAGTAAGTTCCAGGACAGCCAGGGCTACACAGAGAAACCTTGTCTCAAAAAACAAAAACAAAAGCCGGGTGGTGGTGGTGCATGCCTTTAATCCCAGCACTTGGGAGACAGAGGCAGGCAGATTTCTGAGTTCTGAGTTCGAGGCCAGCCTGGTCTACCGGGTGAGTTCCAGGACAGCCAGGACCACACAGAGAAACCCTGTCTCGAAAAAAACCAAAAAACAAACAAACAAACAAAAGATAAAGTTTGTGTTGGGAATTCAGAATGTGAAGTAAGAGGGCTGCAGAGATGTCTCAGTAAGGTGTGCTCACAGCCAGACCTAACAACTAACTATGGAAGGAGTGAACCATCTCTCGCAAGTTTTCCTTTGACCTCCACACGTACCCATGCACGTCACCACCTCATCCCCACTCCACGCCCACAAATAATTAGGTTAAGTAGTTTTTAAATAAGTCTTGAAATAAGTGCTGAGGATGTATGTAGCGCAGTAAGCAGAGCCCTTTGTTTAGACACAAAGCCTTGGGTCCAGACCAAGCACTACCTAAACTGGGCATTGTTGTGAATGTTTGCAATCTCAGCATTTGGAAGCAGAAGCAGTAGGATTATAAATTCAAGGTCATCTTCAGCTACACAATGATGTCTAAGCCATCTTGGACTACATTAGACCCAGTCTCAAAATAACAACAGGAAAATGTGCTCCCAGAGATGTTTCCTTATATTAAATACCTACATTTATGATCGACTTGAGAGATGCAGCTACGGTATATACATAGAGCTGTGTCTGTCATAGATAAGCAATAAGCACTTTGAACAAGTATTTGTGGCACTACACTCATTGACATGCACTTTCAAATGGGGACAATAACGCTTCCCATGAGTGTTTGTCACAAACATCCCCCAAGGGACCTCAGTCAAGTCACTTTGCTTAGGCAATACTTTCATCAGTCAAATGAGGGATTTGAGCCACATTCTGGGACAAACAAGGTAAAAGTCTCCTTAATTGCACCAGCAGCTTATGTCACCAATCTATCCTGAAGGCTCCATCGTTAGGATCAATCAATGTTTTGACTTCTGTTTGCAAAAGAAAACAGGAAAACAAAGGTGGTTGGTGGTAGAGCTGTGTGAATGTGTTTAGTGCCAGTAAACCTGAACCAGGAAGTGGTTGAGCTGCTAAGTTTTATGTTAAATATATTTTTACTACAGTTACATATAATACTTTTTATGGTAAGTTAGTTTTCTTAAGGGATTGTCTGTTCTTTTCCAAGGGCTTTGAGGTTTCTGTTGTCTCTCTGCTAGAGAGTGGAGGGAGTTGTCAGCTGAGGCACTCAGCTGGACTGCAGAGCAGTTGTGAGCCTCATCTCTAAGAAGTTGTGTTGAAACACTATGTTCCAGCACTGGTGAATGTGACCTTACCTAAAAGTAGTGTATTTGCAGTCATGAACCCAGACAAAGTGAAGCCATGCTAGATTAGGGCAGCCTTACAATTCACTGTAACTGGTGTCCTTACAGAGGCAATGCAGGAAAAGGAGACAGGTAGGAATGACACCACATGCAGACGGGATTGGGATAACCCATCTTATTTTAATTTCATTTCCAGTTGTTGTAATAAAATACCCTGACAAAAGCAGTCTTAGGAAAATGGGAGTTTGTTTCAGTTCATAGTTCTAAGTTACAGTCTATCATAGTATATAAATCACAGGATCAAGGGTTTGAGAGAGCTGGTCACCTCACATCAATAATTAAGAACAAAGAGAGCAATGCATACATGATTGGACACACTTGTCTACTCTTATATAGTTTAGGATTCCCTGCCGAGGGAATGTTGCCACCCAAATTGGGTGGGTTTTCCCACCTCAACTAATGGGATGAAGATATTCACCTATAGACATGCCTAGAAACAAACCTAATCTAGAAAATTCCTCAATGATACACTTTCCAGGTAATTCCAGATTGTGTCAACTTGACAACTAAGACTAACCATCCATCACATGCACAAGCCAACAAACTCTCAAGATTTCTGGAAACCACCAGAGGCCACAAAGAAGTAAGACATGCAGCTGAGAATGACTATGAAGGTAGCTCAATACAAAATCCTAAGTTCACTTAAAACAATGTGAGATTTTGCTCTGTAACTCAAGGTTCTCAAGCATGAACTTTGAAGATAGTGTTAAAAGGTTAGCCTGCCTGACTTTGAAGGAGGATATTACCCTCTGAACTGAGCTTCTAAAATATGAATGAATAAATTTCTGTTGTTTCAGGTCACCTAGTTTATGGTAGTTTGCTATATCAGCCCAAGAAATTAACATTGGTTCCAACAAGGAGAGAGATTCCCTTCTATTGCTTCCTAGTATAGAAAAGTATTTGTTTGGCTAAGAGATAGGCATTCTGACTACACAGTGTCATCATGAAGCTATATGTTATACGTGTACATGCATTTGTGTATACACAGAGGAATATTGCCACTGTGGCTTATAGTTACTCTACCTTGAGCTACAAGGAGTAGAATTCAAGACTACCTATATATTAATAAGCAATGGCAGCACATGTCTCAGTTTAATGTGGACATCCTACAGAGGAGTAGTCTGACTGACTGCCCCTTTACTATAACGGAGCCCTTTGCAATAGTGGACGTGAAAGTAGATGAGTGACACTCTGGTCTATGCTTTGGGAAGCTTATAGTTTTGGAAAGGTAATGAGATATCAACAATTACACATATTAAACAAGTCTATGTCACCAAAGAAATGACATAGAAAATACCTGAAGAGTATGTGTGCTTATAACTCAGGGAGGCTCTGTGGGAAAGGAGAGCTCTTTTGTGGATCACTGGGGACAGAGAGGGCCATTCAGTCATGAGGGGGATGTGAATCAGTGCAAGTGGGGGATGGGTATCAAGGCTCAGCAGAGCTAATGACATCATTCTATGAGGGCAGGAGGTGGGGCTGGGGTGAGGTGGGAATAGGGGAGGTGTACATACTAAAGCTTTAGGCTTGTGATAGGACCCAATAGCAGGACCAGTAAGAAGGCAGCTATCTGCAAACTAAGGACAGAGGCCAGAGAAGCAACCAAACCTGCAATCTTGGGTTTTCAGCCTCTACAACCAGGATGAAATACTTTTCTGTTGTGTAAGTCATCTCCTCTGTGACATTTTGTTACAGCAACTCTAGCATATTAATAGACATGATATATGATTGCAATATAATTAACATGATATGATTGATACAGGGGAAACATCTCAGGTGTTGGGCAGACCTTGAAGAAGGTATACACACACACACACACACACACACACACACACACACACACACACACAGAGGAAGAGCCTCAGAGCCAGGCTTTGGGTAAAGATCACAGTGGGTTTACTATAAATTGTGAGCAGAAAAACACGAGGCAGTGAGAGCAATGGGCGTGGCCTGAGGGAAGCAGTTCTCTCTGTTCTAGGGTGGCAACATTGTCAGTTGGCTCTTTGGAGATTCGTTCTTCTCACTTGAGATTTGGAATCCACGGGGAAAGCTCATCTAGCAAGTGTAGCCCTTAGAAGTGGAACAGGAGTAGGGTATAGCAGTGCTTCCTGTAACTCCATTTCGGAGATAGAAGCAGAAGAAAAATCTGGGGTATATGCTTATTCTCAGCCCTACAGCAGGCATGAGGCCAGCCTGGGCTACTTGAGACCCCACCTCAACGACAACCACAACAAAATATGGAATTGAAACCAAAAGGGAAATCCTTGCTAGCTGCCTTCTTTTGCTCTTACTCTCTTCAGTAGTCATCAGTAAGGGGCAGAGGAGGGGCTTGTTACAGTGAACAAACTGTCAGAACAATTCTTTCAAGGCACTTTGTCATTAGTCCCTGATTTCTAGCTAATGTACAGAACTGCCATAAGTTAATTAAGATGAACTGGACTTAAGAAAAGCCACTGGAAAAAAAATAGTCATGGGGCTCCAAAGGACTTAAAGGTCAGAACCTTAGTAAGAATAAGTTTCTCTTTTGTACTAGATCCCATTGACCAAAAAAAGCATGCAAATTTTCCATCAGTCAAAATGAGAAGAAAAATAAATGGAGTGATTTCTATGGGGAAATATATAATCCAGTAATTACCTGTAACAATGAACACATTTTAAATATTAATTTAAAAAAAAAACATTGTTTTCTGTGCATGTTGGAGAAATTGCGGCAAAGAAGAAAATTTCTGACTTCATGTTTAAAGTAGGTCAAAGATGCTATGTACGGTCATAAGGGACCACACGCGGAAGATCCTTTGTGTGTATTTTCCTGGCCGTGGACTGCGCATTGCTGGTCTGTATAAAACCTTCTTTTGCCCACATGGGACATGCCTTTCAGAGGGGTGAACTGACTTGTGTGCAGTCAGTGTTAAGTGCTAACACAGCTCATCCACTGGGAGTCTGAAAAGCCAGTGTCTTACTACTGTTTGGTTTGTTCGCGTTTTTCTACTTGTACTCCATAACAGATCTTCATCATGAGCTACCCGGGAAGCAATGGGGATTCAGTGTAGAAAGGTTCACCTTCTAAAAGTGTCGCGGCAGTTACATTCCAAACTCATTGACTGGAGTTACTGGGATGCCTGGCTTAGTTCCATGAGAATTCAGCCAGCACATCAGTCTTTCCTTGCCTCCTTTTCTGACCACCCGTCCAGCCCCAGAGGATGATCCGATTACGACAGCATTTGTGAACCATGTAGTCTTCACTGAAGATATCGTTAGGAACACAGGGCAAAAGGATTGCCTCGTCTTTCATCTCAACTTGAATGCCAAGTTCAGACTTCATTCTCAGCCTCTGCCCTGTCACCCAGGCACGAGGTACCCCTGTCTATCCTATGCAACAATAGGAAGGCCACTCTCACCCTTTCTCACTGTTCAGGCTCTCCTAGCTGCTACCCTGGAATCCATGCTTCATTCAGCACAGTAAGCCAGAAGCCAGGACCGGAACCCTCGAGAGTACTTGAACGTGCCTTTTGAACTGTTTCACAGCATTTCTCTACAAATTATAGAAATATTCGATTGTAAACAATTCCTATTCCCCGATCATTGTGAGGATGATTTATGAGCAAAGCAGATGCTGCCCAAGATACACTGTAGACAAAAGCATGCGAATGTGCACGAGAGAGAAGGAGAGTCAGCAAAGTCTTTGGCTGAGCTTCTGTGTGCTCCTCCGTGTCACGGTTGGCTGTTAAATTAAGACCATCTGGCTCATTCAGCAGTAGCTAACACAAGGAAATGCTTAAAAGACTGCTTTTCTGATATTAAATATGACTTTTGAAACCCAAATAGTTGTTATTATTAAGTCTCAGATCAAAGGACAGTGTAATTAGTATTTGGACAGAGCTGTAAATAAAAAGGCATTTAACAGAGAGTATGCTATACCTTCTTTAGATCAGCTTACACATCATGTATATATACATGACAGTGGAAAAACAGAATGGATTAGGATGCAGAATAATGGCACAACACTGTCTGGGGCTTTGTCTGATACGAATGTAATATATGTTTTATGTGTATGAGTGGACTTTTTTCATAACACTGTGATATATTTTTCCGTCTTTCTTACTTTTAGTAATTTATTATTGTGACTTTAATAATTTTTTCCTCAAAAACTTCTTACCAATAGACATCCATAAAAACAAACAAACAAAAAAAAGTCCTCATGGATCTCTTGGTAAATTAAATACCACTATATAACGACTTAAATCCTCTAATAATTCTTTGGATAATTCCTAAATTACTCAAAGAACTGTATCCTTGGCAATAAATCCTAAGGACAAAATGAACACAGGTTTGTGAGAAGGACTAGCTGAAGAAAATAGGCATCTGAAAATGAGGAGGAAAAGTGGCAAAGGCTTTTAGACAACCATTAGCTGTCCTGGTGGAGAGATAGATTAAAATGTCTGAAAGAAATAGAAATGTTAAATGCTCTAATTTTGCATCAAGTATGTAATTTCTTTTTTTTTTGTTTGTTTTGTTTTATTTTACATTCAACCAGTTGGAACCTGCAAAATAATACAGCACAGATTTCTTTTTATTGGTCCTATAATACTTCCCCCTGAACAATTATGTGTATGATTCAGGGGACTGTCACAGCCAAACTGATGTCTTCCCTTGGGATCAGGAGGAACAATTGCCCTTCCCCATGGGGTGGCTCTAAAAGCTGAGGCTAAAAGCACAGCCCATTGAGTGATGGCAGGCAGGCGCTCTGTGGAGTGTGTCTCCCTTTGTGGCTGGGAAGCTGCAGAGTTGGGCCAAAATGCTTCCTTCCAAATGGCCAACCCGTACATGGACCTGCTGCAAAGCTCTCTAACCAAAGAGAAGAAATGGTATCATGGCTTTTTTTAAACTGTTTGTGTAAAATTCCTTAAGGGTTTTATTTTTAATGTGTTAATGGTTCCCAGTTTGTTTTGGTCTGCCAGGTTTTCATGTGTTTAAATGAATAAAGCAAATCAAGAAACACAGGATGTAACTTCAGATCAATAACGTGTGAAAAAGAAATATTTCATTAATTTAACTGGTGGAATAGCTACTTTGCCTTCATTTCTAAATAACACTTTCACCTCCCCCTTTTCTCTTCTTCATGGGTTTGAAAAGTTGTGGAAAATGATTCTACTTGATGTGTAGCAAGGGTCAAGTCTGAGCCCCAGGGAAGAAAATGTCCTCATGGGCTACTAACTCTGTGACTGGCATCTTTATAAAATGGAGCCAGTTGTACTTAAGAGGACTGAGTGAGAGAAGATGAAATACAGTCCTGGGAGCCACATAAAGGTTAGGAATCAGAGGCTCAGGAACCAGCAGTTCAACCACCCACTCACTACTTGCCAGAGTCCTGTATACCTTACTTTTGGGGAGTACTGGGCTTGGTGAACAGGCTAGACTTGAACTTCCTCTGAAGCCAAGGACTTCTTTGTGCTCCTAATGTTTCTGCCTCTACTGGGAATAATGACGTTTGGCACCCCACCTCATGGTACCACATGAGGGCCTGGTACTTGTGGAAGTCAGAAGGGGGCATCATGTCCCTTGGAATGAGTTACAGATGGTTGCGAGTCACCATGTGCATGATGGAAACTGTACCCCCTCCTCTGGAAGTGCAGCTAGTGCTCTTAGTCACTGAGCAGGCTCTCCAGCCCAAATCTTGCAATTTTTCAGTTTTGTAAAAATGATATAGTCAGTAGAAGCCACACTTTGGGTTTTGATGGTTTCCTTGATTAAGGTTATATGACACAATCCTGTCTTTATGCTGGGTTGGGCCAATTGAGCATCTGTTCCATCAGACATGTGGTCAGGCAGTGAACTAAACGACTCTTCCTCTACAGTGTTCTATATTGTTAAACTATGATGTTGTTTTGGAGAGTGGGTGCAGTCAATGCATTTTTAACCTAGAACCTTGTATTCATTAATTAAAAAATTAACATTCCTGCCCCCCCTTCTCTCTCTCTCTCTCTCTCTCTCTCTCTCTCTCTCTCTCTTTCTCTCTCTCTCTCTCTCTCTCACACACACACACACACACACACACACACACACACACACACTGTATTTTGTTAATTTTTATCCTTATTACTCTCTCTTGTCACCATTCACTCTTTCTGAGCTCCCCTTCCCCCCACCCCCAAAAGCCCCCTTTTACTTCCACGTCTCTGTTGTTATGTGTGTTGGTGGGGTTGCTTGTAGCCGCCCTCGGCCACAAGTCAACTGGGTTTACCTGAAAGGGGGGCTGGGAATGAAAGGGGACAGAGGGTGAGAAGAGATGAAGCCAAGACAAAGTTCTCTGATCAAGGCTCAAAGCTTTAATATTCAGCTCTCAATTTAAAGGGGAAGGCCCAACCCACAACCCCTCCTGGTTTCAGCCGGGGGAAATGGGTGGGGTAGTCCATAATCCATTCTAGGTCACAGGCCAGAGATGTCTCCAGGCAAGCCCAGGGCAGTTCTGCTTCTGTGTTCTGTGCAGCCAAGGTGGGTAACTCCACCTAGATCCTTATCACTTGGTCTGTTGTGGTAAACAAGGTCTCTCAGGCCTGCTCAAGGCTGGAGGGGGAGGGCACAGGTGCTTACATAATCACAGGGGCTGCTTACTGAAGAATGGGCAAGTTCCTCATGACTACACAGGTCGTAACTAAACCACCTTATCCACTGTGCCTCTCAGTGTCACCGGATGATAGGATAAGGGTATTTTCAGCATGTCATTTTTCCAGAACCATTCTCCCAGATGACCACAGATTCTGAAAGTCGTTCACAGAGAAGACCATAAACGATCAGGAATGCCAAAGTCCCATAAACCACTGTAAATGGATCTTGGACGCTGGTCCTCAGGTTCCTCAGCTGTGACAGCTGTTCAGTGTATCAGTCCCTCTTGCAGAACAGCCCTGAGATTCTGCTTGGCAGACTCACTCATGGTAGACTGTTCTCCTGAGGCAGTTCCCTCAGGTCAGATCTCATGACAATAGACTATTTCATTCAACCACCATAACTTCCAGGGCCACTTGCCTCCTGCACATGAAGGTCCAACTATCTTTTCCGTGTGTGCCCCACCTCTACTCTTCACAGGACCACTTCCCCTCAAGACGCCCCTTATGTCACAATCTGGGATCACAGCATGAGTGAGAATCATAAATGCAAACTCTCCTGGGTGAAGGTGCTGATAGCAGACTCATGGTCTAGCCAAGGCAAAGAGGCCCATTTTGAGAGAAGTCTCATTTAGCTTTTCAACATTGCTTTCCCTTAAGTGAGTGCCATCCCTATGCACCCTGAACTTCTAGATCTTGTGAGTCAGAAATCTAGCCACTACCTTGGGTCAACCTTCCAGTTAGCCCTCTCCCCAAACACATCAAACTATAAGGGCATCACACAGTTTCTCTGCATGGGAAAGAAGCTAAACTTCTGCACCAGACACATTCATTCTAGTGTAATAGAGGGAGTGACGCTCTATCAGCATAATAAGTAGAGATTCTGTTTAACATAGGACAGTAAGTATTGGTCAAGGGTTGGCTCTGCACAGGCAATATCCAAGCACCTTATACTTACAAAGTTATCTAAGCCTCCCAACAATAAGCCTAAGCTATGTGCTTTGTTCTTAGTTTGTATATGAGAAGAGTAAGGCATAGAAGGCCAAGGGTAGAGTACTCATAGGTACTCATGGGTAGAGTACTTGCCTCGCATATACAAAGTCCCATGCATGCAGGCAAACACTCATATGCATAAACTAAAAATAATAAAACTGGGGGGCTTCATTGCAAAATTGTAAATGAAGCCTAGCAAAGCTGAAATATGTAGGACATAGGGAGTTATTGTGATCCTGGCAAGGCAGAGCTCTATGGGCTCATAGCCCTGCTTTTCCATGTCTCCATAGCTGAGGCAGCAATGTTGGAGATACTAGGGTAATTGTTAGTTCTTAGGTCCAACTCTTAAACTGTACCTCATCTTAATCAAAGGACCTCAAAATATGTCACTAAGTGTTGTAAGACCCTCCAACGAAGGGAGGACCTCCCTCAAGCCACAGGAATTCGTGGCCACGCAATAACTCACAAGACACCATTCTTGATGCAACAGCAAGAGGTATATTTCAAGGTCAGTCGACTGAAGCCTAGACTCTTAACCCACATGCAGGGGCAGGAGTGTCAGACCCCATCGTCGGCTGGGAGTGGAGGGCTTATACAGGAAGAACCACAAACCAAGGGTGGGTAAGGGGGTAACCAAGGAAACACAACATAAAAACAGTGGAAAGTCAGCTAGTTCCTGGAACCACCCAGATGACTTGCATCTTTCTTTGTGGTCAGGAATGTGTCTTCCTGCTTTGGGCCTTCCCCACCGGCAGGTGGGTTCTCTTCCCTGAGGTCTGAGGAATGTTAATTAGCCCCTCCCTTCCTCTCTTGAATGTCAATTCAGCAAGTGTCCTCTGACTCAGGGATAACATACCCCTCCCGGAATATAGAATGTATCCCGGGGCAGTGAAGGCCTAAAATCTAAATTCTTGCTGGAATTAGTGAACTTGTATTCTTTTGCTCAGGTCTAGGGGTCATAAAAACTTTCTATATTTTGCATAAGTTTTCTGTATCTTTCAGTGTTTATCCAGAAATTCTCCTTTACAGGTATCCCATAATATATCTGTCTACTCCAGAACCCTTTATTTCTGAACACCAAACATGATAGTCATTATGTTCTCATATAATAGTTTCAGGGCCAAAGCTCTTGTTCTAAGATTCCCAACACACTTGGCTTTGGCCAGGAGTCTCAATGCACCAATTTAAAAAAAAAAAAAAAGCAAGGGCTGCAGGTCAATAATGGAGCACTTGAGTTACATGCATGAGGTCTCAGGTTCACATAGCTAGTACCACAAACCAAAGGCAAAAAACCAAAGATAGTTATTGTTGCAGAGATTTCAGCAGCATGGCCAACTTGAGAAGAGATTCGGTGACTCTAAGTCCATTTCCCCAGTACCAACCTGAGCTTTAGGCTGTAATAGAAGAATTGAGTCTGGGGACAAGAGGCAGGTATAGTTAAGCAGTCTGGTTAAGGTATGGGTCAGGTTGATCATTATCTAAGTTCTGGCTCTGCCAGATGTCTCAAAAGGTGTTAATTGCTAGAGGATGATACAGTTCTCTTAAAATTAACTGGGCTCCAGGGTTCAGCCACAGCATTCATTTACATGTTGGTGTATATGTGTGTGTTGGGGGTGGAGAGGGGTGTCTGAGGTGATTATCACTGTGGTTTGTGGATGCATTGAGCTCCTTATCATATATCATTATCAAATCTTCTTGCTCCCAGAATTCAAAGTGATTGGTTGAAGGTTTAGGACTATGGCTGGATGCTGAGCTTTTAAGTGAGGCAGAGCTATTGCAATGAGCACTGGACATTTAAACAACTAATTTGTCTCCCCACTGTAGTGAGATACAAACAGACTGAATTTTCCACCAGCTCCGGAAACCATTTTTTTTTTTTTTTAGAAAGTTGCTTAAAAACATAGGGCCAGCATGCCAGCAGTGAACTATGACAGCTATCTGAGCCATCAGTCAGGTTCAAGGTTGCTTCCCTGCAAAGAAGAGGAAAGTTCAGTGTGCAGAAGGGTGAGTGTGGCCACACAGAGGTTAGTGTTGAGCAAGTCATTCTTGAGAGGCCCCCACCGAGTCAAAAGAAGCCCCTGAAAGCAGACCTCCATTTAACTCAGGCAGACATTTGGAAAATACAGCCATTGCTTTTATGATTTAGCTATTGATTACGATTTAGCTACTAAGACTCTTCCATTAATTCCGGAAAGCCTTTTGACTCAGTTGCCTATTTTATTCTCAGACCATTACGGTCTCTCAGGACATATCCTGCTTTCATTGTCTGGGGTAATTTCATCAGCCTTTGTCCTCTTTGTTTTGCTGTCTGTAGAGTGACTTAAGCCAGGCTTACTTCCTCTTTCAGGCTGGGCTTATCTCCAGAGTGATTTGAGACCTGTTTTGGAAATACTTGTGAGAGGTGGGCTGAGGTGAAAATAAAGGTCAGATAAATAACCACTGTCACCGGGAGACCCAGGTGGACCAGGATCTCAGATCAACAGCAAAGGTTCCTCATGGCCTCTGCTCCACTGCTCCCACATGACCCTACCATTGTCCTTGGAAAAGATAAGAAAAGTTGTCTGCTAGGAGAGTCCTGTGGAATCCAAGGCCCCTGATTGCTGTACAAAGACGAAAGAGATCAGAGTCCATAGTTCTGAGTCTCTCCAGGAATCCTGTACTTGGAAAAGAGGTGGATTTGGGATGGATTTGAGATGCCACATGTTGGGGTTGGAAGCTGGTAACTGCATGGATGATGTTTTACTTGCTCAGATGAATCAAGTCAGCTAGTTTGCCTTCATAAGATATAAATAATATTTTGGTGACTCACTAGCAGTTACAGAATTAGATTTGGACTGTTCCCTCAGTATTTCTGCTCTTCATGACCAGGTCACTGTTTCTTCCTTCCCAGTGTGCTGTGTCTGTTCATCTTCTGTGACAAAGGTTGACAAACTACAGGCCAGTACCCAAATTTGGACCTCCGAAACCACCGCAAAGAGTGGCTTTGATATGTAATGGCAGTTACAAGCTGAATGATTAAACAAGGTCCCAAAGTGGCTATCCTTGATTTCACTCCTTAATTTGGAACCTAAAATATTTTATCTAGTCCTTTCCAGAGAAAGTTTCCTGCCGTCTCTATGGTGCCATTACACCCTTATTGCTTGTTTTTTGTATCCTAATTCTATCAAGCATAGTGGCTTGCACAAGCTGTTCCTCCTCCTTAAATCTATCTTGTGCTTCTCCCCAATGTCTCCTGTTTCCCAGGTTAGTGTGGAACTCTCCGGGTAGCCGAAGATGATCGTGAGTTTTTGGTCTTCCTTAACGCTGGGATTCCAGACATGTGCCATTACGCCCAGTTTATGTTTGAGTTTCTGTGGTGCTGGGAATGGAATCCAGGGCTTTGTGTGTGCTGGGTAAACATCTTACTAAATGAGCTATAGCCCCAGGCCCAAAGTGCCTCAGTTCTGTGCCTGGTGCCTGATGCCTGATGCCTGAAATTCTAATGGGATAAGTCACTGTTTCCTTAAGAGTACGTGACTCAGAATCTCCTCTCCCACCTATGCTGGATAAGGCCATCCTCGCCTACATATACCGCTGGGGTCATGGGTCCCTCCCTATGTGCTCCCAGGCTAGTTGTTTAGACCCTGGGAGGCTCTGGTTGTTTGGTATTGTTGCTTTCCTCCTGGGGTCACAAACCCTTTCTGGGGTCACAAACCCATGAAAATGAACACAGAGTGGGGGGGGAGGAATGTGAGGGTGGGGAGGGGGTAGTGGGGGGGGGGAGAAGGTGCAGGCACAGCCTCATAGAAGCATGAGGAGGGGGGATGGGATAGGGGGTTTCTGAGCGGTGGGAGGAAGGAGGATAAGGGAATAAAATCTGAATTGTAAATTTAATACTCAATTAAAAAAAGATGAAAAAAAGAAAAAAGAAGAAAAAAAAGAGTACGTGACTCAGTGAAAAAGACACATTTATAACAGGGAGTAGAGAAACACAAGAAACATTTGAGATAAAGACTAGTTGCCCTGGGGTCATTGCTATCAGAGTGAGGTAAGAGAGAGTGATTTCTGGGAACAATAGTATTGTGCTGAAGTTTGAGGGAAAAGTCATAGCTTGTAGCACCCGATAGGGGAACTAGTTGAAGATTTTACATGAGAAAAGAAATCTGTGAAGCCAGAATGGTCAAGAACTTTGTATCAAGAGAAAGCCCAGGCTGGTTTCACAAGGACTTTCAACAGAGATAGCTCAAGGCTTAGTTCTATTTAAGGATGGTATGGTTGCAATGTAAAGAATGTAGAAAGACTTGGGGTAGGGAGATAAGAGGACCTTACTTACCCAGTTAAGAAATCTTGAGATGCTGGGCAGTGGTGGCGCACGCCTTTAATCCCAGCACTTGGGAGGCAGAGTTGGAGGCCAGCTTGATCTACAGAGTTCCAGGACAGCCAGGGCTACACACAGAGAAACCCTGTCTCTAAATAATTAATTAATTAATTAAGAAAAAAAAGATTTGAGATCATTTAGTGAACCCTTGCTGTGTTAACAGGTGAGTTTTCAGATCTATAAGTGCCAAGCTTTGGGCTTTGGATAGATGATGGAGCTATTGACTTAGGTAGAGGATGCTTTGAAGACCAGGTGATGGTGAAGGAAGACTGTGCTTTGGAGCTGCCTGTCATTCAAACCATAATGACTTTAGAATTACCGCTGAGCTGAAGTTAGAATCCCTGCCCTAAGTTATTCCATACTATGTTCAATAGTGCTTGTTTAGACTGTGCTTTGCCCTGAGAGACACTGTTTTGAGGGGTGAGGGTTGTTTGTGAGTTTGTTTTGTTTTGTTTTTGAAACAGGATTTCTCTATGTAGCCCTGGCTGTCCTAGAACTTGCTCTGTAGACCAGGCTGGCCTTGAACTCAGAGATCAAACTGTTTTTGCCTTCAGAGTGCTAGAATTAAAGGGGTGAGCCACCACCATCACCCAGTAAAAGGCAGTGTTTTTAACAAGAAGGTTCTGACTGTATTCTAAGGATGGAGGATGACTCTGCACCATATTGAACCTGTGAACACCATCATGTATCTAGAACCACTAAGACACTGATTGATAATTTTTTCCTAAGAGCAGAACTGGTGCCACCTTGTAAATTTATCTGAGTAAACTGAGACTACGGGCCCATATAGATGTTTAAAAATTGTATCAGAAAAGCCAGACATGGAAGTTTATTAGACATACCAGACTGACGAAACAGTACTGAAGAACTTGTAACACAGCCATGGGAATAGTCCAGTGACTTATCATTTGATCGTGGGAGTGTGCATCAAGGAACCAACAGGTAGAGAAGTTATAACTGTCCCAAGGGTTCCAGTATGACTCAGTTTCCACTATTGACTCTGCCTCCTAGAACTGCTGACCTTTTATCCATCCACTTACTCATCTGGGCCTGCCATCTGTCAGCTCATTCATTTGTTCATTTGCACATGGTCCTGGCCTTCTCCTCTCCAGCCTCCACTGCACCTCACTTCTACAGCTCATCTCTGACCCTGTAGCTTGATTCTAAGGCAGCAGCTGCATTTCCAGGAGACTTTCAGTCACATTTGTGACCTTATTCCCACAGACTCTGCATCCTCATCAGCTTCTGTCTCTTAGGCCCCCTTGTAACTTACCAATATAGATATAGAGAAATAGATAGGTAGATAGATAAATAGATCGATATAGATATTATAGATATAGAGATATATACCCAGAGAGAAAGATTTATAGTGTGGTGTGTAATGGGTGATCTAAGAGTTAATATAAGTAATTAGAATTGGAAGAAAAGAACTTTTATTTACCTTGTCGAGAACTATCAAAAGAAAGGGTTCTATTATACAAATTTCTGCCAGTGAAACCACTGTGCCTTGTAAATTGACTGTCCTTCTGTGAAGTCTGACACGGTGGAAAAATAAAATGTGCTTGCCTTTGTTGTTTCTGACATAGGACAATCATGGCAGTCCCTTTTGCAAGAGGCCCTCAGCCTGAGCTGGGATCCTTCTTTTTTTTTTTTTTTTTTTGGTTTTTCGAGACAGGGTTTCTCTGTGTAGCCCTGGCTGTCCTGGAACTCACTCGGTAGACCAGGTTGGCCTCGAACTCAGAAATCTGCCTGCCTCTGCCTCCCAAGTGCTGGGATTAAAGGCGTGAGCCACCACCGCCCGGCGCTGGGATCCTTCTACACTGGCTCATTGTGGTGGTTTGAATATGCCTGGCCAAGGGAGTGGCACTATTAGGAGGTGTAGGCTTGTTGGAGGAAGTGTGTCACTGTGGGTATAGGCTTTAAGACTCTCATCCTATATTCATGGAAGCCGGTCTTCTAGCAGCCTTCAGATGAAGATGCAGAACTCTCAGCTCCTCCTGTACCATGCCTGCCTGGATGCTGCCGTGCTCCTGCTTTGTTGGTAATGGACTGAATTTCTGAACCTCTAAGACAGTCCCAATTAAATGTTGTCCTTATAAGAGTTGCCTTGGTCACGGTGTCTGTTCATAGCAGTGGAAACAGTAACTAAGACAATTAGTCTGATAGAATGAATATTGACCAAGTAATATTTAACTGATCTATTATTTTCTGTTTTCTCCTCTAGTTAGATGAGATGAACTCATTGAAAGTTGATATAGTGTCTACCAAATGGTCATACTGTCATTGTCCAGCAGTGTCCAGATACTAGGAAAAGCATGACTGAGCTAACCTGAAGTGGGGATGTGCTGAGGTTGGCTGAGCAGGAACTCTGTTCTCCAAAAGAACTATGTTGGGGTCTTGCTGCTAACTAGCTGAGTGAGCTGTTGTCTGATCATTTCTGTTCTGTTCTGTTCTGTTCTGTTCTGTTCTGTTCTGTTCTGTTCTGTTCTGTTTCTGTTTCTGTTTCTGTTTTTTTTTTTTCAAGACAGAGTTTCTCTGTGTAGCCCTGGTCATCCTGGAACTTGCTCTGTAGACCAGGCTGGTTTCAAACTCAGTTTACCTGCTTCTGTCTCCCAAGTGCTGGGGTTTCAGTCATGTGCCTCCACTGCTTGGCTCATCCACTCACTTCTTATACAGACTCTTGCTTTCCATGTTTTCAGAGTCACTCTAGAAAGAATGGAGACAGCAGACATGAGTAAGGGAACAAACTGGGGTATTGGAAGTCAGGCCTGGATTCCATCCTGGCTGTGTGACTGTTGCCAAACTGTTATTGTGATGTTGATGTCTGTTGTTGTTGTTTTTTTTAAAGGGGGTGGAGATTTGAATTAGGTCATAGTCCTTCTTATGTAGCATTCTTTTATGATTTATGAGACTAGTCAGTAAATGTAGCATGGCGTGAAAATGATAGATTCAGAAACAAATGTTATGGAGATTCATGTTTCAGCACCAGAGAGGCTTCAGCTGTAAATGATATATACTTAAACTCTGGTCAGAGCTGTGACATGTCTCCTGGCTCCCCTTCAGAACTGGGGTGCTTCTCCACTCCCAACCTGTCATAGGTGCTGTTTGTTGATGTAGAAATATCCTGAGCTGAAGAGAATGGCTCTCCTGCAGTAGTCTCTTCCTGGAACAGCCCTTATCCAGTCACTGACTGATGTGAAGCTGTGAAAGCCTAACCTTTGCGTTTTCTTTCTGACAATCTTTAAAGAATCACCCTAGCCCAGAGCTGCCCCAGAATTTACCGGGATTGTACCGAGCTTCAGCTTCCCCTTCACTTCTACCCAACCCTGCCCTCTGCGCTCCTCCTCCTCCTCCTCCTCCACTTTCTTCCCCTTCTCCTCCTCTTTTTCTTCTTCCTCCTCTGCTTCCTCCTACTTCTCTTCTTTTTAAATTAAATGTGTATACGTGTTCTGTATGCATGTATGTCTGCACTCAATGTGCATGTAGTGCCCATAGAAACCAGAAGAGGGAGCTGAATCTCCTGGAACAGGAGTTACAAAAGTTTGAACAAGTTACAAATTATGTGTGTTCTGGAAATCAATCCTACGTCCTCTAGAAGAGCAGCCACCAAGCCACCTCTCCAGCCTTTCTCTTCATTTCTTAGGTGTTTCCAAGACCATTTCTACCCAATTCCCAGCGTTTCCCAGTGGGTGTGGCCTCTGGTTCTTACCCACAGGCTTATAATATGTCAATTTGAATTAGGCTGGTAGAAGCCAGCCAAGCCTTCAGTGCTCCTTAACAGCAAAATGCAGGTTGAGATCTTTAGAGTACTAAAAATGACTCTTCATGTCTTCTCTCGGACACAAAGTTTATCTATCATCTATCTATCTATCTATCTATCTATCTATCTATCTATCTATCATCTATAACACACACACACACACCACACCAGACCACGTGTGCGCGGCATGAAACAGAAGGGAGATTCTTTGCAGGGATAGGGAAAGCAGTGAGCACGGGACCAGGAGAGTAAGAACAAGGTAAACTGATTATACATCTGTATACATCTGTGTGGATAGTGAAACCCACAATTTTGTATGCTAACTGAAACAGTTAAGAAGAGCTGGTGTAGACCGAGCTAAGACTGGGATGCAGATTGCTAACAAACAACATAACAAAGACGCATCTCCTGTGCATCCCACTGCACTTCAAAACAGTAAATGTGATTTCTTCTATCTTAATGTCCTGAGCCAGAGGAGGTAGTAAGTCAGGACTGGGTCAGCCAGTCCCCTTCCAAACGACACCATGAAAACGCCTTCAGGAAGACTGGGGAGATGTCTAGTGGGTCAGAGCACTTACTCACAAAGTATGGAGACTTGAATTGAAATTCCGAGCATCCATGTAAAAAGCCAGCATGGCTGCACTCACAGCTCAACCCCAGTGCTGTTGAGGCAGAGACAGGAACATCTCTGGGGCTTGCTGGCTGCCAGCCAGCAGAAGTAAGAGACTGTCCCAAGGGATTAAGGCAGGACACTTGGCATCATCCTCTGGTCTCTGTGAGCATACTCACACATATGCACACACCCCTGTCTCCCCCAGGACAAATCCCCTCCAAATAACACCATGAAAGTCCTCTCTAAAAGACACTACAGTAACCCCTCTCCAAATGATACTATAAAAAATAAAATAAAAATTAAATTAGAAAAAAAAAACACCCCAAGAAAATTCCATCTTGCCGGGCGGTGGTGGTGCATGCTTTTAATCCCAGCACTTGGGAGGCAGAGGCAGGCGGATTTCTGAGTTCGAGGCCAGCCTGGTCTACAGCGTGAGTTCCAAGACAGCCAGGACTACACAGAGAAACCCTATCTCGAAAAACAAAAACAAAAACAAAAACAAAAACAAAAACAAAAACAAAAAGGAAGAAAGAAAGAAAGAAAGAAAGAAAGAAAGAAAGAGAGAAAGAAAGAAAGAAAAAAAAAAAGAAAATTCCATCTTACTTAATGAATTGTAGCTCTGCACTCAGAAGGTGGGAAACCTAATAAGCCCCATTGCCCACAACCAGTTACCTGGGCTTCACTGTTTGAAGACAGTTCAGCCACAGGTTTTCTATCCAACCTCCTCTACGCAAGATGACGGAGTTACTGTTCTGTTGCCAAAGTTCAGTCACCACAAAAAGGCAGAGAAAGATAGCGGAGAAAAGAGAGACAAATGATTAGTTATCATCCTGTGAATAGCTAGATAAATATTGACTAAAAGTGCCTAGGAAGAGAAGCATTCGGATCTGCCTGCAAAAATTAGCTCCCCTCCTTCCCTCCCTCCCCCTACTGTTCAGTGGCTCTGCTGCGAGAATCTGACTTCTTTATTTCTCTCTGTGGGAGCTGCCATCTTAATGACTCAGCACAGCGCTCCTCCAGCGGGCGGTCCTGCCTCAGGTGGCGGATCAGGCCTGGGAGAGCTGAAGTCTCATTTAAACTAAGTTAGAAATTTCCCAACTTGTTTCAAAATGAAATAGATTTGTAAAAATAACAATAATAATTATTTGACAGGGCTGTTATAGCTCCCAGATCGGAATTTAACCTTTAAAGTACAACCCATCCTTTTCTTTTCCCAAAGAAGCAACTTTCTCAGCTTCTGTGTCAGGCATTTCCCACCTAGGCTAAAAGGTTTCCCCCGGCTCCTGAGGTGAGTAAACGGCTCCGAAGAACTCAGTTCTTCCTAACTTGGGCCTTGTTGAAATGTTCCTTATGGTTCACAACTAGCTATTTTCATTTTTAAATGTGTTTTTTCATACCTTTAGACTTTAAAAATGTGTACATGCATAATGTTGTGTATGCATATATGACATCAAAGCAGAAATGTTTTGGAACAAAGGTGAATCAGAAGACAGGGAGAGGACATATATACTCGTATGGAAGTATTTGGAAAAATAAAATTTAAAAATGTGTATCAAACTCAACCTCTCATTGTGGGGAAATGGTTATTTCTCCAGGCAACATGCCAGTTTTTCAAATAGACTTCATAGGATTTTACTTCAGTTTTTAAATAGTGGTATGTAGCCTACAGGTATAGTAATGCAGCAACCACAATAACCCAGCTCTCCAGCCTCCTCACCAGTACCTGGTTATCTCTCTGTCACATGAAACTTGGCTGTGACCCACTTCAATGGCAGGCCTCTGCGGGGGAGTTGAGGGTTAAATGAGATGCTGCTTATGCTCAAAGGTCTCCTGATTTGCCCCCTTCCCTAGCATCATGCCCTATGACCCCTCCGGGCCCACTTCCAGCTCTAGTGTATGTTGCCCCCTTTCCTCATATAGTGAAACTCTGATCTTATCTGGAGTTAAGGCCCGAGTGAAGGGATTAGGTCCTGAGGGTGGATCCCTTAGGAATAGGATGTGTGTCCTTATAGGAAGAGGGCAGACAGCTGTACTCTGCAATCCAGAAGAGGGCCTCAAAGAACTCGCAAACCCTGGCATTCTGATCTTGGATTTCCCAGTCATGGTGACTATAAGGTGTGAATTTCTGTGGCTTGTTCTGTTGTTTGTACTTTAGGGTGCACTGTTCCAGGACCCTGTGGGACTATGATTTGCTCGACTTAAAGCTGTTCATCACTCACACTGTCTACCTCAGGACCACACAGTGGAACTGGGACCCTCCTACCCCTCCAGCCACCTGCTCAGAATCGCCTCCAACTGCCCCTCTCCGTACTCCTTCCAAACTGCAGCAATGTCTCTTACCACCCTTGTGGTACTTCTCTTCCGTCTTAGAGGACATTTTTTGTGTGCTTTATTCACAGACATCACCTCCCACGTGTCTGTCAACTTCCTCAAAGACTTGGTATCTGCAAGAATGAGCTCATCAACCAGTTCCCTTTTTTATTCTTAAGCTTGTTCCTCCAGCTGATCTCTTGGACTGCTGTGTCTACCAAGGAGACTAAGCATGTGACAATCCCTGGTTGGCCTCTCAGCCTTCAGGCCTGGTTCCTATGTGCCAACATGTGAGGTTCCCTCAAGTAGCCCCTCTGGAGGTAAGCTGATATTTAGCCATTTTTACCTCATCTTTAATGATTGATGGTCTGCCATCCTCACCTCACCCGTCCAACATCCTCATCTTGCCTTCAATGATTGTCTACCACCCTCACCTTGCCTTCTTACCATCCTCACCTGCCTGTCCATCATCCCCATCTTGCCTATCTACCATCTTCACCTCACCTGTCCACCATCCTCACTGTGCTTTGAAAATTGTCTACCATCCTTTCCTTGCCTTCAGTGACTGATTTTCCATCACCTCAGATTTGATGATGGTCCACCATCCTTACCTCCTCGCCTGCCCATCATTGTCATCCTGCCTCTGATGAGTTATTGTCCACCATGGGTGTATTCACAGAGAACCTATATCATCAGGAGGCAGCAGGCTGAAAATTTGGGATTTGAGATCTCTTTTGCTCTGCCACAACTAGCCATCTGCACTAGGTTGAGAAGTGGGACATGAGATGGGTTAAAGAGAAAGGTTCAAGGTCTGGAGCGATGGTTCAGTCGTTAAGAGCACTAGCTTCTCTTTCAGAGGACCCGGGTTCAATTCCCAGCACACACATGGCAGTTCAAAACTGCCTGTAACTCCAGTTCAAGGGGATCTGGCACACTCACAAATACATACATGCAAGCAAAACTGATACACATAGAAAAATGGAGAGAGAGAGAGAGAGAGAGAGAGAGAGAGAGAGAGAGAGAGAGAGAGAAAAGGGGGGAAGAGAGATTCAGATCAACACCAGAAGTAAAGCTCCAGAGACTTGGCCTTTTATTTGATGAGAGAGAGGTTCAGCATATGACACAGAAGGGCAGGAGTGCATGGAGTGTGGGGCATGGAGATGGGGGAGCATCTAGTGAAGGGGTCACATAGGCCTGAGAAGCTGACATTACCTACTGTCAAATAGGGGATATCTACTGCTGGTTGTAACAGATTATCCTAGCTATGATACTAATGTGTGGAATTACTTAAGAAGCAAGTCTGTCTCTGCTACCTATCTACATTCTGCCCAGCACTCCAGCAGTCTGGTACCTCTGAGTAGTAACAGCATGTCCCCAGATCCTGCAGGGTCACTGAGAAGGAGCGACTGCACATCACCACCGAGAGGTCAGCATTCTCTCCAGATATTATTGCATTAAATCTCTGACTCACAACCCTGCCCTATTCAAAGCAAACCCTGAATAATATTACTGTGAGCATCTGGAAGGAACTGTAAATGGACCTTCATCCATACAGAAAACACCATCTTAGTGTGCACAGGAGAGATACTAGCTATTTGCTACTCACCTAGGAGGCCAATGATGTATGGCTATTGGGCAGAGATTTTCAAGTGCCCTCTTTTTCCAATGGACCAAGTCCCAAATCTTCCATCTTCCTGTGAATGTCATTGC
Source organism: Rhabdomys pumilio (assembly GCA_030674055.1). NCBI lineage: Eukaryota > Metazoa > Chordata > Mammalia > Rodentia > Muridae > Rhabdomys > Rhabdomys pumilio. The sequence goes on from JANHMN010000004.1 coordinate 85,152,888, forward strand.
TTCCCACCTTTCTGCTGTCACCACCATCCCACCTGTACACCAGGCATCTGGTTGTATTTTCTGCTCTCTAAACCCACCAGCTTGCCTCAGGCTTTCAACGCTTTGAGTAAACTACTCTTTCTGTCAGAAGGCTTGTCCTCACCTTTGCCCTTTTCCACCAGGAATCTCCGACGATCTTTAAGAACAAGTGCAAATCTCAAGCCTTCTCTAAAGTCTTTGATGTCTACAGGATGGAGTTATCGTTCTTTCCTCTTATCCTTCACACCCTCAAACAGTAGGACTCTTTATACCAAGACCTAGCCACGTGAGGTTCAGCTTGTATTATTTAATCCACACCAAACCTCTATGAAGTTAGTGAGATTGTTATGACTATTTTTACTGCTAATGAAAATTTAAAGCTTAAAGAGGCTAACTCTCCCAATGTTTTATTAGTAATTAATTAAGTGACAAAGCCATATTTCAAACCCAGATCATATACCAAAGCATGTAATCATTTTTTTTCAGTCATTTATTGAACTGGCTGTGGTAGCACACACGTTTAATTCCAGCACTCAGGAGGCAGAGGCAGGCAGATCTTCGAAAGTTCAAGGCCAGCTTGGTCTACATAGTGAGTTCTTCCAAAATAGCCAGAGCTATACTGTGAGAACTTGTTTCAAAAGAATCAAAATAAGTAAATAGTCATTTGTTAGTACCTTTACAATGCTTGAGTTTCTTAAAGAGACTATGACCTTCCATGTCTCTATCCTGGTACCAAGCATTATGTCTTCTATGTGATAGACACTCCATAAATGTTTATAGACTAAATAACCCAGAAAAAAAAAATGAGTATGCCATGGTGAAGACTTCTCATGTTCTAAGACTTCTCTGTTATATTTTAAGTTGGAGAGACATGAAAATTGTTAATATTTCCTTCTGGTGATGATATTGGGAAGATGGTTCCCTAGAGGAGAATGATTACTTTTTCCACTAAAGTAATCCAGAAGTCAATTAAATTATACTATGCTCTTGAGCTCATGGCAGTCTAAAGAACTCATCTTCAGCAGGGCTTCTTCCCAGAGTAATTAGAATATACACATAATCTCTGAATTCTGGTTGTCCATTCAGAATGATTGATGGAGCATACCCAATACATCAGGCATTATACTCCACTCCAGGGACACAATAACCAACATATTCATGATCCCCAAAGTGGACTTGTAATATCTGTCCATGGAACACCAGTTCTGCTGACAAAAATACTCTTTTAACCCATATTTACGAAAACACCTTTCACCCTTATATTGTGTGTTAGGTGGGGAGGATTTTCACGTCTTGACTTAAATTTGGGTACATGGACACCCACTATATAGAATCTTCGGTGTCCATAGTGACTGATGGCAGGTTGGTCACATGGTTGGAGGTGAACAGATGTATGTCAGTTACAAGAAATTTTCTGGAAATAATCGGAATATATTGATGCTTTCTTCCAGAGGGAGCTTTCTATCAGAGAATAAAACCAATACAAAGGAAGATAAAGCTGAATTTTTAAAACAAGAATGCATGGATGGCACAATTTTAAGTCTAGAAAGAGCGACAAGTGATGCCAGCAGATGGCCTGGATTTCCCATTCAGGCAAACCAGTATATTCCCTTTGCTCTTTAGCTACTTGAAAGTGAATATATTTCATTTGCAATTAGGTCCTAAATAATATCTTATGGGAGTAGAGTTTTATAAATGACATTTGTATGTGTAATGCCAGATGAAGCACAGGGCTATGCAGAACAGGCTGGGAAGTCAGATCACACTTAAGCCTAAGATGACTGCTATTGCATACAATATCTTCAGGCTCAAGCCTTGTCCTGGAGAAGGAAGGCAATAATGCTAGAGAAGACTGTTCGTTTCTTATGGCCATTGGCGATGTGCTAGGATACTGAAATGAGCTAAATGGAAATTAAAGAGCTTTTCTCAGAAAAGCTCATCTTCTTTTTTTAAAAAATTTATTTATTTATTTATTTATTTATTTATTTATTTATTTATTTATTTTAATCAAATTGTAATTTTTACTTTTTCACACAGGGGCTATAAACCCAAAAATGCAGGATGTGGGGAAGGGGATGACACAGGAGCATAGGTGTTCAGGGGGAGTACAGATATCTTCCAGAACAGGGTATCGGCTGGGTGAGGGTTCAGGGGACAGGTCACTAAGACTTTGCCTATGATTCACTTGCCCTTATCTAAGTTGGTATTATCTGCTAAGGCTGCCTATTTACAAGGTCTATCACTACTCAGGCTGGTGAATTTCCACCAAAGCTGCCTGTTTACAATAGCTTATTGCCATCTGTTTCAGTGTTTTCCCACAGAGACCCAAGACTTTGTGTTAGCAGACATGTATGTCAGGCCTATTGCTGATTTTAGTCCTATGGCTGATTTTAGGCTTTCAGTGTATAAGCAGGGCTGCCCCTGGCATCTCCTCCCTTCTCCAAGTATAGAAGAAAAAGCCCATCTTCTATTAGTCAGCAGTCCTGGTTCACTGAGGAGAGCCACGTGACTTGGAAAAGCCCAATTCTCTACACCAAGTTACACTTAACAAGTGAGGTTTAAAGAAAGTTAAAAAGTAGAAGGAGAAAAACTTGGAATCTGGAAGCAGATTTCCCACCATCTTCCAAACACACTCTCTTTTATAAAATCAAAAGCTATTTTCAGGGGTGCAAGAGAAAACAGGAGTTTCATCTTACCTCTTCATCCCGTTTTATGATGAACATGGGAAACAGAATAAAGATGGCCTGTTGCCAAGGGGAAGATGATATCAGACAGTGGTGTAGATCCAATGTCCAGTCACTCTGACTTTGGATTTGACTCAACATTTATCAACCAAAACATCAGTAAGATTCAAGAAAACCATGATGTGTGTCTTGGTTAGTTTTATTGCCAACTTGATACAATCTAGAACCACTGAGAAGAGAGAACCTTGACTGAATTGTATTGATTAAGTTAGTCCATGGTCAGGTATGGTCTTGATTACTAACTGATGTGAAAGTCCGGGGTTAGCCCACTGTGGGCAGCACTATCTCTAGGTTCATGCACCTCAGTTGTATAAAAAGATAACATTCAGAAATCCATGGAGGGATCCAATAAGAAGTATTCCCCTATGTTCTGTCCCAGCTTCCTGCCTTGAGTTCCTGCCTGGTTTCCCTCAGTGATGGACTATAATCTCGAAGTGAAAACTGAAATAAACCCTTTCCTCCCCAGATTACTTTGGTCAAAATGGTTTTTTGTTGTTGTTGTTTTTGTTTTGTTTGTTTGTTTTTTTAACCAAAAACCATAGCAACAATAAAAGCAAACTAGGACAATATACAAGACAGTAGGGAATCACTAGGACAGTCACAGACTGGTGAATTCATTAAGAGAATGTGAAAAACCCTGAGAAGGCAAGTTTCCCATTGTGTCTCTTAAAACAGAATCTAGAAAGGAGAGTTCCTGCTCATCAGCAGACCCAGGGGAAGCCAGGTTGGCCACTCAGGATCTTAGAGCTGAGATGTATTGGTTGTCTCTAACCTCTGCACTGTGTTCCTAGTGGTGTATGCTCTATACTCATGATTGAAATGTTCCGCTTTCCTGTCTTCTTTTTCCAAGACAGAGTGGATAATTGCATTTTTCTATCTCTACCATTGTGTACAATATGTGTTAATGAAGAAGTGAGAAAAAGGTTATTCAACCATAAGTTTCCACATACAAGGACTGGAACCTATCCATATCAGACCTGAAGTTTAATCACAGAAAACCTAATTCTTGAAGTAGAAGAAACTGGTGTGACACAGGAATTAAGATCCATGGCTGGAATTAAGATCCATGGCTGGCTGTAGAGTCTTATTACTGATCTACCATCTACTTAGTACCTGAGTGACCCTGGTCAACTTATACCTCTTCTTTGTGCCTCAGTTTCTTTAAATGGAGATTGAAAATGGAGATAAAAATAGCAGTACCTAATTTATCACATTCTAATAGAATTGCATAAATCGATACAAGTAGAACAATTATAGTGACTGGCATGTATTAGATGTTTAACAAAGGTCATCCATTTCATTATCTGTTCTCCCCTCTGAAATATATAGTTTTCTTGAATCTCACTGAGGTGTTGGTTGAGGTATTCTTAGTGTTGGATGTTTTCACTGTATTTGGTGTGAGTCTTAGGGAAAATTCAGGAAAATTATATGTATCTATGCCAGACAATGGAAATGACTGAACTGTGTTCTTCTGGTAACAGAACACTTCTTGATTTTATGGGGTCATCACTTCTCATATATGTGTGCTGAAGACAGATGTCCCTACCATCACCTCTGGGCTCCTCTAACATGGGGCTGTTACACATACTGTATAGAGTTGGTAGGATTAAGTGTGACTGTGTAATAAGACACCAGAACAATGCTGAACACATACTAATAAATCCCAGATCGCAGGACTTCGCAGGACTTCCCATTTTTCCTGCCTCTACAGCGGGAACCTGAAATTCAACAATGGTAAGGGAACCTCAAGAGTCAGGGATCTGTCTTCCCACCTCATACACTGCTAAGCTCTTGCCTGACCTTTTATTTCCCTGGACAGCCTGCCCTAGTAAATGTTCTAAAGCCGACTTTAAGTTCTGGTGTGGGGCGGGGATAAGGACTGAGAGTTAAGTGGGTCACTTTGAAGCTAATAGTGTCTAATTGCCCACATTCTGGTCTGTTCATTATTTCCACCATAGTCTCCATCTTTCTTCTGTGCCTTTGCTCAGCCTGTGCCTCTGCCCATGAGATCCTCCTCTCCTTCCTCTACTCAGAGCTTAATTAATTTGAAGCTGCAAAACCAGCTCTTCCTTCCCTCCTCTTTGACCTTCTGCACCTAGCTTTATCACAGCAAAGGTATAAGTTTTTATTCTCTTAAATCTCTATAATCAGAATTAGCTGACTATTACCCATTTGGGAAAATCCCGCCTTTTCAATCTGCTTTTGTAAACAAATAAAGTTTTATTGGAATGCAACCATGCCTGCATTGAGTGTGGCTGCGGTTAGGCTTTAAGAGCCGAGTTGAGTAATCACAGCAGAGATTTCAAGACCTGTGATGCCTAAAGGTTTACTATCTGGTCCTACACGGAGGAAGATTACCTGTTCTTACTTCAGAGTGCTGGCACTGCTTTGGAACTTGTTCAAAATACAGAGGAGCTTGGGATCACCCAGGCCCTGGAATCAGGCTCACAGTTTAACAATCCAGGAGCTCCCTATGCATCTTATACTAAGAAGGGCTTCTCTGATTTTTGCTTAGGGCAAGCAAGGAGCCCCTCATCAGTGCCCAGTGCAGGGTCTATGTAAGAGACTCCTCTGACAGAAGCTGACTGACCATGATGAAGAGGAAAGCCATTTTTCGAAGTGTTTCTCGAAGTGTGTTTCCCGGAGAGATGCATCCGCATCTCTATGGCCCATTTCATATCCACCACATTAGTTACCTTTGCAAAACTGTTACCAAATACCTGACCAAAACTCCTTAAGGAAGGAATCCTTTCGTTTGGCTCAGGGTCTCATAGGATTCAGCCTGTAGTTACTCAGTCTATGTGCTGGAGCAGCGCCCATGGACGCAGGAGCCTGTGGCAGAGGGCAACTGTGCATAACACAACACCAGGAAGCAGACAGTAAGCCAGGAACTGGTTGAGGAAAATATACCCCTTAGGTCCTCCTTCCTCCTGGGAGGCTCCACTTCCAAGTTGCCACAATGGCTATGGATCAAGTGTCCCAGCAGGAACTTGTGGGTCACATTTCAGACTCAAACCATAAAACCAACTGGCAGAAACTCTGGTGTAAGCTCAGTCATTGGTGCTCTAATGAGCCCTTAGGGTGTCTCAAACACAGGCAGGCATCTCCGATCCAAAGGTCCTGTTTACTTTGTTCTAGGATAAGGGTCTCATCATCATCATGTACACCTTTTAACCCTGCGTGTTAATCCTCATTTCTAGGCAGGGTTGGGAGCCTCTGTTTTAGATCATCTAAATGCAATGAGTTTTCGTGTCAGGCACTGAGCTAGGTCAACCGCCGCAGCCACGTTTGTATCTGTATTTACATAGAGAAGGCAAGTCTCTCCTTCTGAAATGATCACCAGCTAATTGGGCAGTAGTCATGGGACTCAATGAACTCTGTACACACTAACGTCTGCTGTGATGGTAGTAGCCTGGAACCCAAAGGAAGGTGGTAGATTCATTGAGGAGATCAGATTGAGTGCCAGAAGGCAGAAATAGTTAAGTCTTTGTTTTTATGTGTATGTGTCTGTATGCGTGTGTGCACAAGTGTGAGCAGGTGTCTGTGTGTGTGTGTATGTGTGTGTGTGTGTGTGTGTGTGTGTGTGTGTCTGTATGCGTGCACATGCATGTGGAGGCTGGAGGTTGATTCTTCGATCAGGTGTTTTGTTCAATCATTTTTTTTACATTGTTTTAACTTTTGCACATTTTTTACGAGATTATTAAATTTTATATAAATGAGTGTTTTGCCTGCATGTTTGTCTGTGTACCACATGCATGCCCAGGGCCCACAGAAATCAGAAGAGGGCATTGAATACTCTGAAACAGGAGTTATAGACAGTTGTGAACTGCATGTGAGTGACGGGATTCAAACCCAGAACAAAAGAGTTTTTATCTACTGAGCCATCTCTTTGGCCCTCACACTGTTTTCTTGGCCTGGACCTCACAGGTTTGGCTAGGCTGGTTGGCCATCAAATCTCAGGGGTCCTCCTTGCTGTTCCTCCCCACCTATAAGCTTCCACTCACGACACCATGCCCAGCTGTTATATGGGTGCTGGTGACTGAACTCAGATGCTTATGCTTACGCAAGCAAATTCTTTACCAACTAAGCCATTTCCCTGGTCTATTGATTTTTAAGATAAGATCTTTGGTTGTATCAGTGGCTGGCCTGGAACTCACTATGTAGACCAGGCTGCACTTGAAGTTACTGAAATGTTCCTGCTTCCCAAGGGCAGGGATTACAGGTGTGTGCTACCCTGACCCAGTGAGCTAAGTCTTAAAGATAAGGAAAATGTTCTGGGATGTTTCAGGCAGAAAAAAAATTAGTATGCACAAAGGCACTGGGTCAGAGGACACAGCCGAAGGGAACTGCTTCATTTGGAAATTCCAAAACGCTTCATGGAGATGAAATATCAGAAACAAAGTGGCAAGTGTAGAGTCTAAGACTGGACAGGTAATCTCCAGCCTCAAAAAGGGGTTGTAATTGGAGTTAAGTACTCCAAGTCCTTGTGATGTGATTGCTCAGAATCTAGCTTTATGTACAAGCCTAGTGAGGAGTGGCCAGGTGCAAACAACACTCTGGCCAAAGGAAGAGAACCTCTTGGCAGAATTCCACAGAAGGAAGGAGTCTCCATGGTCTGTGAAGAGAAAACAGACTTCATTGACTTGAAAGCAGAAAACTCCACAACCATAGCTACACAGACAACTAGATGCCCCTGTTTTTCTAGCCATGCACTACCCATCCCGCCGTGCTGAGAGACTTCTGCCTTGGTGCACTGCACACAGACAGATGAAGCTGGCAGAGTTGTTCTGTCTTGCAGCCGGGAGCCGGCACACAGCTGCTAACTTTCTTCCCCCCTCACGTTAAGCTGGAACATTCTGCACTTTTCTTCTCCAACTCTTTCAAAGAAAGTCATCCCCCACCCCTCTTTTTTTTGGAAGGACGCCCATTGTTCCTGTGACATTAAAGATAGGTCTTCAGGCAGCAATTGGTGGAGTTAAGCTGTATTATGGGGACTTGTCACAAGGATACAACATTATACAAAGAAATGATGTGAAACAAAAATTGCTCTCTTCAGCCTTCCCAACCACTCCCGCATACAGATTTCAAGCCAGTGTTCTGCCCCGGTGTGACTAAGATTAGGGAGAAATGGAAGGGAGGGGTGGAATACGTGGGTCTCTTCTAAGCATCCTTCCAGCTGCTGGGGAAGCTGGGTGGTTCTGGGAACTGGTGATGCACAGGATGAGAAGGGATAGAAGAGTTGTGTGGTAGGAGACTGAAGAGAAATGTCTTCCTTGTTTTGTTTTTCCTAGCAATTTCTTAGGAAGAGTTACATCAGACTGGGAACTGAGGAATGATAGGTAGTTGAAGAGCTAAAGGCCTTTCCTTTCCCATGGAGATTCAAAAATTCATTTTTCCCATAGAGATTCACAAATTCATTTCCCAACAACTTTTCCTGACAATAAACGGTGACGTGTAACTACTGAAATGAGTCCCTATCTAAATTCTGGATAGAGGGTCTAGACATTGCTTGCCAAAGACATCATTTCTTTCTTTATTCCTTAATTTAATTTGGCTGTAGCCTCTGGTCCCTACTCTCACTAACCAAGTGAACTTGGAAAAATTATTTAAATGACCTCATGCCTCCATTTCCTCCTCTACAAAATGGGAATGTGTACTGGAGACAGGAATGTGTGACCTTTGGACATTGGGACATGATGTTGTCATATACAAAGTCTATGTTTGAGGTTCATACAATTGAGTTATAATACACACACACACATACACACACACACACACATAATCATAATGGCTCAGTGAGTAAAACCTGCTCACTCTGAAAGTTCGATGGGCTGAGTTCGATCCCAGAACCTACACCACCGTCAAAGAAGAGGACTGACTCCACAAAGCTGTTCTTTCACTACACAAAAATTGCAGCATGTGCGTGCCCCTTCCCGTCATGCACAAACATACATACACGATGATAATAAACATTTAAATTTCATAACTATTAAATATTTGTATGTGTGCATGAGTGTGTGTGCACATGAGTGTGTGTTTGTGGTGGTTTTACACACATTTGCGTGGTATCGGCAGAGGTCAAAAGAGGAAGTTTGATTCCCTAGAGCTGGAATCACAGGGTTCTCTGGAAAATCTTAAGCAATAGTAACTGTTGAGCAGTTTCCCAAGCCTCCAATTTCATAATATTTTAGGTAAGTATACAGATTTCTGTTGAGCTGCATTCATTAGCTCATTAAGTATTATACCATCACTCGGTGGATGCTAGAGTAGAATTTCCTTATACTGCCATTACATGTGTTAAATATCACAATGCCTGCAATTAATATGGCACTTGGCAGTCTACATGCTCTATAAATGTTTGGTGTGTGCTGTAGCTTTCACCGTTGGAAGTCTATGGACATTTATTAAACATCACTGGTACTCTCCTGGCATCTAAAAAGGCAAGGGATGGAGCTGGATGCTTCGGGTAATTGGTGGAGTGCAGACCAGGATCTGACAGATTGGGGTTGAGGATGAACACTGAGAAGAGAAAAGGAGAGAAGAGGAGAGGAGGGGGGGGAGGGGAGGGGAGGGGAGGG
>JANHMN010000004.1:85162327-85186882 GCA_030674055.1 Rhabdomys pumilio
AGGGGAGGGGAGGGGAGGGGAGAGGAGAGGAGAGGAGAGGAGAGGAGAGGAGAGGAGAGGAGAGGAGAGAAGAGAAGAGAAGAGAAGAGAAGAGAAGAGAAGAGAAGAGAAGAGCAGAGCAGAGCAGAGCAGAGCAGAGCAGAGCAGAGCAGAGCAGAGCAGAGCAGAGCACAGGCTAACAAACAGAAGAATCAGGAACACGAAGACTAAGCCAGTGACCAGAGAAGAGGTAGTTCCTCTGGTTATTTGGTAGATGAAGCCTGGACAAGGAGATGATGTTGAGTACCCAAGTCATCCAGGGGACTTCTTGCTAGAGGAAAGAGGCCATGTCAAGATATCCCAAAGCATAGGGCCCGGCATGAAGGGGATGGTCACAGGAAGGGCTGCTCCATAGGGAGAAACAGGGGGTAGGGCTGGAAAGTTTAGGCTGGCTCTTCTTGGTGAGAGGCAAGGGTTAACTTCTGTAGAGTTAGCTTTCCAAGGAAGTGTTGATTTGTTGGTTCTCTTGTTTTGAGACAGGGTATCATGTCGTATAGCCTAGCCTCCAATTCCCTATTTTAACCAAGGATTAGCTTGAGGTTCTGATGCTCTTGTTTCCCCTCAAGTGCTGCAATGATTGGCATGTACCACTGAACCATGCCCTGCCCCCATGCCAAGTTTATGTAGTGCTGAGGACTGAACCCAGAGTTTTAGGAATTCTGGGCAAGTGTGATGGTTTGTGTATGATAGACTGACGGAGAGGCATGATTAGAAGATATGGCCCTGTTGGAGTAGGTGTGTCACTGTGGGTATGGGCTATAAGACCCTTATCCTAGCTGCCTGGAAGTAAGTATTCTGCTAGCAGCCTTAAGATGAAGATGGAGAACTCTCTGCTCCTCCCGTACCATGCCTGCCTGGATGCTGCCATGTTCCTGTCATGATGATAATGGACTGAACCCCTGAACCTGTAAGCCAGCCTCAATTAAACATTGTCCTTTATAAGACTTGCCTTGATCATAATGTCTGTTCACAGCAGTAAAACCCTAACTAAGACAGCAAGCATGCTACTAACTCAGCTGTATTTCCAGCCCTTGTTTTTTAACTGTTTGATGCCTCATCTCAGGCTGTGGATACAATCTTCCCTAGAACTCAACACCCTCTAAGATGCCTCTGAACTTGAAGTGATCCTTCTGCCTCAGCTTCTTGGATATTAGGTTTACAAGTGTAAGCCACCACATCTGCTTTTAAATGAAGTCCTTAGACATTTTCCTGACTCTAGAGAGCTGCCTCTGTTGGAAATCCTTTCTCTCTAATAGAAAGGCTATGATAAACAATCAAGAAGTTGACTGACAGGCAGGTAGTAAGAAATATCCACAGGCACCAATGGCACTGGACACTCTATGTACCTTCCAAGTCCTTTAATGATGGCCTCCATTGGTCTTACATTGCCTAGCACCTCTGTCCCCTGTACCCCCATTCCCATGAGACCCTGATCTCCTTGCAAAACTTTGTAAATACTGGGACTTAGCCCTATTTGAAGAATGAATGGGTAACAGAATTATCCATCTCTCTGTAGCTTTCTGCACCCATTTCCTAGAAGGTGTTGCGAGTTGCTTTTTATTTTGTCTCCTGGGATTCAGTTTTTCCTTGAGAGACCAGCTTTGAATTCTGTGGTTTACAGTGATAGAAAACACAAAAAAAGGCATGGAGAAAAAAAAAAAAAAGATGAAGCCATTCTCTCCTCTCCCCATCCCCCCAGGCAGATTCTTGGCTATGCAAAGTAGAGGCTGGTTCCCTGTGCAGCAAAAGATGGAGCTCACTCTCTGGGGGCAGTTCTGCCACGTAGGAGGAAAGTTGGGTCTACACCTCAGTCCTAAGGTCTCTTCCTTTAGTGATGCTCCGTTCCCTTGACCTCTTGACTTAGTATGCAGATTCAAGCGAAGACCCTCAGGAACAAAAGTCTCTCCAATGCCACATAGATTATTCTGGAATTAGGCCACTGATGTCAATTTTATTTGGTGATCCCAGTTGGGTCTCCAAATTAGACCTGTAATTTGGTGCGCTCCATGTATCTCAGACTGTCAGAGAAATCCTATAATTATTTTTCTAGGTGACAAAGTTTTAAGGACTAGCTAAATAGACGGAGCTAAATGTAGAGTTCTGCCTCTGTGCAACGGGCTGGGGCAAGGGGCAGGCAAGTGATCTATGGCTGGATGAAGAAGAGTCTCGCTTCTATCCAAAAGGTGGCAGCAGAAATTACCTCAATTAACTGAACAAGAAGCCAAGCCTCTGCTGCCAGCTCGCCAGGAGCCCTGGCGCACACCTTCCCCTTTTCTGCCAGAATTCCAGACCATAATCAGTAAGCGGTCCCCAGCTCCATCTGCTGCTCCCGTCTGAGAGTGATCCCCAGGCCCCTGTCACCTCCTGTCTTCTCCTCCAGCTCAGCATTCCAGAAGGAGCAGGGTCAGGAGTTCACAGAGCAAAGAAATCCCAGCCTACAGTCATTTAACAGGGAGCTCAGAGTAAAGAGGCCAGAGCCTGGGTCTAGCCTGCACAAACCCCACAGCCAACAAGAAAGGTTTTCTGTAAACTCACTACAGTGAGCTCTCTGATGAAAATCAAGATGCAATGCTTATCAAGCTCTTCGCCGAAAAAATCTTTTAAAAGTTTATTTAATTATTATAAGGTCTCACTATGTAGCCCAGGTTACCCTGAACTCACCAAGTAGTCCAGGGTGAGCTCATATTTACAGTTCTCTAGCCTCAGCCTTCTAGTGATAAGACTACGGGTATGTGCTACCACACTTGGCTTGTTTTCCTAGTTTATTTTTTGTTTGTTTGTTTGCTTGTTTGTTTTAATGTATTAGTTTTGCTTTGCCTGGAGGGGACTTTTTTGTTTCAGTTTTGATTGTTTTGCTTTGAGACAGTCATTACATAACCTAATCTGGCCTGATAGTCTCTCTATATAGATCAGGCTGACCTCAGACTCAAGGTAATCTGCCTGAGTGCTGGGATCATGGGCATGCATCACTGTACAGCCTAACTTCAGCCTAACTTTTTGATGCTGGGAGTGCTCTGTGCTGGATGTCCCTAAATTACATGCGTTACAGAGTACTCACCAGGGCTTTCTAGGTTTTGGTTTTACAGCAGTGAGTAGAAGACACCTCCTTGCCTATATTCTGCTAACCTCCTCATAGATGTAAACATGATAAATGGCCGACAAATGTGCCTAGTTAGACAGGGAGACACAGAGGCAGATTGGGTACAGTAAAGTACCTGAGTCACAGAGAGGCTGTTCCAGCTTCTAGGAGGGCAGCCAGGGCAAAACACAGGAATCAGTTCCTGAAGGGCCAAGACAGCAACCCTGGTTTGTCGGTAGGATTGGACTGAGACATCAGGACAGGTCAAAGGCCCATAGGTGGACAGTGCTAAGTGGACACAACATGAATGCTTGTAGGAGTGTCACAAGAAGAGAGATGTGGTTTAAAAACATAATTACTGGTTTAATTTGACTGTGGTTGTTTAGGCTAGGGATAAGCAAGCTTTATCTGTTTATATAGTCATAAGCTAGGCTTCCTCTTTATGCTTTTAAGTGAGAACAAATCAAAGGAAGTCTATTTTGTGACATGTGAGAACTAAATGAGATTCAGAATTCAGAAGTGCTAAATAAAGCTTTATTGGAACAAAGCCATGCTCATTCATTTATATAATTTTCTATGGCTCCTTTTGTGCTATCATGGAGGAGTTGATTGGTCAGGATAGAGAACATATGGCCATAAAGACTGAACTATTTACATTTTGGTATTTGGCGGAAAATACTTTTTAATTCCCGGTTTATATTGAGGGCGGCTACTCTTTAGCTTTAAGGTCAGGAGCCCTTGACTTTAGTCTATACCACCTTGTGGTTGTTTAGATGAATGGGCTGTTCTTAGAGAGGCTTAGGATATTTAATGAGATAAAGGCTTTGTGACACATAGTGTTTGGTATTTACAGCTTTCATAATAGTTATACATGGTAAAGTATGAAGGTAGTGGAAAGATGTAATGGGTTGAGGGATGTTTGTGGGGGTCCCAGAGTATCAGTGTCCTTTAAAAAAGACACTGAAGTTTATTCTCCTCCCCCCATCAAATGAGGACAGGAGTTGACAGACAGGCAGTCATCTGAAAACCAGGAAGTGCATCTTCTCCAGGACTTTACTGGCATCTTTATCTCAGCCTTTAGTTGTTTAAACCCCCGATCTATGCCAATTTGTTTCTGCACTCCAAACTGACCGATACAGCAAAGAACAATTGTCTTTTCCTTTAAAGAGAGAGAAGTGGCCACTGAGCTGAAATTTAGAAGAGAAACCAACATTTTCCAGGTGAGAAAAGAGGAAAAGACAGGGCTAGAGCTCCCCGTTCCCCCCACCACACACACACACACACACACACACACACACACACACACATACACACGCACACACACACACACAGTCTGGAGGTATGAGGAGGCATGTAGTGATTCAGAATGAAAAGGGTTCTTTGTCAGAGAAGTGATGGAGATTGGAGAAGAGAGACACATTCAGTACAACTGAGACTGGCAATGCATATTAGTGAAAGGCCAGGCACCCCATTTTCAAGGTGACCTCATGTGTTAAGTCCTGCCCATTTGTTCTTTGAAGTGTTTCATTTTCTATCCCCAAAGTCATCTCAGAACAGAGGGTGAAAAGCCAGCAAATAGGGACAATGGCTACTTGTTCTTTTGTAGTCACAGTCTAGCTAGCTAGTCCCCTAGCCCCTTCTCCATGGCTGCAACCTGCTGATTAAGGAGACACAGCTGTAAATATAAAAGATGTCAGGCTGTGAGGAGAGTTATGCAAAAGAAGGATTTTTTTTTTCCCCAAAGAAGAACACAGGGTACTGAGAAGAAAGTACACTCTGACCTAATAAAGCCTCAGTGGCTTTTGCTATAGACATCTTGAAGGGTTTTAAATATGAAAACAATGTTCTCAGACTTGCCTTTAAAAGGATACCTCAGACTGCTGCAGTTTGGAGGGAGCTGGACGAGAAGAGGCTGCCACAACGGTTCATGGAGGACACAGGAGTAACGTTGACAAAAGAAGTGGTTGCAAAAGTGAAGAATTGAACTGACTGAGGAAACGGAGCGGGGAGATGAAGTCGCTGGAGTCAGAAGCTAGCAGGATATGGAGCTTGAAGACAGTAGAGGTGAAAATCGGATTACTCTACGACATTGTGCAGATAGTGAAACTGTTTACTGCTGTGGGCCCAGGCAGGAGAGAGAGGACCAGTGGGCACAGGGTGCAGGAAGGGTGTTGGTGAGCTGGGGTGGCTTTGAGGTATTCAGCTATCTAACCTAAAGATCTAACTGGAGCTAGAAGCCAGGGAGTCATTAGTAAGTGGGTGGTGACACTGAGAAATAATTTTGCTTATATGCTGGAGGCATTCATGGGATTAAAATGTGTGTCGTGGTCAAGGTTTCTATTACTATGATGAAACACCATGACCAATAAGCAAAGTTGGGAAGGAAGGGCTCATTTGGCCTACACTTCCACATGGTAGTCCATCACTGGAGGAAGCCAGAACAGGAATTCAAACAGAGCAAGAACCTGTTGGCACGAGCTGACTCAGAGGCTATGGAGGATTGCTGCTTACTGGTTTGCTCATGGAGGGGGGCTGCTTTCTTATAGAATACAAAATTATCAGCCCAGGGATAGCCCCACCCACAATGGGCTGAGCCCTCTGTGGTCAATCACTAAGAAAATGTATTACAGTTAGATATTATGGAGACGTTTTTCCAAGTAAGGTTCCCTCCTTTCAGATAACTTTAGTCTGTGTGTCAAATTGACATAAGACTAGCCAGCACAGTGTGAATAATAGTCTGCCTTTTAGACAAACACACACACACACACACACATACACACACACACACACACAGAGAGAGAGAGAGAGAGAGAGAGACAGAGAGAGAGAGAGAGAGAGAGAGAGAGAGAGAGAGAGAGAGACAGAGAGAGACAGAGACAGAGACAGAGATAAAGACCAGAGACAGAGAGCTTTAATCCTGGATGACTGGCATATGTCCTCCCCTGACTGTACAGTTTTACATGTAGTTGCCAACACAATGAACCATCTGAAGTCTCTAATGAAGCAATTATAAAATGTGGAAGAAGCAATCAATCAACTGTAAACCCTGCAGTGAGAACTACACAGAGATAGAGGGTAGATAACAGGCTTACTGCAATTAAGTCAATATAACTTGTTTCGTTATTGGAAGCTGCCTGCCCCTTTCAGCAGGGAAACTGCCTCTCGAAGACTACCACTGCCCACCACCCAATCAGCTCTGGTCTCAGGACTGTCTCTCTGCAGTTATGAGGGAAATAGTCACATTTGGAGAAGTCACTTATGAAGACCTTCTGACCAAAGTGGGGTTTGCCAGGTGATAGACTCCAGCACTCCCTTTATTTGATTCTTGAGACTGAACAGTTCTGTTCAAGAGATGTTTAATCTCTGGCAATGATGACAATGTTAAGACATCCATTGCACTGTGGCAGCCCTGTGCATGCCGTGCCTCTAACTCTTGCCCAACAAGCCTGCCCACTAGGTATTGTTTGGTTTCAACATGTAATAAGGAAAGGCAGACACAAAATCTAAGTCTTCTGGTGGATATTCAGAAGTTTTTAAGTAAGTGAGAAAGCTGAGAAGGAAGGGGAGAATGGCTGTCAGGGTACCACACAGAAATAGGCTTGAGAAACAGGAAGTAGAGTACACGGCTACTTCAAGTGGCACAGTTGCTTCAGGCCAGATCTGTCTGACATCACGTGCATCCATTCAATTTCTGGTCCCCCAACTTTGCACTTTTATTTGAACTCCTTGGGTTGCCTCTATATTCAGCCTGTTCTCTTGGTCTTTAGGCTATCATAAGATCCTTACTGATGCCACCACTCACTGTCCTGGGCTCACACTCCGGAGCAACTTATATGAGACCCGGAAGAGAGTGACACTTGGTGAGAGTGATGGTGCTGTCTTCTTTGTCCTCCCCTATGCAGTGCTATTCTACTTCCTGTTTCTCCATCCTATGTCTGCACAGTGCCCTGACAGCCATTCTCTCCTTCCCTCATAGCTTTCTCACTTATTTAAAAAACTTCTGAGGACTCTAGTTTCCCAACCATATTCATGGGCTTGTTCTGAAACCAACTGTATTGGATATCCAGAAATAAGCCAGGAACAGATGCATATTATTTTACTGCTGTTAATGGAGATAGGAACTGTTGTTCTTCACAGATTTGATTCCCTTCAGAGCAGTGTGAGGTGTGACATTCTCAGAGGCCATAGCATCCCAATGTCTATGCGTGTTACAACGCTCCCCTGTTCCCCACAAAAAAACAGAAGACTCAGGCTGTGTTCAGGTTACTCATTAAGCCTTCAGTTGTCTTATTGGAAAAAGTGTTTTCCCAATCACTCAAAATTAGGAAATCTCATTTTAGGAAAAATAATTAAATGCGTGTTTTTAACCCTCTTTGCAAGACACGGTCACAGGAATCCAAAAGTATAGAGGTCATTTTGTGTTAAAGGTTACTCTGACCTTTATTTGCTGATAAAATGTCCTTCTCTAAGTTTTTTTCTCAAGCATACTCCATTCTATTAAACAGTGAAGGCCGACTAGCCCTCGGATTCTGACCTATCTTCATCTTGACTCCTCTGGAAGTAACAAAGTTCTTAAGTCTCCTTGTCTGATTCAACCGCACGAAGCCAATCACAGAGATTAGTCTTGTTCAGGGATTTCTTGGTAAGATAACTCACATGACTTTTAGAGAACTGTTTCTTAGAAATGACTGGTTGTGTTCTTCAAGGGTTCAATATAAATTTGGCATTCCCAAGGTGTCTAGTTTTTCTGGTAACTTAGCTTTCTCTAGGAGAAATGGCTTAAAACTTCCAAAATCAAAATTCCATCTTCTATCCGATGAGTGAGGTCCAAAGTAAAGCTGTAGACTGACATGCTGGGCTTGTCTTTTTGCATCAGCATCTTGACCCATTTCCTGTGGGAAAATCTAAGCGCAAGGTTAAAAAAAAAATGCCTTATGCCCATTTCTTTCTCTATGGTGGTGCCTTCTCTGGTTTAAACTTGTGCAGGCTCTCTGCCTGCTGTCAGTCTCTGTGAATTCATATGTGAATCAGTCCTATTGTGTCTGCAAAACACTGTTTCCCTGGGGTCATCCACAACCTCTGGATCTCACAATCTTTCTGTCCTTTCTTCCACATAGATCTTAGTTCTTGGAGGAGTTGAGAAAGGGGAAAGATTATTACCAAAATACAATGTATGAATTTAAAAGAATTATAGCCCCAGAGAGGGACACATAAGTATGAAGGAACCAGATATAAGGTGCTTTGGAATATCTGCTTTGACAAAGGAAGAAGTTGGAACTGCTTTGCAATATGAGAAGTTGCATATTCTTTGTTCATTTCTGACAGGGTTTCCTGTAGCTCAGGCTGGTCTTAAACAAAGCTGGTCTTGAACTCTTGATTCTCCTGTTTCCATTTCCCAAGTTCTGGGATTACAGGCCTGTGCCTTTACACCTTGATGTAGGCAGCTGTTCCCAAGAGCAGAGGTCCTCAAACATTTTCAAGTGTGTGAACAGGCAGAGGTCTTCAAACATTTTCAAGTGTGTGAACGGCACGGCCTATGTGATCAAAAGATGCAACTGTGCGAAGGACATACATACCCCTCAAGAATGTCTTGTTCTGGGCTGGAGAAATGGCTCAGAGGTTAAGAGCACTGACTGCTCTTCCAGAGGTTCTGAGTTCAATTCCCAGCAACCACATAGTGGTTCACAACCATCTGTAATCGATTCTAATGCCCTCTTCTGGTGTGTCTGAAGGCAGCAACAGTATACTCACATATATAAAATAAATAAATCTTTTTTTTAAAAAAAGAAAAATGTCTTGTTCTTTGCAGGATGGTAAAGAATGCCAGTTCAAACCCTGCTTTATTTGAACCACCTTGTATGGCTCCCATAGTATGCAGGATCCTTTTGAGTTGTGTGTGTTTGAAACCAAAAGCAAATGAATCCAAACCAAAAGGGACTTAAAAGAAATTTACTAGTCTTCTATCATCTAACTATACATTTGACAGGGGATTATATCTAGACTCTAGAAAGAACTCCAGAAATTAAACACCAAGACTTCTCATCCAACTGACAAATGGGCAAATAGATTGAACAGATAGTTCTCAAAAGAAGAAACACAAATGACCACTACATATGCGAAGAACATATGCTCTTTATCATTAGCCACTGGGGAGATGAAAGTTAAAAGTGCATGGAGATTCTACCTCACCCCAGCTAGAACAGCTGTCTAGAAGACAAAGGGGAGCAATTGCTGGCGAGGATGTGGGGGCAAGAGGAACCTTTAGCCAATGATGATGGAGGTGTAAACTAGTGCAACTGCTATGGAAATTAATGTGAAAGCTCCTCACTAGATAGATAGATAGATAGATAGATAGATAGATAGATAGATAGATAGATAGATGATAGATAGATAGATGATAGATAGATAGATGATGGATGGATGGATGGATGGACGGACGGACGGTCAGACAGACAGACTATAACCGCTCCTGGGGATATATCCTAAGGAATATAAATCAGCATGCCACAGAGATAACTACATTTCTGTGCTTATCATTGCACTATGCAAAATAACTAAGAAATGAAGATGTGGGAGCTAGAGGGACAGCTCAGGAGTTGAGAGCATTGACTGATCTTCCAGAGGACCTGGGTTTAATTCCCAGCACCCACAGGGCAACTCACAATTGTCTATAATTTCTGTTTCAGCAGACATGACACCCTCACACAGATGTACATACAGGCAAAACACCAATTCACATAAAATAAAAATAAATAAATTATACATTAAAAAAATGAAACCAGGGATTGAAGAGACATCCCAATGGTTAAGAGTTCTGGTTGCTCTTCAAGATGATCTGAGTTTGATTCCCAGCACCCTCACGGCAGCTCACACCTCTGTAACTTCAATTCCAGTAGACCTGACACTTTTTTCTGACTTTCTCAGGCATTGCAGATGTTATGTAAACATAAACATGAAGGCAAAAGATCCATATACGTAAAACAAAAAAAATAAATCTTTGGGGGAAAAAGAAATAAAAACAGCTTAGATATCCATGAATAGACGAAAGGATTTTAAAAAGAAAAAGCTATAACACATGTGTATGTGCACACAAACAACGTAAGTTTTATTCATCCATAGAAAAGAATGAACTTACATTTGCAGAAGAATGGACACAACTGCAGATGGTATGTTAAACAAAATAAGCCAGATTCAGACAAAAATCCCATGAAGGTGTGTGTGTGTGTGTGTGTGTGTGTGTGTGTGTGTGTGTGTACATTATGAGAGCAGAAGAGAGGCAGTCTGGGGTGTCAGAGGGGACCAGTGAAGAGTGGGTAGGGAGGAGAGGCAGGGTAGGATAATGGGGTAGAGATTATGAACAACGTATAATAATATATATGTATAAATTATCATAAGAAAACATTCTTTTGTGTTAAAATTGATTTTAAAAAAGAAAATATTTTTAAGGATTTTATATTTGTCAAAGCTCTAAAAGTTTTAGAGCTTTACCTTATAATTCCATATTGGAATCCTTCCTCCACCCTATTAAGATGAATATGTACAAGCAATGTGTGTGTGCATTACTGTATGTACAGACATTTCTCGTACACTGAGTTTGCTCTCCCCCTCCTAATTCCATGATTTCCTCTTCTGGGAACACAGGAAATGTGTGCTCCCCAAACCCTTTATGATTGGCCTCTGGAGGCAGGATTAGGGGTCCATTTCTTGGCTTAGGTGGGAACATACCGTCCTCTTTCTCTTAGCACCCTAACACCTGCTTTCATAGCAAGACCCTCTTTGATCTCCCATTTTTTCAGCCATGTCCTGTCTTTCCCATCTGTCACCTAGGACAGAAAGATGGTGCTTTGCAGCTGGTTAGGTCTTAACCATGAGATTTTTTTTGGGGGGGGGGACACTATGATGGAGCTGGGGCTCCATTTCAAGGGCAGGTCAAGGCCCAGAGGCCCAGAGCCCCAGACTTGGTCACCACTAAACATCTCTCAGGGTTTTTTATTTCTCTCTCCCCCAGAGGCCCAGAAACCTCTGAACTCCTGTACTGCTCTTTGCCACATTTTATTGTATTTTGTTTTACAGGTCTCATTTCTTGCTACTTCCCCACCCAAGACAGTGTTTTTCCATATTACAGAAATCATGTCACATGTCCCTTTCTGTCCCTTGTGCCCAGCGTAAGGATCCAGCCCTGGTGGATGGAATACACAAATGAAAGGGACTATATGAAAGAACTAGAGGCCAGAATGAAGTACTTCAGTTCTCCAAGCATCAAATAGCAGAGCGTGCTGACTTAAAACCTTCCACGAAAAGCTCCAAGTCATTTAATTCTCATCCTTCCTAGAATTCTCTCTAATGAATGCAACCAAACACGTGGGAATGAGAGATCCACCACAGCACCGGCTACTTGGTTTCAAACCGGAAGCCCTGGGCAGGTTCTCTGGAAGGTAATTAGTCAGGTGGAGTGTGGACAAGTTAATACCAGCAGCTCATCTTGATGCCCGAACTGTCCCTAGATTCAGACAGAGGTGTTCCTCCCTTTAATCCTCTGTGGCAGGACAGATGGTACTTACAACCCAATTCAGCATCTGGGAGATGTTTTTCATGCCACCAATTAAGATGCATGTCCTCCACTCTGCCCCTCTCCTGCAGCGATAGGATTTGGACAGCCTTGCCAGAAGCTTGTTCATCTGAAGTCTCCCTTGTCTACCAGGGCTATTTCTGCAGATGCAGAACACAGTGTGGCAAAAGGGGGAAGTGAAGTTGAAACAAGCTAGAAACTCCCTGGTATGAGATGGGATTCCCCTTCTTTATTAAGAATTGGAGATTTTATTTTTAGACACAGCTATATATTCTAGACTATCTTCAATTTGCAGTGTAGCTTAGGTTGGCCTTGAACTCATAATTCTACCTCTCTTGACTCCAGAATGTTGGATCATAGGCATAGAGCACCATAGCTAGCGAATTCTTTTCATTTTCTATTACTGTGAACCTACTAGGGGCCCAGAGATGCTAGAGGATAAATAAAGGATCAGCTTCTGCTTTTGAGAGACTCACAGTCTGGAAGTAAGCAAGCAGTTCAAATTCACTATGGAAGTGCCTTAAGTGGAGCTACTCTGAGACCCTGATGGATGTAGAGAAGAGATGGCTCACTAGTTTTGAGGCCAAAGTAAAATTTCAGCTTTAGAGAGGTCACGGGGTAACCCTCTAGATTTATATAAAGTAATTATTTTATAATACATGATTTTAATTCCATTGATTTGTCTCATTTTATTCTTTCCAACGTTTGTATAGAAATTGTTCTTTCCTACTTAAAGCTCAAGGAGTTCTAAGTCTCAGGTAGGCCAAAATATTTGCTAGAAAATGATAAGTCAGGAGAGGGTTACTGAAGAAAAGGGAGAGAAAGGGTGTGTGCATAAATAGGGAACAGGGCTCAGAACTGTGATATTAGATTTCAGGGCTTATTTCAAACTGACTGTGGATTGAGTGGGGGTTTTAGCTACAAGCAAAAGTCAATAACAACAAAATAAAACAAAATGCCAGTGGCACTAGGTTTAGGATCACTGCAACTAGGAACCAACCACTACCCTGGCTCCAGTCCTTACCACAGGAGCGTAAGATGCTGCCCTTCATAGGTGCTACTTAACATTGATCATATGACTTGTGCTACTATTGGACTATAGTCCTAAGTACTTTTGGAAACTTACCAGAGGGCTGGAAACGCAGCTCAGTTTATGGAGTGTTGCCTGAGGTGTACAATGCTCTGTATTTGATTCATAGCACCATATAAAACTGGGTGTGGTGGCTGTAATCCCAGCACTGAAAGGCTGGGGCAGGAAGATTAGAAATTCAAGGTCAATACTCAGCAAAGTAATGGGTTCAAGATAAGTTTGGGCTACGTAAGACCCTCTCTCAAAATTAACAAGGAATGTTTCTAAACGATGAGAAACTCAAATGGGGTTTCCCACAGACTCATTCTTGCCTCTGGTCTTAACCTTTGTTGGTATCTAGAATTTGCACAGTGATGAACGAAATCTCCATCATATCTCTAGCGACTGGAAAGAAGTCGAATCCTCAGTTGCATTTATAATCCTTGGATCCAACTTCACAAACATGGCGTCTCAGGCATGAGAAGATTCGAGAAGTCGGGGAACATTTACCTCATCTTCAGCATTATGACCCAGGAGGACTGAGTCCCCCTAACAATTCAATTTACTCTCCTTGGCCCAGTTTCTCTTTCTTGGACCTCTCCGGAACCTAGTACAAACAGGCAAAACCATTACAATTCATCCCTTCGTGGTTCAACCTGACTTCAACTTCATTCTCACGGTGATCTGAGGAAACAATCCACTCAATTATTGACCAGCCCCACTCACTGAGGTACGTGGTTCAACCCTTTGCCTTAGATAACTTGTCAGCCAGGCTCCAGAAATTGATTACACTGACCTGGAGACTCTCACTACTGACCACTGGTTAGGAAAGGAGAAAGAGAGACCTTATCCACCATGAAAAATGTCTTCCTCCACCACGAGGAGCAGATGCTGGCTCTGCTCTGGGAGGGGGTCATGTAAGGAACATCTTCCTTTTGGATCTGTAGTTATTTTAGGTCAGTGGTTGTCAAGGAGAGATCCTGGGGATAGCAGCAGCAGCAGCAGTACCTGGAGGCTTGTTTAAAGTAGAAAAACCTGGGTTCCACCCTGAATACACTGAATCAGACATTCTGGGAGGGGAGCACACCCACCTGCTTTAACAAGCTGTCTGTGGGATTTGGAGACTGGTAAAGCTTAGGAACCAGAAAAAAAAAAAAAAGAGCTACTTCTGACATAGGTGCCAAGCAAGCTTTTCATCCTTCATGGATTCAACCACCTTCCATTGTTCTTTCTGGTCATGGAAAGGAGCTAAGAGAACTTTATTTAAAACAGCGAGCATACTCAAATCCTTTTAACTAGTTTCAAAGTCAGCTCTGCTGGTTGGATACACCAGCAACCTCTGCTTCACTTCCTATTTATTATCCCACTCTGCCCATATTGCAACCTTGAAAGGAAAGTCATTTCCACAATGAAACAGACTCTGGAAAGGTAAGTTACCCGCCCAGGTCCACGTAACTAGGAGCTCCCACCTAAGCTCCCACAGGGTTATCACATGATCGGACATAACCCAGCGAGAAATCTCCTGACACCATTGTCTGTATGTTGTTCTTCCTCTGACTTTTTCTGACAGAACTTCACCACACCCAGGTGGTGATGTGGGGGTGAGGCTTTACTGTCAGAGAACTCAACAGTGGGTCCTCTCAACAAAGAAACCCCGAGATAGTCCTCATTGGCTTAAAATAGCTGGTCCTGTTCAGATCTGTTCCTCAATATCCAAAAAAAAAAACTGATTTTCTGTCAACACACACACACACACACACACACACACACACACACACACCAACCAAAAAAAGAAAAAACCAAATTTACCTCTTCTATCATGTGAATTTACTTACACAAACTGAATTTAAAATTATTTTTAAAATATCAATTTATTATTTTGTAATAGTAGATATTAAAAGGTTGTGTTACATGTTTTATCTTGAGTAAATCATTGAGGGAATGTCTGTCATTTATTTAAGTTTGTGTTTAGCTTTAAAAAAATTGATAAACATTTTTCAAGTGACTGAATCATTTATATTTTTCAATTAATGTATGAGAATTCTAGTTCCATATCTGTCTTTGTTAGGATGATCATTGCTGTGAGGAAACAACATAACCAAAAGTAAGGTGGGAAGAAAGAATTTCTTTTGCTTATATTTCCACATCACTGTTCATTACTGAAGGAAGTCAGGACAGGAACCTAGAGGCAGGAGCTGATGCAGAGGTCATGGAGGAATGCTGCTTACTGATTTTTCCTCCATAACTTGCTCAACCTGGTTTCTTATAGAACCCAGAACCACCTGCCCAGAGATGGTACCACCCACCATGGGTTGGACCCTCCCCCATTAAGAAAATGCCTTACAGCCAGATCAGCGGCATTTTCTCAATTGAGGTTCCCTTCTTTCAGATAACTCCAGCTTGTGTCAAGTTGATGTGAAGCCAGCCAGGACAATGACCCCTTGTCAATTGACAAATAAACATCACTGCTAAGCCACACCTTTAGTTTCTTGTTCATCCCCAAGATCACACATTAATCTCAACACCACAATAGAAAACATTCTACACACCTTGAAAGTTCCACAGTCTTTACAAATTCAAACATTTTAAAATTCAATATCTTTAAAAAAAAATCTAAAGTCTCAGCTGAGTGTGGCACTGCACACCTTTGATCCCAGCAATCGGAAGGAAAAGGCAGTTGGATCTCTGAGTTTGAGGCCAGTCTGGTTTGCAGATTGAGTTCCAGGACAGCCAGGGCTACACCAAGAAACCCTGTCTAAAACAAAACAAAACAAAACAAAACAAAACCAACCAAAACAGAACAAAACCAAAAAAAATCTAAAATCGCTTTTAAATTTTAGTCTCTCAACTGTGGGCTCTTGTAAACCAAAAATAAGTTAAGCAAACTCCAAAAGTGTAAATAACTCAATATCAAAATATCAAATGTCTAGGATTCACTCACCATCTTCTGGGCTCCTCCAAGAGGCATGGGTCACTTCTCCAGGTCAACCTTCTGCAATACACACATTCCACTTTACTACCCTTGTTCTTGGTGGTCATCCCATGGTACTGACATCTCCAAATGCTGAGGTTTTCTGCTGCAACCTGACTGCACTTTCACAAATAGCTTCTTCTAGACTCTCTTCATGGTGCCAAGCCTCAACTTCTCTACATGACCCCTTCAATCCTGGGCCTTCAACTACTACTGAGGATGCACCTTCACCAATGGCCTCTTCTGGCCTCTCGCAATGTCAAGCCTCAGTTGCTCTCCATGACACCCCTTCATGAGTTCAAAACAAGTACCACAGGCTAATCCTGTCATTACCAAGTTCAACATACAACCTTGGCCTTTTCTGAAATATAACTTCTGTGTGCTGACTCTTAGGAAACTCTTTCCAGAAGATTTCACCTCAAGGATGCTGGTCTCTTCTTAATCACTGCTAATTTCTCAGCTCCATTTGACCAGCATTGAGTATCCTAGCAAAGCAAAGGTTTCACTTTAGTAGTTCTGGTATCTTGCTAATCACAGCTGATTCTTCTACAGATTCTTCACACAAATGGTAGAATCTTTGCTTCCCTCACAATTTCATAAGCCAGGCCTCTATCTTCTGCAGTACTCTCAAGATACTTACCTTCCAAGTTCCTACAGAACAGCCCACTGAGCTCTCAACATACAATGGCTTTTCTACCTAAAGTTCCAAAGTCCTTCTACAATCTCCCAAAACATGGTCAGGTCTGTCACAGCAATAGCTCACTCTCCTGGTACCAATTTGTCTGAGTAAGGTTACTATTGCTGTGATGAAACACCATGACCAGAAGCAAGATGGGGAAGAAAGTCAAGATGACAAAAAAACTAGCCAGGACAATATCCATTGGGTCTTGACAATTGTATTAATTTTTACCACACTAGTGAACATGAAATATTAATGTTATTAGGAGTTTAATTTAAAATTATGATGGCTAGAATTATTGAATATACTACACATGTACTCGTTAGTTATGTTTGTTTATCTTCTTAATAGCTCCAAGCTGAAAATAACTGGAAAAAAATCCATTGGCCGGAGTATCTCCACTCTATGGAACAATAGTCAGCCAGGGGAAGGAATGATGACCAATTTATACAGCAACAAATAATTCCACAGGCAGTAGGAATGAAAGAATAAGACAGGAGGGCGAGAGAATAAAGCCAAATATGAAAAAGCAAGGAGTATACACACATGCACGTGCACACACACACACACACACACACACACACACACACACGCACAATCTTCTGGCTTATGCAGATCTTTGATACTTTTATTATAAGTGTGGTTTGCAAAGGTGCACTCCTTTTATCAGAATCCATCTAACTATAAGATCTGTGCATTTTTCTATAATTTATACCTTTTAATGTACAACAGTAGAATTAAGTAGAATTAATTTAGAGTTTTTCTTTTTCTTCTTCCTCTTCTTTTTTTTAACGAGTGCCTTCCATGTCTCAAGTCAGCAGTCTGTGACAAGGCAGGAACGGGGAGCTTGTGGAAGAGTTGGAAGCTTGTTAGGTGAGCCTGTAATTAGCACAGAGGACAGAAGGTGAAGTGCGTGTTTAATGGAATACACTGAGTTGTCTGTGATGAATTCATCTCTTAATTGGGAGGGCCTGCCGCGAGGGCTTGAAGTCTGTAACCTACAACCTCTTTTTGGTCATCTAAAGCATTATCGTATAGTAGACCCTCCCCCAATGCTTAAAAATCTACTAGCTTAAAAGAGACCACATTGCACTGTGTCTTACAAGTCTGAAAAACTGGTGGTCTTGTCTGGACAGTCCTTTTACTGGTCTTGCTAGTAGCAACTACTCATGAGGCTACATAGAGTTGGTTTGCCATTGAGGGCTGATGTCCATGGGAATGCTAGAATCATTGGGTCTCTTCTCTTCCCCTGTTACCTCAGTCCTGCTCTTTCCACATGCCCTTTGGCAAGGTCTCCAGCAGTGCATCCAGATCCCTAACATGGAGGAACAAGGCTTCTCAGAATACAAGTAGAAGCCATTAAGTCTGGGTTTTATGACTAAAAGAATTGATATCATTTCTTGTACAGTCTGATACTGAAAGCCTACGACCAGCCTCGGCTTGGAGAAGGGTTGTGAAAAGGGGGTGTCTGGGAATGGCGAAACAAACAACTTGAAGTCAAGTCGTGATCCAAGCTGACAACCTATGCTCTGCTGGAAACAGCTTTCCAGCCTGCTTTTCTCTCTGTTCTGCTTTGTGTGGAGATCTCCGACAGCTCTCTCCCTCTGTCTCTCTCTGTCTCTGTCTCTCTGTCTCTCCCCCCCCTCTTTCTCTCTCTCTCTCTGTTCTGCTTGAGACAGTTCTCCAAGCAGTTCTCTTTTGCTAGTCTAAAAAATTCTCTGGATAGTTCATCTCCTGCAGATCATAAGCCCAGTCTTTTATTTTACGTATCCATCCAGTCATTGGCTCCGGGTTTCCTTTTGATTATCCTGTGAATCAGTATTCTGAGACTCCAGCCCCTTAATTCTTAGGAGACAGCAAGCACACATTTTCTTTTAACATTGCAAAAGAATTCAGAGTCCTGCCTGCCTCTGTTAAGCACAGACAATAAGCTAACTGTAAGCTAACTGTATAAGACCTTGTCCTGAGACTACCATTCCAACCATACCTGGACCTAAATCAATCTCTTTCAGGCGGACCTTGCATTCAGGAATCTGCCTGCCTGCCTTTGTATCTTTCTGACAAGCTGGCTCATAGTGTAGCTGCCTCTGTTCCTTTAGATCTGTGAAGCTCCTTACACAATTCATATTGCATCCTTATATTTTTGCATAGTTGAGAAATTATATATATTTTAAACTCATGGTTTTAGAGTTCTTTTCCACAGCCTTCAGGGCTGTCCTGAAGGGCCCAGCGTTTTCCATTTTGCTGAGACATTAGCCACACCTTCACCTTCTGGACTCATTCTGTCACTGATCATCATGGAGTCATTAATGTTAACAGGGAGAACATTTCTTAAAGAAGGAATGTAAAATAAGCACATCATTATACAAACAAGACTTAGCGCCCATGGCAGCCATTGACACTGTGGAGGTCTACAACCACTGGCCCTGTCCCAGAGTCATGAACGTGTTGTTCTGTCCCCACCAAAGCCATGCCAGACCTGGTATCTCAGGACCACTCTAGACTCAAGAGAAATGTCCTAGTTTTATTTCTGTTGCTGTGATCAAATACCCTGACAGAAAGCAACTTAGGTGAAAGGGGTTTATTTTACCTTACAATTCCAGTTCACCGTTAAAGAAAGCCAAAGCAGGAATTCAGACAGTAACACCACATCTACAGTCAGTAGCAGAGAGAAATGAAAACATACACGCTACTTACTTGCTTGCTGGTACTCAACTCCATCTTTCTACTCTTCTAGTAAGGACTCCATGCCTAGGGAATGGTACCACTGAGGCTGGGCTGGTTCTTCCCACATCAGTTAACTCATTAAGATAACCCCCTGACAGACATGTCACAAGCCAACACAACCCAACATGCCACAACCCAATGCAAAACTCTCTCCTTGAAGCTCTCTTCCCAGGTGATTATAGGTTGTGTCTGATTGGCAGTTAAAGCTAACAGGAAGGGGCTAACAAAGTTCAACTCATTAAAAGCCAGCACTGTAACAGAGTACTGGTATTTTGAACACATTGATTTATACAACAGGGAAGGAGTTTCCAGTAGAACTCTTCCCATCAGCTTCTTAGACTTTTTTCTTGATATTGCTCACCATTTGTATTTCTATTTCTACTATCTCGATGAATAATGTATTCATTAATCACTGGATCCATTCACTCGCTGGAAACCACAAAACCTTAACACTACACCCCCACACCCCCAGTGCTTGTGATTAAACATAAGCTATCTGCCTTAGTAAGTGGTCAAACTCCTGAGTTACGTCCCTGTTCCTCTTTTTAACTTTTTATTTTTAATTTTTTTGTCTTTTTAGTGTGGGGGGTGATGAAAGGGGCTGGGGCATCTCACTAAGTTTCTGGTACCCAACTCACTCAGTAGCCCAAGACAGACTTTGACCTTGAAATTCTCCTGCCTCAGCTTTCTAACTGGTGGGATTTGCAGGCTAATTTACTTTTCAGAGTGCTAATCTCTCTCTCTGTCTCTCATTCAGATAAATTTGCATATCTCTCCCAGAAGAGTCTTTTTTTCCAAGTTCTTGATAGAAGGTCTTTTAGCTTTCAGGTGTCGTCAATTAAGGTTTTAGAGTTTTCCCTCTTGCTATGGCTTTGCCTTCTGTAGGGGTTTCAAAACCAGAACAGATGTAAACTCCAGTTGTTTTCATTGGTGCTTTGACAATACAGGTGTTTTCCAAGAAAGCTAGGGTAAGACTGAATTAAAGAGCTGGGGATGTAATTGAGAGGTAGGACATGTGCCTAAGACCTGCAAAGCCCTGTTCAGCTTAGGGCTATGTAAATAGGGTAAATAGGGTGTGGCAGCAAAGGCTTCCAATCGTAGCACCAGCTGGGTAGGTCAGAAGTTAGAGACCATCCTCTGTTACTGCAAGTTTGAGCCTAGCAAGGGTTACGTGAGATGGTGGGGGGTGGGGGGTGGGGGGTAAGCCTCTGAAGTAATACAAACACTCTTGGCATTCCTCTCCCTCCAACCTCCATGCTCACCACAAGAACCCTCCACTTATTTCAGGCAGCACTCGGTGTATTTCAAGCTCATTACCTCATGATGGAAGGCTACAGACAAAGCACTCATCCTCAACCTTGAGTCTCAAAAGCACCCTTTCAAAGACCAAGTGAAAGGAGACAGTCTTGGTATAAAGTTTCTTTCAAAAGAATTGCTTTAGTGGGTGTGAGTGTCCAAAGATTAGGATACTCTGAGTGACACTATAAAAAAAAAAAAAAACTCAAGGGTCTACTTCTCTGGAGCATGTAGTTTCCAAGGACAGGGCTGGGGGAGAGGCTAGGGGAAATAGAGAGATTTGTAGTATTTCTGTGATGGGGCCTGGAACACAGTTTATATTTGCAGATATGATAAGCTAGGGTCTCTACTAGTCCACTCTGAGATGATGTTGGGGTGTAAAATACTAACTAGCAGTTAGTCAGGAAGCAGAAATAAGCAGGACTGGGCAGGAGGAGAGGCTAATGACTAACTAAGCCTTGGGAGGAAGGACTCTGAAGTAAGCATGACTCACCACCACTGTTTTGTTGTGGGCGAATGACTGGAGTTCTGTACCTCACCTAACTCAGTCCCTGAACATAAGCTGCCCTGCAGAGGGCATGGCCTTGGGAACTGTGGCTTTCTGCATCTGGAAAGACTGACAGCGGTCTGCTCCCTTCCGTGCAGTTGGGCAAACATCTGTCTGCATATAGAGGAAGTCAGATAGTGTGCCCCCAACTCCACCTCCCCGCTCCTCCTAGCTCCTCCCCACCTTGTAGAAGGAGGTAACACTTCTCCATCTGGGAGATAATAGTGTCTTCTGAGAAAAACACTAGTGGTTGTCTTCTCAGCTTTACATACATGTGGATATGCATGCATCTCTCTCTCTCTCTCTCTCTCTCTCTGTCACACACACACATACAGGTAAAAAAAGAATGTATATTTGAGTTTTCAATCATTAAACAACAGAGTATTCTGGATGAACACTGAGTTAAGTTACGAGAAAAGTGTTTTGAAAGTGATATTTTTACCCATTTGCACCATAGTGTGAAAATTCATACCAGACTATAACTATGAAATGATCAAAGAAGTAATTAAGGCTTTTTGGTCAGTAGGAGAAAAACTGTGAACCAACCAAAAGAACCAGCTTGCTCTAGTTGGGTGTGTACTGAAGGATGGTGCTATTTCAAACTTCACACTCCAGACATGACTTGTGCAGCAAACAAACTGGAACTGTGTGATCAAGAACCCTGGGTTATTCATTTTTTTTTATAATCTTACTTTCATGTGTCAGGTCCCAAAGCAATAGCAAGATACTACTCTGTTTACAAACAATAGAGAAAATAAAAAAACAGGAGACAGAAATGCTCTTACAAAAATACCCCGGGCAGGAAATAATGGCCTCTTGCACGTTGGAAGAGAAGGAAGGTGTGAACCCACAGTGGTTTGGGGAAGACTGGCTAGGACTTGCTGATGGGTTAAGTGTGCGTGAAGGACATGGGTACTCATTTGGGTTTTAAGCAGCAGGATGGATGATGGGGCAATTATTCATGTGGGAAAGCTTGACAGAGGGCCAAAGGAGAGTTTTGTGTGGAGAGGAGAGAAACCTAGTGGGGTGTGTATGTGTGTGTATGTATGTATGTTTGTATGTATGTATGTATGTATGTATGTATGTATGTATGTATGTATGTATGTATGTACATACTGAGGTTTTGAGAGCGTTAAACATCTACAGACTCTGGCTCTGACTCTTTGACATCTAGTCTGGAGTGTGGTGATGAGGACTGGAGATACTCATTTGAGAACCATGAACACAAATTTAGCATTCAAAGCCAATCATTTGTCAAGATGAGCTGTGAGTCACTGTGTGTAAGAGTCCAATGGAGGACAGTTGGGTGTCCTAGGTTATTGCCGATGGTTGTTCCTTTCTTTACCGTCTGTTTTTTTCTAGAGGTTTTCACGGTGTGAGTGTATTATTTCTATAATCAGAATACAAAACAAGACAAAAATCTTAATTTGTCACAGGTACCCAGTCACATATCTAGGTAACTTCCCTGTGCCTTTTCTCAGGGAAATAGAAAAAAAAAAAAAAAAAAGGTATTTTACCTGGAGTGAGCCTTAAAAATATTAATGCCCTTATTTAATTGATCATCTTTGAAGCCCTGTTTGCTGATGCAAATCAGCAGCCCCATCTCTTCAGCAGTGCAAATGAGCCACTCACAGCCTATAAAGTGAGCTGTGAGCTCACTGCTGATTGTACCTGTGCCTAATTAGGTGCTGCTGCTTGAGTTCTGGAGTGTGTAATGGTGCTGTTCATTTGTCAGGATTGACAGCGATGACTAAGTTATTCTCCTCCCCCCCTCCCTTTTAAGTGAAGAAGAAGAGGAAGTGGCTCTGCCTGTCATGCCACTAACCCAATGGGGTGACATGATTGTCTCTAGTTATTAAAAAGTATGGCAGGAGGCCAGACATCTCAGGGATATTTTATCAGAGGGCCTAGTGGGAAAGAGTTTCCATGATTTATCCGGGAAGACTTTCATTCAGTGCTAAAAGAACTTCATGTCCTGGACATGTATTCACTCAACTAAAATTCACTAGGTCCCTTCGGTGTTCCTGAGCCTACACTGGGAAGAGACATGGATAACTATGACCTTATATGTACTCTCAAGGAAAGCACATTCTAGCAAGTCATTTTGGATTCTGTTTGTTAAGGGCTGGGATAAGGAAAGCAGGGGCTATTATACAACCATAGAACCAAGAAGAGGAGTGTGGCTCAAGATCAAGGCTCCTTGCAAGAGATAAAAAGGGTCCTGTCTGTCTATTGAACTGCTAGGCAAAGATCTTCTGGTGGATTAACTTACTCCTTCCCACAACCCATGTTCAGAGAGGTTAAATGGGGTATATTTTACAGCTCAGGATGTAGTCCTAGCAGAGTGATCTTTTAGCAAGCATGCCTAGCACCTCATAAACTAGGAACGTAGTTAAGCATCTACAATCCCAGTTCTTAGGAGATAAAGGCAGGAGGATCAGAAGTTCAAGTCCATCCTCAACTACATAGGGAATTTGAGCTCCCTCCTAAGTTAGAGACTTTGTCTCAAAAGACAATGATAAAAATAAAGTCTAAAAGAAAACAGTTAGGACTGGAGTGGAGGAAGTGTTCCTCAAAATTAGTAAAAAAATATGTGGAATGGGAAAGAAAATGAAGAGAGAAAGAGAGGAGAACAGTAGTTTGGGGAGCACAGGTGACAGATGGGCTGTAGGGGGTTCAGAGAATGATGGATCAGGTTTGCTGCCTTGTGTTCTCTAGTTAGGACTGGAGGAGACAGGTAGGGATTAGCGTGGCCTTGATATGCAAAGTAAGTCACAGTAGAGTGAGTACTGATACAGGCTTGTGGACAGGTGGACCTATCAAGAGTGAGGAGCTAAGGTGAAGGAGGAATCAGGCAAGGCCAAGATCTCTCTTTAGCAAGTGGATTAATGGTGGTGTTTCCCTGGGGCTTCTAGTCCCAGGGGAGGAATCAGCCTACTAAGGGCAGATGGTACATAGGGTTTGTTTTTTTTTTTTTTTTTTTTTGTTTTGTTTTTTTTTTTTTTTCAGTGCCTTGAGACTGAGTCTCTGGGGAACAAAGGAAAACAATGGCCAAGCAAACCAACAGAAAGAAAAGAATATCCTGAATTCAGAGGATCCACCAAGCAGTCAACCAAACAGGGAACACCTCGTATGCTGTCCCCCACCCCCATCTACAGTCTGCATTTTCAGTATTGTTATGGAAAACTAAAGAGGAAGGAGATCTTGATGATGCTCTTATGAACACAGGATGGTAAATAGACATGAATTGTAAAGCAGTGGCCTGCTGTGTAGTAAATGAAAGGCATTTTGTGTCTCTTTATTTTAGGGAAAAAATGGAGTGCAGATATGGCTCGATGGTCAAGAGTGCTTGCTTTTCTTACACAGGATCAGAGATTGGTTCTCAGCGTCCATATCAGGCAGCTTACAAACACCTATGAATCCAGTTCCAGAGAATTCAACACCCTTACCTCCTTACCTGGTCTCTGTGGCTACTTACACATGGGTACACACACACACACACACACACACACACACACACACACACACACACAGAGAGAGAGAGAGAGAGAGAGAGAGAGAGAGAGAGAGAGAGAGAGA
>JANHMN010000004.1:85186892-85246390 GCA_030674055.1 Rhabdomys pumilio
GAGAGAGAGAGAGAGAGAGAGAGAGAGAGAGAGAGAGAGAGAGAGAGGGAGGGAGAGGGAGAGAGAGATCTATACAAATAAATAAAACCCTAAAAACATGCAAGCATGCATCTGGGGGATCTTTCACATACTTACTGCTAATATGGCCTCAGCTTCCCCTCTCTGGTGGGGCTTGTTCTGGCTACACCTCTCACTGGTTTGACAAAATATTAAGCAAAAGCAGCTTAAGAATAT
Organism: Rhabdomys pumilio; assembly: GCA_030674055.1. NCBI lineage: Eukaryota > Metazoa > Chordata > Mammalia > Rodentia > Muridae > Rhabdomys > Rhabdomys pumilio. The sequence continues at coordinate 85,187,127 of JANHMN010000004.1, forward strand.
GTTTGTTTTGGTCCTCAAGGGGTGGAAGGCATAGTGTCAGTCGTATGAGGCAGCTGGACACATTATGCCTGATCAAGAAGCAGAGAAATGAATACTGGCACTCAGCTTGCCTTCTCTTGTCTATTCAGTCTGAAGTCTCAATCCATGGAGTAATACCACCTACATTTAGGGCAGGTCTTATTACCTCAGTTCATGTAATCTAGAAGCTCTTTGCAGGCACGCCAGAGGTTTTTCTCCTAGCAATTCTAGAGTTTGTCAAGTTGACAATCACTATTAACCATCACAGGCCTTAATTCTTTAAGCTCATGGTCTCAGGACCATGGAGGAGATTTCAGAAGCCCATTCTTAGAAGCAAGATAGCAGTACTTTACTTATGACCACCCTATTTTACAGAACAGAAAAGAAGAGCCAAAGTGTTGGATGTCTTCAAGGCTCCATCAATGGTAGAGCTGGAGTTCAAAGAGACTCAAGAAAAATTCCAATAGCCCCTTACTTTTATCAGGCCTCATTATATCCCTAAGAAGCACAGTGGATAGAAATTAGGGTCCACGACAAGAACAGGAAACACAAACTCTAGTTCCTTAACAGGATAGTCTTTAAACATGCATTCTACTGTCCCATCCTTATGTTCTTTTCAGTGGCTTTATAAAAACAAAAACAAAAACAGATTAGGCAAGAAAGCAAAAATATTTACACCTAACAGTATGACCTGTGACTAAGTCAAGCTAAAACCAGTAGAGCTGGAGATAGCTATACTATTGAGCTCCTATGGTAGGGCGCTCACCTAGCATACAGGAAATGGAACATAAAATGAAAAGTGGTAGGACACTTTCGTGAGAACGGTGCAAGAAGAGTAACTCAAGGTCATCCTCAGCTGCAAGGCAAGTCCAAGGTCAGCTGGGGCTACTTGATATTTTGCCTCAGCAAACAGCAACAATCACAACTAATTCCATATCTTCTTCCATAAGACATCCTTACTAAGCCTCCCGGATCAACTCAGATATCAGATGGGGCACATAACTCTTGATATTTGCTAATTAAAACCCTAAGATTCTGAGATCACACAGCTGGGCAATCCATTAGTAGTTTGCTATGAGCTTGGCTAGAGATAACACCTCTGCTGTGCTGGCCTTGATAACAGTTGCCTAGGTTACTTAACAGAAACTGAAAGGCTGCTTCTGTTGAGTTTATGGAGTCTTGACAGGGACCTGTACCTGAGTGATGGCTGGCTGGACTGTGATGAAAAACCTTGCTGTCTCTGTCTTCACTTTATTTCTGTCCCTTTTGCTGCCTTAACCTTTGGATCAGATTTTACTCGATTCTTCATGGAGACATGTTAATTATATTTTAAATGTTTTGTCCAGGTTCAAGAGTTGGCTTTATGGGTTAAGATGCTAGCAAACTTGATGACCTAAGGACTTAGGACCCACTTGGTAGAAAGAGATGATTCCTCCATGTTGTCCTCTGGGGAAGCACACTTTCATTTTGTTTTATTTGTTTCCTTGTTTTTATTTTTTATTTTTGAAACAGGGCATCTTAGTTAGGGTTTTACTGCTGTGAGCAGACACCATGACCAAGGCAAGTCTTATAAAGGACAACAATTAACTGGGGCTGGCTTACACGTTCAGAGGTTCAGTCCATTATCATCAAGGTGGGAGCATCTAGACAGGCATGGTACAGGCAGAGCTGATAGTTCTACATCTTTATCTGAAGGCTGCTGGCAGAATACTGACTTACAGGCAGCTAGAACAAGGGTTTTAAAACCCACACCCACAGTGACACACCTACCCCAACAAGGCCACTTCAACAAGGCCATACCCTCTATTAGTGTCACTCCCTGGGCTGAGCATATACAAACCATCACCCAGGGTCTCACCATGCAGATCAGGCTGGCCTTGAACTCATAGAGATCTACCTACTTCTGCCTCCCGAGTGCTGGATTAAAGGCCTGTGCCACCATGCCTGGCTTGCTCATTGTTATCTGACCTCCCTGCTAATACCATAGCACACATGCACACCAAACATACACATAAATAAATGTAATACAAATTTTGCCTGACTATGACACAGGATTAACTTGACCTGTCACTTGAAGGAGCTGATAACTTTTCTCTCCTAACCTTTTGTAGCTGCCTGCAGCCACGATCACCAGGTTCTCCTGAGACGAAGCCTAGGAATTAATGGGAAGGAGGGTGAGAGAAACATGGGGCCAAGACAAAGTATTCTGATCAAGGCCCAAAGTTTAATAATTTGCTTTCACATATAAAGGGGAAGCCCCATTCCCCAGAGTCTCTTCTCGGTACTGCCCAGGGGCTAGGTGAGGAGATAGTAGTCCGGAAGGTGTCAAGGCTGGCTCAGCAGGCAGTCCATTCTTTTTAGTTCTGTAGCAGACCTCAGGGTGCCAAGACTGGCAAGGCAATGCCTCCTTCTAGGTCCTATTGTTGTTTGGTCTTGTGGTCAATGACTTGCAGGCCTGCTTAGGCCTGGGGGAAGGGCACAGTTCCCCCCTTAATTTTTTTAGGATGGCAGTGTCAATATTTGGACGGGGCACAATATTTCATCCCGTCTAGGGTCCAGAGTGGCCGGGAGACCATGCCTGTCTTAGGTTGGCATTTATATTACTCCTATATTACCCGTCATTGAGGAAAACATACATAGCTTCATGATGTATGCCTCTGTCTTAGGTTTATAGGAGCTCAAAACAGTCTTACCTGTCATTGACTAACCAGCCATCATTGGCACACTCTTTAGACCCAGACCACATTCAGACCAAAGGACCTTGGGCATGCACTAGATGTAATTCTTCACAGCGATGTGTAACTGCCAGATGAATAGCTGAGCTTGCTGAGGGTGATCCTGTGTGAGGGCAATCAATCTGCTTAAAATATAAGGTTCAAAGGTTAAAAGCAACATGATTATCCAAGCAATGTAGAAAATAAGGTTGGAAGTGGAAGTATTTCAGTATCTAATCCAACTGCTAATTAGCAGGGATCAGACACAAGGTCTGGCCACCAGGTATATAGTGGGTGGCTTTAAGTAATGATAAAAAACACTCTTCAGTAAGAGTGGAGATTATATGTCAAGTTAAATCAGTTGGTTGGTTGATAAAGATTTTGAGCCATCTTTATCATTAGAATAATAATTATTAGTCTGTCAAGATCTGTGTCCACTTGAGGACCAGTCTTTCAGGCAGCTATCAGGCTCCATTCTCTTTTTCTGAAAAATGTAGACTGACCCACGACCCCAAATTAAAACAGGATCGGTGCCACACCAAGTATTAGTTAAGGGGTATCTCCACAAGACCCTGGCAAATGAGCTGGAAGTAACTGGATGCCAGTGGCAATCCACTGCAGACTGACCTTTAGCATCAGTTTGCAGAAAATTTAAAACAAGACAAAAGCAAGGTGTGATTTTGGTGACCTTGTGGGGTATAACCTTTGTGCTCTTTCAGCAGCTATACAATCAGAGGCCTCCATCCTTATCATAATGCCCAAAGCAAGTCAGAAGGTAGAGACATCTGTGCAAGATGATGCAGAGACATCTGGGGAAGATGATGGCATCAGAGGCTGAAGAAGCTCAGTAGCATTTAGGACTGCTCAGGGAATCTACACCATATATAAGGAAGAAAAACATCTTCCAAAACCAGATTCATGGCCCACAAAACCTTACCAAATCTCAGCCTGCCCCCCTAAAAAACAAATACTGCCACTCACTTTGGAAAGTAGCTTCTGTTCCCTCTCTAGATCAGCTTGAAGGAAAGCATTCCACATAAGCCTATTCCTGTATGTTGTTTATATTTGACTTGGTTTCATTTCTGTATGTCCTTGCTGTACAACTCCATGTGAAATATTAGGAGTAGGATATTCATTGGAAAAAGAACTGAGGTGCCTTGATTGTTTCTACAAAGGTACCTCTGATTCTTTAAAAGAATGACGTGTTAAGGTTTGGTTTGGTTCATAAGGCAAGAGCAGCAGGTATCTAAAACATCACCCTATATAACCAGGAAGTGTTCTGGAAGAGATCTAGTGTTTCAGACAAAAGGTCTAGAAGTGTTTTTGCTTGTCAGGAGAGGCTTAGCTTTGAGCAAAGGTGACTGAGAAAAGCTGATGTCTGGCAATGCTCTTATTCTGCTGCAATGGATGATAGGCTCCTGAGGTGGAAGGCATCCTAATGCATGGGAAGCCACACTACATCCAGCGCCGCCCCCCTCCCCCCACATACTTAGTAGATGTACTTCTAATAATATCACAAGAATTCCCAGGAGCATCAAGCCTTGCTCTCAATATATAACATTCCTTCACAAAATAATTATTAAGCACATACGTAAGGGAACCCACCCATTGCCCAATTAACAACCAGAATTATCTAAATTTTTAGTTACTTTATTACTTATTTATTTTGTGTGTACACATGTGTATATGTGCATGGATTTGAATGTGCCACCAACAAAGGAACAACTTGTAGCAGTTGGTTTTCTCCTTCTATTTGGTGAGTTTAGGGTGAACAAACTCAAATTATCAGGCTTGGTGACAAGTGCTTTACTCAGTGAGCAGTCTCACTGACCTGCTCTTTCTTAATGGAAGCTAGATTTCTTTCTCCCTATCCCCCAACCCCCAATTCTATTCCAGACAGAAATCCTACTCATTTGAGACAGCCAGATGATGGCCAGCACCTGCTAGGGGCTGTACTCATGGACTGACCTAAATTCACCCAAGTCCACTTCAAGGAAGGTACACTAGACACTTCTTGGAAGACAGACATTATATATATATATATATATATAGTGAACAACAAAGTAACTAGGGATCCTGCTGTGACCTCAACAGGAATTAGCTTCTGGGTGTACATGATATTACTAGTGACAAGAGCCAAAGGTCAGCAGAATCCAAGCCAGTGATGACATCACAAATCATTAGCCTTTGTATATGATATATGTTAATGTCTGTTATTTAAAAAATTGCATTTACTTATTTCTCATTGGGGAGCTTATCCTAGTTAGGGTTTAATTGCTGTGAAGAGACACCACAACCACAGCAGCTCTTATAAAGGAAAACATTTAATTGGGGTTGGCTTACAGTTTTAGGAGGTTTAGTACATTTTCATCATGGTGAAAAGCATGGTGGCATGCAGGCAAACATGGTACTGGAGAAGGAGCTGAGAGTTCTACATCTTGATTCTCAGGCAGCAGAAGGAGACTGTATGCCACGCTGGGTGTAGTTTAAGCATAGGAGACCTCAAAGTCTGCACCCATGGTGACATACTTCCTTTAACAAGGCCATACCTCCTAAGAGTGTCACTTCCTCTGAGTCAAGCATTCAAATACATATGTTTAAGGGAGCTTTTTCTTTCCAAACCACCATGAGGGACACACAGCATGCTGTGCTTGTGAAAGTCAAAGGACAACTTGGGGAAGTCTGTTCTATTTTTTTTTTTTATTTTTTGCTATGATTTAGGGGACATCAGTTTTGGAAACCATTCCACAGGTCCTCCTTCTTTTAAATTATCTATGCCTCACTCTTTTTTTTTTTATACAATTTTTTAAATGTTAATCAAAGGCTTTATAAGTTTGGTAATGCTCAATAACAAGATGTCCATACAATCAGAAGTGTAACCCAATACTCAACCTAGATATATCAACTATCTTTGACTGGCGGAGATACTCAAACATCTGCCTCCATGTTCCTCTCTCTCTCTCTCTCTCTCTCTCTCTCCCCTCTCTTGTCACCTAGCTCTTCCTCTCCTTCTCCTTCTCCTCCTCTCCTTACTCCTCCTCTTCCTCTCCTTACTCCTCCCACCTTAGCTCCTCCTACATATCACCCTAACTGTTAGAATAAAACTTTTCTCTCAAAATACAATTAGAGCATAACTATACAAATTTGTGTCAGTAAGGTACAAGATAGACCTAGTACCCAGTCCATCATTTTGCTGACTAACCAGAACCTCTGTCATCTCTCCTAAGAGACTTAGTTCTGAACCTGGCTTTTTTTTTTTTTTTTTTTTTTTTTTTTTGTATGCCTCACTCTTTAAGCCACATTGAGCTGGGATTTTCTCTCACTGGGTTTTCATAGCATAGCATCTTATGCTCATTGATGTGTCCCTTTGCCAGGCACAGTGCCAGGCTCTCGACCATTGTCAGTGAGACACAGTTTCTGCTTCTGGTTCTATGAGCACCAAGGAGCAAACCCTTATCCAATCACAGGCCTGAGGAACACTTCCTGGAGGAGGTGGCGATTAAGCTGAGCCCTAACAGTGGTGATTGGCTGAAGAAGAGAGATTTGCTTAAGTCTGAGAGAGACAGGCTCATGTTTAAATTTCAGAATGATCTTTCTGCTGACTGTGGAGTAGAGGGGTAGAGAATGTCTTACTCTCAAGTGCTCATACATAGCAATGCCCTGAAGACCTAGGGTCAGACACCTAGAATCAATACCAGCATTTGAAAGGCTCAGGCAGAAGAGTTGTATGATCAAGGTTAGCCTGATCTATTTCTGGCCAACTTAAGCTTTTTGCAAGAGTCTGTCTCAAAACCAATAGCAACAGAGAGAGAGAGAGAGAGAGAGAGAGAGAGCTTTTATTCTCCATAGATTGGGTAATACTTGTTCCAAGTCACCAAAGAACTGACCACAATGGCAGTGGAGAGGAAGATCAGTTGAATTAACTGAGCATGCTTTGGGAAAGGCATTGTGGAAGAGGCATTATGGAAAAGAATATTGGAGTGCATGATGGGAATGGTACTGTGCCAAATGCCTAATATTTAAGCCTGAATAACATGAATACTTGTCCCTCAGTCTCTGTTGGGGATTAGTTCTCGGATATTCCATGGATGCTCCAGGGCCTCATGTAAACGGACACAGCGTTTATATCATCCATCCATACCTCTCTATCCACTTCAAGTCATCTCTCAGTTACTTGTAGTCCCCAACACAGTGAAAGCGCAAATTGACTAGCCCTAGTGTGTTGTTAAGAACCTAGTGATGAGAGAAAAAGGTCTGTGCATGTCCAGTCCAGATGCAAATTTCTGTTAAGCAAATATTTTCCTCCTGTGGTTGAATGTATAGCTGAGGAAGCTACATAGGCAGAAAGCTGACTGTATGTCACTACATACTGCTGTGCCAATAATACAGATGGAGCAACTCCGAGAAGATCAGGATCAAGTTACCGGGCCAAGGGCATAGAGAAAGTGGAATAGTAAGGATCTGACTACTAACCACAGTTCAGTCATGACATAGTTTGACAATTCAGCCACCTTAAGGTTTCAGTTGAATGTCCTGTCTCCTAGCCCACTGTGCCTCCAAACACTTGGATTGTCGCCCAAAGGCCAATCAGAGGCTGGAGAGATGGCCTAGTGGTTAAGAGCATGCTCTGCTCCTACAAAGGAAATGAATTCATTCCTAGCCCTAACTTCTGGTGGCTCACAACTGCCTCCAGCTGCAATCGCCCTCTTTTGGTCTCTGCTGGAACTGCACCCATGTGAGTAAACTCTACACAGACATATACATAAATACAGTTAAGAATGAAAAATAAAATCTCAACAAGGCACCTCAGAGTAGAGTCCCTTGCCTGGGCCTGTGGGCAAAGGCAGTGAGTGACTGAAGACCAGAGCTTACCCACCACTCTAGGGGAAGATTTTGCTTTTTGTGACTCTTGCAAATTACTTTTCTCATTGCTGTGGTAAAATACCTGACCACTGTTCCAGCAGTCCAGGACACCCAGCCCATAGAACAATGCTGCTCACATTTTAAGGTGGGTCTTCTCATCTCATTTAACCTAATTTGGAAAAATCCCTCACAGATATGCCCACAGGTTTGTTCTGGGTGAATCTGGAGCTTGTCAAGTTGACAACCCATATTAATTATCACAACCCCTATCCTTCTTCGGTCTCAAGCAACACTTCCATTTCTGAAACACCCAGCAGCCTCTATGCTGGTGCTAGGTTTGGAAAGAACAGACAAGAGGCAGGGCCACCAGCAGCATGAGGAATGGGAACCACAGATGAGCCTGGGCCTGTAGCTGTGGTCTTTCATACAGCCTCCTGGAGCGGGTCCTTTCAGCTCCGGGGAAAGGTCAGGATTTCAATCTGATGTTTTCACACATATTAAATGGATTTCAGAAGTACTGCTGCTGCCTGGCTCCAGTCTTTAAACAATGTGGTCAGGCCGCCGTCGCTCTGAGAGGCTGTGTTTCTCCTGCATTGTGATGTGGTTTCTGGAAGTCATGCATGCAGTCAGCTAAACCAAACTTAGCTGTTTTGTTAATGAGAGCAAGCTCCAGAGAGAAACGATGAACAGAGATGGAGTTTGCTTTCCAAGTTTAACTTAAGAAGCCAAATGATTAAGCTGGAGGGGAAAAGAAGTGTCCCTTCAGGCTCCTGGGTGACTGTGTCCTTTTTCATTCATTGAGTGATGATGGTGGTGTGTGGAAGGATGGGGTGTAAACCAAGTCCCCCATCTCCTCCCACTATTAAAAACATGCTCCAAGTGCTGTCCATGTTCACGTCAAGCATGCTGACACAGTCACCGTACTCTATATGACCATGTGTCTCTACCCCTATCACAGACAATTCTGGCTTCTGCCAGCCCTCACTTCCCAGCAGTCATTGCTTAAGTCATCAATCTGCCCAGTCTTTGTCCGTCTCTGAGGAGAAAAGGACTGATGAAGGACGCCTTCAGCAGAAGTGCTGGAGTTCAGTGTTCTGGTGTTTTCTTAGGGAGAGCTTAGAATTGCAGACAAAGACATTTTTCATCTACCAAGCTGCATATTTTTACTTAGATATTTAAAAAAGCAATATCAAGCTCGGAGAGTAAATGTAACATTGATGCCAAATCAGATGAGAACTAACACTTGGTATCAACAGGAATATATTTGAATTTAAAAAGGCTAGCTGCATCTGACAGCAATGTGTCTCTGCTACACAGACTGGGTTGGGTGGGGGGAAGGGGAGAGCAGAGCGTTTCATCATCCGTCCATCCATCCTTTTCTCCCTAAGACGTTACTGAGTTCTGATATGGGGCCAGGTTCTGGGTATGGCAGCTGAAAGACAGAAACATGTGCAACAAAGGGAAGTGGTGGGACCATGGAGGAGAGAAGATAATCGGGCTGCCTGTAAACCTCATCCGAGCTGGGAATCTTCAGCAATCATTGGGCCCTCCCTGAGGATGCTAATCTACAAAACATGCAGTGATAGCAGCCAGCTCAGAGGTTGGTTAAGATCAGGGTGGGCTGGGTAGTAGTCTGCCCATCTTAAAGATGTGTTCACAGGAATGCTCAGGGATGTCATGAGGGATTGCAAGATGATACGGCGGGTTCTAAATCCAATAACTTGTGGCCTAAGAAGAAAAGGAAAGCTCTGGCAACATGATACCTTGACATACCCACCACCCTGGGTTCCCATCATCCAAACCATAAAAGCATAAGCAAGAAAGGAGTGTGGGGGAGGGAGGGGAAGAGAGAGAGAGAGAGAGAGAGAGAGAGAGAGAGAGAGAGAGAGAGAGAGAGAGCGCATAAGGGAGGTGATCTGAAGAAAGAAGCAAAGACTAGAGCCATGCATCTGTAAATTATAAAACACATCTCAAAAGCTAGGGGAGGCACTGCTCGGAGTCTCCCATGAAGCTTACGAAAGTACACCTGGACTTGAAACTTTGGGCCTCCAAAACAACGAGAATATTCATATCTATAAGAGAATACATTGCTGTTGCTGTCATCCATCAAGCTTGTGGTCATTTGTGACTGTGTCACTGAGAAAAATGAAGATAAGAGAACAACGGTCTTCTTGGAGCATGGCCATCTGTCTTTGGACATGGCCAGTCTTTATGAAGCACTTATTAAAATGCTCAAACAACACAGAACAAAACATAAAAACAAACAAAGAAAAGCTGAAAAAAAAAATATGTTCTAAAAGGCTAGGTATGCCAGGTATGGTTGCTAAACACCTTTAATTCCAGCTCTCAGGAGCCAGACCTCTGAGTCCAATGCTAGACTGGTCTACATTGTGAATTCCAGGCCAGGTGAGACAACACATTAAGCCTCTGTCTCAAAAAAACCACAGTGACAGTTGATCACTTCACCATTCCAGTTAAAATTAGGCTTCGATGCTGAATGGAAAACGATGAGGGCCAGATACCCCAGAGTAATTTGATAATTACGTTCTTTCTAGGCTTAAATCGGTCAATACCTTGGTTAAACTTCCTTGCTAGGTTTACAGTTCCTACTGGCATCTCTATTTCTTTGTATTAAAAAATCCCTGGTATGATCTTCAACGCTCTAATGAGCTAATTCCCTGGTCAATAAGCATTGGGATTCCTGGAGGAGGTCACCCAACATTGTCATTTAGTTTACCAGACTCAGCATTTTGCTCCTTTGTCTGCCTTCCATGTCTCCTCTCCATCCCTCTTTCTTCCTCGAATGTATCCCACACCCACCATTTAAGTCCTTTTTCAGCTCAGCCTGTTTTCTCTATCTATCATCTATCTTTTTTAGAAACAGGGTTTCTCTGGGTAGCCCTGGATATTCTGAAACTCTTCAATCAGGCTGGTCTTGGATCTCTGGAACTTACCAAGATCTACCTGCCTCTGCTCTTGAATGCTGGGATTAAAGGTGTGTTCCATCATTGCCTGACTCCTCTTAAATGTTTGTTGTTTGATTTTGTTGTGGGCAGCACATTTTGGGCATCAGATGACAGCTTGTGAATTGAGTTCTCTCCTTCTATCTTTAAGCGGGTTCTAGGATTGAACTCAGATCATGAGCCTTGTATGTCATGTGTGTTACCAGCTGTACCATCTCCTTGGCTCCCTTCCTCTACGTTTTAAAATTACTCTTGTGCAGTGCTTTGCAGGCTTTGGCAGCAGGGTCTTCTGTGAGATCCTTGACCTTCTAGAATGGGCAAGAATTCTTCCCTTTCTCATGAAGCAGACTTGTGTGGAGACCCAGCTGTTGACTGCTCAGTTTGAAAGTCTGGTCTCTTTGTTTGAACAACTTTACTGTGCTGAAGTTTGTAGAAAATTTAAAACAGTAGTAAAAGTGAGCAAGCTTCATGTTAAACCCCACATGTTCATTTTAAAAGTAAAGCAAAGTACTTGGATTTAAGTGAACTGCCCCAAATATCACATGATAAATAGGTCAACTGTGGCTTAAGTGCTAGTGATCTGAGTTTAAATCTAGTCCTGACCAATATCCTCCCTCTGTTTTGTCTACCTGTGGCCTCTACTTCCGTTCCTGCCCAGACTTCCTCAATGATGGGTTGTGGTGCAGAAGTGTAAGTAAAGTTAGCTTTCTCTTCCCCAAGTGGCTTATGGTCACGGTCACGACAGGAACTCAATTGAGACAATGCCCTTTCAAAATTTAACACACCACTGGGGATTTATCTTAGTGAAACTGGGGCAGGTGAGGACGATGCTAACAAATACTAACTGCATCATTGTTCGAATCTCAGAAAACATTAAGCTTGAGTGTTCAGTGTAACACCTGGGAGCCGAATACAAACTATATTCACCCGCTTCGATCATCTAATATGGTATGTAGCTCAGAAAAGTTTCTAATTGTGATGACTGCATAGCAACATGGAAAATATTTACACCATGAGGTGAAGAGAATGTCATAAACTTATTTATCTTATTTGAACCATGGAAGGAGAGATCAGCAATGAAAGGGCTAGAAAACATCCCAGGATATGAATGTGGGAGATACTGAAGAGACTTTAGTACACCTCTCCCAGTTGACTTCATTCCTATCTATCTATCTATCTATCTATCTATCTATCTATCTATCTATCATCTACCTATCTATCTACAAGGTGTCATTACATATTTCCTTACCAGCCTGGAACTTGTGGTCTTGGAACTCAGAGATCCATCTGCACCTGCCTTCTGAGTGCTGGGATTAAACATACAAATCACCATACCGGGCTAAAAAGAAATTCTTATGGTTTCACCAATGCTCAAAGCCCCATTTTTTTCTCACCTCACTTGTATCAGGCAGGAAATACTTTGATTTTTGTTAAATTCTTTCTAGGAGCAATAGATCAACGGCAGGCAAAATGCTAAAGACAGGGGAGGACACATACCTTACAGCACTGTTTGCTTAAACAAACACTGAGGGCCCACCCAGTGGATAAGAGTACCCAAATCCTCCACATACCTTCCTAAACCAAAGACATTCCCTTAGCTGGACAGACAAAAACACATTCACTCTCAAGATCAGTATGCAGAAGGTTGGCTGCAACAACACCAAAGCCCAAAGCTTCCAGAACCCAGCACCTTCTATGGAAGTTCCCTTTCCAAATCTCCTACTTCCACCTTCCTCATTTGTAAGCTGTCAGAAGACCAGAGTTGTATCTGTCAGTCTGTTCATCACCCAGTGCCTAGCAAACTACCTGCTAAGAAATACTGCATAAGTCCTTGGTTGATGGGGCCAGCATCTGGTGTTTATGAAGAACACAAGGTTTCCCTGTCCCTGCTGTTCTTTCATCATGGTAGAAACTCACAGCTCACATTCTTTTGGAGTCATTTGGTAGTCTAGACCAAACACTTTTCAGCTCCTTATGTAGATAGTTGGGGCTGTGACCAGGTCTAGCCCATAAAATGTGTGTGCTATTATCAGGGCAAGGCCTTCAAGTGGGCAGACTGCTATTGAGCTTTCTGCAGTGACCCTGGTTTTTATGTGCTGAAATGAGCACAACATCATATGCTCAGATGAAAAAGGTTAGGGTCACAGAGTCACAGGAGGAAGACCACTCCATAGAATTGAAGCAGATGGTGCTAAGCCAGAAGGGTCAGAGTTTGCCTGTAGCCCCTACACATGGCCAAGGCATCTACACATTTCCAGAACATTAAACAAAGCAAACGCATGAGTTAGACATCAACTCAGACTGTTCATAGCTATTGACAGAAACCATTGGAGAACAGCAGCTTTGCAACAGGAAGCTCACTGAATCACTCTCTTATGAAAACAAGAAAGTAAGGATCGCTGAGAACTCGATGCAAAGACGATGATTCTTATGGCTTGATCCTCCATTTGCCTTGCCTACTGATCCACGTTTTGGGCTGGGGTAGTTGTTGTGATCCTCTGGCATCAGCCTCACAAAGAGTGAGATTTCACGTGTGAGGTACTGTACACAACCAATTGATTCTCATTTTTGGTGGAAAATATTCTTCCCATAAAATTTTCATTGTTGATGTATATACCTCAGTGCAGGAATGCTAATATTTTAAACTCCAGCTCAGACCTCGCCTTCATTTTTCCCTGCTTTCGTCATCTGCATAGATTCAGAACATAGGCTCAACACTGGTCTTGTCATTGCCAGCCTTCCTGTCTGTAGTCACATCCATAAATAACTTAACAACAGATGTACACAGATACATGTGAAAAAAATTCTTTATTAATTTCTCACATCTCATTACAAAATGTATGTTGCAAACAACTTGAATAACCTACTTGTGGTTTTTTATTTTTATTTATTTTTTTTATTTTTATTTTTTTGTGTTTAAACCCTTGGCTTCAAAGGAGTCAGGATCCCCCTATCTTTCATCAAGTTTCAGGAAACACTGATTATTGGAGTCAATAGGTTATCATTTTGCTATTTATTTTCTTCTCTCAAGCTCTGGAAAAAAATGTCCTCTGTATAAATTAAACAACAACAACAACAAAAAAAAAAAGTTGTAAATTCTATGTCATTACAGTCAACAGAAAACAGAATGTGTTCAAAATGTGCGGCCACAAAATATCAGGTATATGTTTGAAAAAGGAAAAAAAATGCCATTCTAGCCTTGTTAAAAGGATAATGGTCCCATATTTTTATTAACAGGTTAGCAAAACAAAATCCAATGGATTACAATATTTACATGTTATTTGAAAAATAAAGTAGTGATAAAAGCATGTCACAATTATTTTCTCTTTTTTTTTCCTTTCGTCATTTTGTTTGTTTGTTTTTGGTAACCATCACAGACATCCAATCCAGGTAGGAAACTGTTCAGTACATTTCAAATGAGGCCAATCAAAAGCAAGTAAGGACACAGAAGAATCTCTGTCTAGATATTTCACACTTTCCCCTTTTCTGGTTTCCACACGATGGCCCCCATCCCTAAAAAAATTAAATTAAACATCCTACAAATAAAAATTCTTAATAGCAAAAAAAAAAAAAAAAAAAAAAAAAAAAAAAAAAAAAAAAAAAAAAACCAAACCAAACCAAAACAAACAAACAAAAAAAAACCCCAAAACCAAAACAAAACAAAAAGATCATGCTTTTCAAGTACATACTTACTTCACAAATGCGACATCTTTCCATGGATTTTCTCTGAAGCTGTGTGGGACACTGACATCTCAGCTCACCCTCTTCCCTTCTGGCCCGCCCACCCACCCCATCAACCCTTCCAAGTTAAAAAAAACAAAACCAAACAAAAAACCAAACAAAGACAACAAAAGAAACATGAAAAACAAGGACTCACATTTGCCCACACACATACATCCAAACACCAGCACATGTAGATGTATACACACACACACACACACACACACACACACACACACTAACCTAAGCTTCAAGAAAGTTCCTTTCTACTTTTTGGAACAAAATCCCTTGTTCACAATCATAATGTGCTATAAATGTAGCCTTGCTTTTGGTCTAAGCTGCTCTTGGAAAAAAAAAAAAAAGCAAGCCACTGTGGGGAAACAGAGCAGCCAGATGCAAAGAAAAAAGCACTTCTCCAGGCTCCCTGCAGGATATGCCATCTCCTGTCCAAGCTCACGAAAGGGATGGCTCCCAAAAGAAATGAGACTGCCTCACAATACACAAAGCAAACAAAACACAGAGCTCACAGCACACACGAAAGCCAGCCCAATGTAACAGAAATCATTGGTGAGATGTGTGATGTGTAGGTTTGAGAAAAAAAAAACAAAAACAAAAAACCAAAAGGGTGATAGGACCTCTTTGTCTGGCCCCTATGCTGCATAGCTGTGCTCAGAGTGTGGTTCTTTAGTTAAATTAAAAAGAAAACAAACACAAAAACAAATTCAAAAGGGAAGTTAACCTCTTTGTTATGTTCATGTTTAAAATGATAAAAATTCACACACACACACACACACACACACACACACACACACCCCTCCTAACTCTCCCTTGACCTCAAATTAAAACAACAACAAACACACAAAGAACAACTCAAGAAGAAAGAACAACTGAATTTGTGCTGTGTTTGTAAAACACTCAAATCGAGAGATAAAATAAACATGTGGCCAACAAAATCCCACAATCACCATAAAATTAGTTCACATGAACCTACAAATTCTAAATTATAGCTGAACACTAATAAACAGCTTACCTGGAATACAAGATGACAATTCACACACAGTTATCTAGTAATTAAAGTCTGTTTCTTTTTTTTTTGTTTTGTTTTTTACTAAAATAATTAAAAAAATCACAGTATTTTAAGAAATAAAACCCACGTGGGGATTTTAAGCACAATTTGTGTTCCTTTCTTTAAAACTCTTTTTTTTTTTTTCTCCACTCACCATGCTGTCCAGCAGTTCTCTCTACATTTATAACCACAAGGGCCACAGGTAGTACAGACAAATGCAGAGAATTCCCTTGGTTAAGTCTGAGGTACTAGGAAACAGGTGACTGTTTTATGCAAAGCAGTTTTTTTGTTTGTTTTCTGTTTTGTTATTTTTTTTTTTTCTCCCAAAGCGGCTGCAGTTAGGTCTTGAAAAAGCTTAAGGTATTAAAACTAGAAAAACGCACTGAAAGTTGTGCGCCCAAAAGTTGTTCCCCTAGGAGAAAGAAGTCTTCTGTGTCCGGGAGCCTCCGTTTCCACGCACTGTCCGAGGGGTCACGGAGACCGCCGTGCCCATGGGAGGTACTTCCCAAACCGCAGCAGATGAAAACTTCCGTGGTGAAGATCCGGAAGGAAGGATGTAGTGACAGGAAAGGAGCCACATATTCCAACCATTTAAATAACTTTAATTTACATACTCACTCACACAGGTACCAGTGCTTTGAAAATAGATTGTTCGGTCCTAAAAGCAGCTTTGTTCTGTCTTCTCTCCTCTGTCCCCGCCCTTCTGAGCCCACGCCGACCCTCCCACATTTTCATCACGGTTCAAGTAAGGTTTGATAAGAATTTCACCAAACTCTTATTCGTTTTTGGCCTCTGCATTCTCCAGGAGAGATTTGTCGGCAGCTACTACACAGATGGTTACTGTTTCACTCTTTAAGGGAAAGTCTATCCCCATTGGCTCATCGTCTTCCTTGGCCTCTATGGAGGGCAGCTGCATGCTATCTTCCACCATCTCCTTTGTATGGATTTCGTTCCTGCTTACTTGGTTGGTATCATGCAATGCCCTGGAAAGGCAAAACAGAAACATTCATAAGCCAGGTGTGGTGGAACATGGCTCTCACTGCAGCGCTTAAGTGGTGGAGACAGGAGGAACAGGAGTGGTGAGCATGCGCTTCTGGAGGCCCAGCTCAAGTTCAGGGATCATCACCCTAGGCAACCGCCATCTTTTCTGTGTGTGTTCGTTTTGAGATAGTAGTATCTCATGACTAGGCCAAATACACTAGGCTGGCTAGCTAGTAAGCACAACTCCTCTCTCTGCCTCCCCGGAGCTGGGATTACAAACACACACCATCATGCCCAGCTTAACCTGCACTCCAGGTGTGGAGCTGAAATCCTAAAGCATTTTATGACTTTCCTGGCTTCTCAGATTCTTTTTCTAACCAAAATGAAAACTCGTTTATCCTTTCTTCTCAGATCCTAAAAGTGCATTGAAGTTTCCTATGAATGAGTTCTACGTGTATATAATAACTAAATTGCTGCTGACTTTCTAGTTGTTATGGATAGCTCATGTAGACCTCTTTCTGATGATTCGGAGCCCTAGAAAATATCCAGTGTTGTACTGTGCTTTGATTATGCCATCCATGTTTCCAAATTAATATAGCTTTTTGATAATATCATTTCCCTTGAGTTGAGTTCTTGGAAAAATACCAAGAACTGACTCACACTCAGATGTATCGGCTGGACTCAGAAGCTTAGGTATTGACCAGGAATGATTAAGACAAAGGAACAGCTCTGATATTAAAGATTTATTAGTCAATAAATCATCCAAACACACAAAAACTGAAAACCTGCAGGCGTCAACTATGACTTGAGAAACTTAGTTATGCTCTCAGAGGCCTGGACACTTCATGACATTATCTCCTACAAACCACAAATCAGTTCTCTTGTCTGGTGGACTAAGGAAGGGTTCCTCGTGCAAAGGACAATTCTATTTTCAAAGAGGTTAGGTCAGAGCCTGATAGGAATGCTCTCAGGCAGGTGAGAGGCAGGTGTGGAATGGCGCTGTGTCTCTGAGGTAAGTCTTGGCATGCTCAAGGCCATTCATGGAATGAGCAAACACAGAAACCAGAAATTCAGACCACGATCCACATTCTCTCAGAGAATAAGATTCAATTGCAAAGAAAAGGGACATGCTACCCTAGTGTCTGGGGAGGGCTTTCCTTCACCTGACTGTGGCAGGGTGGCCATTTTAAAACTTAATGAAGAAGGAGGAATCTGTTTTCTCAGTCATCACTGCCTGTCCTTCATGCTCAATAAAGGTAGTACTTGATGGTGGTGGCGGCTCTATGTAGCATTAGGGGATTCTAGCCTCCCCTCCCACCCTCTTGTTTGGGACGAAGGTCTTCTCATCGCCTTACTTACATGCCATGTCTCAACACATGTCTTTCCCACTCAGAGCCCTGTGAGAATGCCCGTCCACAGAATTCACACGGGAATCGCTTCTCAGTGTTCATACCAGGCCCCCGGTCAGAAAATCTCATCAGCTCTGCAAACAGAGAGAAAGAACCAGAGTTACCTTTGTGTTTCTGGAATCTAGAGAGGATCAGTCAACGTTCACTGGAAAGTACTTCCTGACGTACCTAGGAAGCTAAACTGGTGTCTATCAGCATCAGACACCCCACTGACGGAGCTTCTTTCAGGACACTTCCTGAAGAGATCTCAGGAGGTGTCCTGGGCTCACTCACTAGGATATACATTTCTCCTCATTACGCAGCTTCTTCCATCATCAACAACACAGGTTTCTTCTTGCCAGAAAAGGTTCCTTGGCCTACCCTAAGACCCCATTACATCTGTTTTCTAATTAATTCACCCCTTCTGCATGATCTGACTGAGGGCTTGACAGCTTGGCAGCTACTCTATATGAAACAGGGTTATCTCCTCACTAAGAAGAAAATAAACCACAGAAAGCACCCAGCCTGGTTCTACAGTGTAGGCCACAGGACTTCTTCATACTGCAAGTTAGGTCAAAGCTTTTCAACGTATCTAACACTTTTGTCGGATGGATAGGAGCCCTGCAAAGACCAGCCTGTGCGGTACCCTAAACAATTGTGAGGTGGGGTGGTTGCTTATATAAAAGTGTGTCTGGGACATTGAGATGTCTCAGTAGATTAATGTTGCTCCCAGGCTCGATGACCTGAGTTTGATCCCTGGAGCCCACATGGTGGGAGAAGAGAACCACCAATTCCTGCAAATTGTCCTCAGACCTCTGCATGTGCACCTCCCTCACACACACAATAAATAAACACATGTAATAATAATTACTACTAATAAAAGCAAGCATGTCCCCAGCCACTGACAGATCCTGGCCAACTGCCCAGTATTTATTTCTCAACCGGTGACATTCACAAATACAGGGATACACAGACATTTCTGAATGGGTCTGGTGTATACTTCATCAAATATTGACCTTGCTGTTTTCTTTACTCCTGTGATGCTGGCACATGTTAGGGGCCTTTTACATGTGTATTGCATAGCTAATTGTTTTTAAGCCATACCTCCTGGCAAGCTCAAAGATGAGGGTTTACATGGCCTTTGTGCTGTCCTGAGTCCTAAGCCCATATGTCTTTCATTAGCCAAGTCTTCATATGGGTAGTAAGTAGCAGACTACATGGTTCTAAAAAAAGGGTGGAGCCTGGGGAAATTTGATCATTTTCACATCTGATTACTGTGGGCCCCGAAGATTAGATGTCACAGGAAGACATCTTCTGGTTAAAATGCCCGTATTTCATGAAATCTTCCAGACATTAGCTTGGGCTCTGTGGCGCGCCTTCATCCTCCTCACAAAAAGCTAAGTGAACAGGGCCAGTTCTCACAAAAGACAAGACATTTTCTCACAAATTAAGAAGATCACCACACAAGCCATTAAAAATAATTGCACAGACTATCTTCCTTGATTCTTTTCACTGGAAATGACACAGCGCCATCTGCTCTGCGCATTAATTCCTTAGCAGGGATTATCTTGGGCAAGAAATCAACAGAATGCCTTCCTGACTCCTCCCACTTGCATAATGAGAGGGGGCAGGGTGGGCAGCGTTCTGCTTGGGTTCCTTTCAATTTCTTCATGCGTGGCTTCTCTCTGAAATTCCCGGGCTGATCTTGCTGTGTGTGTATTCCGATTACACTCCTTAGCTCTCATGTCTGAGAAGGAACTGGGTAGCAGGAAGGCCATGAACTCCCTAACTGAAGGTGACTATATGTAAGTCCAAATTATTCACAAGGAGAATGGTGCTAGTACTTGCTCCTCTGCCCTCAGGAAACATGAAACCAGTCATCTATTGTCTCCAAGGGCACATGCTAAGCTTCATCCTCAAAGAAGAGGCCAGTCTACCTGTCACATCTCAAATCACTCTCCCTCAGCTTGAGAGCTGAGCTAATAGCCCCTCGTGCACTCTGCCAGAAGCCAGGATGTCTGGCAAAAACACCCCAGGCTATTGTTGGCCCTGTCTTCTTGGCAACAATCTACTGAGATGGTGGAAGATTGATTTTAGGTTGTTTCAAAGGAGAAGGAGATTGGACAAAGGAAACGTTCTTGCAAGGATGTCTGACAGGGAAGGGACAATCAGGTACTCAGGTCAGTCCTCCATACCAAGTTGTCTACCCAAGGAGGAGTTTTCTTCATTTGTTTAGGTCTCTAGATGCAGATATGGCACTTTCAGGGGGAAGCAGAAGCCAGGCAGTTCTCCCTAGTTCCATCTAGTCTGAAGCCAAAAGCCCAGTGAGTAGAGAGAGGCCAAGCTGGACAAGCAGAAAGATGTGCTTGCCACCTCACATATTTCAGATGTTGTGTTTTTTTCATGGCCTATACTTGTTTTCTTTGTTTTGGGGGAGAGCATTGGGCAACGGAGGACTGTGGAATGCTGATGGCTTCAGAAATAGCCTAAGCTTAGCCTTAGACATTAAAAAAGCTAAAATATCCAATAAGGAAGCTTTTATCTCCTAAAGAGGGACAAACAGAGCCACAGAGTACCAGGAAGAAAAAGAAGCCTCTGTAGCCTCCTCAGAAGCATCCTCTCCCTCACCCACCCTGAGGACATTCAAAACAGTGTAGAGATGGTAAGAATTTGTTATGAAGAACATATTTGTTAAGAATTCTTAAAAAAAAAAAAGGGAGGGAAAAGAAATAAGGCATACTTTTGAGATCACAAGCATTTCCCTTATAAGAAATGGCTGAACATAGACTTTAGTCAACCCACAGGTGAGGCTCTTTGGTTTATGTAGTCTTGTAGGTTGACCACAGCAAGCAGCTTTTGACAAGTTAGCACATTTTGGCAGTAAGTCTTGGCTATCAGTGTTGGTTGGAGATTGAAAGACCCAACTAGATCCCTTGATTATCACAGTGGGAGGATGGGGACAAGAAATGTACCATAGAAGAAAATGGCCTAAGGAAGACACCTGCTCAGGCCAGCTAGATATTCTGCCATGGGGCCTTAGTCTAGCCCAAGGGCTAGTGCATTTCATGAGTGGAGTCTCTTTTAAAAAAGAACATTTTAGCACTCAAAGGGGTTGGAGATGTGTGTAGTATTAAGAGAACTGCTTTGGAAAAAGAAGACTGAGATTCGCCCTTCAGTGGGTTTATTATTTGTCTTCCTACCTTACTTTAGATAGATCTTAAGTTTGTCAGAACTATTATTTATTAGGTCCATGACTTAGATGTTATGCCATTTAATTAATGTTTTTGGCATCTTATAATCCAAGGCCTCTCACACCACAGGCAAGAATTTTATCACTGAGTTACATCTCTACCCTTTGTTTTCCATTATAATATCAAAGTAACTGCAAAAGACCACAGCAATCTAGAGTGAACAGGATAAGAAGTTCTCGGCACTTCATTCCATGACTTTAAGATATATAAAGAAAAACAAGGTCACCAAAACAGCTTAACACTAAACCAGAATTAGATTCATGGAGCAATGGGACAGAAGAGAGTCCTGAAACACTCTCTTAGTCAACTGAGTTTTGAGAGAGTTGCCATTATCACCCAATGAGAAAAAGACAATTCTGTAAATAATCACTGAGATAATCAGGCATCACAGGCACAGGAAACTAGATCCAGGTCTCCCAGATGGAAAAACAATCAACTCAAAATCAATAAGAAATCGAAACATAGGTCCTAAAACCATAAAAGGTGATGGATGAAAACACAGGGTAGGGGTGGTCTCCATGACACCGGCTGACCATGATTTTTTTCTTTAAAATTTTTTACATGACCCCCAAATCACAAGTAACCAAAGAAAAAAAAACAGGTAAATGCAAGCTGAATCTAGCAGAAAAGTTTCTGTACTACCAAGGAAACGTAAGAAAGAAAAGGCAACCCACAGAAGAGGAGGAGAATCTGTAGACCATACACATCTGTCACAGGGACAACATCCGGGATATATGCAGAATTCAAACACCTCAGTCAATATTGGAGTAAACAATTTCCAATTAAGAAACAGACAAAGGCTCTGTATAAGCATTTCTCAGAAAATATTCAAACAGACATGAGCAACATAATGGTACTCTACATCCTGAACAAGAGGGAGATGCAAATTCAGCCCTTAAGTACTGCTGCTTAGCAGGTAGAGTGTCTATTGCCAAAAGAAGGAAAGACAACAAGTGTTGGTGAAGGCAAGCAAAGAACACACTGTAGACTAGTAGCAACCTGGGGCAGCCGTTAGGGGATACTGTATGCAAGTTCCTTAGTAAGCTCACTACTGGGTTGACACACAAGGAAAATGAAGTGAATGAAGACAATATCTCAAGGAGATGTCCAGTGTTCACCTCAGCATTATGCACAACAGCAAAGACATTGAATTCATTTCAGTGGCCATGAAATGAATGTATGAAGGGATACAGAAAACGTGCTGCGTATGCTCACTGGTATATCATCTCTACCATTCCACTTTAAGACAAGAAATCCTGCCATTTGTGACAACGTGGATGAGGATTGTATGTTAAAGGAATGAGCCAGGCACAAATGCAAAAACCAAGTGATTCTACTCCACAAGAATCCTCAGTCAAATCCAGTGATTTAGACTGTGGAATGGGTATGTTTGGTGAG
The DNA here is from genome assembly GCA_030674055.1 of Rhabdomys pumilio. Classification (NCBI taxonomy): domain Eukaryota; kingdom Metazoa; phylum Chordata; class Mammalia; order Rodentia; family Muridae; genus Rhabdomys; species Rhabdomys pumilio. The sequence goes on from JANHMN010000004.1 coordinate 85,209,489, forward strand.
ATGGACATTTCCAAAGCTCAAGGCTGGGGATCTGAGGACATATTGGTCAAAAGACATTGCACGTCAGGCAGATAGGAAGGATGAGTTCAGGAGATCAATTGTGTGGCATGGTGACTATAATCAATAATGCTACTGCAGTTTGAAATTGCTCAGTTGATTAAGATATTATTCCCCAAGATAAACGAGGAAAAAATGTTAACTCCATTTAGCCATTCTACAATGTGCACCTATTTTAAAACGTCACAAATACACATATTTTTTTTTAACTTGTCAACTTAAACTAAAGAAAATACAAAAGTTTAAAATCTTTTAAGCTTTTAAGTTAAAAATCTATATATTGATCACCTTAGGAGACAGACATTGCTATTATTATTGTAACTGTCACTATTATTTGAGAGCTGGTGAACTCACAAAGATAGAAAGCGAAGTCCTATAGAACAGGGGCCAAGCTCTGGTGGGCTAGCTTCAGAACCCTCCATACAACATGAGATGAAAGACATGGTGCTCAGCAATGGCCGCTAATAGGATTCTTCTCATCACCACAATGATGGTGGCTATTACAGTTACAGTGTCCGTGCAGGAACTTTTTTGCTCAATCTGCAGTGACTCAAGGAATACATTGCAACCTGCATTCTTTCTTTTATTTTGAATATGTGTGTGGGTGTGGGCAGGGCAGAAGAGAGTCTGCTCTCCTGGAACTGGAGTTACAGGTGGTTGTGAGCTGCCTGAAACGGGTGCTGGGGACTGAGCTCAGGTTCTTTCAAGAGTAGCAAGCACTCTTAGCTGCTGGGCCCTCCTCTCTTCAGCCCTTCACTCCCCATCCCATCCTGTGTTTTTATACACTCTGGGGATGCCCACAGTGTTCTATGCTTAAATAGTAATCAAGGACAAGTCTCTAGATCCCATAAACATGCGATCTGCAATTAAACACATTTGGAGTCTTTTTAATCTTAGAATAATGGGAAAATGGCAGGGGTTGGGACAAGAGTTTAAAACTGCCACAAAACTTTCGCTGGTGTTTTCTGCAAATACAGGGGAGGATGAGACACTGTCTCTTCCTCTTGGCAGAGTGAAAAAAGGGCCCTCAGGGGTTAAGGGAATGGCCCTGCAGGGGGGACATGTATAATGTCCAAATTCATTCCAGGTTCTCACTATGATCCCAGTAGCAATCCAAGTTCACTCTCTCTCCTGGATATTACCAAGCTGCCATTCATCTTGCTCCTTGCTGTCTGAATTCTGAAGGCTCCTCAGACACTAGTTTTCCTTGCTAGGAACCATATATTTTTTTTCTTAGCAAACACGCATCTATAATTAGAAAGAAAATGTCTGTTTTCCTTGGAGTTTCTATAGCTGGTAATAGTTTGTAAAGACAGGGCCCCTGATGGTGCCTAAGTCTGTTCTGCTACTTAACCAAGAAGAAGCCTTCCTTCTGTTCTCCCACAGCAGCCTCCTGCCTCCCTTCTGTCTCACTGTGGACATTCTGGGTGCCATCTGGGACTTGGAGAGCAGGGTAAGACTAACCTCTGTCCTCAGCCTTGCTGCTCATTTCGTCTTCCTTGTCTTCATCCTCGCTGCTGGAGCTTTCCATCTTCTCCTTCATCTGTTCCAGCTGATCCAAGTTAACCCGGCCAACCAGCTCAAAGTTCCGGCTGACCTGAAAAAGGTCCAAGCAGATGATGGAGAAATGAACCACAGACTGCATGGCCACTCTTGGAAGGAGATCTTTCAAGCAGCATGTCCCCTATGTTTGTGTTTCTGCATCCAGGTCCAGACAAGCTAGGAGTCTGAGAGGTCTGTTTCTTCACTCTGACTCTCAGAGGCAGATCTCTCCTTGGCTTCCCATTCCAAACGCTGAGCCTCCTCACCAAACTTGTGAGACTCGGGTATGGAAAACAGAGCCCAAAACATCACAAAACCTATTGCATGGCATCAACACTGAGTTTAAAAACAAACGTGTCTATCTTTAACTACCTAAGCTTTCAATCCTTCTGCATGCAAAGAGGCTCCTGCAGGTGTCCTGACCACCTGACAACAATGTTCCGGGGCTGCACCAGTGAGGACCATAAGACTTTTAACTCTAGTTTAAAATGGAAGACCATGCTATTGCTACTAGTTAGGCTATGTGTTCGAAACTGACCATATCTTATTTACAAGAATAGGATTACCTGCACAAAACACAGGTAACTCACCTTAAGAGCTCATGAAATGTATTAACTATGGGGCTGTCAAGATGGCTCAGGGGGAAAAGATCTTACCGCTCAGGTATAAAGACCTCAGTTCAGATCCTCAATGAGGAGCTTCAAGTGCAGAAACAGAGCAAGCTCACACACACACACACACACACACACACACACACACAGTGGATGGTTTTATTTATCTAAAATGTAGTTAGAATAATGCAAGGATAATGCAAGAACCTTAGCTTCCCTCAAAGTATCATTCGAAGGAAGCAATAATCAATAATTATGTCTTAACGAGCTCTGGTTTGGGGTTATCAGATCAACAGTAGCATAAAATGTGACTCCTCTGTACACATAGTTGTTAGTGATGACAGGTGAGGCCGCTAGAACAAGCCAGAGCTTATGTGTGTGCTCTGGTCCCCCTTTTGAAGGCCAGGGGCAGGGGGATATCAACATAAATGCCACTCGGTCCCTGCCTCCAGAGGCCCACAGTATAGTTAACAAATGAAGGCAGACATCATTAATTAGGTAGGCCAGTTCCACAGCTGCTACAGTAGACAGAGCAATGAGAGCACAGGGGGGAAAGAGGGCTTATAAGACAGTTCAGAGAACTCTCTGGGGCCAGGCTGGGACAGAGATGTGAAGAGCACCACCAATTCCATATGCCCAGCAGATGGAATGGTCGTCATTGGCTGTGACAAATGAAAGGGACCTCAACTCAGGGTACCTCGGCCAACTAGGTGTTATGATGAGACTTAATACTGCTCTGGCAACCTCGCATAGGAGACTGGCACAGCTATGCGGAGGCAGAAAGCACCTTCATAATAATACACTGCTCTACCTATGAGAATGGAACCCATGAAGTCAATTGATTTGCTCTTTCCCTGCCAGGCCTGGGATTCCTTCTCGGAGCCTCTAGTTTTCATGGAGCTCATGGTAACAGAAGATCTGTCATTAAATCAAGTTCCCTTTGTCCCTTTCCTTTTTCAGGGGTTTCTGAAGAAATATGCTTATCTATTTTTCCTTGCTAGAAAACTGTTCACATTTCAGATTCTGCACAATTTTAAAACAGTATGTGGCATTTCCATGGTAGACGTTCAACCCAGGACAACCAGGATTTATCTGTTCTGAAGATGTCTGTAATCTCTGCTAGGCAATTAAGACTTAAAAACCATTTTTATTTTTGTGCCATGTAATGAGAATTTTTCTAAAATTAAAAAAAAAATCTTTATAGTGCTGGGTTATTCTAACATTTAAAACCCCCAAACTAGCCATCTAAATGCTAATCTGAACACAAAGGGAGGCCTCCTTTCTCCTTCTGCCCCTATTAGCCTATCATGTCTCCTGACTGGATCACCACAAGCCCCATTCCAAAATCGGTTCTACAGCCTCCATTTCCCCTCTTCCTGTATCTATTCCCCAGTGTGAGCAGAGTCATCTTTAAGAAAATATTAAGAGGCTGGGGAGATGGCTCAGTCAGTAAAAGCTTCCTATAGAAGTCTGAGGAGCAATGTTTGGATCTCCAGGACTCAAATGAAGAGTCGGGCGTGGCTGTAAACTCCCTGGTCCTAACTCTGAGGAGTGGAAGAAGGAAGATTCCCTGGGGCTAACTCCATTGGCTAACTCAGCCAATGGAGCTGAGTGGGTGAGCTCCAGGGTTGGTGAGAATTCCCGTGGAGAGTGATTGAGAAAGACACTCAATGGCCACCTCTGGCCTCCATACATGAGCATACACAAAAGCCCCCTCTGGTAGTATTTTCTCTAGGCTCCACTCCACAGTTACCTAGCAGCAGTCAGAGATGCCTGACTCACTATAAAAGTGGTTGCTTGCCCCCTCTGCTCTCTCTTGCCTCTTGCTCTAGCTCTGTCCTCTCCCTCCTGCTCCCCCTCTTTCCCTATTCCCCTCCTTCCTCTCTCTCTCTCCATGTTCCATGTGCTCATGGCTGGCCTCTACTCCTCTATTCTCTCTCTCTCTCTCTCTCTCTCTCTCTCTCTCTCTCTCTCTCTCTCCTACACCTCCTCTCTCTGCCTTTCTCCACGTCTGCTACCCTCTCAATGCCCATGCCCTGAATAAACTTTATTCTATAGTATGTGGCTGGTCCCTCAGGAGGAAGGGATGTCTCACCATTGGCCCTCAGAGGCGCCCCCTTTCCCCACACCTGACTGCATATCCACCAAACATATTCCTTCTCTACTCTCTTTATTTTTTATAAAATACAACACCCTCTACACACACATGGACATGTAAAATGCCTATCTTTGCCCTAATGGTAAAATTCAAATTTTGTGCTGGTTTACAAGCCTTTCCCCAAGCTCTCCTGTTCCCAATCATCTTAACTTACTGAGCTTCCCAGCATGCCCTTACTCCTAAACCTATACCCGCCATATCCCTCGAACACATTGACTCAGTCCCCCCAGCCCAGCCTAGTCTCTTCATTAGGAAGCCTTCCTGTTGTTGCTCTTCTATGAATGATGCTGTTTCTTTCTCCCACAGCACCCAAACTTGCTCACCTCACACACACCACATTCCTTAAATAAACCCCCTACTCTGTCTCTTTGCCACCAAGCTGCAAACCCTGAGGATAGATTTTGTGTCCTCTCCCAGCTCCATCTCTTCTCGGCAGCAGGGTCACCTCAGAGTGAGCACTGCTCAGACTGCCTGGCTACCATCTAGCTTCATTTTAACAAGAATCTCCTATGTTTTCAGCCCCGTGTGACACATACAGTGTTCCATGAGGGAATGTCATCTTTAATCACCCTATCATATTTCATAAGAGGACATGACTCCTATTTCTCTATGTATTTATCTGGGGTTATGTTATTCCTGGCTCTCTCTTCCTTTCATGTTAAGGTTTCATCTCCTAACTGAAATTTCCAGATGTAAAGTTAAAGGGTCTTGCCAAAGGGTATAGACTTGATTAAGGTTCCAATGTACCTCTCAGTTAGCTTTGGAAAAGATCAAAGGTCTTCCCTGGACCAGGTGACTGATGGCTAAGTGACTCATATCTTGATAGTCCAGAATGATAAATTGAAGGCAATTCACCTGCTCCACCTCCCAGGAGCAGAAGTAATATCCCATCATCCTGTTTCCACAAGAGGTGACAACCAAGGGAGAAAGAGCGGGCTTAGGAGTATTACGCCTAGAACCCTTCCCTGAGTTTCACAGATGAAAGCCACATGTTTCCGAAGTCCACGTATTTCAGATTATAAAACTATATGCTGACCCACCAAGTGATCCCAACCTCAAATCCTCATTGAAAGTCACTCATCTAGTGCTGGTCGGAAGCAGCTGGGAAGGGAGACATGAGAAGTGACATCTATGAGCCAATCAGCAAACACTGACCCCTGAGCCCTGATGTGAGGACCCCATGAATCCTTTTTCTCAGCTAATGGCAACTTTCACAGCTTTTCCTATTTGTTGGTTTTAAACCATTCAGGAGATGGGGGAGAGGAGATGAAAGAGATTTAGATCAGTTCTTTGCATATACCCCACCCCTGCCACGCTAGCTTACTTTAAGAACTATGCAATTGGCTAAGATTACCAAGTTGAACACAAATTTTCATGCTAAGCCCTGATGGGTACAGAAAAGATTGATATAGACATGTTTGCTGGAGACAGAATAGAACTTGCCACCCTCATCTTCAGGTGACATCACAGACATCAAGTAGGAAAGACTGTGACAAAGCAAATCGACCCTATGTTTCCAGGTTTTCAGGGGACAGAGTTCAGCCTCCTATTGGCTGAACATACTTTTCTTCACATGAGACACCTGACCAAGATGCTCCCGTCACCTACAGTTTATTATCATTGTGAGAAAGAACAGCCAGGTGGCTGGGCAGTGGTGGCGCACGCCTTTAGTCCCAGCACTTGGGAGGCAGAGGCAGGCAGATTTCTGAGTTTGAGGCCAGCCTGGTCTACCGAGTGAGTTCCAGGACAGTCAGGGCTACACAGAGAAACCCTGTCTCGAAAAACCAAATTAAAAAAAAAAAAAAAAAAAAAAAGAGAGAAAGAACAGCCAGAGTAAACTTTCCTTTCTAGAAAAAGTAACTGCAGAGAGCATGGAGCATGGCCTGTGGTGTGGTCCTTAACCCACACTGTGGAGCTGAGAATGACTTACATTCAGGGTAAGAAATTTGTTTTGTATAAAGGGCCACATAATTGATGATTGTAAGCTTTCTGGGCCACAAAAACTTAACTGTTCAAAAGTCACCGGGAACAATATATAAAGACGCATACAAATGCATATATATAAACACCTAGGTATAGACAGCAAAACTGGAATCTGTAGGCTTTTGAGTTTTTCAATTATTTAAAAAACTTCAAACACTTTCTTGGATGGTAGGCTATGTATATTCAACCAAGACACTGGAAGTGGTGTGCTGGAATTAGCCTGTGGGCTACCCTTTGCTAATTCCTGCTGCAAGTAGATCCCTGGCTGTCTGTGATGGATATGTAAGGAGGGAATTAGTGTGAACAACAAAGTATTATATGTAGGATTGTCCACAGGAGGCTGCTCAGGGATGCAGATGAAAAATTCTGTTGAAGGGGCTGGAGAGATGGCTCAACAGTTAAAAGCACTGGCTGCTATTCCAGAGGACCCAGGTAGGTGCCCAGCACCCACTTGGCAGTTCATAAGCATCTGTGACTCTACTTTCAATACCCTCTTCTGACTTCTGTGGGCACCAGGCACTCATGTGGTACATAGACACATGCAGCTAAAGCACCCATATTCATAATAATAAGACAACAATTTTAGAAGTATGTTGCATTCTCAGCTAGCAGCACGCCTGCTAAGAGTTAAGAGTAAAACCTTAAAGAGAGGACATTAATATTTATCCATGTTGTCCTGAATGGCAGAATTCCTTTCCTTTTTCTGGTTGAATACTATTCCACACTCAGTTGTTCACACACATAGTTCACACTCAGTGAGTGTTATTTAAATTTATTGCTCACATGATAACACACATGAGCCAGGCATCCCAGCACTCAAGAGGCAGAAGCAGTTGGATTTCTGTGAGTACCAGGCTAGCTTGGTCACAGAATGATTTCTAGGACAGCCAGAGCTGTTACACAGAGGAAACCTGTCTCAAAAAATCCAAAAAACGAAAAAAGAAAAACCCATAAGAGATCACAATGTATAAAGAATTCATGACATTTACATCCCATAAATTTGACTTGCTGATGTGAGAATAAAATTGGACACTCCCTTAAAGATTAAAAAAAAATACTTAGTAAATATCTGCTGCATACAATAAATGTATCCAGTGGTCTTTACATGCATCCCATTTTCCTTAGACTAGTGTGTACAGTATGCTACAGTTATCTTCCACATCAGAAGATGAGAACACTAGAGGAAATAAGGGTTAAAGTCATGATGCGACTCTCTTATCTTCAGGAGGATAGCTCAGGCCCTTTCTACTGTAACAAACCATCTGCAAAAATGCAAAGGCACTCTCAGGAGGTAGAAAAAAAAAAAAGGCCCATTAAGGAGAATAACCCAGGTGAAAAGAAACACACAAACAAACCAGTAGGTATTTATACCAATGTTGTGTTGGAAACTTGATGGGTAGGTGGCATCCCTTGACAAGTTTTCTTCAAAATAAAAGACTTTTAAAGAAGAGTACAAAGAGATAACCCTGAAGTAGCCAGACGGGTAAAGAGCATAGAAGACAAGGTTCAGATCCGATTTCTTGAAGCTAAATTCAGCTTCTGACCAACTTAACTTAGCCAAAGTCCAGAAGAAGTCTACTCACTTGGAGACTCTGGTATAACTCTAGACACAATCTCTGAGGAAAGCTAGGAGAAGCACAACACTAAGAGACTCTGATCTGGCCAGTTGAGCTGTTGTTGCCAATCTTCTAGATCCAAAGCACAAATGCTGGCAAGGCCACCACGGCTTGATAAATTCAACCAACAGGCTTCCTCAAATTTCATCTTTGAAAAGTGATTTCACTCAAGGATTCATTTCACTGAATCTCTGCGGCAGGAGAGGCGCTGTTAGATTGTGGAAGGGAACACAGGAATGTCTGAAGAAAACCAGGTTAGAAGTGAGAACATCAGGTTTGACCAGGGAAGACAGTGAATACTTTCAAAGGTTATGGGCAAATAATGTCTTTGTCTAATGTTGACTTGATAAATATTGCCCAGGGCTCGTGGAAGTATCCACTTCTGGAAAACAGTCACATTCTTACTTGTCTGATTCAGGTTTGTCTGTCTCTTCAACCCATGAAAGAGACAGACGTCCAGCTGACATATCAACAAACAAAGCCACCAGGAGGGAGATCAGTGCTGAAATAAAACAAGCCTCTGGAGAGACCTGGAGCCTGAAGACGTCCTCAGAAGCCACGGGACTGCTCACTGGTACTTACTTCAGAAACTGAACACAATTTAAAAAAAATAAAATAAAAAATAAAAAGGTGGCTAAATGTTTGTCTGGTGGTTTGGAGAGAGGGGAGATCGACAGTTCAAACTTATATTCATTTTCTGAAATTTTCACTATGAAATTTTTCACTTCTGAAATTTTTCACATATTTTATGGATTTAGAAAATTGATTTAAGAGGTCAGAGGTTGTTGCTTGCTTCTGGACTGAAGGTTCCTTTGTTTTCTGGAAACTGGTGCACACGAGTATGTGTGCGAGCACAAACACACACACACACACACACACACACACACACACACACACACACACAAAGAGATACACATTTCTTAGAGTTCTGTTGCCTGAAACTCCATTTGTATAAAAAATTAAAAACATTTCAAAGTGAATTCAATTAGTAAACGTATACTCCTGAACAGACTATCCTAAATGTAATATGCTGAACATGAGAATTTTATGAGAAAACCAAGTTAGAGATACTACATTTTTATGTTCCTTTAAGTTGCAAAGAGACTTCAGAACCACGAAACGGCATTAACAAGGTACTAAATATACTTAGAATTTTCTTCAAAACAAAAGTGGTTTTGTTTTTAAATATAAGAAATATAAGCTCTTTTTTTTTAGCAAGACTTTAAGGTTCATGGAAGCGTTAAGCCTGCATCTTTCACAAGAACGGTGGAGAAGAGGCGTCACTAGCTGACATTTTATTGTGCATGTGCAGGGGGAAGGGAGGAGGAGGAGGGAGTGATAGAGAGTAAAATGCAGCCTCCTAGAGGATCCAGTGAGATCAGAAAAAGACTCAAAGGATGAGAAGAATGAAACAGCCTACACTACTTACTTTAGACCCCGGGAGATTACACGTGATTCCTTGCTTGCTGGCACAGAGAAAGGTCTAAAAGGACAGGATTCTGTTTGTCACCTTTAAAATGAGGGTTCTGATCGCCACCCTTTCTCCTCTGCTCTCTGGCTTCTGAGGATAAACATGGCAGCCTACATCAAGTGCACTTGACATTTTGGTTCTTAAATGCAATGATGTATTTGACTTCAAGGACCCCTTCTGCTATTACCAGCTTTCTGTCCACGGCACATGTATCAGTATCTTTAGAAATGTGCCTCAGGTTTTCAGCCTTGGCAGGGAGAACTCAGATGTCCAGTGTTGGCATGCCCAGGTCTGTTTAATGAAAGTCTCTGATGGAAAAACACATCCTACAGAGCCTTATAGATGCTTCAAGATTTTCTCCACCATACAACATCACCTAAAGTGCTTTGTGTCAGGATGCAAAAAGCAATACACTCAACATTATCTTATTGAAAACATGGCAGCAATCTCCACTTTGAATTTTTTTGTTGACAACTTGTGTATTAGTCTGGCTCCATTGGTTCAATGATTAAATGAACCAATGATCAGAAAAGGCTTCTGAAACTTAGCATCTACTGAGGACTGGCTGTGTGGCAGAGTTTGGGGACTGAAATATAACTCACTGGTTAAATAATTTATATATTTTATTTGAACAATTCAACTTCTTTTTTAAAAGTAAAGTGACTGATACAGACCCCCCACCCAGGTCAGTTTAGATTCTTCACCTTTGAGGTGGTCTCTTAAATTCTTTATAATCAAACCTTATTCCCAAGACTCAGCCCTAGGGAACTTCTGAGCTTCTTTTTGTTGCTAGAGTTCTGAATTTTCTAGAAGCTCATATAAAACAGAAGTCTGATTTCTGTCCATTTAACAAGATCTGAGATCCATCTATGCTACTAAGTGTCAGTAATATATTCCTTACTCATAAGTAGTTTTCTATTGCATAGACAGACTGTATTTCAGCTCTAAGTCAGTGTAGTGGTTTCAATAGGAATGGTTCCCATAGGTTCATGGATTTGAATGCTTGGTTATCAGAGAGTGGCACTACTTGACAGGGATTAGGAGGTGTGGCCTTGTTGGAGGATGTATGTCACTGGGATGGGATTTGAGGTTTCAAGGGCCCAACCCAGAATCTCTATTCCTGTTGCCTAATGCTCCAGATGTAGAACTATTTATTAGCAAGTTCTCCAGCACTATGTCTGTCTGTGGACTGCCATGCTTCCCACAATGACAGTAATGGATTAAACCTCTGAATGTAAGCAAACTCCAACTAAAGGCTTTCTTTATAAGAGTTGCTGCAGTCATGGTGTTTTTTTCACAGCAGTAAGACATTGACTAAGACTGCCAGAGCAGAATTGCTGGGTCTCATGGTAACACAGTACTTAACATTTAATCAGCCTGCCCAACTGCTCCAAAGCGGCTATCTCACTTTTTGCTTCTACCAGAACTCCAGGATAACTTCTGCTTTCTCCACATCCTCAACAACACCTTAGTAATGACAACTTGGCACTGACAACCTGGTATCAACCACCTTGGCAGATAGTGAAAACTTAATGTTTCTTTAATCTCTACTTTGCTAGTGGTAAATTGTGTCAAGCATCTTTGAATGGACATATTTACCACTTGTCTATGCTTTTTTGAAAAGTCTCTATCCCAATTTTTTACTCATTCTGAGTCAAGTTAAAAGAGTTCTTTGCATGTGTTGGTTCCAGGGCCTGGTACATAAATACTTGGCAAATATCTGTTTCAGGCTGTTCGTTGGCCTTTTGCTTTCTTAATGGGATCTTCTAAAAGTATCTTAGTTTGGATTTTACTGCTGTGAAAAGACACATGACCAAGGCAACTCTTATAAAAACATTTAATTGGGGCTGGCTTATAGGTTCAGAGGGTCAATCAATTATCATCAAGGTGAGAACATGGCAGCATCCAGGCCGGAATAGTGCAGCAGGAGCTGAGAGTTCTACATCTTCATCTGAAAGCTGATAACAGAATACTGGCTTCCAGGCATTAGGATAAGGGTCTTAAAGCCCACGACCACAGTGATACACCTATTCCAACAAGGCCACACCTTCTAATAGTGTCACTCCCTGGGCCAAGCATATACAAACCATCACAGAAGGACATTTAATTTTGATAACATTCAACTTATCTTCTGTCTCAATGCTCACAGATTTTGTTTCTCATCTAAGCATTATACTGACATCCAACATTTCATTTATTTCTAGCAAAATTCCTGTTTCACTAAAATGTTTGTAGTTTAACCCAAATACTTAGGAGCATTTTAAACTGCTTTTTATGTAGAGTTGTTTAGAGACCAAGAGCCAAAACATGTCTGTGCAAATATAATGGTTCCAGAGGTCCCTTAGGAAGAACACCATCTCTCTGTTGTGTTGACATGCTTGATGAAAATTAACTGACCACACTCACAAGACAGTCTACCCTTGGACATCTTCTGCTCCTTAGACTGAGCAATGCCACACTCTCTCAATTATGTAGCTTTACTTTAAGCCTTGAAAGCAAGAAGGGTTGAGTCTCTCAACTTTGCTTCTCTTTTTTGTTTAGATAAATCCATGTCATTTGCATTGCCACATACGTTTTAGATTTAGTTTATCAACGTCTATAAAAAATACTTCCCAAAATTTTTTATTATACGAGATCTATAGATTTGATTAGAAACAATGGTCAATACTGAATTAGTTGCCTATTTCATGAATGCGGCACATATGGAAACAATATAGGTCTTTTGCTTCTCTCAGTAGAACTATGTAGCTCTCAGTGACTAGATCTTACAGCTCTTAGGTTAATTTCATACCAAACTATTTTATTCCTTTTGATGTTAATACACGTAATTAATCTTTACCATCTTTTTTCCTCAGCATTCAGCAATGTATTTTTCTATCTGTCTCAAATCCTGTAACCTCGATAATGTCATGAGTGTTCTAGTAGCTTTTTAATACTGTCATCAAGATTTTGTAGCTATTGAAATCTGGGAGTAAGACAAGTTCTGTTTCCTTCTAATTCTCTCAGGCCTTTAATTCCTGGTTTTTGTCTTAGAGTCATTAACGTTTCCATTTGAATCAGCAGTCAGTCTCGAACACACCGACAGCCCCCACAACCTTTCTGTGAAGTCTAACACTGGTATACCACTCACCCTGAGGAACAACCATACTTCGCTAGCACACAGCGCCAGTGCTCAGCTTTCAACACCCAGTTTCAATTGCACTGAATTGCATTATGTGATCATCATTTAGGAGGAAAAGAAATGAGAATAGAAAATGAAAAAAAAAGTGCTGCCATCTAATAAGCATGAATCTCATAAACTTAATAACAATCCAGACCAGATAGAATCCATGGGGCATGCTCAAAGTGGCAAGTCCTCTGCTGCAGGTAGGTACTCATTGGACTTAACACTCATCAAACCATAAGAAAGGGCAAATTTTAAAAAACATACCATGACATGGTAAAAGCATCACAAAACTATCTAAAATACAAGATACCATTACTGGTTTCACATTTCAGGCCTTTGAAAGCATGGCTGCCTTTATGTTAAGTACAATTCTTGCTGTGTTGGAACAGAATTCTATTCACACATAAGTCTATAGGACATAGACTGAGTGCCAACATGCAGGAAGTACATGGGCTCTTACAAGGCTTTCTGTACAGGAATAAGAATCTCCACTGACAAGTCAGAAAACTTGTCATAGACGAGCCTTCATATATGTGCAGCTTCCTAATGCACACAGAATAAGCAATGGAGCAAAAGCTGCATTGCTCAGGTTTCTTTGTTCTAAAAGTTCTAAATTGGGTCCCCTCTTTCTGGAGAACACACTTCCCAGCTCAAATTCCCAAGCCCCAGTCCTCAACCGGCTGCTCCAGAAGCCTCTGGCTCTGTTATTCGGTTTGGCTTCTAACAGACTCTGGATTTCCTAGTAATTTAGAATCCACTGCAACAACTAGGGAAGAATTTCTCTTCCTGCTTTGCTTTGTTCCCAAATACCAGCCCAAAGGCTCGAATGCCATAATAGAAGGATGACTGTGCATAACTAAGGTGCACATGAATGAATGAATACAATGAGCTTGGTCTGGGATACATTTTCGCCTGAGTTAGAATGAGAAATGCCCAGGAAGACACAGGAAGAAAGGATATGAAGATTTCTGAGCGCAGTAATCTAAATTTTTCTTTTCTTTTTTTACTTCAGGGGCTGTCATGGGCAACCAGAGAAGTTGCCAGCAAGCTGTTAAATTGTGGACCCAGAGCAAAGAAAGCACTGGTAGCCCTTACCAGGAGATGATTCGGATTAAAATATTTATAACATGGGTTCGGAAGGCTAAGAAAAACTGGCCATGTTTCTGCTGTTGAGGACCGAGAGTAAGAAAAATGGAAACAGGATCAAAAATGCTTTTCATTATGTCTTGAGTAAATGCTTAATAGATGTTTTGGATTTTAATTAGAAAGGATTGAAGAAGGCTATTTTCAGAAACAAATACTAATCATAACTCCTCTTGTGCTTGGGGCAATATGCAAAACCTACAACTACAGTAAGCCAAACAAACCTGATAATGACCAAGATAGCCATCATGTATGGCTCTAATTCTCAGCAAATCTATAGAAGAGAATTTTCTCCACAAAATCTCCTTCCTAATCCATTAAAAAAACATATCGGTTTCTTAAATTGATCACATATGTATAGTAATGCCTTTCAAAGTTGCAATTAGCAGAACCTCAGAAACAACATACATGACTAAGAGTCAAAGCATTGGCAACTAAGTGCCCACAACTTGTCATCTTTTATTGAATAAAGTTTTATTCAAACACCACTGTGTCTGTGGCTGCTTTCTTGCTATACTAATGGTGGGTTTGAGCAACTGCCACTGAAATCACATATGGCCCACAAACCCCCAAAGATCTACTGACTGCCCTTTATAGGAAGTCTGCTAACACTATAATAATTAAACACAATTAAAATAAGACAGAAAATTTTAGACAGGATAAAAAACAAAAAAGCAAGATGTGTCATTTTATATACAATATAAACAAAATTATATAAGACAAATTCTCCCAAAGTTTTGGACACTGGAGGTATGAGTGAGTTATTTGCCATATCTATTTTTTCCAAGTTCTAATGTGATCTTACATTTCTTTTATTCTAAGGAAATGAAGTTTTGCTGTAATTATCACTTTAGTTCATCTCCCTGGCTTACACACAGTAGATGTAACTACACTAACCTCTCTCCCCGGCCAGGCCCCTCCCCACAGGAGTGCTGAGGTGGAGGAAGGCAGGAAGTCCTGGGCAAGTACCTTATGCTCATCCCGAAGGTGCGTGTCCAGTTCCTCCGTGTGCTTGGTCTCATAGTAGCAGAGCTGGCATTTGTAAGGTTTCAGTTCATTGTGCTTTTCTATGTGTTGTTGGAGACTCTCATCACTGGAGCAGGTGAAGGTACACTTATCACAGCGGAAAACTACTCCCTGCAAGTATTTTGACAGTTTGGAACGGCACACTTCAATGGGGACAACTCGCTCTTCTGTGGAAACAAATCGAATGGAGAGATGGGCGTTTTTACTAACGGAAAGCAGATGTTCTTTCTTTGGAACATAAGAGGAAATGGACCCATTCAATTCTGATACTCCCTGTGGGTCTCAGTCTGTGAACAACACACACATACACACTATCCCTCCTTGACTTCCCCAAATTTCACATAGTCTTCCAGCACAACTAGGTACTTGGAAGACCAAAAGCTTCTGTGTACTTAATACCAGGTGTGATACACAATTAGACTGGGCATGTGGAAAGGTGTTAGGTAATTTCTGAATGAAGGCAGGTTGAACATGGGAATGGATGCCATTTTTACCAACATTAACAACCACTGACAAGATCATTTTAATGTCTTTCTTCAGCAAGTGCCATGACGGCTGGGTGCCAGGTGTCTCTCAGGGAAGGAAATGGATGTTAATCAGGCACCTAGGACTTCCACTGTATTTCACCTTCCAATGATACCAAGGCTAGAGTTACTCCCCTTTTCAGAATAAATAAAAACGAGGAACTGCACCCTACTTCCATAGTAGGGACCAAAGCCAGGGTTCCATATATGCTCAGCAAGCTCTCTGTCACAGAGCTATATCTCTAGTGAGGAACAAATCTTTTAAAATGTCCTGAATTTCAGACACTGCAACTGACAGAGCTGAGATGAGCCCAGACTGGCCTCATTGCTACTTCCATTCCCGTTCCCCGCTTGAAGATGTTCTCCAGTCCTGACAGCAGGGAGATCTCAAATAGAACAGCTACTCTCAGAACTTATCCAACCAGTATACTTACAAGTGAAAAGTGCTGTGGGTAACATTGAGGGGGAGGAGGGGGTCAATTGGAACCACTGTGTCTTTCTAGAGAAATCTGTAATCTGATTGCCACAAGAAGAAGAAAATTGCTAGCTGGAAGAGAGGACTTGGGTGCCTTTCCCACTCACACACCAAATGTTGTAGGGCTGGAAATGCAACCACTTGTGTATTTTGCACTCTCTCACCCTTGTGTTTAACTGCTCAAATTGAATTTCACACCAGTCTGCCCAGAGTATTGGCGCACGTGCCAGATATCCATAACTGGGATAAAATTAAAATCTGTGCTATATATGCAAGAATCAAATATAGCGTGTGTTTTCATGCTGAGTCTGGATTTCGGAAGACTCGGAAAGTTTACAAATGGACGCATACAACATATACTTATATTATTTAGAAACAGCACTGTATTATTAAGTCAGGAAAGCATGATTTTATTCCCAGAGACACTGAGTAGTGATGTTAGTCTTTTGCATGCTGATGCCACTGTCTCTTCCAGTCTTCCCTTTGTTATTGGCTGCACTCAGACCCAAGGGAACTTCCCCCACCCAACTTCATGTCTTCATCTACACCACAACACTCTAACTACAGGGCACTCACTGCCTTGGAGCCCTGAATGTAGCACCTCATCGGCCAGCAAAATGCTGGGCAGAGAGTGTTAAGGGTGGAGTCTGTAACATACTCCCCAGAGATCTAATGCATATGTTATTTTCCCTATACAAAGAGTCAGTTGCTTACTCAGAAATATAAATATTTTTAAAGCAAAGTACAGCAGACAGCGAAGAAACACATGATTATAAAGTAATCTGCACATTTTCTTTGAATAGCAAATGTTGAACAGGCTTCTAAGCCATTCAGTTCCATGGTTTGGTGTAAACGGAGGGGGAAATGCCTTGGCATAAATTAGCCTGAAGGAGTCCATTCTAGAATGTTCTTCTACTCTACTCCTGGGTTTCTCAAAACAGTAGCATGACGGACCTCTGGGGGCTAGACAGTTTTTTTTTTTTTTTTTTTTTTTATTGCAGGCACTGTCCTGTGGATTGTAGCATACTTTGAAGCTTCTTTGGTCTTCACTCACCAGATTCTTCTAGCACTCATTCCTATGACACCCCAGAATGCCTGCAGGGTAGTACACCCTTGAAAGGCTGGAAGAACCGGTTGAGAACAATCGAGTTCAGCAATACTAGGCATGAACTACAGTGGCTCAGAATAGTTAAACCTACGAGCCTGAACTGCTGCATAGGATGAAGGGGTAGCAGTAGTACCATCAACCAACCTGCACACTGAGGCTGTACTTCAAGGAAAGGGCTGCCATGCTCACTTCTGGCACTTCCATGAGGCTACGGCCCTCCGCTCTCCTCCTCACTTGTTCCTGATTTATTTTGTCATCTTTACTGCTTCTCTTTTATTCTCCGGCTCTGGCCTGGCCCATCTGCCCTAGATCTGTCAACCTCAGTGGAGATGAAGAACAGCTGGGCACACTTTTCCAAGCAACAATGCCTCAAATGCCAGGAGGACAGCTATTCAGTCGCTCAACAGCCTGTTGCCTGAAGTCAATAAATGGTTCTCCCCAACCCCCCTTTTTATGCATCCCTGCTTCAATTCCTCTACCACATTGGTTAGCTTTCTTTGCAGTTTCTAATTTCATGATACATCATTATGAATTTTACCCAAAGGCCTAAGGCCTCAAAGTCATGCCCTGAAGTTCAAATGCTAATAGCAATAATAGCTAATACATGACTTTACAATTGATTAAAAGCTTGCTATGAGGCGAGGTCTATTAGATGTTATAGTGCTGTATATTGAGACATCAGTGATTATTGTTATCATTTGAAGGTGTCCGTACAATCTTTCATACCCAATAATAAATGTAATAAATTAAAAATGAAATACAAGATTTATCATTTCCAGACTAATATATGAGCTACGGTGGACCAAATCGCATGCTTATTTAAATGATGAATGCTCCAGGCATAGACGGAATCCTGCCTTGGCTATAGAAGCTCATATTTCTATGAGTGCCCTAGGATCATGGGTCTTTCTTGATTTCACACCTCCCAAAATTACCCTGGGTAAGAAATGCTTGTGACTCAGCATTCAGTGAAGGTTAAATAAAAAAAGAAGGTGTCACTAGTTCAGGACAAAGATGGTTTATCAATTTCATCTCCTCCTACTCAACTGGTACTCACTGCTACAGGGAGACATGAAACTGGAGAGGCAGGACTCCAGAGTCATCACTGAAACACCTGTGCCCTAAAGTGTATCAGATCAGAGCAGGGTGTGCTGCTGTATTGGCAAGGAACCCATTAGAAAAGCTGCCAAAGTGCTGATTACGAGGGGTCCATTCTCAGCAAAAAGCCATGTGACTGTGGAGCCCAGAGTCACTAGGTAAGAACTCCTCTGGAAAGAGAAACCGCCACACACTACAGTTCCCTTTCAAGAATACCGCAAGGCTTAAATAAGGCAGCAAAAGAACTGGAATTAATCTTTGCTTGCAAGGCATCAACCCAGAGGATTTAGCCCAAAGACTCATTCACTTGTTGTTGGACAACTGAGTGACAATGGTTAAAGACTAGAGAAAACTATTAAGAAAACAACATTAGCCCAATGTGGGGGCACCTGGGAAATGGAGGCAAGAGAGTTTGAGGCTAGCCTGGGCAAGGTAGTATGTTTCAGATCAGACTGGGCTACGGAAGACCCTATCTCAAAAGGATCTGTTGTAGAGGAGGAGGAGAAGGGTAAGGAGAAGTTGGAGGAATAGGAAGATGGTAAGAAGAAAAAGAAAAGGGCATTATTATCTTTAAAACCACCCTAAAATAAAACTACAAATAGATACATAAGCACAAGCAACCAGCTCCTGGTAAGAGCTATTAAGTTTTGACAGTAGCAGGTTTCTAGGGAGAGCTGGGAATGGTCAGTACCTCTTTCTCATAGGTAAGGATACCGATGGGAAGGAACATATAATTTCACTAAATCAAAACAATAGTCAGTCTTATTGATTTTCTCTCCTGAAACCAAAGTGCTCCTAATCAGACAAATTAGGGAAGTTGACTTCCATTCAGGATGTCCTCCTTCAAGGCTCAGCCTCAGTCAGAATTTGTCAGGAAACAGACCTTTGAAGTCAACATGCCAACTGGAGAGCAACCACAGTGGTTACACAGCTACATAATCACAATGTAAATATTTATCAAAAAGGTTTCAGCCCTGTAGTTCAATCTATACCCCAATTTTTCAGGTGTGTTATAAAGGTGTAAGGCGTAGTTGGGCAAGCTGTCTGTGAGCATTGCGCTTCCAATGGTTGACAGACATACAATCACAACGCTTTCACTAATGCTCATCTTCCCTCAGAGGACAAGCTTTTGTCTCTTCATGACTGAACTGTCCTATATCTTCAAACGCCAGCAGGCTGCTACACATCCATTGCTCAAATGAAAACTTACCAAAGTCCTACCAAATGAGTTCAGGAAACAAACTTCCAAGTTAGACTTATCATATCTTACTAGATGTTGACTGATCTAAATCCATAAGAAAGAGATAGATCTAATGGTCCTTTGCTTCAGTCTTGGATAAATTACTTGGTGGGTGTCTTACCTGTAATCTGATTTAAATTTTTTGTTTCCTTACGTTCTATGTATTTACTAAGGAAAGGTCAAATTTCTGAATCGGTCTCTAAAGCCTCAAGAACACACATTCTTTTCAGGTACTTGGAATAGTCTGATGCCGTGCTGCAAATAGGTCTTGCCTCCAGTGACCTCATTGGTTTACTAATAAATAACCCCCACCCTGTAGTGGTTGATAGCATCCCCCAATTTATGTCCTCTTGGAACTTTAGAATGTGACTATTGGGATAGAGTTTTGAGACATAATTAAGATGACCAAGGTCATATTAGATTATGGCTGGCCTAAAATTCAATGCCTGATGTTTTTGTAAGAGAAATCACAAAAAGCAACACAGATTACTGGCAATGAGGTCTCAAGAAGAAGGAGGCAGAGGCTGGATGGCTGCCACTATAAGCTAAGGATATCAAAGCATGCCAAGGAACTAGGGTATGACAAGGAATCAAAGAGTAGGTAAGTGATCTACCATTGAGTCCTATTCCCCTTTCCCCATAAGGATGGCTTCTCTTGAAGTTTTAGATGATGCACAGGCATCATCTAAAGAGGCTGATAATGTTAGCCTCTATAATTAGGAGAGAATACATCATTAAAAGCCAATAAATTGGTAGACGTGTATTTCAGTAAACCTAGAAAGAGACTAGAGCCCATCTTAAGTCTTCCCTGTCTGGGGAAATGCTGCCATGGCTCAGTTTGAAAGCCACCTTTGTCCATGACCTCTTTCCAGGAACATAAATAGGACACCTAGACACCCATCACTCACTGTCGTGGATATGCTCTGGACGTGTTCATTTTGAGGTCTAGTATGAGTTTCCTATACCTCATCATATATAATGCTGTCATAACAGTGCAGTAAGTAACAAGCAAATGACGAGTATTTGGGGAACTCAGGAATCAGTAGTATGCTCCCTCCCTTTGCCGCAGGAGTAAACATCCTTGACTAGTTCTCATCAGACTTCCATGGGATGGAGTCTTCTCTCATCCATCCTTCCTTAAATGTATCATTCTGTCCCAACAAAAAGACATGGCAACTGTCCTTGCCAGTAGCAGCTCTGTTTCAGGGCCAGTTCAGAGTTGTTTTTCTTGCCTTTCATCCCAAGGTTTTTAATTAACTGAGGCCTCAGAAACATCTCATGCTGTAGACCCTAGAGACCAAAGATGTTTATTCATCCGGAGCAGGGAGTGCACAGGTGCAGAAGCCTCATCTCATTACTCTGGGATCAGCCTCAGTGTTGATCTGCAAGGCAGATATTTGACCACATCGATGAGACGCCAAGATCAGGCTCTTTCTGCTCTGCTTTGAAGTGGAGGTGGACACCAGAGCCAGAAGTCAGCAGATACTTAGGGCTCTCAACCAGCAGTGGATTGGGGTCCTCATCTTTGACCTCCAGCCCTACAAAAAGTTCTCTCCTTAGACCCAACTTTCACAGACTCTGGAACACTGAGCAGGGTGGTGGCAGCTTCCCAAGGGTAAGAAGAGAGTGATACCAGGGATTCAAAGCAAGTACTGTGGGTCAGACACACCTGGGTTCCAATCCCAGCCTGTTACCCAAGAGTCCTTGGACCGTAGGGAAGTTACTCAGTTTTCCTGAACTTGTTTTTGTTGTTTGTCATCAGCAATAACAGTCATATCTACCATGCTGGGTTCGGTATATTTACTATAAAGCATGCAGCATAGCACCCACGACAGTAAACACTGATGGTGGCCATGGATATTCGTGTCACTACTGATCTTTAACTGCACGTATTTGGGGACAATATTCACATATCCAGAGAGCAAGTGAACAGAAGAGGTTATGACCAATGACACGTGATGGGATTAGACAAAATAACAAAATACTGGGCTGACTCGTCACCTGATGACTCTGGTTAAGTTACTACCGCTCTCCACGACCCCATGGAATAGACTGAGCACCTTTTCATGTATTCAACCAAACCCACAAAACCTTACCAGCACCAATATGATTGGATAAAGGATATTCACTTGATGTTCTATGTCAATGTTCCAAAATCTGAATACTTTGGAACTCTGAAACACTTCTGATCTCCATCATTTCATATTATGGGATGTTTAAGGTACACTGTATGCTGATCGGTCAATATACATTGTGGCACCCCTGTCTGTTCACTGTAGAGATTCCTTCTAGACTTCAGTGTCTGAATTGTGGGAAATTGTTCAATAATAAATACTCCAAAGCCAACTGATTCTGTTGTCTTGTCTCTCAAGACAAAGATGCCAAGGCCTAATAGTGAAAGTTGGGGATCTTGTACATTCAAGGCATCTCCAAACTGTTGCTGAGATCATTCCTATTGTTGGCTGCTCTTTCTATTGGCCTCACTTTCTTTCACCTTCACCTTCATTTCTTTGTTTTTAAAGCAATAGCTCTGCAGGAATGACTTTACGCTACTTTAAATCCTTTGTGAAATGAAGCAGCGCTCCAATAAATTAAATACACTGAATTTAAAAAGCAGAAAGGATACAGACAAGCAACCCCAGCCCCCATAGTCTCTCAGCTTTGAGCTTCCTATTCACCAAACAGGCGGCCACGTGAAGGTGCTGTTGCTTGTGTGCTGTCGATGAGGTGACTGGCTGCAGGGAGCTCTTTGTCAAGTGCTCCTGGCCTCTGTGCATAATCACTCTACCTCTCTCTTCCTTAAGTCTCAGCTCAGTCAAGGAAAGTCAATGAGCTTGTCAGCCATCAAAGCTCTAATCCCATGGGGCATCAATATGGGAAATGACTGCAGCCAGTGTAGATCCACCACAGCCAGCAAGGACTTGCCATTGATGTTTTCTGGGCACCAGCTCCACAGATGGCCTCCACCCAAGATGGGATGGGGTGCACAGCTTTGGCAACACATGGGTTGGGGGATCAGAAGCCAGGTGAGAAAGGCAAAACACCAGGCAGGAAGCTGAGGGCCAAGAATCCCTGCCTACATACTGCTGTGCTGCTTTTGCCTGGCTCACAAGTGGTTGGCCTAGCCAGCTATCATCTCTCATCTCATTAGATTGCAATGGGAGGAGGAAACCAGCACTGTGGATGTTGGGTCTTCTGTGAGATTTGGGCAGATGTAGGCACATCACAGGCATGCTGGCTAAAGGTAGTAGTTCTGGGTAAATGTAAGCCACTTTATAATTGTCTCCACACTGGCATCTAAGGAACACCTCAGCAGGAAAGGAGATGACTCGTGCTGTTTTGCACATATGTGGCAAATCCTGGAAAGCTTTCCAAGGTTAGAGGCAAAAGAAAGGAGATGAGAAAAAAGAGGCAGAAAGGAAAGACGGGAAGAGATGCAAAGAACAGCAGACTGCACTGCAAACAAGACTGGCAGTGGGTGTGCCAGGAACCTTTCCCCACCCACCTGCAGGAGGATCTTTTGGACAAAATTGGTTACCAGCATGCTTCCTTCCAATACAAAGATGTTTTATTTTTATTTATTTTTTGTGTGTTTTCTTTTCTTTCTTTGTTCCTTTTTTAAAAAAGTTTCTTTAATTGTATATTTTATTTATTTACATTTCAGATGTCATCCCCTTTTCCCATTTCCCCTCCCTAGAATCCCCTATAAAAGCAAAAAGGAGGAGGGGGAACAAAGATGTTTTAATTGGACCAAGTAAACTCAAATAATAACGATAACGACATAGTTCAAGCAGGCCACCCCAAATCTGTCTGTAATCCCAGCAACTGTAGAAATTACCGAGGCAGGTGGATTCTGAGTTTAAAGCCAACTTGGGTTTGAGAGATCTGACTCAAAAATGTGACACAAACAAACAACAAATGAAACAACCCACGCATTCTCATAAGGATCCCTGCGTGTCAGTGGGGATGTACATTCAAGGACTCACTGTTGTGTGTCCACAATGGAACGCCACCAGCTACTCTCACAGGAACAATCTCATATTACACAGAGCAGGATCCTAACCAGAACAATCCAGTATTTATGAGTACTAATCCAGTACTTAATTTATGGGTACTCTGTCTAGCAGTCCACTTCTGTGTGTCGGAACTCTTTCTCCTTGTCCAATTCAAAGCATATTCCACTTTGTGCTTTGGAAAGCGCTATTTCTGTCTTTGTTGCTCATGCCATCCTGCCCCAGGCTCACCCCATACATCTCGATGGTAGCAAGAGATTAAAAATGGGAAATTCCTGACTCCCACAACGTTGATGGAGTTCCTGAGATTCCACGCCCCCTTGGCCTCCCTCCAGGGAGGAATTCTACTGACAGGAAGGTATCTTATCCATTGGATATGAGTGGCTGTCGCTGTGACTTTTGCCTACAGGAACAAAGCTCAGGGAAGAGGGCAATGCTGCTATGGTACACAGGGAGCACCATCAAAATGCTGTGGCACTATCTCCCCGAGGCACTATGTCCCTCCCACCAGGACCCAAGAAAACTGAGTCAGTCTGAAGATTACCTCGGTGCAGCACTATGTGGTCGATCATGTTGCGTTTGTATTTGGTGTGATAGAGGCAGAGAGGGCAGCGGAGATCTTTGGGGCCTTCCTCCGGGACCGCCGAATGCCCAGCTTCCACGTGCATAGTAAAGGCAGATCTAAGAGAGAAGAGACAGAGACCGTGACAGACACTGATAAGATGTTTCCTGCTGCATGTCTCTCACAGGTGTTCACATGTGGCTCTTCTGCTTGAGAAGCATAAACTAAAGCTGTTAGTCTTGTTTGCTGAGCTCATGCTCCTTGGTTATCAAGGAACAGAGAAGAGAGATACAGAGGCAACCTGAGAGATACTCAGAACCTTCGTCACTTGGCTAGGAGTATGTCAAAAGATACCCTGTATACTTCATTCTTGAAAATTAGAAATTGCCTGTTAAGCCAGGTATGGTCTAGAAACATCAGTCACTCTGAAGGAGTTGGAGGATCACATGATTAAACTCTAGATCTTGTCCTTTTTTTTTTTTTTTTTTTAAAGTGAATAGAGATTAAAGAAAACTGAAAAAGAACTGGTTAGAGAAAGGTTGTCAAAGGGAACATGTTTTTATTTCAGAGAGCATCCCCTTCTCGTGTGTGTGTGTGTGTGTGTGTGTGTGTGTGTGTGTGTGTGTGTGTAAAATCTGAAATAAAAACATGTGCCATCAGGGCAGTCCTCTGATACAATCTCACGCTGTTTAGAAGACTGTATGCTCTGACTTTTAAGATAATTTGTTCTTATGTAACTCTTCATCCGCTCCCACAGCTCCTAACCAGCCTTTCTGAAACTAGCTTCCTTCTGTGAAGACTCAACCCAACCCTCCTCTCATGCACTGGCAGAGAATTTCTGGAACTGAAGGCAGAGAAGAGTGTGGTGAGGGCTGGAGCAGGGGCAGCCACCTAGGTTGTACACAAGCCTTCTTCACACCACTTACTTAAAGCCGGTGTAAAAGGAGCAGTCTTTGCATTTGAAAAGCTTCTTCCCACCATGCTTGTCCCGGTAATGGCGCCTGATGCTCTGGATGTAGCCAGAGGAGAATTCACAGAATTCGCAGTGAAGAACAGCTTCTGCCTTCTGTTCAGTGCCAGCAGCAGTCCCGGAAGGAGGCACAGGGCTAACGCGGCTGTTGTTTCTTGCCAGGGCAGCTGACTGGTAGTGATTCAGCTGCTGCTGAACATCGGGGGGCTCTGAGTAAGAGGAGTCTGTGGAGAGACAGGGACAGTGAGCTGGACCACAGAGGACACAGTGTTGTGAGGTGGGGTGGGGTGGGGTGTGGGGTTTGAGGGTGTGGAGGGTTGGGAGGGGTGGTGCTTGCCTGGAAGCCCTTTACTGCACAGTCTCCCCTGCCACTTCTATTAAGACATAATCAGCAAAATAGACCAAGAACAACCTACAGGGGTTGAGGAGCTGGCTCAGTTGGCAAAGTGTTTCCATCCCAGCACCTGCCCACACCACAGCATAGCAGGCCTGTGATCCCGGTGCTGGGAATGTGAGACAGGAGGATAGATACCTGGAGCTACTAGCCAGCCAGTCTAGTCAAACCTTGTTTCAAAAACCAAGGTGGACAGCAACCAAGGAAGACAGGAGATGCTGACCAGTGTCCCTCATGTACACATACACATATATACACAGTTCACACCCTGTGTGAAAGTATCACTGTGATCAAGTAAACCGACTCACCCCCTCCGTCTGTCACATGGCTAGTGTTCTCTGGTGTGTGGTGGGCACACTTAAGACCTTAGATCCCAAAGGCATCATCCAGTACTATCTGTCGTACCTGCTGTGTACAGTCCCTCCCTCATGGCTTGCTACCTTCCACCTGAAGGTTTGTTTCCTTTGGCCAACGTCATCTAGTCAGTTCTGAGTAGTTTTTAAGGGGGGGATTACATCACTCCTCGCCATCACACTACTTAATCAAGAGCTGAGGCACACATGGATAGTGAGAACTGGCTACCACAGAATACCCATCCTCATAGAGTGCAATAAATGAACCAGCACGGTCCATACAGATGTCTACACAGGAAGGGACTAGATGACACAACAGCCCCCCCACCCCACCCCCGCATCCCAGAATTCTTCACACCATTATTATTACATTATTATTATTATTATTATTATTATTATTATTATTAATTTTCTTTTTAAAAATCAGTCTTTAACATGAGTGCTCAGGCACATGGTATACCCACAAATACAAAAATGGTTTATGGCTTTGGAGTCAAGAGATTTAAATTTTAAAATATAAAAATCCGATAGTGTTCTCCTGGAAGAGCCGTTTAAAACTTAGCATTAAAATGGAGATTTATTCACAAATCCCATTAAAATGAAATTCCAAACAAGTTTCTCTGAAAGGTATTTTTAAGTTTGCAGCTTCTGAGGGGACATGATGAAATTGATGGCAGGAACTATAATCCCAGGAGCTATAATGGCAAGTCCTGGTGAAATGGGATGGGAGGGGTCAGGGGAGCACCTTTGATTCGTTGGACCAAATTCAGCAGCACAGTCACATCTAACCGGCTACTGCCTGTGAAGGCTAGCAGAAGCTAGAATTTCGGAGTAACTTTCTTTCGGATGAAAACACAGAGCTCTCTTTTTCCTCCATAAGCAAAGTGGGGGACAGACATTGTACAAGCCTTCTCTAGATCTGACAGACACCGCATTTTCCAAAGCATGGCTCCCTCAGGCAGGGCATGGACTAATATTGTAAGACTAAAATTTGATCAAACCAAGATCAACTGTCATCCCATTGGAAAAGCAGTGAGGGAGCTCCCCTGACTGCAGGGGACACAACCACCACCCCACCTCATCCCCCTCAAAATACTAAGATTCCTTTAGCTCCTTGTTGCCCTGTCTGTCCCCCAATGCATATTCTTTACCATAGATAGAGGTTTGTAAACAAACCTGTCAGGCACAAGACTAAAACAAAAGGAAAGGCAGATCAATCTCCCCCAAGTCTCCAAGGGTTCATCAACAGGTGTACATGGGGAGACAAAGGAAGAAAGAAAAGACACAGTGCATTGTTTCCATTCTTTTATCTCCATCCTTTCCTTTGTTCCTCCTATGCTGATGAACCCACCCAGGACTGTAATCCTGCTTTTTGTCTACTACTTTCCTTTACTAGCAGGGTTGGTTATCATCTCTCAAATTGTTTAAGACAGTTTAGGCTCCAAGACCCAGTTACACCACACCCTCAGGGAAGTAACACTCCTTCTCTCCTGGGAAGAGTTCCAGTGTGAGCTGAACACAACCAGCCAGTGTCCCCAGAACTGCTGTCCTCTTGATAGAGATGGCCCTCCTTTGCACTCTCAGCTCTGTGGTATAGCTTTTCTGAAAGCAACAGGCCAAAGCCAAATCTTGATGAAGGAGATGGGTTCCTCAATCACAAATCCACCCAGAGAACAAAACAAACGCCCTAGAGGAAGGTCCATATCTAACTAAGCGGTTTTTAGCTCCCTCAAGAAATGGCACTCATCTAGGGTGACTCCCGGGTTAGTATGTATGTGGAGCACATCTCAGACACCAGGTACCTGACAGCTTAAATCCCTTTCCAGCAAAGCTGTAAAGCAATAAATGATTCCTAGATGGGCGTTAAGCAGGGCTAACCTCCTTCCTTGCCTGCCACTCACCCAACCAGACTCATGTCTACCTGCCACTTAAAGCATGGCTTCTTTTGGTGACCCTGCTTTGTTGTTGTTTGTGACTCTGCTGTGCCATCCCATTACTCATCCCAGGCATCGCAAAAACAAAAACAAAAACAAAAGCAAACCAAAACCCCACCCAAACTCTAAAGTGTAAATTTGCGTGTTATATGAAACTCAAAGGAAAAATGCAAGACATCTCAGCAGAACATTTCAAGAAGCAGCTGCTGCTACCCATGCTCTCAGCACCTTCTCTCTTCTGGTTAAAATTAGGACAAGTAAATTCACATACAAAAAGCAAATCCCACAGCTATGACACATCTGTAACAGCTTCCAGGGCAGCAACCCACTTTGTGGGACCTTTCAGAGCTTGGCTTTCTCCCAGGTGCCAGCACCCACCCTCTTGTTTGTAAATAATGTAACTCTCTGAGCACTGTCTTCTCTGAGCAAGATCTTTCCACTGATCTTGGAAAGGAAGGCTTGCTAAGCAACAGAAGATTCCAGTTAGCTAATGGATTGCAAACCTGAGACCAAGAAGAGTTGCTTGCACGTGGAGGCAGGGACAGGCTCTGAGTTCAAAGCTAGCCTAGTATACATAGTGAATTCCAGGGTAGCAAGACTAAGTAGTGAGATTCTACCTTAAAATAATGAGGTACATGATAGGCCATTCTCACACAATACTCTAAAATTTCTCATGCTGAGGAGGGAGCTGGAATGGCACCCATATGCAAATGGAGGGCTAGCACTTGGGAGCAGGTGGGGCTCTAGGACAGCTGGAGAAGTCAAAGCAGGAAAAGACCACCTTCTTTCTAAAGGTTCCTTCCCAGCCCTTTCTGGTTTAGTGGGTTCTTAGCAGACTACTTGGAGATTTCTTGCTAATTTCAGATCCCCTGAAATGCTAACCAAAGCCAGGTGTCAATCTTCTGGATTTTCATTTTTCTTTACCCTCCAAACATTAACCATTGCAGAAACAACCACAAAAAACTTGACTTCACACGGGCAAAATAAGAAAAGTAAACTTCTCAAGAGCAATGTCCCTGGAAGAAGGAGCCTTATGATGGATCCACGGTGCTGAGCACACATTTGTTAGCATTGTCTTGGGGCCAGGATTTGTTGCTGGCTCTGGGGGCTCAAGACCAAAGAAGTCATAAAAGGTGTCTTCTGAGCAACTCAGATCTGTTAAAGGGAGCTGGCAGCTGATTGTTAGGAAAACACAGACCTTCCTTCACTGCTCCAAAACTCATTCTCTGACTAAAGCCATAAAAGAGGCAAAGAGAACAAATGGAAAGTCACAGAGAGCTGGGAGGTTGAGAATAGAGAAGAGCAGGAATCAGTGGGGCAGGGAGAGGACAGTCCCCCTGCATGCTGCTGAGTGACACAGAATAGTGCCAATGGAGGTCAAGTCTCAAGTTTCTCCAGCTCCACAAAGAAGCTGTGAGGGACAGGCTAGGGTAGCCTGCAACCACGTTCAGATATATGTAATGCCGACTTGGAGGACAGGCTCAATGGTTAGTGGGAATCAAATATCAGGAAAAATAAAGACAAAAGAACTTTAGGTAGGTCCATTTCTAAGGCGGACAGAGGCAAAGGATTACTCATCAGCAAATATTTACTGAGCAGTCATGTAAACAGGAGACCTGTTCCGGGGCAGTAAGAGTTGATCCTTGTCTGCAAGCAACTTATCGTCTCAGGAAAGACGTGTGAGTGACTGATTATGATACAACGCAGACAACTGGACATTTTACAGAGACAACTGCAAAAAGGGTTAGAGAAGAAGGGACAGTCAGCATCATTTGGTGATTGATTGTGAGAGCGAGGAAGATGCAGCAGGGCTGTCAAGAGTACCCCAAGTATCCATTAATAAATACGTCTAGTATTAATTACCGTGTTAATTAATGAGTGTTTCATGCATCCCAGCTCTAGTTTACATCATATGTTTGGAGAGAAGTAAAGAGAACTTTAAACAACTACAATCTTACAATAGAAAAAAAAACAATAATATAATGGGTTTGAGAGAAAGCTTGGTGGTAAAGAGTAGAAACTGCTACATTAAAGGAACTAAGTCTGGTTCCTAGTACCCACATCTGGCAGCTCTCTAAGTCCTGGACCCCTAGATCCTGGAAATCTGATACCCTCTCTTCTGGCCTCCTCATGTATAAGCACTTAATTGCACATAACCACAGAGAAACACACATACACTCACAATTAAAAATAAAAACAAGGGGCTGGTAGATGGCTCACCAGTCAAGAGCCCTTGGTTGTTCTTGCAGAGGATCTGGGTGCACATCCCAGGACCCACACTGGGTAGCTCCCAACCTCCTATAAAGAAAGCTCCAGGGCATCTATCTCCCTCTCTGACCTCTGTGGGCACCAGACACACACACACACACACACACAGAGAGATAAATCCTTGAAGTTCAACAACAGTAGAAAACTTTCCAACAGCCAAGAGTGCTGACGGAGCCCTGTAATCCCATCACCACTCAGGAGGCAGAATCATGAGCACTGCTACAAGTTCAGGACCAACCTCGTCTCCTTGTCTACATGCTGAGTTCTAAGCTAGCCCAGATCACATAGCAAGGTCATATTGCAAAAAACCAAAAGGAAGGTTTAATAATTATATAGATTATGCCGGGCGGTGGTGGTGCACGCCTTTAGTCCCAGCACTTGGGAGGCAGAGGCAGGCGGATTTCTGAGTTCAAGGCCAGCCTGGTCTACAGAGTGAGTTCCAGGACAGCCAGGACTACACAGAGAAACCCTGTCTCGAAAAATAAAAAAAAAATTTATAGATTATAATTTTTAATAATTTTAATAATTATAGATTATAATTTTCTCCAGAAAAGCAGACGATTTCTCAATCAGCAAAGGTTAAACATAGGTGTAGATATCCCAAACAGAGTAGGGGGGGTGCGGGGGGGTGGGGTGTAAGACGGGTAAAACTGAGATAAACAGGAACATGGTTTCATTCCATGTTCATTCATTCACTAGCTATGAAAGGATGGAAAGAGAACAGCTAAAGACATACTGTAGTTGGCAGCAGGGGGCTTCTGGCCTGGTATACACCTTTTATGATATAACCACTTTGAAACTTTGATGAAAGACAAAAGTAGTCTGTCTGAGTTTTTATGTATGTCAACAATATCCTAGGAATCTGGAGTGAACAGAGAATTCTGTTGCCTTGGGAAAGAATTGCAATGCCCCTTTTGGGATGATGACAACAGTCTTTCATCTACAGCTCGGTTCAGGGGATGCCTCAAAACCACTCAGTATGCTAGAAACCAGCCATCTCCAGTTCTTCCTCCTGCATTTTGAACGTTAGTGGATGGCTCCTGCTTTCCTTCACATTGGAGGTACAACCATGTGCTAAAGGCTCATGGCCCACCATCAGCACTACTCTTCCTCTTCATCCCATGCCTTCTCACCCACAGATCTTTTGGGTCTTCATATTCCACAAATACTACCAGTTCTGATTTCCTCCAAGATCTAGTCATGTGTGTCATTGATGCTGGTCCTTGGTCAGGCCAAGTTACTCCATGTTCTGCTATTCCCAACCAGCCTTCAAAAGTCTGTTGAAAGTCACCTCCTTTGTGAAGTCCAAATGAGCCAATGGACTACCTCTAATCCAGATGAACTTTTTTGTTCAACTCTCCCCCTGTCAACACATACACATCTACAGTTCTATCCCTGACCTCTGCACCCCATACTACATTTAGCCCTCTTAAGCAGCAGAACACTTGGGAAGACCAAAGCTGCAGACTGCAAAAATCTGTACCTGCCCCACCTTATGGAGGTGTCTTCTCAATTGAGGCTCCTGCCTCTCAGATAACCCAATCTTATATCAAGTTGACATAAAAACTAGGGAGCACAGTCATGCAAAACACAAAGGCTCAGAGATAAACTGCATAATAACATGCAATGTACATAGTTAATAGGATGCTTAGTATTTAAAATTGGGTAGGACAGTATAAGTTTTGTGTCATGTCATTTTGTGTTTTGGTTTCCTGTGTAGTCCTGGCTGTCTTGGAACTCACTCTGCAGACTAAGGTGGCCTTGAACTCACAGAGACTTGCCTGCCTCTGCCTCAAGAATGCTGGGGTTAAGGGTATGCACCACATCGCCCAGCTCTATTATTGTCTTTACAATAATGTTTCACTGTGTTTGGACAGGTCATCTGTTAGGGTTACTTAATCATGGTATTTAAGATAATATTTACTAGGTTGATTTTTGTGAACAACCATGGCTATTAAAATACATAGGTGTTTTTATATTTATTAAAATGTGATATGTACCACAGGGGCAAGGTTTCTTGTTCATCCTTGGCTCCCCAGAAAGAATGTCAAGTATGCACAAATGTCTGGAAAAGTATAAAGAAAATAATTGCTAGACTGAATTTATGAAGAAAAATAACATGTATAAATGTACATATGTATACACACACACACACACACACACACACACACACACACACACGTTACTGCGTGTAGTGGTATGAATAGGAATGGCCCCCATAGGCTCATCTATTTGAATGCTTGGTTATTAAGAAGTCGTGCTACGATAGAGGGATTAGAAGGCATGGACTGGTTAGAGGAAGTGCGTCATCATTGTAGTAGGCTTTGGGGTTTCAAATGCTCAAGCCAGGCCCAATGCCTCTCTCTATTTCCTGATATTTATGAATCTGGATGCAGAACCCTCAGGCCCTTGTTTGCCTGTGGGCCATCCTGCTTTCCTCCATGCAGATGGTGTCTCATGCTCATGATGTGTCTTCACAACAATAAAACACTGGCTAAGATACTGAGTATGTAGCTTAGAGCTGTCAAGAGAATGCATGGACTTCAATACATCTAATTATTTAAAAAGATTTCTGAGCCTCTGTCTAAGTTCCTTTGTACCTCAACTCTACTCTCTTTCTCAAGATTCTTGCAGTGCAAGAAAACTGGCATGCAGAATTACAATAAAAACTATACAGGTGGTCAGTATAACTTTCCACTTATTTCCTCTGAAGATGCTGTTTCTATAGGTCATTGCAAAAGAAAACTGTAAGAAGTGAAGGTTTCAAACACATGCCATCTCACTTCTGGATAGTGTCTGTGGCAGAGCATAAATCTCTAGGGACAATGACATTATTTTATTTCCTTCTTTTGATTTTGTCTTGAGAATCTCCAGGCCAAGGACTCTGGCACCTCCCTGTCTTCTATCATCAGTGGAGTTCTCTGGCCTGGGTGCATAAGATTATGATACAATGGCCAGAGGAACAATGGATGCTGGGTGACTATATATAGGAATTCTAGACTTGGTTGTCATGGAAACAAACGGAAAAACAAACACCTCATCCTGAAAATAAGTCTGAGGCCAGACTTGAAGGAAACAGACTCTGAAAACTTCCTGTCATTCTGATGAGTAAAAACAAAACCTTGAAATATGATCAGGGACTAGATGAGGGGGAAATCACAAACAATATAAAATGTCCTAGTCTTCAAAACCATGGAAGCCGATAAAACACGGAGATTTTCTCTGAGATCTATTTGCCATCACACTTTTGCTTTTTGAAAGTGTCTTTCAGAGGCTTAACTCTGCATGAGCTTCAGGCTGGCTTTCTTTTAGGACGTGGGGGAATCTGGGCCAGGCAGAGACATCTTTCACTTTCATTTGATCTTAATTAAAAAGTCCACTTGTCTTTCTATATCTTTCAACCCAATGGCATCAGCAATTACCAAGTCAAGGAGGCCAAAGAAATCTTGATTGATTCATTTTCCTCTTTTTGTCTACACATAAGCCAAACTCTCTAAAAAGTTCTTTGTAGTCTACTCATGAACCCACTGTCCCTGCGCGTGTTCAGGCTCTCTTGGTTGTTCAAGCATTCCTAGCAGACCTACTCTCCTATGCTTCCCCTTCTGGGAGTCGTTTCTATTATAATACACAAGTGTGACCATAACAGCCACTCCATACCAGAAAACATCCCCTCTGGATAGTCACGGTTCCCATACTGTATTGAACACCAGACACAAAAGCTTCTTAGGCATTTTATCCTGGAAATACCTAAGTCAATCAAACTGAACTCAATTCAAATTTGCTGTCACTAGAAAGAGTTGCCTTGATTCTTCTGGATTCGTCCTTACTCCATTCCCCTCTGGGTCTTTTCTACCAGCAATCACGGTACCATACAGAGATTAACTTCTTTAGCCCAGCACACTTTCAAAGCACACGGTGCATCTGTGCACCAATCTATCTACTACTCTCCCATTTTACAAGCTGACCTCCCTCGGCCCTTTGCTCAGGGCCCATCCTAAAACAAGAACCTAGTAAAAGTGCCGTAAACATCCGGAGTTCAAACTGAAAACATGGGCCTGCAGAACTGAGATTTAAAAAGCAAAATCCAATTGGCCAAATGCCACTCTGGTTTTGGATGCCGGTTTAATAGAGCCTTCCCACTGAAACACTGACCTACTTTCACTGAAATGAGCTTAGATCTTAATTACAAGGACAATGGTTTCCAGACACTGGAATCTGAATGGGAAGGAATTCAGAAGCCACAGCCATTCTAAGAAGCCAAAGGCACTCATTTTTGGCCTTGCCTCGAAATCAGCTGTAAGATACCACTGTGAACTAGAGGGTGCTGGAACATCTGGAAGCCACTTGAGGTGATGCCATGTGCAGCATTCTCCTTTTCATGCAGCCAGATGTTTGTGAGATCCTCAGCTGTATATGAGTCACGCCCACTGAATACACCATGGCTTTAACACAGTCAACACTGAGACTCACGCAGTTGAGCGCTTTGCAGTCCATGACAAAGTATCCCTGGATTACCTGTAGGCATTTTCTCCTGCATAACATTGTCCACCATAAGGAATGTACTTTCCTTCTATATAGGTAGTAAACAGGCTGTTCATCTTGCATAAGGTCTTATGGCAGCTCAGCAAAGCTGGGATGGTTTCATGTTAGGCACACAGTCAGTGGAGAAGCAGCAACCTAACCTGTGGCTTCTGTGTGGCCCAGTTTTTAAAAAGTGTCTTTTTTTCCCCCCTCCTTCGACAGTCATTAAGATACACTCTTCACTAGATGGTATTCACAACTCAAAGACTTTATTCTTTACAACCCTCCTTGAAACAGGCTGGGAATTTGCAGGGAAGCAAATGAATGCTAGGGGAAGGAAGGGGCCTTTTCCTAAGCCTCTCCCCCCCTTTTCTTTAAGAAAACTCTGGGTGGCATCTGCCATTGTTAATTGAGAGGTTCTTACAATACCAAATGCATAATTCACCTGTGACTCTTTTGAATTGTGCAAAGAAGGAAGTAATGTTTCCTGCTGTTCGTTTAGATCCTATAGATGTCTTTACCACCCTCAACTATCCAACAAAAAGCACAGGAGTACAAAGGCTCCTTTCTAGAAGTGACTTGGCCTCCTCCACAGAGAGCTCCCGAGTAACCTCAGAAGGTATTTAGAGCTCACAGGCCATGGGTGAAACCAGGGTTCTTCCTCAAGACCTACCTTGCGGGGGAGATGCCTACTGACTTCAAGGAGCTGGTCACAATGTATGTAAGGCTGGCTACAAGCCCGGCTGTGTGAGCCAGACAGGAAACCATTGTGGAGATTGCTTAAAAGATTAATCAGGAAGAAAGCACATCTGGTCTAAGCACATATATTTAGAGGCATGTAGTGCTCTAAGGGATGTATGGAAATCAGGTGAGAAGGGTGATGTCTGATCAAGAACAGGGATGAACAGCCACACTTCAAAGCACAAAGCTGTTCTAAAACCGTCCCCAAGCTGGATCTCTGAACCAACAAACCCAGTGGGTTTCTTACCCTTTATTCCTTTATTTCCACTTATTCTCAAGCGGTGGAAGAAAATCCTCGCTCTGGGTTAAGCTATATTTTTAATCACCACTAAAGCAGTTGGTTCTCCCCTTAGGATAGTTCTACCACCCACCTCAAGTTTACCCAGAGGAGCACTGCTCAGCGAAGCTGCCTAGGGTGAGTAATGTAAGCCTCCCCAGATCCGGAGGGCTCAGCCAGTGAGACAGAGATTCACCTAGTACTGGCTCTGTCTGGTGTGTCTGATAGCCTCTCGCTCAACTTCACTGTGACCATATAGAACTATTGCCTTCCATTTTATAGATGAGAAAACTGAGGGAAGAATAAGAGCTAGACAATACTCCTTCTTTTAAAGCATCTCATAGCCCAGGAGACTTCAACCAAGCAGACTTCTTGATCTTCCATTTGTCAAAGGACAATGATAATGGTCACCAAGTTACTGTGATGACATCGTGAAGGACAGTGTCTATTATATAGGAATGCCTCTAAAACCCGTCAGTTCCACATTAATTAAAGCCTACATCATACAAGCTTTTCACTAAATAAGAGTATTCCAGCAAAGCTGGGCTTCAGTGGCACACACCTTTAATCCCAGCACTCAGGAGGCCCAGGCAGGGGCATCTCTGTGAGTTCGAGGCCAGCCTCTTCTATAAAGTTCCAGGACAGCCAAAGATGTTAAACAGAGAAACCTTGTCTCAAAACACTACACACACACACACACACCCACACACACACACACACACACACTCACAGAGAGAGAGAGAGAGAGAGAGAGAGAGAGAGAGAGAGAGAGAGAGACAGAGAGACAGAGAGACAGAGACAGATAGAGTGACAGAGAGGGGTGGGTGGGGGAAGAGTATTCTGGCACTGTTTTTCACAAGTGAAAGAACCTGACCACCTTAACTGACCTACACTGACTGAGTGGCAATCTCTCACACTGCCATAATGATAGGAGGACAGGACAGTCATTCCATCTCCACACACAACGTAGATGCTCACAGCTCCTTTGTGGTTGGTCGTCTCTGAATAAATCTAAATTCATGACTACTGCTAGCTTGCCTAATACAGTGGAAGTAGAGATGGATAAAGTGGGGAGGGGTCAATGGTGGGAGGGGCCTGGGTCTAGATCAAAAGTAGAGTTCAATGCAAACAATACAGACAGAATGGCCATCCATGTTAGGTAATGATGCACACAGAACGGTCATATATCAACTTGCAAAAACAGACTTGCCAGAGCAAATCTAATTCCCAAACTGAAGTGTTTTCCCTGGCAAATATTCTAGGATTCATTTCCTCTTGCTTTCTTTCAAACTTGTTTGCATTTTGAACACAGTTATTGATGTCCAGTTAATAGGTGTAGCTTGTCACCCTGTGGATTCTTTCCCAGTCATTTTGCTAGGTTTTTTTCAACAGTATTTCTGGTCCTCCCTGATGTCTGTGAGGGGCAGTGTCGAAAATGTCTAGGTTTGAGTTTGAACTTTGGGTTTTACTATGTGACTGAGGAGGGTATCCTTGATCCCCTGTGAACCTCTGGCTTAGCTTCAGAAACACCCTGAGCCTCTGATGCCTCCTTTGTTAAAAAAGTCTGGAGCTTTGGAGACTCATGAGTAAATATATACACATGAACACACACACACACACACACACACACACACACACACACACACACACA
>JANHMN010000004.1:85253054-85268906 GCA_030674055.1 Rhabdomys pumilio
GAGAGAGAGAGAGAGAGAGAGAGAGAGAGAGAGAGAGAGAGAGAGAGAAAGAAAGGGGCACGGAGACAGAGAAACAGAGACAGAGACACACACACACTCACATACATACACATACATGCAGATACACACACAGGCTAAATAAACTTAATGAAACATGATGCTGCCAGTGGGGCAGTAGAAGTCAGTTGGCTCAGACATAAGAATACTGGAGAAATCTGCAGTAGCAGAATCAGTGCTTCCTGGGATACACATAGCCAGATCCCACCAGCTCTTCCAAATGCTACCCTGTTCATGTCAGCTTCTGAACATGCCGGTGAGCTTGTAGAAATCCCCAGGCCTTTTCAGAAGAGAGCTGTTGCTTCATTACTTTCTTTGTCTGTGATTCCTTTTGCAGCTCTAATTCAGGTCAATTTAAGAAATATTTATTGAATGGCCTGCCAAGTGCGAGGCCTCTGGAAAAAAAAATAGGAAGCAGTCCTTGACCTCAGGAGCACAGTTTTTCGTCAGACAGATATGGGAGCTGATAATTATACAGACATTTGGCAAGTCAAGAAATGGAAGTGAGTACAGGGGTCAAAAGCTATCAAACATACTTTGTACTTATCCCTGGCTAAATCTCACTTTCAAGTCCATTGCTCTAAACAGTCTAGACAGTCTGTAATCTTGATTTTGTCATTTAACTTATAGACCAATTTGCTAGGTTTTAAAATGCATCAAGGTTCAAGAAAATAGCCAAGATACAGGCCCTACTGAAGTATTTTGGGGGGAAGACGAGTCACCCTGAAAACAAAATTTTAACTTTTAATAGCAAACTCCAAAGGTCTTCTATGATTCTGAAAATCTTTCCACGTATGTATGTATGTATGTGTGTGTGTGTGTGTGTGTGTGTGTGTGTGTATGTATGTATGTTTGTATGTATGTATGTGTATCACATGTGAAAACAAAGATCTAAAGACTTGGACCACTCTGCATTTCTTACTGGGAAAGAATACTTTGGCTTGCTTATCATTAGAAGTGGATTCTCCTATTTCCAATGTGCGTATGATGGGTCATCGGGTGATGGAACCCATCATGTGAGAACAAATTCACAAGAAGGAAAATGTATTTGCTATGGTTCCATTTTTAAAAAAACGATTGAAAAAAATAAGTTCTGAGGGTTTGTTTGTTTGTTTTGACTATTCACAAAACAAACGTGGCGATAGCTCCAGAGCGAACTATAAAGCTTACATACTATGTAGGGAGGAGGTGGCGTACAGGTGACGCCAACATTTTTTGCTAGGCATGACCATGAAGTTGGTCTTTAATCATGAGTAGGTGAAAAATATTGCAAAAAGAGGGTGGAAATTTTATGTAGATCGATACACCATCATTTATCATAAGATTAATTTTTTGTATGTGCCCATGTATGAGCACATGTATACTATGCCCATAGAGGCTATAAAAAGATATTGGATCCCTTGGAGCTGTGGTTGGGATGTGCCTGATGTGGGTATTGGGATTTGAACTCTGGTCCTCTGGAGGAACCGTGAGTGATCTTAACCGCTGAGCTGTCTC
Organism: Rhabdomys pumilio; assembly: GCA_030674055.1. NCBI lineage: Eukaryota > Metazoa > Chordata > Mammalia > Rodentia > Muridae > Rhabdomys > Rhabdomys pumilio. The sequence goes on from JANHMN010000004.1 coordinate 85,254,609, forward strand.
TCAAGCTCCGTCCTGACTATTGTGAACGCATCCTTACTCCTGAAGAGCCAGAGGCAGACTTTAACACAGAGACTGCTTAGAAGTATTGAGCATCTTCCACTGGAGCCAGGCCCCCTTGCTGCCACTCTTTTCTGTTCTGTCTGTTTCCTAACAAATCCATAGCCTTTCCCCAGGGTTAAGTTCTCTCTTGTGCTGTGCTTCTTCTCTCTTACCTCCACCACACAGCCTCCCTTCCTTCCTCCGGCTAGACAAGCTTTGGAGTTCAGTCCTAGCATAAGCTCCTTCTCTTCCACTACATCCTTCAAGTCAATCCCTTCTCCTTCCCATAGCTACTAGCCATTAAAACGTCTCACTTTTATATTTCTGGTCCTTTAACACACTACTACCTGTATGCCTAGCCATTTAGGCTTTAAATATCAGTAAAGAACAATATCTCGTTGCTGGTTTCCTTCAGAAGATTCCAGAACCCCAAAGCATGCAAGAAGAGATATGTTATAGCTCATGCATATCACCGCCCAGACATGCAGTTTTGCTGTTAGACCTTGACAGCACAAAAAGGTAAGGATACGGGCTCTGAGTTTAATTTGCAAAACATAACTACACCACAACTAGGTTTTGTGATTTTTGAACTCATCATCTCAACCCTCAGGACTTCACTTTCCTTCTCACAAAATCAAATGAATCACTTGTGCCTCTCATTTGTGACACGTATTAAGGCAGATGATCAATTTAAGGCAATCAGCAAGAGTTAAGTCAATAAAAAACGATTATTTTTAATCACTTAGGAAGCAAACACGGAGACATACAGAGTTCTTATATAAACCACAATGCATGACTTTCTCTCTAGTCCAGAGGGAGAAAATCAGCAGTAGCACTAAAAGCAGAGAACTAGATGGAGGGTTTGGAAGGTCTGAGGTCTCAGTGTGGCTTTCGCTGCAGTTGTGGTGGAAAACTTGCAGTGTGTGAAAATAAAAGGTGATGTAAGAGGCTTGGCTTGTGAGATTCATCTAAGAATATTCCGAGGAAGCTAGAGAACCTAGTGGTGGAACTAGCTCCCCAGGAGCAGTGTACTGGTATATGAAACTTAAGCTGGGCTCTGCCCCACCCCCCACCCCCAGCCAAACAGCTCCCTGGGTGGAGTCTGTAAAAGGATTAGAGCCCTGAAGGCCAGAACTGATTCCTTCCTAGGCCTCTGCGGCAAGAAACAGAACAGATCCCAGTTGAAAATAAATACATCCTTAACCTGAATCCTCATCTCTCATCCTACCCCGACTTTTCCTTATCTTCTCATTTTGTTGACCTACCACCTTTACCATCAAGACTTTTCCATACAGTATGATACAGGATTCTGAGTGACTTAAGAAAATGCACACACTAGTAAGGCATGCTTTCCAAGTCTTATCATCAAAACTTAAGAGAGTTTTGTTTTGTTTTTTAAAGAAAAAATAGTAGTGGTTTTTCAAAACTGTCTTTAGTATCTTGTCATCTCTGAACTTAAGGATAAAAATTCTTTCCACAATCGAGTCTTCCATCCAGGAGATGCATCCTTCTCCCCAGCAATGCTACCTCACACCTTTCTCTCTGAATCATGGTTTATTCCTACTGCTCTTCCCAGGTTCTGTATCCTTCCTGTGGCATGGGTAAAATTCTCTCATAGACAGCAGGGTTTGCAAGAAAAGAGAGGACTTCCAGGTCATATAAGTCTTAGGACAGCTTCAAGGGCTTTTGATCAAATTAAATCAACGTTAAAACAGAAAGCTCAAGGTAGGCAACACTATGAAAAGGGATTTTTTTTTTTCTTTCAAAAAAGAATCAAGACTATTTTAGATGATTGGAGTAATAACTAAATGTAATTTTTTTTTTTTAACCTAGCATGAAAAAGTAGGTTTCTTTTCTTTTAGACATTTCCCCCGGGGTTCTGGAAGTCAGAAGAAAATCTCCATCTAGCTTAACAGGGCTACAAAAGACAGATGTGGAATTAAGTAGCAAACTCCAGTGTTGCTAGGAACTAGTTTTAAGTGTGCTTGGTAATATGTGATTTATATTTCTGATGACCAAGTGTTTCTGTTGGCTTGCAGAGAAGGAGATGGGCTAGCTAAGTTCCCAGGACATGGAAAGGCTACACTTGAAATGCCATCTAATCTTTCACACACAAAAATGTGGCTCGCTCATAAACCCTCAAATTCACTGTGCAAATATACAAAACTGTCAATTTTTAAAAATGTAAAGTCCCAAATCCCAGGCAGGTGGGTTTCTGGGGAAGGGTCTATCACACAATCAAGTTTAAGATGACCATCAATTTGGAGGGCTCCTGTATTCCACTAAAGCCAGTGCCCGTAGCTTATCCTCTAGAGACCAGAGTGCAAGCTAGATTCTTTGATGCTACATTGTTTCCTGGGAGCCAAACGAAGACTTTACAGTAGAACTGTCCTTCTTTAAAATAAGCATGAAATAATCTCCAGACTGCATTTTATGAAGAAATTCTGATGTCAAAGAGGGAAGGTTAGTGGTATCTGGTCAGATAGTTCTGAGACCAGCAGAACTTATTAAAAATTATAGTCAAGCAATTAAAATTATGTCTTATATCCCACGTGCTATAAACGATGTAAATCCTGTATCTTACAATTATTCACTCACAAGTCTCCATTTCACTGCTGTCATTTTTTTTTTTAAAGAGAAACCACCTCTTTTTTTTTTTTTTTTTTTTATTTCACCCCAAGAGAAATCTGATTGCAATTGGAACCTGTGTGGAAGGTCTGATGCTCTACCGACTAATTGGATCCTCTCAAAGGTTGAATTTTATGTCTGACCTATTTAAAGCTCTGAAAAGCTTCTCCTCCGAAAGCTGGCATCCCAGATCTCAATTTTTAGGTGTCAAGTATCGCAGCAGCCAAGGTTAAATGAGTTGATAGTTTAGAGATAGCCTTAACACTCTTCTCCTTCGTGCTTACTCACATGTAACTCACGTACCAGCATTTTGAAGGCTTTCCCCAATGTCTTGCACTTGATACCTTGGAATATTCCATGTATTAAACATGTTAGCCAAGATGAGCTCTGTTTCAAGATTGAGTTCCCCTCCTCCACAAAGGACAATGACAACATTTCAAATGCTCCATCAAGGAAGATCTGTTCAGTCTAGCAGAATAGTTGCATCAGATGCTCTGTGAGAACATCTCCCTGTGAGAACAGTCCCTAAGGTTTCATCTTCAAATTGTTGTCTTTCTGCAATTTTCTCTTAAATGGATAGAAACTCAATGCTGGGTCACACAGCTCTGTGGAGTTAGGTAAGCATAGGGATTCAGCACTGTTGACTGGATTGAAAATTAGGAAGCTTCCAAGAAACCAGTCACAAAAACATTCCAAAGTACCTACCCAACCATCCCATTTAGAATAGGAATGGCAGCCGGGCGGTGGTGGCAAACGCCTTTAATCCCAGCACTTGGGAGGCAGAGGCAGGCGAATTTGAGTTTGAGGCCAGCCTAGTCTACAGAGTGAGTTCCAGGACAGCCAGGGCTACACAGAGAAACCTTGTCTCAAAAAACAAAAACAAACAAACAAAAACAAACAAACAAACAAAAAACAAAAAAAAAAAAAAAACAACAACAACAAGAAAAGAATAGGGATGGAACCATGGTATATTTACCAGGGCAAATAGAGATCTCAGAAAAGGGATAAAAGGGTAATCTAAAGAGTTAAAAACCAGCCTTTAAAGTAAGGGGGAAAAAATCACAAACATAGAGGGAAGCAGCCAGGGAGGACACCCTTCCACATACTCAGGGAAGCTTACTCAAAAGGTAAAGTTTGGAGGATGAAGTTAGCAGACAGAAATGGGAGGAAACATCAGGACTGGTTATCAAAACATTCTGCAATGGAGAAAGAATGACTGAAGTCAATTTTGAGTGAATAGAGAGAACTGATTTTTCAGATGTGAGTTGTCTGTGATTCCTCAGGAAGCTGTGCCTGCCGCCCCCCCCCCCCCACCATAGTGTTTATAAAAAACTCTATAATTTAGAGGTTTTTAAAAAGGCAACTAAAGAAGTTATAACAACAACAAGCGAGTCACAGAGCAAGTGGGAACAGTAGCAGACTCCTATAATTCCAATACTCTGGAAGCCCAGACCACCAGGTATCTGTTTGTCTGAGAGCAGTCTGTGCTATGCAGTGAGTTCAAGGCCAGACAGACTTAAAAAAACAAATAAAACAAGACAAACAAACAAATCACATTGCTCGGTATATTTTTTTGTTACTTCAAAATTATCAAAACCTAAAATATTAACATGACATTACATTTTTTCCTAAAACTTCACAAAATCAAAGCCTTCTCTGTGGAGCGGTATTGTGCATAAGAGTTCTCTGTGCATTTCTTTGGAATGATAACTAGGTGAGCCAGTGGGGAGCTCAGCACTTTTTTTTTTAAGTTCATTTTACAGTTAGTCTTAGTGACTACCTTTTGTCTTAACAGTCTCATGGTAATTAAGAATCCCTAAAGTAATCAGTTTCCTATGGCAGAACTAGATAGACAGAAGAAATTGTTTATTTTTTTGCTTGGTTGGTTTTGGCCAGGGGAACCTCAAGGAGGAAAAAGGCAGGAAATGGCTGAATTTCCAACTATGCATCCATTGCTCACACCCCACATCCATTGCTCACCCCCTCGCCCCCTGCTGCTTCTCAGACCCAAACAAACCTCATGGCTAAACTGCCTTGCCCTGCTTTCTTTGTTATTTTATAGCTGTGGCTACACTTGTTTCTCTGGGTTGAAAGAGACTTGGAAACAGCCTGAGAAAAGCCAGTCCTATCTTTTATATGACAGGAGAAGAAACAGAGTAAACACACTTCTCTTTGTTGACAATCTTCCTTGTCTCCCCTTAATGCATTGTTTTGAATAGCAACTGAGTGTCGTTTCCCATTATTTAATACACAAAACCAATACCTCACAGCTCTTGCTTTTCTTCCCAACAACTGATCAAGCAAAGTATTTAGAGAATCCACAAAACGTGTCAAGGCGGACAGCTCTGAGCCCAAGAGCCCTGTTGAGGCTCAGAACAGGTGTGTGGCCAGGCATCTGGGATTGAGATCTGCCCTCTACCTCTCATCTCTGCTTTCTCGGCTTCTCTCCCCCTTCCCTCACTGCATCCCTCTGGGTTAGGATTGAGAAGAGCCTAGACAGAACCTCTCCTCTGGACTGTTTCTCTCTGCCAGAAAGAACTGGCTTGTTCTCAAGACAGCAAGCATTTGCCTGCTGCTGCAAAACAGCAATGATCATGTCAACCCGTTTTACTCCCATTGCTCACTAGGGATTGAGATAGCCAAGGACATAGTGGCCATTTCCCTGGGTTTATGGATCTCCACTCCCCACTCCCCTAGGCCTGCAACACATTTTTGGTTCGTGCGCTCACAGTGTCCTGGCATCTGTAGCGTGGGAAACCCTAACTGAGAGCCAATAGCCCCACAGCTTCTCCCTATTAAAATGTGCAATTGGATTTCACATGTGTGTTTCAAACGCCGTTCTAAGCATGATTTACAGGCTACTGTCTAGCCCCACAGCTGTTTTTCCATGCTCCAGACTGAGCTGTTTCTAGGAATCCACCACCAGCTCCTTGGCAAATAGTCCTCTTCCTAGCGTGGGCCTCCTAAGTCATTCCTGGCCCAACTAAACAATGCGAGATCTAAAGCAAAGCTTTAAGAAAACACTTATCGAATGCACAAACTATTAATTATTCTTTCCACATAATTATTCCTTCGTGAGAACAGTCTATTCGATGCCTCCTTTCAATTCGCCCCACCTCCTAATCAGCTTTTTTTGTCATCAAATTAAACTAATCGGGGCCTGGTCCTTGGATATGGGTTATTTATATATGTTAAAAACTGTACAGGTCCAAAGAGTTTTGTGTGGGTCTCAGGAAATGGTTACCACCTAGAGCTTTTGCTGCAAATGTGTTCATTTTCAAGATAGCGAATAACAATCAGCAGGGCATTTAGGAATTTATCTTCCTGCGGCTGTGTGCTAGCTACAGTCTTGCAATGTCAGACTGCGTGCTGTTGAGACACCCTCCCCTCTCCACAGTTTAGCTTCTAAGACTCTGAACCCTGACTGCCTTCTTCCAACCCCTACCATGAGAAAAGGCTTCAGGCTTGGGGCTGTAGTAAGCTCGTATGTGTAATGTCTTCTAAGCACATTATTTTCTGGTGCTGGAGGGCCAGACAGACACTGTGTTTAGTTAGGGCTTTTCTGTGCCTAGACCAGCTTAGGCCAGTACAGATTCAGAGAGCTGTCAGAGCCCAACTCTTCCTGGCATAAGTAGAGAAGAATGATCCACGAAGTGATTGATCTATATGATCCCCTCATCCAGTAACTGAGACCCAACTTGCAAGGAAGAAGGTTGAATATCAAGTGAATTATTCTAGGAAAAGGCTTTATTAGGAATAGTATTTAAGTGGATCAGTTTTACCCAAATGGTTGCAGGAGTATAGCTTCCATTTCAGATTTAAAAAAAAAAAAAAACAATTAATTAAATTCACGTTAATAAAAACCTTACAATTTAGGTCAAATTAGATTTTGCCCTTTGGTCACAATATTCTACCATCTCCACCCACCCAGGGAGTAGAATTTGAGGATGAAAGAGGGTTTTTCGTTTACTCTCTCACACGTATTATAGATCACTGTAGTTTGGAGACTCTTACTGAAGACATAGACCGCATTGACTTCCTTCTGCAGTTTAAACTACCACGATTGTGGAAGTTGTGTGCTCAGCCTCAACTAGGCATCGTAAGAAACCTCCTTGTTAGAAGTTCCTAACTCTGAGGGCTGTCTGACACTCAGGACTTCCTATTTTATTTTAATTTTGGTCTCTCTGTTCCCTCTTGTTCACAGACTTCATGACTAAAGATTATTAATTATTCTTTTCATAAAGTGAGACTTAGACTTCATTGACAAGTTATAGGCTATCAGATTCTTAAGACACCTTGGAGAACTCTTTACTTAAGCCCTTATGTGAATGAGCCCAAATCCACACCTGCCATAAATGGTCCCAACGACCATAGCTGTAACCAGAAGATGAAAATCACAGAAATAAAATGGACACTCACTGACATTTCCTGTGTGTCAGACATTACAGCAGGCATTTTATCTGTGTACCTTGTCTCATTAATCTCTCAAGACAATCAGCTGAGGCCTACATATATCATCATCATGCAGAAATAGAAACCAAGACTGCCTAGGGAAACATGACTGTCAGAAGAAGGCAGATGAAATTCAAGCCTTTGATCCACTTTCTGTCTACTGAGCTCTTCCCCACGGATGGAACAGTAGATCCTGGGAGAGCTGTAGACCACAGCCGTTATGGTCTCAGACATGCTGCAGAAGGTATCATACATCAGACACAAAGGGAGGAGTTTCAAGCTCTCCTATGCTACTCCCCATTTCTCCACTAAGGATCTGATCTTACATTCTGAGCAAGCTGGTCAGTCAACCAGGTCTGTTTTCCTATGTAGTCTGATGAAAACTGATGTTATCCCTTCACTCCCAATGCTATGCCCACTGACTAGCTCCAAGCTGACACTCTGTCTTCTCGACATGCTTTGGTGGCAATGTCAGTGGGTACATGTCTCTAAATCTTCCTGCCTGGCCTTTCAAAGCTATGAAACAAAGCAAAGCAGTTCTAAATTCATATCCTAACTAATGCTATAAGAAAACATTGTCGCCCCAATATAGCATGTGACCTCCTCCAATATGAGTGCCCTATTCATTTGCTCTTCCTCCCTCTTTCTATTCCGAGATTTGGTTAATTGACCCTCCACACACCTCACAGAACATTTTCTTACAAGACAAGATATTCATAACAACAGACACCTTCTTGTATCCCATTCACGTCCCAGTAGAATCCACCATAAAAGAACCCAACACTGGCCCATCCTGCCCAGCATGATGCTTTAATGCTGTCCATGGACATTATTACCAGGGCATCATGGACATATGCTCCTTCCTATGCCAGGATCAATCCTAGCCCACCCCAATACTACATGGTGGACTCCATCTCGGGAACCCATTCTTACCATTGGAGTCTTCCACTTCTTCGGCTGGGGTAGACTTCTGAGAGGAGTGGTGGGCATGTGAGGAGAGGAGACTGACAATCCGTGGCCGGGGAAGGGTTAGGGCTTTTCCATGGACCTTGAGGGAGTGTTCCTTCAACTGGCTGATTGTCATGGTGGAAAAGGAGCACCAAGAACATTTGTAGGCATGTTCACCTAGAAGGAGATGTGGTGAGGTAGACAGGAAAGGTGGGAGTCAGGAGAAAGAGGGCTAGAAAGCAAACCATACAGTGAATTGGCTCCCTCTAGAGAGGTGTTCTAAGGATTCTTGTTCTAGAAGTCCTCCAAGGCCAACTCTCTGCCCATTCTCACCACCACAGTCCTGGGAAAGAGCACTCACAAGCTCCAAGATAAAGACACCTAGTCCCTGTCAATCTCCTGTCCTACAGCAGTGTGGCTCTTGGGATGATCTCCACCAACCTAATTCATCTGATTCAGAGAGGATGACTCAAACTTCTTCCTCCTTCGCTGTATTAAAATTGATCAGGGCAGGTTTCATTCAATCCACAAAAAATATTAAGTTGAATTCTTTTTCTCAGTGGCTTTTTCAAACATACTGTCCCTCTATGGGAGCCCTATTCTGCTGAACTACATACCCCTCTCATCTGACACATTCTTAACCATTTTCTCCCCCCATATATTTGGAGCAGAGGGGAAGCTCACGATGAAACCCCATTTTCTATATAATCAACACTATAGAAATGCAACATTTCTTTAGGAAGAAGAATTATATATGTGATAAGCATAAGTGGGAAGGGAAGCATGTATACTGTTTTCAGCATTCAATAATACACTTAAATGGAAATACAGCACAGAAAGCCATGACCAAATCAAGACAAGAGTGTGGTTTACCTTTGCTATAAACCAACTTTCAAGTTCATTACATTTTAAGAATGAACTTATCAGTGAGTTTGTCTGTTCCAGACAAATATACACTAGTCTAATCAATCTTGTTTTCAGTAACAACAGGTCAATTTGGCCCCCAATCTAATAACCCTACCACTGACAGTCTCTATCTAGAAAATGTATACAAGCCAAGCATGAGGGTTCACATCCAAAACCCCAGCATTAAGATAAAGCAGAAAGATTGTAAGTTAGAGGACTGCCTGGCTGCAATAGCAAGATACTTTCACAAAATTCCCAATGAGCAAGGAAGGGAGACAAGGAGAAAGGGAGGGAGGGAAGGAGGGAGGGAGGAATACACCCTTAATACAGAGAAGATTTTATTTGGAGATTAATATTATTTATGGACTGGCAAGGTGGCTCAGAGGGTAAAGGCATATGCAGGCAAGGCCCATGACCCAAGTTACAACCCTGGAACCCACATGGTAGAAAGAACTGAGTCCTGCAAGGTATCTTCTGTTTTATACACACACACACACACACACACACACACACACACACACACACACACGGAACATGGGCACACACAGAGGATATAAACAAACAAATTGATGAAAAATAATATTATTTATGTGTGGAAAGCTATGAAACAATGTAGATATTGAAAGAAAAGAAAACAATTAGGCAAATGTCGGTATATCTTCTTGATGAACAATTAAAATAAATTCTTGATGAGCTTGTAATAAGACAGAAACTTAAGAATGAGTTAAAACATAAAACACTTTACAGGCATTATTATAATTACAACTGTGGAAAAGAATTATAGAGAAAACAGTTGACAGGAAGTATCAAATATTAACAGTGGCCTTTATATAATGACATTATGGACGACTGAACATATTTTTTTTCAAATTTTCTCTAATGAATATGTACTTAGGACCCAACTCAGGTCCTCTAAAAGAGCAATAAGTGTTTTAACCATAAAGCCACATCTCTAGTCCCTAATATTAATGTGAGTCTGGATGAATGAACCTTCCTAGGTAGCTCTGAGTCTGTCTCACAACCTAAGAGTCAAATCCAGCACTGCTTAGCTCTTAACTCAACAGAGTGCCAGGCACGAGAGTACACACCTATAATCTCAGGACTCCACAGGATGAGGCAAGAGGGTTAATTTCTACTTTGAGACCAACTTGGGCTAAACAGTGAGTTCAAGGCCAGCCTGAACTACATAGCACGACCCTATCTGAGGACACTGATAAAAATAAATAAACACTCAACTGAGAGTAGGCAAGTTGAGAGACTTGTAGTAAACACACTGCTTGCTTCCTCTAAGGCAAGGATCTCTCTCGGTGGCTCCGAGTCACATCATAGGGACTGAGATCCCACCATGTAGTGAGAGCAGAGGTATATTGCTTTTCTTTTCTTTCTGATGCTTCTCACCAACTATTGAGCAGAGGAGGCTAGCTAGTCAGTCAGCTCTAGGAACACACAGTCAGCTTACTGCTTTGAAGGTGACGCAGCATGTGGTTGGTTCAGAGACCTTTGATGGACCAAAACCATTCACCTAGCTCCCCACTGGTAAGAATGCGTTTTTTGGACAAAGCCAAAGGCAATGAGAAAAGCTTATCAGGATGCTGTCCCAGCTGAATAATTTATGATATACAGGAATACTAAAAAGTAATGTGAATCCTGAAGCCACTTCTTAGACTTTAGGAGAAGTTTCCCAGGGACATTAAAATACTATCAGAACCAAGCCTACATAACTAATCTCCTAGCTCCAACTCTGATCTCTAGCAGGGCTAAGGGCAGCTGTGTGGCATAAGCACTTTCACTGTACTAAAATAGAATAGCTCAACAGGTCCAACGCTCGTGAAGCAGAGGAAGGATATGGGTGAGGAGTGGATGGCAAAAGTGGAGGAGCCGAGCTTTTGTAAGACTGCTCAATGCGCAGAGTGCTGTACAGAAGGCAGAGAGGGAATCCTATAGTGCCTTCCGTTTGGAATGCTACAGAAATGAGTAAGCTGATGGCCATCAATGCTTAGTGCACAGCCTGGGATGAATACCATGCGGTGACCAAAACAGCACAGTTCCTGGACACTCATGACTCAAGTCGAAAGACATGGCTTATCTCTTCTCTGAGAATCTCCCGAGCCACCCCATGCTTCCTAAGTTTTGTGTTAGTGTGTGCTCTGTCTCATGTAGAAATCAGCTTCAGTGGATTTTGTTTGTTTGTTCTGTCATCCCATGATCCAGCCAAGGTCATTTAGAAATTTCTTTTAAAAACGAAACAGTCTAATTCTAAGCTGTTTGGGGGCATCAGTCAAACAAAGCACTGGGGGTTATTTTGGTTTTATGAATAAAGTTGAATTTTGTTGTTCTTTAAAACTGTACAGGCAACCATCCCCAGTATTAATCACGTACTGTTCCTGTGGGGGGAGCTTTCAGTTTCACTCAAGGCCGTGGGTAGGCAACTTGAGAGAGTACTGAAGGACACTCCAAGGAGCAACTCACCAGCATGGGCTTTGAGGATGTGTGTCTTCAATCGGCTGTTGTAGGAGGACTTGAACGAGCAGAGTTTGCAGCGGAATGGTTTGTGGTGTCCGTGATGGGTCTGCATATGGCGATCCAAGCTTGAGATGGAAGACAAGGAAAGCAGGATTAAAAACCACAGGTATCTTCCCACTACTATTCCAACTATCCGAATTCTAAGCTGGTCCAAGTCTTCCCTGCTGTTTTCTAATGACGACATGCACCATTGCCAATAAATTAATAAAAAGGCCAAAGGTGTGTGAGCCATTCTTAATAGGAGGAGAATTTGGAGGAAGAGAGTAATGATCTTTTTAGAAACCTAGTGTGGATTACATAACTATAATCCTAGCACTTGGAAGGTACAGGTAGGAGCATCAGGAGTTCAAGACCAGCCTTGACTACATGGCAAATTGTAGGATAGCTGTATGAAACTATTTCAAGAAAGAAGGAGGAAGGAGGAGGAAGAAGAGGAGGAAGAGGGGGGAGGAGGAGGGGGGGAGGAGGAGGGAGGAGGGAGGAAGAAGAGGAGGAGAAGGAAGAGGAGAAAAAGAAAGAGAAGAAGATAAGATTTTTTTTTTGGATTGAGAGGTGGAGTCACAGTAACAGTTATAGCAGATCATGGTTTTCTCTTCACAGAGCATGGGTCATGATAATTGAAGAACAGGTTTTTTCTGCTCAGCTCTCTAGTGAGAATGTCTATCTAACTCACATAGAGAAACGGGGTGAGGGTGGGGAGAGATGGGGGATGGTAGACGCTTAGAGAAATGTAGCACAAGCTTTCCCTTCTTACATCAGTAATTCTACTTTCCTCAGGAACAGGAGAGAAAGAAGAGCTCAAAGCACATGACCTGCTCACACAGGCTGCCGTGTTCCCAGGATCTATGCCAATATGGAGCACAATGCAACTGTGGTTTAATCATGTGTGCAAGGGGTGGGCTGGAAACCCCTTCTGATAAATACCACCATAGTTGCCAAACATTACTCTTCCAGAAACAATTTATGAAGACATTACTTAATTAGAATGAACCCCTAGTACTTCTTAATAATTATTAGTCTGAAAAGTAATAAATCAAGCCATCAAGGTGTAGATATTCTTCTTTGTGCAAGACCCCAGAGACCAACATTCTGTTCTGAGTGACTGGCATGGGACTGTGGCTGCTTATCATTTAAACAGGTAATTCTTCCAGCTCCACAGCCACACTACCCATGGCCTGGAGACAGCTCTCTCTGGATGTCCGTTAACTAGCCTACACTCATCCTGTGGACACAGACTCAACACCTTCCTACAAAACCAATGTTCCTCATTTCCATAAGTGACCCTGCCATTCTACCAACCAAGCAGACTCAAACCTGAATGCTACTTCTGCTCTGTTATTTGGCCATGACTGATCATTCTTTTTGTTTGTTTGTTTGTTTTGTTTTTTGGTTTTTTTTTTTTGAGACAGGGTTTCTCTGTGTAGTCCTGGCTGTCCTGGAACTCACTCTGTAGACTAGGCTGGCCTTGAACTCAGAAATCCGCCTGCCTCTGCCTTCCAAGTGCTGGGATTAAAGGCGTGCGCCACCACCGCCCAGCACTACTGATCATTCTTGAATCCAATCCCTAACTTCTTACATGAGCTCCTAGGATTTCTTCTAAATTGAGCTCCCTGGCTAAGCTATACAGTTAGTCAGACTGCCTGAGACAGAATCCCAGCTCGTTGCTTATAAGCAATGAGGCCTCAGGAAAACTATGTAGTCTCTTCAGCCCTCACTTTTCCCATCTATAATACGGAGATAATGGGGCAGGCATCATACGGGTGTTTTATAAATATAAAAAGGTAATAGCTGGAGGTCCTTAAGATAGTGCCTGCTGTATTAGCAGGTGCAGTAATTGTTGGTAATTATGAATGTTACTCATTCCAGACTCTTCTTTTTGACAGTATAGTAATTATAATACACTAATTTCTGGCATTTATAGACATCCTAATAGGATGCCTACTTAGGTAGCCAGGAGATAAACTCTACTGTTTCTTTTCACGTAAGTTAAGGCTCATTGAAACAAAACCACCAGCTAGGCCTCAACTTAGGTTTATATCTTCTCCACCTTGGGCCCGCTCTTCTCCCTACCCTGACTTCTCAAACTAGACAGGTTCAACCTTCCTTTAAGACTTGACCGAAATTGCCCTAATCTATAAAACCCTCTCATTTCTCCCCAAGTATAGGGTGCATTTTCCTTTGTTACATTTCTCAGCATTTTACCAAAATCTTTTTTTTTATGTACATTATTTTATCCAGCCATTTTTTTTTTTTTAAGTAAGGCATTTATACCTCGATCATCTTCACATTTTCCCAAGGCATAATACCAGGCATAAATTATTCTTTTATTCAAAATAACTTACTGAGGGCCTATGTGTATCATGCAGTGTGGTTTAATACTTAAGGAACCGAGAATGCCAGTTTTAATGACACTGTATGGATGCATGTAGGCAAAGACTAAATGTTAGGCTCTGTATCAGAATAAAAAGTGTGTCATCTCTCCTACTCTCTAAAGAGAAACATGGTTCCTCCTGCTTTAGTCGTTTGGCCTATACTCTGAAGCAAACAGACCTCACTCATTCAATTACCAGAGAGATCAACAGTAAGCTAACTATCTTCAATATTCTGCCAGTCTTATAGGAAGAATATTTATGTAACAAAAAGTTTCCTTTCCTTAGGCCCTGCCCCCTTCCTATCACCCCAAGTTCCCACTTTCAAAGCTGTAACAAGCATGGAACATTCCTACTTCTTTGACTCCCCAGACTTTTAGCAGTTCGTGTGTGTGTGTGTGTGTGTGTGTGTGTGTGTGTGTGTGTGTGTGTG
>JANHMN010000004.1:85271764-85293349 GCA_030674055.1 Rhabdomys pumilio
ACACACACACACACACACACACACACACACACACACACACACACACAGAGCAGGTACCCAGATCTTCCCCTTCTCACCTTCACGGCAGCGGATACAGCCGGGACGCTGCCGTACTGGACGTGTTTCCGGAGATGGTTACAGATGGCCCGAAGCGTTGGATGCACTTCCACGCAGAACTTACACTTGTAGCCCACCACTTTCCTCTCCTTGATCTTTGGCACCTCTTCTAAGTGACCAAAAGGCTGGTAAAATACAGTGGTAGCCATCAGTACAGCATGCCCTCCCTCCAAGGCAGGCATTTTACTATTACAGATTACTAGATACTGTATTTTAAAGAGGATTAGCAGGTTAGAGTGTTCCTTATATACATCAGCTTCATCAATCATGGCACACTGCCTACTAGTCGCCGTCTCTGGAACCCACTTAGGTTCCAGCTGGTGAGGAGAGATTTCTGTGTAGAAGCCCACAGTCAGGATGAGTAAGTTATCTGGCTTTCAGATCAGTTTTGACTGTGCAGGTGGTGACATGTTGCACAGCTATTCCTTTAATGAACTTTTTGATTTAAGAAAAAAGAAGGAAAGGAAGGAAGGAAGGAAAGGAAAGAAGGAAGGAAAGGAAGGAAGGAAGAGAGTAAGTAAGTCTATTCCTTGAGATGTTAGGTTCCCGAAGCAAACACTGGAGACCGTGTCATGGCTGAGAAGGGCTAAGGGTACCAAGAGATAGCCCACAACTGCCTTAGGAAAAGCAAGCACTGTCTTTTTTAAAAAAAAAAAAAAAACAAAAAACTAGGCTTCAGAAAACACTACTTGGCAGAAAGACATACATAGAAACCACCCCAAACCTCCCCTGGGGAGCCATCGGAGGAGTCAGAGGGAGAAGGGGAGGAGGACAGGACTGTGGAGTGGGGTGAGCATAGAATGGGGAATAATCAAGCTCGAAATGTTTAATTGACTTATTGAGCTCTCTGGCAAGCTAAGTCACTAGGAAGCCTGCAGCAGTTTGGCTGGCAACGAAGTGCATGTGGGCACCAGTGATGAGAGGCCTCCTGGGGGAAGGGAAATCAAAACATATCCTTACCCTCTCTTGTTTGAAATCTGCAAAAGCACCATCTGCATATTTCTGCTTGCTCAAAAGCTGTTTCCTCCTCTCCTGGCGTTTGGCACGCTTCTGGAATTCCTCATTGTGAATGTTCAAGTGTGAGGTCAGCTCGGCTATGCTTTGCAATTTGCTATCACAGTGCTTACACTGGAAGGTGGAGGTCTGGAAGCGGGGGCCGCTGCCTAGGATGACGAAGTCCCTCTTTAGGTCCCGGCTGTGGTGGTCTGTGTAATGCATGCACAGCAACTCCGCCGTGCTGAAGGACAGCTTGAAGCACTTGATGCATCGGAACGGGAGCCACTCAATGTCTTGAGCTTCACCTTCCACCTCGGCCCTCTCAAAGCTGCTTCTCTCCTCTTCTTCCACCAGTGGGGGCTTCTCGTGCTCGTCTGCATAGACTGCAGTGAAGTAGCCCCCCAGCTTGCTGGCATGCTGCTTCTTTGGGAACACTCCCGGGTGACGCTTCATATAATGGGACACAATGCCTTTCTTGCTGAAGGACTGGAAGGAACATAAGGAACACTTTTTCTTCTCAACAGCCCGCCGTAGCTCCTCGCTCAGCTGAGGAGAGTCATCTTTGGGTGGGGATGGGATGATCACCTTGTTGGGCTTGTCACTGATGGTCCTGGAGGCTGCAAGGCAGTGGGTGTAATACGCATCAATGTCGTGGCGCTTCTGGTAGTGGGCTGCCAGTCCCTTTCGGATAGGGTTGGTGTAGGCACACAGGGCACACTTGAAGAGATTGTTTTTGCCCTCGGGCTGGGCACGGACATTATTGTGCTTGATCCGGTAGTGCCTGGCAATGCCCTTTCTCGTGGAACAGAAGTACTTGCAGAGCTGGCACCGGAACACAGTGTGGGAGACCAGATGCGAGGTAGAGAAGTGAGCAGTGGACATAGGATCCTCTCCCACCTCCTCCTCTGTCATGGAGACCTGGGAGGGGCTCACTTCAGTGGTTATCTCAGGTTCAAGGGACACTGGCAGCTTCGGGGGAGAGGGGGAAAAGACATCAAACTCAGGCTGGTTGTGGTACTTCTCATAGTGGATTTTCAGTTTCTCCAGAGTGCCATGTGTGTAAGGACACAGCTTGCACCGGTAGGCACCATACCCTTGTTTGAAAATCCTACTTGTCTCCTCCACGTCATTCTGGGATATATCAGCTGTCTGCTCCACATCATGCACAAAGTCCTCCGCGGTCACCTTGATGGCCGGGTGTCGCTTCTGGTAGTGGGTCAGGACGCCATGGATGCGAGTGTTGATGTACGGACAATGCCTGCATTTGTAGACGGCACCTGGGTTGATGTCAATATCCTGGGCAAAATCAGCAGCCTTCACTTTCATACCAGGATGCTTCTTCCCATAATGGGTGAGGAGGCCGTGCAAGTTATTGTACTCAGACTGGCACACTGTACACTGGTATGGGGTAGAAGATATAGCAGGGTTAGCTGAAGCCAGATGAATGCTTTTCTCTGGGGAAAGTCTTGCATCCTCTGGACATTCAGCTTCCTGCTCGGGAAGTGGGTTGGGCATACTGTTTTCACAATTCATAGGGCCTATCAACTCTTCGGGTGCAAGGAGGGCCTTGTCTACACCATCTTTCTCCTTGATGATATCCAGCAACACAGACTCATCACCATTCATGGCCCAGGGGTGGAATGCTTGGTAATGATTGGTGATGTCCCAGATGGAGACGGCTTCAAAAACACAGTCCCTGCATCTGTATGTTTTGGCTTCAGCTGACATGGTAAGAGTGGGAGAGGATGGGTCTGGCCCAGCCCAGAGTTTGGTAGCCATATAAGTATAATCTACATAATGCTCAGGGTGCCTCCTTTGATAATGCAGGAGCAAACCACTGGGTTCCATGTGGGAGTAGATACACCACTCGCAGTGGTAGCCAGCTTCTATCAAACCATCTAGAAACGCCCACCGCATGATGGACGTGACTGTGGCCTTCAGGGCTGGGTGGTCTTTCTTGATATGCTTCCTCAGTGCATAGAAATAGGGGGAGGTATACGAGCACTGTCTACATTTGAGAGCTCGAAGTTTCGTTTTGTCCCGTTCCATACCGGAAGCAGGGAGAAGCACACAACTGGCAGGCTTCTGGTTCCGGTCACAGAGACTTCTGATGGTGGCTGTGTGCTGCCTGATCACATCGGCATTGGCCTTGAAGTCCCGGTGCTTCTTCTGATAATGAATGAGGACGCCTTTGACCGTCCGGTTCCCATAATCACAGTGCTGGCAAAAGAACATCTCAGTCTCCACAGGAGGACAATCTCTCTCAGAACTGCTCCGGTTCAGCTGCATGGGGGCAGGAGGCCGAGGGGAATCTTGGAGCCCTTCAGCCCCTCTCATCATTGCAGCTGTGGGAGGAGCCTGTCTGATATATTTGGCAGTGACCTTTATTTCTGGGTGTCTTTTCTGGTAGTGAACAAGCACCCCCACAACTGACCGATTGCTGTAGGAGCAATGTTTGCAGTAGTAAAGCTCAATACTGAGGTCTGGTGGCGGGGGCTGTGGGGGGGGTGGGGAACCTATGTTGGACATTTTGGGAGACAATGGAGCACCCACCTCAAATGATAATTGGGAAAGGGCAGAGCCTCTGTCCACAGACACCATGCGCATGGTTTTCTGGATCCTAAAGTACGAGGCCTTTTCTTCAGGGTGTTTCTTCTGATAGTGAACCAAGACTGAGTGCATGTTGGGGCTCGCAAACGAGCAAACGTCACAATCGTAAACAACAACGGTGTTCACGGAAGGGTCCTTCTGGCTTTCACATTCTGGAGTAAAGGTCTTGGGAGGAGTGTTTTTGTTAAACGCAGCTGGCATACCGCCACCGCGAGCCACAGGCGTGGACGTCGCCATGCTCTTGGGAGCTGAATTCAAAATCTCCCGCAGCGTCTGGGACTCAGCATTCAGCCCTTCCTGCTGCTCGACAACATAGCTTGAAAAGATCATAGCATTGTTGATTTTCACCGTGGGATGCATTCTTTGGTAATGTGGCATCAGGCTTCTGACATTCGGGCTCGTGTAGGAACAAAACCGACACCGGTAGATCAGATCCGAATGGTCAAAGTTGAGTACATTCATGGCCTCTGGGTGATGCTCACCATAATGCTGTTGGAGGTCTTCAAAGTTGGTATAGTCAATATAGCATTCCAGGCACCTGTACACTGCGCTGTGATCATTGGGGTCCAAGATATACCTAAAGCTGAACTTAATGTATGGGTGCATTCGCTGGTAGTGGGTGCTGACACTCCGGGCAGATTTATTATTGAAATCACAGTGTTTGCAATAGTAAAGCCTTCCAGAGTCACCAAAATCGGTATTCTCATTACTGTGTTCCGTCCCATAGATAGGGGGCTGGGTGTTCAACAGAGCCGCATTGGATACTTGATGGTCTTTCATGCTTGTTGAAGAGCCATAGTAATCCTCTTCATCTTCAGAAAGTGTGAGTTCGATCTCGGCCCCATTGGTGGCAGTGTAATCATGGGTGATACTTCTATAGTTGGCCTCCTTCTGGGACTCACTGGCGTCTCTGGCCCAAATCTGTTGGGCTGAAAAGGAAGTGGGAACCTCCATGATGGGATCTGTTGGTTCCTCTTCCCTGTCCAGTTCAACCTCGATCTCTACTTCGTTGTCATCCTCTTCCTCCTCATCGTCCTCGACATTGATGATCGCATCTTCCTGCAGTTTGGTCTGGTTGATTTTGCTCTGCAAATTGCTGGCTATCTCATCAATCCTTGTTCTCTTCTTCACGGGTGATAAATCAAGAGGAAAGTCATTCGCAAGCTTCCTAGAGGCCTTAGCTACAAAGTTATTCTTGGAGGACAATCCAAGAATTGAGGTCTGACTTTTCTTCACAGTGTTGCTGGAAGAGGGGTGGCTATCTGTCTCGTTTTCCAGTGGTAGGTTCGAGGGCTGCCCCTCGAATTTTGGCAAGTTGTCGCAGAATGAGTGTTTGTGCTGCTGATGGACTCTTAGCCCTTTCAGAGTCATGGTGGAATAACTACACATGGTGCACTTGTAAGGATGCAAAGGTGGGACCTGTGCGGGTGGCTGTGGCTGCTGTGTTGGTGGTGGCTGTGGCTGAGGTGGCACCTGGTGTGGTGACTGCAGCTGCAGTGGCGGAGGCTGCTGCAGAGGCTGTGATGGTGGTGGTGGCGGTGGAGGTGGTGGAGGTGGCTGTGGTGGCTGCTGCTGCTGCTGCAAGGGATCCAACATGACTCCCGACTTTCTACCATTGATGCTGGAGCTCTCGTAAGATACCATTCCTTCATTTAACGAGGAAGACAGGCTTTCGCTTTGAGAATTCACAGTATCCCAATCCGACGTACCCGTGTGACACTGTTTGTGAGCCCCGAGTTTTAATGAGCTCTTACAAGTAAACGGACACTCGTCACATTTGTAGACAGCTGTCTTTCCAGATAAGTGGATATTTTCTATGTGACGGGAAATGCTGCGTCGGTGCATGGTGAGGAAAGGACAGAAGGGACACTGGAACCTATTCATGAACCTTCGAAATGGAATCCCCTTGGTCTCTAACAGCTTGTTGCCATCAGAGCCCATCAGCTGCTCCGCAGACAGTCCTGCCACCTGGTGATCCATAACACTTAAACCATTCTCGCTGTCTACCTCATTTAAATCCTCATCAGAGCTAGAGTCATTTAGCATGCTGTTAGTGTCCAGGTCAGCGGATGAATTGGTCATGTCAGACATTCCGTAACGGGACCTCTCCGTCAAGTTCACAAGGCCAGAATTATGAGGTGATTTCGGCTTCATCTGAGGGTAAGACATAGAAGAAAATTTGGAAGTTGAAGAAGAATTAGGTCTCATGATAGAGTTGCCCATGGAGCCCCTGAAATTGGAGACATTAGTGTTGGGCATCTCTCGGCTTGCAGCATTCATGGACAGGTAGGTGGAGTTGGATGTGGGGCTGGGTTCGTTATTATTCTGCACTTCAGATGAATTAGTCCCTTCTTGCTGCTGCCTGATGCTGGAAAGGATCTTGACCATACTGCGGTGTTTCTTCATCATGTGATCGCACCAGCGTTCTCGGCGGGGAGTCTGATAGCTGCACCACTCACAACAAAAGTTGCCTCGAGATTTGGTCAAAGGCTTGACCATGGATTCTAAGATGCTACGCTCTACAACCTCGGCTGGCAGTTCCTTGCAGGGGTCCTGCAAGGACACAGGTGGAACCACAGGGTCCGGCAGTGGAGCAGGAGCAGGTGGTGGCGCTGTGGACTCCTTCAGACTATTTTTGTGGTACATCTTCTGATGCTTAATTATCCTTGCCCTCCGAGGTGATTTGTATGTGCAAAACTGGCAAGAAAAGACCTTTCCAAAACCTTCATGCATCATGATATTATAATTTAAGGATCCTGGAACAGGAGGGCTTGAGGGACTCTCTTCAGCTTGAGCTCCATGGACCTTCCTAGTATGTTCTATGAGGAGATTTTTTGACCTGAAGTA
Source organism: Rhabdomys pumilio (assembly GCA_030674055.1). NCBI lineage: Eukaryota > Metazoa > Chordata > Mammalia > Rodentia > Muridae > Rhabdomys > Rhabdomys pumilio. Next base: position 85,278,335 of record JANHMN010000004.1, read on the forward strand.
GCGTACGCAGAACTTGCACTGAAAAAATTTGTTGGTTGGTTTGGGATTAGGGGAAATATGCTGACCGTAATATCCTGGACTGTGGCCATAGTAACTTCCGCTCCCCAATGCAGTTGCACTTTGACCTACAGAGAATATTTAAGATTAAAATGAGAAAAGTAAAGCGAAAAGAATATGAAATTCAAACACACAGAACAGCATTTCAGTTATTCTTGGATAAGAATCTCATTCAACAAGCACGATGACTCTAGATACAGTGAAGGCTACCCACAGAGTGTTAATGATGAAGATATCATAGTTAGCATTGGATACAGAATAAAGACCAGTTTCATCAACTGTAAGTTTTATTCTAGAACTTTCTGAGAAACTTTGTTTTCAACATTAGAAGCAGAACACACGGGGCCACTAAAAGGACAATAACCTAAGATAACTAAGAGAAAAATGATGCCTAAGTAGTAAAACTGCCTTTCAGGAAGTAAGAAAGCTCAGAAGTCACACATAAGACCTATTGTTACTGGTTAATAAATAATAATAATAATAATAATAATAATAATAATAATAATAATAATGACAAGCTTTATCAGACATGTGAGTTTGGCATAGAATTACCTGATAAATCCTCTGCAATCACAAACTCATCCTTTATAGAGGAGAACTCCACCTCTGTCTGATTACTAGCATTCACGGACCCAGACAGCGGCTCATCATCATTGTCCTCGGCAACGTCCGTTGGCTGTAAGAACGCTGTATGGACATCCTGGATGTGTGCTTTGAGATCTTCATAAGATGGGGCTCGGAAGTCACAGCCATCGCACTGAAGCACCTCCATGATTGGGGTCTAGCCTCTCACATCAGGGACCTGAGACAGAGGTCAGAACAAAGCACCATAAGGACCACACTCACCACAAACCCAAAGTGGCTACAGATCTGCTCATGGAAGGACCTTCAACATCACTGCCTTTCTCCTGCACCTCTTTGCCAACTCGAACACCAGCCAAAGAGAGGCAATCAGACAGAATAAAGACAAAGTCCTTGACTTCCTAACTTCAAAGGAAAGAAAACTCAAATAAATGTTTTCTGCTTTGATAGATCTTCCAATGCCATCTGTCAAGGAAACAATAATACTTCAAAAGTTGGTAAAGTTTTTGAGTTTCTCCACCACATTCAGAATTCTAGATAACTTAATGTTGATTCTGACTTCTTAGACGTTTTCTTTTTTGAACTAGAGTCTTCTTAGAAGGAAACAGGACATCCATCCTCACTGAAGGGCAAGGAAATTTTAATTTCTATTATCCATTTCCATATTATCACATTAGTGGTTTAACACTAAATGGTAGAATAGAATCGACTCTTGGAAACGGCTGTGGCTTTTAATATTGCTTTTATTATTTTAATATCTTTATTGATACTAGGGTACACATTTTTTACTTTCCCTAAATAGTGTAGTTGCCCCTCCCCCTCCTCAATGAAGTGAGTGGTTATTTGCTCTTTTACTACCTACCAATTAAAACTTAACAGCTTCTCCAGTCTAATTAGGTCATAAAATATTCCTCATGAGATTTCCAAGCAACCAACTTCAGATGACAATTCAGTTTCTGCTTTAAGATTGTGCCTTGGCACGTCCATTTACATTAAGACCACAGAATCTAGTAGTTCTGAAGAGGGGCTACTGAGTCAGGGCTTTCCCTTTCCATCTCTTTCTTTTTTATAAACATGAAATTTAGACTTGGATACAAAACAACAACAGCAAAACTCAACCTGCGAACCTGGTGTGGAATAAAGCAGAGCAGAGTCTATCTCCCTTATTCTGTAATTCACTGTGCAACTGAAATCTATGGAAAGCTTCATGCTAGCTCCAGGCAGAGTCTCTCCACAAGGAAATGACAAGCATGCTGGGAAGGTATAGTCCTTCCTAGCTTAGTATATCCTGCAAGGACATACCCAGTTATTATCTGAACGAGTAAGTTACTTCCTGAAGTATATCACAAACCTACTAAGTCATTGTAATCTAGAACCAAATGTCTTAAGAATTCAAGCTGTAGCCAGATCTTTTTATGATGCATTTTTCTATGCCTCTTATACGTGATTTCTGCTGGAGAAACACATGTCCAGTAATGATGTGTCAGTGATGTGCAAGAAGTCATGGCATGAGGATTTTCTATGGAAGAATGCTCCTGCCCATAGCCTCCTAAAATAAGTTCTGGCCAAGTCCAGCTTTGGACAGAGCTTTGCAGAGCGAGACAGATATTTTACCTCCTCTTTTTTCACTCAACAATTTATCCTATTTCAATAAACATTGAACTGGACACCAGAGTCCTTTCAGCTAACTAAGTCTCAATATTCCAGATACACAAGCTTTTATGTCTGAGCACCAGCCCAAATTGTGTGGAAGAGGTTGCTATCAGCTCTGGATCAAATTACAGCAGTCACTGAGCCCCACCCCACTTCTCCCTTCGCACAGTCCATTAGACCTGAAAACAAATTTTTCCATGGTGCAGACGACTCCTGCATTTAGAACACTTCACAGAAAAAAGCAGATCATCCAATGCGTACTCCCCATCCCCCAAGCTTAGTCCTTTCATCTCAGCCAAGCAAGCCACAGCTCTGCTGAATGTGTTTATCACACTTTCAGAAGATAGGGGCTCCTGCGTCACTGAAGCTCTAAGACTCACTAAGCTGCCCTAGTCCTCTGAGCTGTAGGAGCAGCCATTTTAGCTCAGAGCCTTTCCTCCGTGCACAACATGGCTTCGCTTGGATTCTGCTAGGCTGACAATCACAAGTGAACGTTACAAGGGCAGGCTGGGCTCCTCCTAAGCTCTTCTCTTCCCAACAAAGAATTAACTGTTTTCATTTCTTCCCGAAAAGCAGCACCTTTCTCCTCCTCAAATGTCATTCACCAAAGATCTCCAAAGGTTCTTTTATTCCATGATTGATAGGCTGGTTCGTTAGTCCCAGCAGAGTACTGGTTAGATCAGGACGTTCCTGGACCAGATCCTGTTCTGCAGCAGGATTTGGGGGTGTCCTGGAGAGGGGACCTCCAGAATGCCTTGGTTTCTTGGGAGTCGTCCTTCCACACACAGAAGACATACCATCCGAGGCTGCTAGCCAGATTCCAAAGTCTAATGACCTTTGTTAATCACCAGCCAGTCTGTCTGCATCAGCAGACCCTGCCAAAAGACACACCCTTCAACACAAAGGCTGTAGCTATTCCTTTTAAAAGAGGTTCTGTGAAAGCTCCATTGTGTAGCTCAGAGGAAAACAAAATCCCTTCCCTTCAAAACCTCAAGCCTTTAGAAATAATGCAACAAAAGGCTTTCTGCTGTGTCTCTTTTGGAGACTTTGAGCCTGGCTTGCACAAAACATCCACAAAAATGGCCCCGCTTGCACAAGGAGAACAGGGCACCTTCAGCACTGAGGCAGTCTACCTGGAGATGAAGTTCATCTGTCCATACACTTCTCTAATATCTTGGTGTCTTCTGAAACTGTTATCTATGAAGGATGCCAACCTCGTTGGATGCAAACACTAACAGTCTCCTTGTTCTGCTACAAAGGAGATTAAAGGGTTATGAGATCAGAAGAAGGGAAAAAAAAGAGCCACTGATTTGGAAAAAGAAGAGATGATGAAAGTGATTTTCTAATGGGTTCTAGCTTTAATGTTGTTGCAGTCTTGACCTCAAAAATAGCTCAGAGCCTTAGAAGAGGTTAATCTCCAGGCAGCTGATACAACCAGCAGCAGGTAGAGCTGAGTGGCCTTCAATTTGATGTCTGCACCAATACTGAAATGGGAATGTAGTCTACTCTGAAAGCCATTTTGTCTTTGTGTGTGTACACGGCTTTCCTGAAGATGCTGACAGGAGAAAACAGAAATTGCTGGCATGGCCCAAACAATCCAAGAAACTTGATATATTTATGAGACCATAGAAGTACACACAGGCAAAAAGCAAAAGCAGGGAAATGGGGAGTAGAAAGGATCACCACTAAGCAAACTGGACCTAAGGGTGACCAGTTCACCTGTCAATCAGAAAGTGTTTCTGGAGCAAGGTGTAATTCTCTAAGAAGCCAAAAACACAGGGGAAAAAAAAAGATGAGATATTAAAACCTGAATGTTTGCTTCATTGATGCAGCTGTAAGAGGCTAGCCTAGAGAGTGTCTGCTATACAATGATGATTTAAAGTGAAAAGCCTCGTTCTTATATTTACCTCATTTAATAACACCTGTGATTATGAGATTAACAACCTTTTTCTCACTTACAGAATCAGCACAATCAAGAGGAGAAACGCAAGTTTCTGAACTGAAAAAGAAATGTTATTTTTAAAGGTCAGGAGATCAATATATAAACCAAATAGATATCCTTACTTCCCACTACCTGTCCCCTCCCAGGGACTTATCTGCAGGCTTCTCAAGGCCAGATAGGCTTCCTTCAGATAACCCCACTTCTAATACCATGGCTCATGATAGTTGTGAATATCACTCCAAAATAACCTTCATCTCAAGTGAGCAGTTCTCTGAACAGGAAACTCTTAAGCCATCCTAACTCTTCCTCAGACTATGCTTAATGAAGGGTTTCTTCACTTCACATTTATAGTCTATGAGTTCAGAGTATAGTGTTTGGAGGAACAGCTCCTAAGCCCATTGTCTGTGTGTAGCAATGTCTTAAAGACACACTTAAGAGTGTCCACAGTCCATACTAAAGATCTAAAACCACACTGGAATGAGAAAAGGGGCAGCGTAGACACTCCTGCATGTTCTTAATCTCATCACCGATTTGTACTAATCTTGTTGCCCACACACTGGTGCTGGGAACTTTATTCAGTGTCCATGCACCTTGGGTTTCCTTCTGGGGAAGAGAAAGCCTCAAAGCTTCTTCACTGTGTATCTTTGCAAGCTTACATGTCACCGGAGGGGGAGGTGTCCTTCACAGCCTTCTCATAAGCCTGTTGCTTTCAACCCTTGTCCAAGTCAGCTTGGCAAACGCTACTCTTCTAGCCTGATGGCCTAGAGCATGAGGTGGTCCTCGAGGCAAAGTCCAACTGTCTCCAGGAAGTGACCGAACAAAAACACCCAGGCCCTGCCCATCTAATCTGTTCTCTGACCACCACAGGACTGCAGATCAGAAATGAAGCTGTGAAGGCCCACAGCCATGTGATTAAGTAGCAACTAATTATAACCTTTAAAGCCTTTGAGAACTAGATCCAGATATACCAGAAGGTGCTTTTCCTCTGTCCACTCCAGAAACCTACTTTCATTTATAAGACACTGAACTCCCCAGATCTCCTCAGTCACAATTTTCAGGAAGGGCTTGAGTTACTACAAGCTATTTGTTCTTGCTTTTCTTACTTTCCTTCAAGTGGGAATAGGAATTATCCAAGAAGCTGGGTAATAGAATGAATGTATAAATGTTCCAACAGTCTGACCAGAAATCCACAGAAACTAGCAACCTAACCACCATCCTGAAACATTGCATTTGAAGGACAGAGGCTATTCATATAATGAGGTCAATAGGTTAGGAGATGCATTAGACTGTTATTTCTAGTAACAAATCCAGAACCTCGGGATAAAATGTGTAAGTCAAATATTAACTGATAAACTTGGAAATTCAGGGTTGTTATTCTTGGCAAAGAGGAGTGTTTTGTATCGTTATTAATCATTTGCTCTTGTCGTGGCCAAAGTGAAAGTTCTACTTATTTAAGAACCATTTAAAGACTCTTTCTTAACAGTGCTTAATTGGGAATGTGAGGTGGTATCCCAGAACCAGCAGTGAGAGGATGCAACTACATATAACTATGGACTATCTAATTATGTAAGCATGATATATATATATATGCATGTGCGTGCGTGCGTGCGTGTGTATGTGTGAGTATGCATATGTGAACTAGCTAATTCTGTTGATTTAACATGATGTCTTATAGAGTCCTGTATCTCCAAGTTTGGCAAGATGCGCAACAGTCTTGTTCTGACCGATCTCGTGTTAGTTTAGAAAACAACAACAAGGATCCCAACACCAGGCCGCCTCCATTGATCCCACAGCATTCGGTGGTAGTAGTATAGATCGTGGCTCAGCATGTGGTGTCTTCAAATGTCCTATCAAATGTTTATACAGTTTGCTACGCGATCTAAGCCGTTCTGTGTGCTCTTGGCAATTCGCCACATTAACGAAAGGTTTAACTTATCAGGGAAGATAAATAATTAAGAAATTCATAGAGAGACACCGCAGTTCTTCAAAAACAATTTTTCAGAAGAGAAAAGATGAATTTGAAGTCACATAGGTAATGCTGCGATATGAAACTGAATTGGAATAGTAGCGGAAAATGCCATGAGACCAAATCTTACCAATGCATGCAGTCTCTCTGGTACATGACTGGTCTTATCCATCTGCAGGACCTTACATACAATCACAACGTCTAAAGTAAGCAATCTCTAGACTAATAATCCAGTCATCTCCAGACAAGGATACAAGTCTCCAAGTCATCTCTTATTTTGGGGTTGCTTTGCTGAATGAAGTTTTCAGTGTTATAAAGCATGCCAGAATAACACCTAACAGCAAATACCTGTGGAGGTCGCCATTTAAATGAGATGAGCATCAAGAGATGCAATTTAAGTGGCTAAAAAAAAATGTCAGCTATGTGTGCAAGAAGTGATTCTGGCTGAGTAACCTGTTATGAACGCAGGAAGTGAGTGTCTCCTACAAAAAAGGTACAGCAGACCTTGTACAGAATTCAGGCATTCCTTTGCAGTGATATAAGGCTAATTGAGGCCAACTAGCCAATAGGCAGTCTGCCAACACTCCTGTCCTGAGAAAAGGAAGCCTGTGATTTGAACAAGAAGATAAAAAGAGAGAAAGGACAAGAAAAGAAAGGGAGGAAGCTGGGTGGTATCTCAGTAGCTTTAGGTTTCATTGTCTATGGAGGCAAACCTGTAGTTTACCAGATAACTCTTAATTCTGAGACGTGTCCAAACCATTTTCTTGAGATGTGGCTTAGAAACAAAATGAAGATGCCTCTCTTACACTCAAATTCTCAAAATGCAACCAAGATAAAAAAAAAAAAAAATCAGAGCCTGGCTCATGTTCTTTAAAATAATGGGAAAATGTTCTTGGTGTCAAATAAATAAATAGGAAATGATAAGGCCTAAGGATTCCCTGAAATGCCATGGGCTCACAGGGAAATTTTTTGAAAACTTTGAACCCATTCTTACCCTCGCATTTCAAACGAGAGAGAACTGATTTCTCTCTTCCAGAGCCAAATCTTACCCAAATGGCAGAGACAGGAAATCACTGTGTTCCTTTATAGACTCTTCAAAATGCTGGCTGGGTTTCTACAGGCACTTTCCACACTACAAGGACTCTCATTATAAAAATTGTAAAATTAAAGGGAAGTTGCAGATATGCTGCTGGGTCTTCATTACAGAGTTGATTGAGACGCAGAGTAAGCAGAACCTACAGTGGAAGCCACCGTCCACATCAGGAAAGACTAAAAATGAGCACTGCCTCTTTCCTCACGGACTCATCAGCCCAACGGGCCTCGGATATTTAATGTAGCTTCACAGCCCCAACTACTCCTGGCTACTAAGACCCAGCAACACACAAGGACATTAACTCTCCATTCAGAGTCTGGTGAATGAATCAGAAACCATCCTAATGTTTATCTCTTATTCAAAAACAACAATGGTGATTGGCTGCTGACTTATTGAACAAGTTCATATGTGACACGAATGGAACAGAGGGTGATGAACAGTAAAGACCATAGTTTTCCCTTATATGTAGGAACGAAAGGTTATCTCAGAGAGACAGAGCCTGAGAAAAGTAATGTGTGGGGGTGACTCATGGGTAGAATAGAGTTGCATGGATAGAATGCTTTTATTTGGTGTTAAGGATCAAACACAGGCTCTCATACATGCTCAACATGACTGTTTGAGCAAGTGCAGGCTCAGAACCTTCCATATAGCACTGGGGAATAACGTTAGCTTACAATAGTTAACTGAATAATTCCCAATAGTTAATAGGGAGGATTCTGAATGTACACACACACACACACACACACACACACACACACACACACACACAGGTGAGACAATGATATCCCAGTGACCTCAATCAGACAATTACCCATTATGAGAATATACTGAGGAATCACACTGCACACCCAATATGTGCAATTATGTGTTGGTTGGTTGAAAACACATTAATTTCTTTTTTTTTTTTTTTTTTTTTTTTTTTTTTTTTTGGTTTTTCGAGACAGGGTTTCTCTGTGTACTCCTGGCTGTCCTGGAACTCACTCTGTAGACCAGGCTGGCCTCAAACTCAGAAATCCACCTGCCTCTGCCTCCCAAGTGCTGGGATTAAAAGCGTGCGACACCACCGCCCGGCTTAATTTCTTAATACTAACAGTAACTCCAGTTCCAGAGCTTCTGACACCTTCACACAGACTTAAAATGCAGGCAACACACCATTAAGCATAAAATAAAAATAAATTAAATAAGATCAAACTGGCTACTGTCTTTACCCGAGAACTGGCCTGAATCTACTGTTAGGTCATCACACAATTATTCCTTCAATCAGGTGCCTTTTACCAGAGAACACTAAACATGACAATCCATGGCACACAGCGGTACAGGTGAGAAAAAAGTGTAAGCGACATGCCTTCTGGAGAGGCAAACAATGACTGGATCTACAAGGTGCAGCCCTTATTTATAAAGGCATTATAAACTGTGTCTCTGGGCGGGCGGTGGTGGCACACGCCTTTAATCCCAGCACTTGGGAGGCAGAGGCAGGCAGATTTCTGAGTTCAAGGCCAGCCTGGTCTACAGAGTGAGTTCCAGGACAGCCCAGACCACACAGAGAAACCCTGTCTCGAAAAAATAAATAAATAAATAGATAAATAAATAAAATGTTGGTGTCTATTGGGTTTATATCTTTTCTTGGCTTCTGCCATATTGGAGCCCTTCAGTAGACTGTGCTTTTTTTCTTACCAAATTAGCAGACTCCCTCCCAAAATCATACTATGCATTTACATAAAAAAGTGATGGACACCTAAAAATTGGGGTTTAGGAAATTTTTCTCTTGAATTTTTCTTTCTACATAGCTGAGAACGATCCTGACCTTTTTGACCCTCCTGCCTCTACCTCCCCAGTGCTATAATTATTCTTATGCACCACCATGCTTGATTTATAGAACCAGGCTTCGGGCCTGGCAAACAGGCTCTCCACCAATGCAGCTATTCCCTCAGACACTGGGAGACTGTTTTTGCCAGCTAAGGAATGCTTACTCTCTTATAATTCTCAATATATTTTCACCAAGTAAATCTGCTCTAAGAAACTGCTGTCCCCCAAGAACTACTCAGAAATCTTAGATATTTGCCTGTCAATACAACTGCACGAACTTTATGGCCCTGTGAAACCACCAAGGTGCTCAGATACTTAGCCACACCCCACATCTAAAACTCTTTAAAGGATAAAACTTACTTCTGTCCAAAGAACTTAGGTAATTCTGAGTTACTCAACTATTGAGCCATTAAAGAGAAAGAAAGAAAGAAAGAAAGAAAGAAAGAAAGAAAGAAAGAAAGAAAGGAAGGAAGGAAGGAAGGAAGGAAGAAAGAGAGAGGGGGAGAGGGAGGAAGGGAGGGAAAGAGTTGTCTTCGGGTCACTAAAAACCTGTCACCTTACCTTGAGCAAGTCTTTTGAGGCCCTTACTTTGGTCATTTTGTTAAATGAAGAGATTAGATCATTAGATCATGATGTCCAACCCTGTTTTATACAATTTCTTTCTCATATTTGAAAAGGTACTTTGTCCGTTGAGTTCTTACTTCTCACCATCTTCTCATGGCTGCCTTCCCATCATTCAGGCCTGCACTCGAAGCCTGTCTTCTAAGGTTCTTCTCCTGACATCCTCATCTAACGCAAACCACTACCTTCCCAGGTGAGACTCTCTTCCCACGAGTGCACACGCTCGGTTTCCCTCATGCTTCAGCATTTCCTTCATTTCTGGCATGCTCCCCATTTTTTCTGCCTTACTAGGACACACACCTGGAGCAGAGTCCTTCAAACTGCTTCCTTCCTTAACAAATGAACCAACTGAGAACAGGTCTCTGCTTGCTCTCTCTTCATCTGTCTTGTGCACATTGTTAACTTTAGTCAGGGGTGGGGGTGGGGAGCTGGGGTTGGGAGGTGAGAGGGGGTAAGGTGGGGCAATTACTCAGTACAGTCAGATACACAACAAATACAACTTGAACGGTGAGTGAGTGAATGAGAGCCTCCAAATGACAGGAGTCTAAGACACAAGAAGACCGGTCATCACAGTCATGTAAGCCTCATGTCACAAAGCAGTGACTCCAACCAGAGGTAATTCTGCTCCCATCACCGCCAACTTAAGGAGTCTACCAATGTCTGCATATAGTTTTAATTACCACAAACCCTAGGGGTGCTACTGGCATCCAGTGGGCAGAGTCAGGGATGCTGCTAATACCCCACAAGACAACACTCCCCCAAAAAAGAATATTCTGATCTTCAGTGTCCATATTAAGAGTAGAAATCATGTCAGCATTGAGAATAGTAATCATTTCACAAGTTATTTTCAGGCTATTCTCTCTTCAAGCAGCTCCTGGGGTCATAGCTAGTTCATCTCTGGCCCAAGTAACTTCTCTCCTAGTTTCAAGATGTATGACTCTAGATCTAATTGATCTTAACTGAGCCCTTAAAAAATATTTAGTCTTATTTTCTGTTTTTGGTAATCTCACTGAAAGTCTTTCAAGAAAATTCCAAAATGGAGGCACATGACAATTCTACCTTTCGCTGGTATTAAGATCCTTTGTGTGGCCCCGGCTGTCCTGGAACTCACTCTGTAGACCAGGCTGGCCTCAAACTCAGAAATCTGTCTGCCTCTGCCTCCCAAGTGCTGGGATTAAAGGCGCATGCCACTACCACCCGGTGCTGTTCATCTTCTGAATTTGGTAAAGGGACAATATCACTAAACGGGCGAGTTCTACACTAAGTATATGGTCTCCAATCAAAATTTCTATGAAAAATGCAATACAGATCTTCTGTTGGTGTGTAAAGTTATCTTCCTGCAAAGGGATAAGGACCCTGGCTACTCAAAAATCCCCTTCAAATGGCGATTTTTTTTTTTTTCTTTTTATCCCCAGGGCCAGCCAGGTCTGGTTCTGGTGATTGTGAATGAGTGACTGTATGCTTGCCTACTATCCAGAAGAAAAGTAGTCAGGGGTATAAAATCAATATGCTTCAAAACAGACAAATAGATGATAGATGATTCATAGATAGAACCAAATAGAGTGCTATGGGACACCACCCCATCCCAGCTAAGAAAGCTAAGAAAGCTACATTACAACCAGCAGCTGATTCCTGACATATTAGAAATTTGGGGCTTCTTCCATGGAGCTGGTGTCTGTCCCCAGTAGCCTTGCTCCTGGGCTGGTTCCACTTCCTGTTAGCAACACATATCCCATGGCTCTGGCATTTCGAAAATTTTGGGAGTCTCCAAGGCAACTTCGGTGTTATAGCTTCTTGTTTCGATGTCTGGGATCCACTCATGATCTGGGCTCCTGCAAAGGGCTGGCATCACTTCCGCAGCTCTGCCCTCTGTAGCACTCTAGGCTCAGGTTGATCCACTCCATTCCTGCTGCTGTTCTTGTTGATCATCCCATGGCACTGGCATCTCCAATACACTGGGGTCTTCGGCAGCAACTAGGCTTCCCCAATAGCCTCTTACAGGCTCTCTTCATGGTGCCAAGCCTCAAATCCTTTGAACAACTCTTTCAGTCCTGGGCCGTCAACTACAACTGAGGCTGCACCTTCACCAGTGTTCTTCCATGGCCTCTCACAGTGCCAAGCCTCAGAACTCGGAACCTTACCACCAGAACTCAGAACATTACCACCCCCTCGTCCCAACCCCCCTTATTCTATTACCAGCTTTCTGTTTTCCAGCTCCCTCTATGCCTGGTCTTCATAACTCCTTTTATGCCTTCAAAACTAGTACCACCTGGGTGACTCTTAAACACATAACCAAGTTCAGCTGCTGCAGGAGGTACACCCTTGGCTGTCTCTGGATGAAACACAGGTTCTTTGTGCTCTCAGAAAATACTTCCCAGAAGATTTCACCTCAGTGATGCTGGTCTCTTCTTAATCACCACTAATTTCTTAGCTCCAGCTAACCTGCATCAATTCTCCCAGAAGTCCCTTCTCTTCTTGACTCTAAAGCAGATCCACATTGCCAAAGATTCCGAATTCTGCTGCTTCCTGGGGCTGGAACATTAATTACCACCCCCTCATCCCACCTCTCCACCTCCTTATTCTATTGCCAGCTTTCAGTTTTCCAGCTCCCTCTCTGCCTAAGCTTGGCTTTCCTAGAACTTGCTCTGTAGATTGACCTTTGAGCTCAGAGATCTGCATGGCTCTGTCTGCTGTAGGGCTGGGATTAAATGCATATACCACCATGTCTGAATTTAAGCTTTTTTTCCTCCTAGGACCTGCTTTGTCCCAGGTTGGCTTTGAACTCAGAGATCTCTTCAGCTTTGTCTCCTGGGATTAAAATCGTGTACCACCATGCTAATTTAGCTGGATAGGATCTTACCCCCAAAATCCCTTAATCTGTTAACTCCTAGAATATAGGATTCAGCTCCATTTCAGTTCCTGGTGCCCCTTTAACACTTGGACCATATATTTTATACTTTTTCTTTTTAAGCTTGCTATGCTTGTCCAAAATGCTCTTCATGAGACTTAACCAGAGAACAAAGTCTCTGCTGGACTTTTTTGAGACTTCCTTTGTCAATGCAATTAATATAAATCTCTTTAGACTCAGGTAGACTTTTCACTCTTCAGACAAGGGCAAAAGGCAGCCACACAAATAGTCTCTAGGCCACATTCTGAAATTCTTCTCCACTGAAACCTCTTGGACCAGGTCTGCACAGTTCAAATCATCCTCAGCAACAAAGTTTTCCATACCCCTACTAAAATAGCTCATTAAGCCCAACTTAAAGCATTCCACTGCTTTCCAAAGTCCCCAAATCCACATTCCTCTGAACAAAAGCATGCTCAGGCCTATCACATCTATACTCTAGTCCCTGGTACCAACTTCTGTCTTAGGGTTTTACTGCTGTGAACAGACACTGTGACCAAGGCAAGTCTTATAAAGGACAACATTTAATTGGGGCTGGCTTACAGGTTCAGATGTTTAGTTCATTATCATCAAGGTGGAAGCATGGCAGCATCCAGGTAGGCATGGTGCAGAAGGAGCTCAGAGTTCTACATCTTCATCTGAAGGCTGCTAGTGGAAGACACTTCCAGGCAGCTAGGATGAGGGTCGCCCATACCCACAGTGACACACCTACTGCAACAAAGCCACCCCTTCTAATAGTGCCACTCCCTGAGACAAGCATATACAAACCATCACAACCACTTAATGCTCATCTGAAAAACATTCTCTGGAACCCTGAGAAGCATCTATCCCCCTTACACATGGAAACCATGTTTTTACCAGAGGGAAATATCATGTAAAAGCTGATTATCTGTAGGCTCATCATATTTAATAGGTCAGAAATCTTAAGACTAGGTAGTACAATTTACTCCAACATCTTTTATCTTAAGTCCTAAGAAAAGTAGCCTATCATATCAGAGCCTTCTCTGAAATGGAGAAGTGGGGGAGTGTTGAGGTCAACAGTAAGGACATACATGTTATTCTGTTTATTAACAGCTCTCCACACTTCAAGTCCATGTTATGCATTTCAAGGTATTCTCAGTAGTAGGTAAGACATGTTTCTTCCCTGAGAGGCAGATTACATTATATACCCAGTGTCTCCTCTGCTCGGAATTCCAACTCAGGTGAAGAACACAAAAGGTGAAAAAGCTGTGGAGTATTCAAGGAATTTCCCAGGCATGCCAGCGCTGTGTTTATACTTTTGCTAAGTGCTTTCAGAAGACTGAAGGTTGCTGACAAAGGTAAGAATAGAGGAACGAGAGCTGTAACCCTGAATTATCTTTCTTCAGACTCCCCAAGTTCACAGAATCAGAGGAAGGTTATGGAGGAGCTTGACTGCCGCCAAATCCACCCCGTGAGAAACATCCTTTCGCTTCTTATGGAAAATGTGCTCTGTCAACAAAATCACGGAAGAGCTTGGCTGAAAGAGCCTTGGGGACATCTGGAAATATTAGGGTCAGACCCATGGAAGAAAGTAGAGCAGTCAGAAACACCTAGCAATGAAGCCAGCTTCCCAGTGGCCTACCCACTGAGCCATTCAGACTGACAATGTCAGAACATTGCTGATAGCACATGCCAAACAAAGCATCGACAGGTTATTTCTCCAATGAGGTGAAATGAGCCAATTTAAACCAGATTAGATTATATTAAAGGCAGATTTATTAGAAAGCTGCTCTCAGGTGAGTGAGTTCACTGGCCCCAAGGACCAAGGCCAGGGAAGTCACAATGGGGGAAAGGGAAGGGGTAAGAGAAGGAGAAAGAGAGAAGGGGGAACAAATACAGAGAAAGAAGAGAAGGAAAGACCAAAACATCTGGATTATATATGGAAGAGACTCAGGAGGAAGGGAAGCCCAGCCCCTGGGCTGGAAAATTCAGGGTTGGGGCAAGGTATGCCAGGTAGGGACTGAGGGATGCTGGGAGAATCTGGAGACCAGGTCTGCTTTGGTATGTAAAATATGTACTTCAATCCCTTGTCTTGGGGACAAAACCAAACACACCTATTTTCTCCTCAAACTCACAGCAATATGGAATTACTTTTCTTCTGTATGTTTTAGTTTTTATGAAGCACAGTTTCTCTGTGTAGCCCTGGCCATCCTGGAACTCACTCTGTAGACCAGGTTGGCCAGACTCAGAGACGTGCCTGCCTCTGCCTCGGAAGTGCTGGGATTAAAGGCTTGTGCTACCACAGGTTGATGGAATTATTTTTCTATATTGACTAATATATTAACTTATCTTTCTTTCTAGTTTAAGTTTTGTTGTTGTTATTATGACAGGGTCTGGATATAGGGAACCCGACTGTTCGGTATTCTCTA
>JANHMN010000004.1:85293449-85349556 GCA_030674055.1 Rhabdomys pumilio
TTTTTTTTTTTTTGGTTTTGTTTTTTGTTTGGTTTTTTGAGACAGGGTTTTTTCTGTGTAGCCCTGGCTGTCCTGGAACTCACTCTGTAGACCAGGCTGGCCTTGAACTCAGAAATTCACCTGCCTCTGCTTCTCAAGTGCTGGGATTAAAGGCGTGCACTACCACTGCCCGGCTCAGATTTTTTTTAAATACCTTCAGAAACCTAGGAATGATCTTAAACTATAAAAGTATCTTTTCATAAAAGGCTTTAACAGGAATGTTCAGTATTAATGATGAGAAGATACTGATATGTCCATGACTCCTCATGGTTTTCCTCTATATAGATTATTTCTACTGAGTTTCCAGGTAATTCCCTTCCCTTAAGACAGCGATTCTGAAAAGACAGGTAGCAGGAGCAGCTGCAGGAACTCAACCAATTGGAATGCAAATTCTCAGGTAATACCCTACCTGGCTCCCGTAAGGATCGACTTGTTATGAACCATCAGAGTAATGCCCAGTTTTAAGATGAAGTTCCACTTTTCTCTGCAGTATGATGCCCCGAGACCAATCACCAGGCCTCAAAAGCAACTCCATTTTCTGTTGCACAACAATCCTGCTTCAGTTGCATTCATGATATCCCAAGTCCCTCAGGGCATACCATGGCCGCCAAAGCATCAAAGAATGGAGATTTTCAGCTAACCTGCTGGAACACCTTAGAAAATCTCCACCCCCAGGCAACTTCTGCTCCCCAGCACAACAAATTTAGCAAGACAATATAGCAATGGTCTACGGAAATGGAAAAGGGGCTGTTAACATTCCCTCCAGGGAAGGGTGATTAGACCAGACCCTCCCCTGAAATTTTCCCAGTCACTTCCTCTGACCTCCAACTTCACAGAGATTTAGGGGGTGCTATGAAGAAAGGAGGTTGGCCTAGAGCGGGATTCCAATGATTCAGAAGACTTCGATTCACTCTACTTCTTATAAATGTCCCTCAATAAACACACTGGTTCACTCAGATGACCTTGTCACTTCGGTTGGTCAATGTCTTTCCTATCTGGAGTAAACAGACATTTTTTTACATTATCCCAAGAAGACTCACAAGACAAATGCGACTGATGAAATGAATATTAATTATATAATTTTAAAGATCAGGAAAGAAGATGAATGTTTGCCAATATTTAACTTCTTTACAGATCCAGCATGATAAAAGTTGATGAAGCATTTTAAGGACAATTCTTATCCATAAAAGAATGAATTGGAATGATGGATGCAGTTTGTGTTTCTTGCTAACTTCAGAATGGTTCATTACATGGTATCCTTGGCATTTCTAAAGTAGGACATGGCAACTCATAATGGGTGGGGGAATCAGAGTATTTCTTAGAATTGAGTAAAGCCTCAGGACTTTAGAATTTCTGTAAGAAAAGATTTTTGGGATGAATAAGACATCTCCACCAGACCAGTGGGTTGTTTTTTTTTTTTTTTTTTTTTTTTTTTTAACAGACACTAGAATGCAAAGCTAAATTGTCAAGGAGAAACTGCAGAAACCACAAAGGTGTTTAGAAATTCGTCTTAAGAAGGGTCTATGCTTCAAGTCAGCCGGTGGAGGGGTGGGGCTTGCTGCTGCAAACACAGGCTTGACTAAGAGGAAAAAAAATAAACAAGGCTTAAACTTTAAAATCAAGAGTTTAGAGACAAATTTCATTTAGCCATGACCTGCCCCAAATACAGCCAGGGACCCTTAGACTGAAAGATTCCAGAAAAAAAAACAAAGCGTCCAACCTCAACTTCACATTTAGATAAGAAATGAGTTGAGCTTAAAGATATTTTATTACCCATAAAATTTAGGGGTGAGGAAGGGTCTAAAATAAACTTCTAACAGTTATATCTCAATCAGCAAGTTAAGGAGAAAATATCCTGAAGGAGGGTGACAAGGAAAAACTGGTCTGGAGAAAACGAATGAACAATCGTTTTGGAAAACCAGGGCACAGAAGAAAATGATATACAGCAATTAACAGAGAATCCATGGAGGACGAGATCAAAGATGGGTGATAAGACATCGCAGGAGATGAAAGGGAGCTGGCAGCTGAAGAAAGAAATCGATGACACAAATAATACCACTGTAGAACTAATAAATATATTATAGTTATAAGAGAAACAATCCACAAACCAAAAACAAAGTTGATGATATGGAAAACAGTCTTCAAAACACTACAGGAAAGGCAGAGGAGAGGGACGAGCAGATGAAAGCAGATAGGAAAGATGACAGATAAGGGCTGAACACAAAGATCCAGCATACAGATGAAAGTATGCTGGAAGCCAACGCAAAGCAAAACAAAACACACTCAGATCCGGGATAGAAAATAGTAAGACAACAGAGAGGGTGATGTTACCGGGAAAAGGAACAGAGAATCATCAGACACGCTGTAACCAGAATTTCAAAGGGTAAGCTAATAGCATTGGGACATATAGGGAAAATACTAAGTGGCCTTTGTGTTTTTCACAGGGATTTAGCAATGGCCAACATCAAGGCAGTATCTATGTAGGCTTAAGAAAGAGAATTAAGACTCAAACATAAGTCCTAACTACAGTTCTAACCATGTACAAAAGTAGTAAGAATGAAAACAGAAAACAAAAACACATTCATTAATAACTCTTTTCCAAAGAGCTACTCAGAGGACAGAAGAGATGGCTCTGCTTGCTCTTGCACTTGCGAAGTGCAAAGTCCAGAGCTGGGGTCCCTGTACTGAAACTGGGTAGCACATAACCCACAGGCAGTCTAGGGTCCTGATACCTCTGACCTCCTTGGACTCCTGTACTCATGTGGACATACACACACACAGACACATAATTAGAAATAAAATAAAATAAAAATACTCAGTGATATATGGTACAACCAACCAAAAAAAACCTCCAAACTTAAGATGTCAAGAGGAATTCTCAAGTTAGTAGCGGCTGCATGCACACTGAGTCAACTTTCAACTACAATGAGATGATTTATAATACTTGTAAACAAAATATGACCCTTTAAGTGAATGGTTATGATAATGACTTCATAATAATCCCCAAAACACACACAAGGTAGAAAAAGAATCCTCAAATATTTTAATAAAATTTCAAAGAGTGAAGAGGGTAACTATATTTATAATATTCTCAATTCGTACACAGCATGACAGTGAAGTTAATATAACTCCAAAAAGGGGTAGGACTTTGTCACCATGGGTAGGGGGTAGGATGCTTGCCTAGCATGCAGGAAGCCCTAGGTTTGATTATCTATACTGCTTAAGATGGTGTAGTGTTACATTCCTATAATCTCAGTGCCCAGTAAGTGGAAACAGGAAAAATCAGAAGATTAAAGTTCATTCTCCACTCTACAGCAAGTTTGAGGTCAGCCTGGGAAAATGAGGTCCTAGAGTTTAAAAAAAAAAAAAAAAGTAAAATAAGCAACGACATGAAACTTCAAACTGAAGTACAGGTGCATGAATCAAGGTTAATTTCTAATTAGCAATAAAATAAAAATAATTCCCTAACTTTCAACTGCTGGAGGGAGGAAATAGAAGACAATGTGGATGATCTGTAAATGCAGACCACAAAGAGACCCAGCAGAAACATAAGAGAGAATGCAGAAGACTGATCAAGTTCAAATGTACACGCTCTATGGAGATGCGCGAATTGGATTGCCCCACCTTGGGAAAATGTCCCTGGGTAGATGAAAAACGAAATCTTTAATTGTGTTTTGCTTACAGAAGAAACACATCTAGCCAGATGACACAGAGTTTGAGTGTGACGACATGTACCGAGAAGATACCAAGCAAAATAAAATAAATAGAGCTTCTCTATTATTCACGGCTAAATTCAAGACAGAAGCTTTCTGGATGGTAAAGACAAACACTTGATAACATAAGAGAACAATTCACAGTGAAGATTTATAATGAATATCTGTGTCCACTTAACAGCACCAAGAGACACCAAAACAATGGCAACAGACACGAGACAGAGGCCAGGGCATTGAATAGACTAAATGGAGAAAGACAATTAAGGATATAATTAATATCATTAACAAAATTGAGTTAAGAGATACATTTTACATTTTAGATCTCAGAAACAGAAAACGCACTTTCGTGTTTTTTGAGTATCTGTGGAATATTTACAGAGGGTTTCAAGTGCCCACTGAGGCTTCCCAAGGTCCTTAATGCCCAAATTGAGAGATAATAAATTGCAAATAGAAAAGAGTCTATTGTTTCTATTTGTAGTTCAATAAAGCTGGGGGGAAAAGAAGGCAGATTTCCAAGTACTTGGGGAATTTTTTTAATATTCTACTGAATAATTTCTCAGCTAATCACAAAATATGAACAGCAGACTATAACTTTTAAAAGTGTACATATCTAAATGTGGAATTTAGCAAAAAAAGAGTTATTACTTGGAGGACATTTTGTAGTTATATCAAAATTATAAATTGAAATATAATAGGGCTGGGGCTGAAGCTCAGTTAATAGAATACAGGCTTAGGATGCATGAAGCCCCGGGTTCAACTCCCAATACCACATAAGTGGATTTGGTGGCATTCACCTGTATTCTCAGAGCCTAGTAGTAAAGGATCAGGAGGTCAAGATCTTCCTTGGCTACAAAAGACTCAGTCCCAAAACATAATTTGAATAAATAAGTTTAAAAAAAATAGAAATACAAAAAAAAAATTAGAAATTCTTAAAGCAAAAACAAACAAACAAACAAACAAAAAAAAAACAAAAAAAACCTACTATTAAATGATCCAAAGACTTAGCATGTAAAAAAAGGCAGGGGTGGGGGAGACCGGAAGTCAAAATACAACCAGGTGTGGTGGTGTACACCTTTAATCCCTGCTCAAATGAACAGCAGAAGCAAATGAACCTCCGCAAATCAGAGGCTACAGAGTGAAATCCTGTCTCTAAAACAAAACATCAAAAAAGCAAATACTGACAAGACTTAGTAAGGGCATTATTTAAGCACATATAAAACTATATAAAAGGAAGTTAAAACAAAGGACAACCCAATTAAAAATAAAAAGGAGCAGAGCAAAGCACAAATACACAGATTAAGGTTACGTTCAAATGGAAGAGGAAGCACGTTCATTTAAGTTCCAATGCTTAAGTTATGACAATTTACCTAATATAATTAATAATCGTCTAGAAACTCAGAGATTACCAAAAATCAATTGACAAAGGGACACCCTAAAATCTGCCCTGACAGCAGACACACACACACACACACACACACACACACACACACAGTGTAAGACTAGAAAACAATTAGAAAGCTTAGCCAACAAGGTTTAAGAAACTTAACAAAATTAGTAAGCCAGATGCTTTTCAAACTGTGCCTGGATCCTTACCAAAGTGACTTCCAGAGCCAAAGTAACAAAGCCCTCAAAACTCAGTTTCATCTGACAATGGTGGCTTGATCAGGACTAGGTGTGGTGGCTCCTGGTCAGTAAACCTCGTACTCAAGAGGCAGAGGCAAGTGGATCTTGGTGGTTTGAGGCTGTTGTCATCTACACAGACAATTTCAGGCCAGCCAGAGATAGAGTGAGACCTTGTCTCACAAATACAAAAGGGCAGCCAATGCCTCTTCCAAATATTGAGGAAAACATTATTTTAAAATAATACCTGGCAACCCATTACAGGGCTGCCACTCCATGTTGAATTGGGGTGCCGTAATGAAGAGGTTAGTATTTTAACACAGTGGTCCATCAAAGCTATTTGAAATGAAAAGACAATTTGATCACTACAGAAAGGGCTGAGGACACCTGATAAACTTTAAAGTAAACTCAGCGCCATACTTAATAATTAAAGTAGGAAAACTCCCAGTTTAAGAATAAAATTTGACAAAATTTCAGGTCAAAACCCAGACAAGTGATCAGACTATCTTGGCCTCTGCCAGAACTAGAGAGGCAGAAGCAGCAGCAGCAAGATCAGGAGTTCAAGGTCAGCCTCTGACTAAGCAGTGACTTTTGAGGTTATTGAGTGCTCCAGGAGATCCATTCTCCAGCAAGCAAGAGTAGATAAAAGAAACCAGAAAGAATTCCACAGTGCCTGCAGGTCGTGGGAGTGCTGGCCAGCACATTTGTTTAAGAAAACGTGCAGAAAGTTAAGTAACTGGGGAGGAGATTGCTACTTAGATTTAGTCCCAGGAAATGATACTTCCATTCTATGGAATGAATTGAAGATTTACTGCTTAAGATAAAATACAATAAAGTTATGATACAGAGTATATTTGGTAGGAAGATTGACCACCAAGGAATTTCAACTCCTCAATGTGTTTCTCGTCCACCGTCATTCCTTTTGCTACCTACCTTACCTCCCAGTCTTTAAAGACTTCATTATCTCAAGATAATCTGTATTCTGGAATTTTCTAACTCTAGCCTAAGGTCATGGAGGTGATTTTCAATGGATACCTGTTTACCCTCAAGTCTCAATCAACAAGTTGCTACAATTCATTTAAAAGCCTTTGGTTTCTGCAAAAAGAATATAGCTAGGTTCTAGTTCCGTCTTCCATCTTCAAGAGACTTAAGAGAGTAGAAGGAAAACTGGCCAGAGTTCAAACCCATTTGTTTTTCTTTAGCCACAGGGTAAAAAAGACTTTTCCTTCAAAGGTGCTTTGCATATCCTTCAGTTGGTGTCTCACCCAGCAATCCAGATGTTTAAGAGCTGACTCTGTCTCTCACTCTGCACTATCTGATTTTGAAAAAGGCGTTCATTTTCCATGGGTCTTTGTCTTGTCCTAGAGACACTCCTCCTTTTCCCTATTACCTTCCTGCCACAGTGGAAAGTACACTCCCATTTCCCAGCTGAGATTGATCATCGGACATAGGCTCTTTTTCCATTACTGCTTCGTCTGGAGTCTCCTGACAGAAGATAGCCTCAGAATTCTTGGCTTGCTCCTCACCTCCATAACCTATCAACTACTACAAACTTGAAATTCTCCAAACCTCTATATACTCACTAATGCAAAGTGACCCCTGTATTTCAGGGCTGTCGAATGTCATGACCTGGATAATAAACACAAAGCCTTTGGCATCGTTCTCTGGCATAGGTAAAGACTTACTTATAACTGGCATGATTGCTAGATTAACTCTTTCTATAAGACTGCTTTCGTGCTCCTTGGGTTCCAATTCTCTACATCTGCCAGGGTCAGAAACAACCTTCTTAGGAAGACTGACAGGACAGTCTGACTTCACACTCTGGTGGAACCATTGTTTATGTGGCATGCTCCACAAAAGCCCATGTTTTCCTTTAAATAATTCCTTTCCTTGGACACCTGTAACTCCATATTTAACAGCTGCCCCAGCACCTTCAGTTGACATGTTTCTTCTTTCAGACCCAATTTAGAGCAGAACCTCTCCGCCTCAGCACTGCCTTGACATCAGAAACCAGATCATTTCCTTAGAGGGTTCCTTGGGCACAGAGGACTTTGAGCAACATTCCAGAAACTATGTAGTCATCAGACGCCAGGAGCGTCTACATGTGAACCAAGAATAATAGCCACCATTACTTCTACTGTCTCCCCCAAAACCCACAGTGACCCCTACTAGGGAAAAATTATTTTCAGTTGATTATCATTTTTTTTCCACAACACTTCTGGTACCCCAAAGCTAGGTGGACCCTGAATCTCACAAGCACTTCCCACACATGTGCCTGTCTCCCCTCACAAGCATATTATGAGGAGTTGTTCCTCTATTATGTGGAAATAAATAAATGTCAGCTAGAGTTAAGGAAGAACCTGATGAACACTAAACATAGACATGGGTTCCAAGGGAAGTTCCGCAAAGATGCATGTTAGGGAAGGCCCCTAGCACCGTAAAACTGACAGGCTGTATTTTTGTGCATGTGGAAGGGAGGTGCAGGGTGAGGGCATGATGGAGACACAAAGATAAGGTCCCATCTGGCCATGAATCAGAGGCCTGGTGGCTCGGGGCTATTCCAGGGCAGATCAGCAAAGCCTTTCTGAGGCCTTGTTCCCTGTTCTCAAGGACAAGTCATCTCTCCCTCCCTCATCTCAATGCCACCCTTGTCTTAAGACTTGAGACACATTTGGCAGTGTGGGACTTAATGATATGTTTCTACCTCTGTCCTCCTTTTTTTTTCCTATCCTTGTGTACATTACTCTCTGCTCCTGCCTCTAGCAATGACATTTCAGACAAAGGGCGTCCTCACAAAATGTAACTTTCACTCATAAAAGAGGACTGCATTCCAGGAGACTAGTGTTTTGGGGGATGAGAATCATCGGAGCTGAAAAGAACTAGTAACAGTTTATTTCTAGAGTCACTCAAGATACCAAGTCCGTAAAAGATTCACATATTAAACTAAGAATGAGGTCACTGATGGCCAAGGCCCAAGGCTCAATGTAGGCAACGCTCTGGTCACCACAGCTGAGGACCCCCAACATCTAGCTCCTTCATTCTACAGTCTTTACTTCTCCTTCACGAATTTGTAATTTGGAAAATACATAAGTCTTCTACTATTTAAAAAACAACCATATATGCTATTGGATAAAAAACGTGGAAGACATGGACCCCAAACCCTGAACAGTGAGGTCTTCTTCTGCATGGAGTTGAAAAGCACTTTTCCCTGTGTCTGAATTCCAGCCTCTACAATGTTTGTAATTTTTTATTAGTGTGTGGGTTTTACAAGCTGGAAAATGTTTTTAAAGTTTAAGTGTTTTCACTAAGAACTAAGAAAACAAGCTAACTCATCTCTCTTTATAAAAAAAAAAAAAAAAAAAAAAAAAAAAATTTCCTCCAGGTCCACAAATGGCTGGCCAGAAAGGCAGCCCACACTTTAGAGAATGTGGGAGTATGTGATCACTTGGTGCTTAAATACTTTATGAGTTCACACAATAATAAGGTCATGTGACCAAAATGGCACAGCCAAGGCTGACCACAGAACACTAACTGCCTATTAGCAGATGGACCAACCTCCGTGCTCTGCTAACAGACTTCATCAACCCACATCAGATGTGTCTCCTCAGAGAGATCAGAGGGTGGAGAAGGAACACTCATTCAACTTCTGCTGTTTACCAATCGCTGGACTCCAGTGACTGACCTTGTATTTTACACTCTTGTTGTGTATGGGAGGACACAGACTCTGTTCTTATGGGACCATATTCTTTACCATCTCCCTCAAAACACATAGAAACACCTTAAATGTCTCCCCAGGAAATCTGGGAGGCAGTATTACCCTCAAAAGATAGGTGAGATAGCAGACACGCTCACCTCATCCCACAAGTGAGGTCCTGAGATCAAGATGGAAAATCTGAGACTCGGTGAGGTAAAGTCTGACTTTGAAGTGTCTTGTCATGGCCAAGGCCCACCCCATCTCACATTTAGACAGTGAGGAGGAACTCTTTGACCCAGAGTTCTTTGCTTTCATTAAAAAACAAACAAACAAACAAACAAACAAACAAACAAACAAAAAAACCAAAATAACACACACACAATTATTTTGAATTGAGCCCAGACAAATGATCTACTGAGGTTGCTATGTGCCAACACCATTCCCTTATGGAATATTTGTGTGTCTACCAGAATGATTTTAGGCATAGAATTTTTCTCTAAAAGAAGTATGATGAGGGAGACAAAGATTGGTTTAAGGTGTGCCTTTCTGATAAATTAAAGATATAAAGAAGCAGCCGGGCAGTGGTGGTGCACGCCTTTAATCCCAGCACTTGGGAGGCAGAGGCAGATTTCTGCGTTCAAGGTCAGCCTGGCCTACAGAGTGAGATCCAGGATAGCCAGGGATATACAGAGAAACTGTCTCAAAAAAACAAAACAAAAAAGATACAATGAAGCTATGGTTAGCATCCAAAAATTAGCAAATGAATAATTCTGAGCACTCTAAAATGAGATATAGAATGTTATGGGTATACTTTGCTAAGGCAGAGAGAGGGGTGCCAATCTGGGCAATTGGGAATAAAAGCAACATGACTTAAGGTAGGAAGAATGGGTTTAATACCAAGTACCCTTGAGGCTGGGTATGAGTACACACCTACAATACCAGCAAAAGAGAGATGGAGGTAGGAGAATCAAGACTGGCCTGTGAGTCAAAGCCAGACGCTATCCAGAAATAACAACAAAAAACTAAAACCAACCACCACCACCACCAGGATGTTCTGAAAAGACAGAAAGAAGATCCTGGAAGCCTGTGGTGGCGCATGCTACATGGCTTTAGTCACAGAACTTAGGAGGCAGAGGCAGGTGGATCTCTGAGTTCAAGGCCAGCCTGGTCTACAAACTGAGTTCTACGATAGCCAAAAGTTACCCAGAAAAAAATCTGTCTAGAAAAACCAAAAACCAAACCAAAACAACCAAGCAAAAACCTCCAAAGACCCTAGCTAGGTCTTTAGCAAAGAAGCATACGGGCTCTCATCCTACCTCTCACTACCATCTTGACTTCGGGGCAAGATGAAGAAACGCTCTTTCCTCACCTGTAGAGTAGGACTGAAGAAGTTATCCTCTACGAAGTCTCAAATGTCAGAGTCTCCTCTGCCACCCTTTCTTTGGAGAGCAACAGGGAACACTTGGCAGTCTTCATCAGAGGAACATAACATAATGTAACCTGTGTCCTGGAAATTAAAGGACACATGGAGGCCTTCTGGAGGAAGGGAGGGTGGTGAGACACAGGCCGCCAAGGCAGCTGCTGAGACCAGCGTCGGTCGATGAGATAAAGTAAGTCTGGGCTGGGAAGGTGCATTGGGGTGAAGAAGAACGGTCACGCCTGCAGGATATTTAGAAGAGGATAGACAGAAGCTAACACTGGATGAACACCATCTGACAAGCAGGTCACCACTTTCTGACCGGTCCAGAGTAACTAATGAGATGTGGCAGAGTTTGATTTTTTTTCAAACACATGTCAAGTATAGTATGTTCTTTGTGAGAGAAGGAAAATTATACTTTTAACTGAATTTTAAAAGATAGTTTAAAATAGTTCAGGCAGTTAGTCAAAAGTACGCTAGCCTATGAAAACTACATTTTCATATAATTCCTATTTAAGTAGAGAGCAAAAGAATGAAGTAAGCCAGCATTGTCTCTCAGAAGCTCAATAAGGCACAACACACATACAAACAATTTTAAATTTTCTAGGAGCCAGAAACAGGTATAACTATCCAAAAATATCATTTTATCAATCAATTTAAAAACATATAAAAAATATATATTTTCCTGGTAAGTTTCAAAATTCCGTGTACTTTAGACATAGAACAACACATCCACTCAGACCTGGCAGATTTCAAGTGCCAAACGGACACGTGTGGCTCAGGGCCACCATAATGAACATCACAGACTGAAAGGATACCTTTGAACAAGGTACTTACTCTAGACTTTTCATGGGTACTCACCTGAGGTAGTCACCTCAGGCAGCTAAACATCTGGAGAGATTTAAAATGTTAATCTAATCACATCTGGTGATAGAATAACAACCCTGGAAAACTCTTCCATTCTCCTTATGATAATGAGCAAAAAATTAGGAATCCTGTCTACTTTAAAACAAAGAACAACAAAAAAATTGCTATTTTATTTTATGGACATTGAACTACTACTTTTATGCCTCCTCTGTGATAATGATGCAAAGGTTTTTTTTAATGTGTAATGCATACAACCACCCCATTGCCTAGTTGGATATTTTCAGAACGTGCCAAACCCTAATGCTGATCCGTCTGAAAACAACCTTTGGCCAACAGGAATTGCTTGCACTTGGCTTGACTAACAGCATTCATCATGGTAGTCAGGACCATAGGCTGAGAGCCTACCTCCCTGTCTGAATCCAGTCATTTCAATATAACAATTGCTTGGGCTTTTGTTATTATTAATTGAAGGCAGAGGTGAGGGTGGGGTCAAGACCAGCTCTCACTGTAGAACCCTACTCTTCCTCTGTCTTCCAAGTGCTAAGATTACAGGCTTGAGCCTACATGCCCTCCCTGCTAGCTGCCTTGATAAAACAGGTAAATGCTCTGTGTTTCTATTTCCTTGCCCATAAACACTGGTCAATAGAATAGTCTTTCACCGGATTGTTGGAAGGATTAAATGAAGTAATATATGAAAATTCTTTGGACACATAATCTTCATCTTTAATTTCAGGGACTTATTAAATGCTCCAGGAATACCAGGGTCACATGTCTCAAACTCAAGCAGGTTTCTGGGCAGCTTTGCACAAAGCATACAAGTAGCCAGGCTTCACATCTTCATCTTGACCTATAAAATGACACATCTGTAACCATGTGCAAGCTAATCTGTCTGAGTCTTTGCCTTCTCTCAGGCTACACAGGAGGAACATCTCTCATAGGCTAAGTAAGAAGAACAGCACAGCTGGCTGGGGTCGATGTACAATACAGGGAGGATTACATTAGGCAACCAGGAGGACAGGTAATCTGGCCAGTAGAAAATAGTTTCCAAGGTAGGCATGAAAGGTGTCCCATGTCTGTTATCCCAGCATTCATGTGGCAGAGGCAAGAGAACAGCGGCAGGATTGAGTTCACCTCCTTGGGTTACACAGTAAAGCCATGTATCCAAAGAAATGAAGGAAGGAAAGGAGGGTAGGAGGGAGGGAAGAAGGGAGGAGGGGAACACTTTTCTGGTCTCTCCCAAGAATCAGTAGCATTTTCTCTTTAGTTTCTCCATCTAGGCCCATTTGTTGCTTTAAACACGTTAGTTTGTGGGGGTAACTTGAAGGACACCACTTCTGAGTGAAATAAAGGTACAGGGAAACAGTTATGACACCTCCGGCTGTCCCCGTGGGTAATTATTACTTTACCAAATTGTTCCCAAGTTCTTAATCACCACTCCAATTCCATATAAGCCATGGTAAACCATGTCAGCTCCCAGCTCCAAGGACTAGACTGAAGAACACGGAGATTTCCTTCCATAGTGATACATCCTCACAAGGTTAGAGGATGTCCCCTGAATATCCTCAACTTCCTTTAAAAGTCTAGGAAGCATCTGTCATTTGTGTGTGAGTCACCCATGGTGTACTGGAAAGGGCTGGTCAGAAGACAGGGTTTGGGGCTCCGTGCTGGCATTCAACCAGCTGTATGACTTTGGGGAAGTTCCTTGGCCTCTGTGGGTCACAGAGGGTACTTGTTTCATGGGGTTGCTGTGGAGTCTGTATTTGTAGACTGGGTCTTGAAAGGCCCTGCTCTCCTTTACAATGAGACTTGTGAATCAATGCAAGGTGGAGATGAATCTAAACCTCCCTTCCTTCCTCCTATGCTTTGCTGCTGTATTTTTAGGACTTGGAAGATAGAAAGGAATTCTTGCCTTCTATCACCTGTGTCTTCCCCTCTCTTCTCGCCCAGCTCCAAAGTCAGTAACTAACTATCCAGACCTCTGAGAGCAGGAAGAGGATGAGGCCAAGGCAACAAGCCTGGGGCCAAGATGACTCATGGCTGTGGAATCCATTAACAGTGGAATGCTCTCTGCCCTTCTCCTCCATGTCAAGTTTCTGGGTTAGCAAGGTACAGATGACCGATAAGGAAAGCAAGTACTTTTCTATGCAGGTCTGAATTACTTTGTACCTGCATATGTATATATGCACATGTGTGTGCCTTCAGATCTACAGAACACGTTCCTCTATTAAGTTGTATAAAAACAAAAGCTGACTTGTTAGGGAAAAAAGACATTTATGATAAAGTACAGTATGTTTTCCAATTGCCTTTTTTTTTTTCCATAGGAGTTTGGTAAATTAAACGTTGCAAAATTTCAAATAGGAGTAAAATGGTATTATAAGGGTCAAAAGAGAAAGTGGAAATTCTTAGATCCTGAAAGTCTGTAAGCCTGCCTAGATATTGGATTGTAGTGCTTATGGGAGAAGACAGGGCCATGCAGATTGTACGAGGAGGGTAATGATGCCAGAATGGTATGTTAAAAAAGAATGGTCAAAAGCCTAAAGCTAATAAGGTTGCATTACATGCTCATACAGAAAACTACTTAATCTTCTGTCTGAGTCGCTCTTTAGTTAGATGGGGCCGGGATTATAGAACAAGAGTAAAGTACCTCAAAGGGAACATTCCAAATACCTTGTGCCTGGATTTTCTCACACTGCAGTACATATTAAAATTCTATTAAACCAGCTGCTAATAATTTTCAAATGGCTCATTAGTTCTACCCACGACCTTGGGCCACTACCAATTTCAAACCTTGTCTTCAAGTCTTAATCAACAACCTTGGATGGAATCCTCTTCTTGAAATAGCAAGTGCATTGTGGGCTGTACAGATGTTCTTCAGCATACAGGGACTTGTGTGATATGGAACTTAACCTAAAAATTTCAATCTTCCATAAAGAAAAACTGAGAGTTCCTTCTCTAGAGAAAGGTTTAAAAAACTAAACTTTCCTCTCTTGTTAAAAACAAACAAACAAAAAAAAAAAAACTTTTTTTTTTTTTTTTTTTTTAAAAAGTTCTCATTCTCTGTTTGGTAACAGAATGCCTAGATTCTCTTGTATGTGCTTGATCAACAATGGGAATTCATCCAAAGGAAAAAAGAAAAAAAAATTCCAGGAAAATATACCCTAAACTCTTTCAGATGAATCTGTGAAAACGTCCCCTTTTCTATGATCAGGGTGGGGAGGGAGGAAGAACTCATAAGTGATTTCATTTGCAGATGTGATTTATTAAAGAGGATGAAGACGACTCAGGGAGAGATCAACACTATGAGCGGGTGTGTGCCAAGACCAAAAGGAATGTCCTTTCCTTGGGTTTGGAAGAGAAAATATTTTTCTCTCTCGTGACTGTCTTAACTTCAGAAGCAGAAGCAGGAGATGTCAATCCACTCAGAGCTTCTCTGGCTCTACATTTCCATTCTTTCCACAGAGAAGGGGAAAGGCGGCCCATTGTGTGTCCCCGCCAAGGGGGGAAGAAGAAGAAGAAAAAAAAACCAGTTTCTTAACTTTCAGAGGACACAGATAACTCAGAGAAAACAAAAACAGAGATGGTCAGAGATTATTCTGGAATTAAACACTAGATTTTTTTTTTTAAAGGTATCAAGAAAATCTGGGAATTCAAGAAATGTTCAGAATTTCCAGTGGCAAAAGGCAGAGCGGCCTTGTGGTTTGTGGAGAAGGAAAACGTTTTTTTTCTGCTTTGACTCTTTCTTTTGTAGTTTCTCCCTCCCCCTCTCCCCTCTAGTATCTTTGTTCCAGGAAGAGAACTCTTCTTCAACACAGGGAAAATTCCAATTAACCGCCCCTTTCCTAGAACCTCATCATCTCAGCTCTTCAGCCACATATACTTTCTGTTCTACCTCTACCTTCTTATTTAACCCTCACCAAATTAGCTAAAACTCCTGAGTTCTTGTACTAGCCATATTCTTTGTTAAAAGAGAACAAAAATTCTTCTCTCAACTTCAAGGATGTGTATTTTAAGGAGGATACTTAGTCTTGAAGAAGAAAGGGGAGAAAAGTTGCTGGGCTCATCTCTTTGTTTGCGGTGCTGGCATGTTTCCAGGCAGGAGAATGCAGTAATCTCAAGATAATTGAACAACATAGTCCCTTACTCGCTCCCTACTATGCAGTATTGTTTAGCATGACAGCATGGTGCAAGTGACAAGAGCTTTAGGACAGAGGACAAAGGCAGAGAACGACCTGAAGAATTCCATACCAGAGCATATGCCCTCTGACCTAGTCACATTTGGCTACCCTAAGGCATTCACCAGAACTCTGAAGATAAGCCCAGGCTCATCACTGGGAGTGGGGATCCCTCCCCCACCCCTCCTCATCTTAAATGGAGTTTAGCTTAACTACAGAATGCAAATGTAAAAAACAAAAAACTGGAGCCAGGCATGGTAATTCAAAAGACAGACAGGAGGATCCTCATGAGTTTGAAGCCAACTTGGGCTACAGAGAGATTTCCAAGCCAGCAAGGGCTACAGAGAAAAACAAAAACCATAGCTGAGGATAGACAAAGAATGTCAGAGAGCTGCGAAGCTAAGCTACCTTATGAGTCATTTCATGAGGTAACGTGGTACATACCCCCAAAAGGATTCTGGAAGATATTTTGGAAAACTGCAAGCCAAGAGGCTAGGTCATCAGTATTCTTGGAAGAGGTCTTGCAGATACTGAGTTTATGATTAGGATTTTTTTTCTGTCCACATATGCAGCAAAATTGAAGAGAGCACACAGAAAGCCAAAAAATCCATTTTTATATTCTTCACTGCCAAAAGAGTAATTCTATCACTGTATTTTGTAAACTTTGGGGCAGAACCTCATCTAAGAATGTTCATCTAAGTGAGTCTTTGAGAAAGTCTAGTCTGAAAATCTGGTGAGCAGATCAGAAAGGTAACCAAGAAATCTGAGATCAACATGGGAAGTCCCTGTAACCCAGAATATGAATTCTCAAAGAAATGGTCACACCTACTATTAGTCCAGAGATGTCATAGCGAGCCCATACCTTAATCACCTGAGTGAGCCAAGCAAGTCTGAAAGGATAGCCAGGATGCTGTCCAAGCAGCTTTGAGGGAGTTAATCACCAGCAATTAAAGATGAGATAGAAGCCAAAGAAAATATACCAGAATGTACCACTTCCATGTGGGCAGTAGGTTATACCTGTGGGTGACTGCAGGCACAGATACTAGAATATGAGGAATGCAGACTAGGTTTTTCATTTCTGTAGAGACAATATTTACCACAAGCCTGGAAAAGTAGAAAACGCTCAGTAAATTCCTTTCGGTGCTTGAGGGGCAGGACTTAGAGCATCTGCCCAGCATGCATCAGGGGCTAGTTTCCAATCCTACCACAGACTAAAAAAATAAAAATAATAAATAATAAATAATAATAATAATGATGAAGGAGTGAATGAATGAGGAAAAACCAAAGAAGCCTTCAAAAACAGGGAAATTAGCTTCCGCTCTCAAAAAGTAACTAAACAGAGTCCAGTAAAGCAAAGACATAGAAATACCAGAAATCAAATCAAAGAGCAAGGCAGGAGGACATACAGCCTGACAATGTTCTCCAGCCTAGTTCCTTTTTAATCTGGCATCTCTGTACACATACCACATCCCATTGCTAGCACAGGCTTCCTATCCTAAAGACTACAGCATCCACAGCCATGACCCGAGCTTCTTAACAGTCACGGCCCTCTAAACTTCCAGAGCACATGGGAGCTAAGAGACACCAAAGTTTTACAAGGTAAATGGGGGGGTGGGGGGTAGGGGGTAGGGGCAACAAATTGATGCCTCTCATTTAAAAGAGGTTGGAAGGACAGGTGTGTACCTGGGGTGGATGTACCGACTTCCACCTCGGTGCCCCATTAGGCCAATACTTTGCAAAACCAGGTGTGTACAATTTGCTTATTAAAGTTCTCACCCTGGGGCAACTGACAAGACTCATCAGTCTTAGAAGACAAGTGCTGTGACCCCAAGGCAAGTTAAAGCACATCCAGAATATTTTAAACTAGAAAGGGAATCTTTTTTGTTAAAGTGAACGGGAAATCACTCCACCGAAAACGGGGCAGGGAGGAAAAGGAATTAAGAGTGGTTTGTTCCAAATTTTGTGTAAAAGTTATACCACCATCTTCCAAAACAGAGACGCAAGGAATGAGCAAGAGAAAAAAAAAATCTGTATCCATGATTTTGCAATTAGTATTTCATCAGGAGGCACAAGTCCTCCAAGGTTTTAGAACCAACATGTTGTTGCTATTTGGGTTTTCTGAGACAAGGTCTCATTCTATAGTCCAGGCTGACCTGGAACTCACTATGTAGGCTTAGGATAACCTTGAACTCATGATGATCTTTCCACATCAGTCTCCAGAGTTCTGGGATGGCTGGTGTGAGTCATCACCACACTTAGCATGAGCCAAAATGCATAAACACCAAGATTGCTCAGAAATCTGGGTTAACTCTCTTCCTTGGTTGCAGGGAAAATGAGAAACATTCAGAAGCCAGTGGAAATAGACCACGGTGGCATGGCTGGGGCAGCGGCTGTCAACCTTCCTAAAGCTGTGACCCTTTGATACAGTTCCTTGTGTTGTGGTGTCCCCCAACCATAAATTATTTTTGTTGCTACTTCATAACTGTAATTTTGCTACTGTTATGAATTGCAATGCAAATATCTGTTTTCCAATGGTCTTAGGTGACGTGACCACTATGAAGGGGTTGCTCAACCCACAGAGGGGTCGAGACCCACAGGTTGAGAGCTACTGGTCTTGGGCAACTGCCTGATGCTAAAGACACCAAATAAATGATCACATGAACAAACAAACAAACAGCCAAATGGGACAAATGAACACACCTCTGTTGGAAACAACAGCGGCTTTTTCTGCTACTATCAGCAGCGTTCATCTCTAATTTGACATTAGTGGATTGCTCTACCTGTAAATACAGCTCCTTTCCTGCTAAACGCTAACCCTAACCCTATTCAGGCCAAACTATTATCAGTTAGGACTTTGTTCCCAAAGCTTGACATCTCAGTTGGTAAGTATCCTGGAGGATAAATAAAGTCTACATTTACAGAAAAGTTATCACATAGTTTACATTGTTCTAGATCACCACAAACCAACCCACAGCACCTCAGATGGATCCTCTACACCTGCTCTCTCAGCTCTTCGTCTCTGGAAGTTGAAAAGGGTTCCAAAATTATATTTAATGTCTTATGGAGCTCTGGTTTCAAGACAAATCTCTGACCGAAGGTTTTCTTCCCCCATCGAAATTGATGGACTACATTATACTAAGGATAACCCCAAAGGGACTTCTCAATCCCAGCTCTATCATTCTAACTACATAAAATTTATAGATTCTAGTATGCTGTAAAGCAATCATCTTCCCTGTGAACTTCCTGATCAACACTTGACTTGTCTCATTAAAATAAATTAGTAGAGAGAAAGAAAAGAGCGCACGATGTACGCTTGACTTTTGCTCAACATCCTGAGGTTTTATGTAATTTACCAACTTAGGCACCTTGGGCAAATCTCTTAAATGTTTTTGGATTTAAATTCTCTGGCTATGATAGATTAAATAACCTAAGTTTCCTTCTAGTTTCTACACCTTGGTAAGTATGGTAGGGGTCCCAAGGAAATACCTTGGTACCCCTTGGTATCAAGGTCCTAATCAGCCTGGCAGTGGTGGCGCACGCCTTTAGTCCCAGCACTTGGGAGGCAGAGGCAGGTGGATTTCTGAGTTTGAGGCCAGCCTGGTCTACTGAGTGAGTTCCAGGACAGCCAGGGCTACACAGAGAAACCCTGTCTCGAAAAAACAAAAACAAAACAAAACAAAACAAAAGGTCCTAGTCTAGGTATGTTAACTCTAAGCCAATTAAGCCAATGATTCTCAATCTTTTTAACACTGTGACCCTTTAATACAGTTCCTCATGTTGTGGTGACCCCCAGCCATATTTTTTTTTTTCTGTTGCCACTTCATTACTCTAATTTTGCTACTTTTATGACTAGTAACGTAACTCTCTGATATGCAGGGTATCTGATATGTCCATAGGTTGAGGACCACTGCTCTAGACAATTCTGACATCTTTGAGCCTTTTCTCCTTTCCACCTCCAGGAGAGAATTCAGTAACTGGCTGACAAGAGCACTCCAGAGAAAGCAGGCAATGGCAGGCAGTGGCAGGCAAACAAGACAGCATGTAAGAATGGTCTCTAAGAAGATGGAAGGCAACAGGGAGCTGGGGAATCCTCAGCAGTAATGTACAAAGAGCTCATCCTGTTAGCTGATAAAGCCCAAGGTGAAGGCCATTACAGGTTCAAACTGCTACTCACTTACCATCCATTACCCTGGATAAGTCACAGGAACAAGCTATTCCCAATCAGTCCCTGCGTCCCGATTAAACATTCACTTTCTCATTTTAAACCATTTGGAAGTGGATTGTCTCCAAGAACATCAAGTGAGAAGGCGTTTAGCTAGGGAGTCAATCTGATTTTAAAAGGGACAGCAACCATGGGGACGTGCCACCTCCTGTCATTTACCCTCTCCCACCCCCTCAGCCTTCTCTGCTTGATCTCCGATCTCTTCCAACAAGCCCAGACAAAGCACAGAGTCCTCAAAATGAAGCTCCAGGCAGTCTCCACCAATCAATCAAAACCGGCATGAGCAACAGAAGCTATCTGCCAACACAGTTGAAGTGGAGTAAGCATGGCTCACCAAGGCAGGAAACTGCAATTCCAGTTTGGGTTTCCCTAGCTGACTGTCCTACACTGTGGACTTTGGACCAATCACTTTAAGCCTTCCCAGAGCTGTAAGCAAACTGAAAGGGGCTGGGAAGGACAACTTCACTGGTCCACATAATGAGTTCCCATTCACTCAGATGAGAGTAACTCCTTCCCTGTCAACCCTCTCTCTCCCTTCTGCTTTTCTTAGCTGATACTGCTGTGTATTTGGGGATCAAGGTTTAGAATGTGCTCACAGTCTATGTCTGGATCCTCAAGGCGGCATCCTGGTATTTTATTTTTAAAACCGGGCTCCAGTTATCCTTGCCAACATGCAGTGGCTTGAATCCTAAGAGCTGGGTACCCTGGAGTCATTATCAACTTTCGAAATAGGCAGCAAATTCACACAGCCGAACAGAAACACTTTAAGCTTTACCTGTTGGGATTTACAAAACTATAGTGAATCCAGGAAAAGATAAAGTCTAAAAAGTGACCAAATGAAGAAGCAACTCCCACCACCTTCTTACCAACCAATCCTCAGCTCTTTTATTAAGTCACATATGCTGAAGCAAGAGTTCCTTCGCAGCTTGTCAACCTAAGACCAACAAACCCACTTCTTGGCTATGTGTTATGTGTTGGTTATTATTTAATAAAATGAATAACTCAAGTTTGTTATCCTATTCAAAATAGGCATCACACACTTCTTAGGCTAATTTGTGCATACTTGACCTTTTTCTGGGGGAACACAAAGCATCCGTCTATCTAGATGAGGAAACTTCCAAAGACTAAATAGTTATGAGAACATGACTCTCTCTGGCATCCTCTCCTTCTCACCAAGTGGTTTACATGAGGACAGGGTTCTGGTGTATAGGTGGGAACTGGAAGCTCTCAGGCATCAACTGGGCTCCAAAACACCAAGCAATTAACACTAGTCCCATGTGCAGGGTGGCCATTTCAAGTTCTCCTGTTCTCAGGTCCTCATAGTCTCATAGGCTGTGCACCATATGCCTAAGGAGTGACCTCATGCAGATTTCGGCTGGGGAATCTGGAATGGGACAGGATCATTTGCCACAGTGATCTGAGTCACAGCTCAGCAACATGTCAGGGTTAACAAGATCACATGTTCAGCTGCCACTTAAAGCCTTGGAGGCACTTCAACCTCTTAACTTGGGTAAGCATTAGGAGCCGAGCAGGTAGTGTCCAACTCCTCAAAATAACTTTAAACTATACTCCCTCCTTGGAACTTCTTAGCA
Source organism: Rhabdomys pumilio (assembly GCA_030674055.1). Classification (NCBI taxonomy): domain Eukaryota; kingdom Metazoa; phylum Chordata; class Mammalia; order Rodentia; family Muridae; genus Rhabdomys; species Rhabdomys pumilio. The sequence goes on from JANHMN010000004.1 coordinate 85,314,786, forward strand.
TGCCAAGGACATGACCATGAGTTCCTGGGCTACGATTACTACCTGTTACTAAAAATGTCTGCCAGTCAGATAAATTTCCTCAAATTTCTTCTATAAAATCCTTCTCAGTTGTTTCTCCTGAAACAACATTCTTCTCATCCCCTATGAAATTCTTAGCATTAAAACAAACAGTAGACAGGAGCCCTTCTCTGATAACACACATTCTATGGCTAACTCACTCTACTGTGAGCATGGCATTTTATGGTAGAAGTGTAATCGTTTTAGGGGTAGATAACATGTAAAAAATAGTACTTTCCCTTATTCTCTCAGGAAACCACTGTCCAGTCCTGTGCCTGAGTGATCCCCCTTTTTGTTGAGATGAATGCACAGTACATCCTAAGGAGATAGGCTGGCTCCACCCATTCCTTTGAAGAGGGTCCTCAACTTCCAAAGTTACCTCTTACCCTTTGGGGCAAGGTTTACTGAACTGGTCCAGTCAAGTCACTCTGCACTAACCAGCACAACTACATATAAGGCATATTATTGGCAAGATCAGGCATACAGCCAGGGTCACTCAGAAATAGGTCAGTTAACAAAGGCTTAATGTAAGAGGCAACAGCTTCAAACTAGGCCATTCTGAGGCTATATGGACCAAGTCCCTGGTCAACAAGTGCTTCTCTTTATTAACAGGAAAAAAAAATGTTTTTACTTGGGTAAATCTGTAGCAATTTTTTTGTATTTAGATATTAATGTAATGACTTTCCTTTGTTTCTGCCAAATGAATTAAAATGAAAACCGTGTACCTAACTTCATTGATAAAGGCGGATTTTGCTGACATGGCCTTCGAGATAGGAGAGGTGGGTTGGGGCAAAGGAGGAGGATGGAAACAATGGAGCTCAACAATGAATAACCTGCCACCAAGAAGACACTAACGTCACATTTCCCAAATGTAAAGCATTCATATTCAGTACCCTTAAGGTGCCCTAAAGGTACTACATTCCTGAGGAAGAAAAGATAGAAGCCTATTATTCCACAGCTCCAATGACTATCAGCTACAGTCCTTTGCCTGCTTACTGCATGCAAGCCACTCAGACACAGTGGCTGCATCTCTTCCTCCCTGCACATAGACGACTGTGCTCAAGGCCAGTGGAACTCGGCTCCCAGCCTATACCCAGCGAACCTAAAAGTCCAGTTTCAATCAATCGTTTTAGCTGTAAGTTCTTAGGATACTTCTGAAGATCTGCCAGGATTAAAAATCATAATTTTTTTATTGTGACTTTTAAAGGGAGGTGCTAACTAACCCGTTCCCTGCCAAGGGTGCTTGTGCGACCACACATACACACATACACACACACACATGGTGGGGGGGAGAGGGAGAAAGAGAGAGAGAGGGAGAGAGGGACAGGAAGAGGGAGAAAGGAAGAGAGGGGGAAAGAGGGGGAGGGAGGGAGGGATGGAGGGAGGAACAGAGGGAGACTGATCACAAGCACACATGGTTTCTCAAACATTTTCTTCAAGAACAATGGAGAAAGCAGAGTGCTTCTTCACGACCGCTCAGATATCCACCGTTAGCAGCCTAGGCCCACGGATTCTTCACATTCTGAAGTTCTTAAAACAAACAACTGTATGTCTGGTATGAAAGTTTGCTCTCCAGCCCCCATGACTGCTGCCAGCTCCTCTTCCCATCTCAAAGACACTCGGGCTGATGATTCCAGGTACAGTGGTGAATGAGTCCAAGGAGCCTTAAACTTGAGCTCTGGACTCCAGCCAAAGTTCAGACAAAAAGATTTGCGAATCCCTTGTATAGAATATAAAAATAATAACACAAAACAAAACCACCTGCCATTAGCCACATCTCATCTAATCCTTCCTTGCAGTGATAGTTCTACTCAGAACACTTCAACACTGAACGTGGCCTTGCTTGTACAATGGATGAACTAGTGACGCAGGCCTATGTGCAAGGCACTCTGGGAAAACGCACCTCCTTGCAGTGAGCTAGGATGACAAGTGAGGACTAAAATCAGAAGTAGCAAACAAGACCATAAGGAAGAGAATCTTTTCATTTCCATCCATGCCCGTTCAGCCTTCCCCAGCACGGCATCAATGTGGTCCCCTGCTTCAGAAAGGCTTTGACTGTCTGCTACCACCGTCACCTCACTTTAACACATACTTTATATTAGAATGCGTTCCAGGAAGCATATGGCAAGAGAACTAGGTCAACCATTAACCAAATAACAGGAAACTGCTCTGCAGCACACACCCTTCAAAGGCTTGCTTAATGAGCTGGCTCTTCAGAATATGTCCTTCAGTCAGGTTGGAACTAACAGGATCCATGGGTTTCTTTAATGTGGCAAGGTCACCTGAGTCCTAGAAGGCTTCTGCACATACTAGACTTTCAACCATCTAAACCATTGCACTGAAATGTTCAAGAACTAAAGTCAAAGGTTCAAAGAAGAATGTTTTCTGAATCCGCTTGACTGCCCTCAAAGAACGTAGACTTTTAATTCTCCTGGCTTCTGAGCAGCATTCTGTCAAACTGGTAGGAGATACTTTATACTCATCTCTTCTTTGCAGAACATTTCTCTCTGTGTTCCTTCAAGCATCTGTACACATGTGCTCACATGTTCCATAATCCACTTGGACTTAACAGGTCAAACAAAGCCTTAGTTTTATTAAAAACTACCAATGAGTTTCCTCTAGAACCAATGAGGGGCTGGAATGATTTCATGTCCTTGAGTCTTAATTCTTCTGCTCCAGTATGTGTGAATCACTACTGCAACTATCTAACTTAATGACCTGAGGGGATGAACATGCTTATAAGCCATCATCCTCAAATTAGGATCCTTCTACAGCTGCCAATGACCAATCTTCTTGGCCTCTTTAACAGCTAGCCACACAGTCTGACTTCTGAGTTGTTACGTAACATGGATTTGTAGAGCTGGGTGGTTTCCTTTGATGGAGAACTTACATGTCAAGATAAATCTTCACTAACATTTAAAGCTGTCTGTCTATTGGGATTTGTGTCAGCAATCATGGCTAAGAAGAAACAAAGAGAAGCTACTCTGTTTCATAAATCTAGATCCCTTTTTAAAATGATATGTTTGGTTTACTGGCCCAACATTCGTGTTTTTGAATACAAAGTTTGTTCTAGGTACGATGGATGACATCAGTAAAACAGAGGTGAGCATGGGAGAATCCCAACCTGCCCTCCAGTAGCTTCTAGTCTATTCCTTCCGGTGACTCCTATGAAACACAGCTAACTGTTGGCCATCAAGTTTTATTTTGCCAAATGTTAACTAGCTAATTTTTTTTTTCTTTTAAACAGTCATTGAGGCTTCAGGGAACATGATTATAAGGAATAGTGCACTGAGCTAGAGGCCAAAGAAAGGGGAATTCTAAGAGACAACAAGATTGTTAAGTCTTTCCAGTCCTAGCTAATCACATCTCCCATTGCTGTTCTACTCTTGGCTATTTTCAAGTTTTATTTAAAGATGTTAGCTGCATAGGTAGCAATAGTCAAAAAACAAAACAAAAACTCAGTCTAAGGAATTAATAAGTAATCTATAACAGAACGTTCAAGATAATGCAAACAGAGGTTGACTTGCTATTTTTTTTCTTTACAGATGTCCCAGGAGTACACTGGCTATTACTACTCTAGGAAAAACGGCATTGCTTGGCCCTGAAGCCAAGAGTTAAAGGTTTATCAATCTCGCCAGGGTGGGCTTCAAGGATCCCCCAGAAGGGGACTTCATGGGCAACTCAAGGGCATTCTAGTTCCAGACCAGACAGGCACAGTTTAACAATGCTCTTTGCCTATCATTTTATAAAAATTTAAGGTTGAGAGGAAAGGGAATTGCTATTTTTTTATATGCCCACTATATGTCAGGCTCTTCAGCAGAGATTTATATTCACGATCTCATTTTTTTCCTCCATAAGAACCCTACAAAATAGGTTTTCTTTTTCCAGATAAGGAAAATGGGGAATCGTTCACTCAAGGTCAGTCCACTACTGGCTGCCTCAGAAGCCTAAGATCTTCTATATACATACCACAGTCCTCACTGCCCACGTCTTTGAAGGGCTCCGGAATGCTGATAGCAAAAGATTCCCTTCTATGTGGCCTTCCTCATGAGTAGCAATCAAAGGCTCCTCCCTCATGAAGGCACAATGGCCACCCATATAACCTCGGAGACCCTTGGAAGTGTTTCTCAGAGTGCCCAAACAGATGCTGGTTTCTGAAGGCACAGGATCTGAGCTGTTCACGAGATCCGAAACAAGATGAACCCAGTGGGTCCTCCTGCCAACTGCCTGTCCTTACTCATCACCTGAAGCATGCCCAGACCTCCCTAGAATGACGCAGGAAAGGTCACCACGAGTGATCCCTGTACCCCTCAAGATTGCTACAAAGTAACAGCTCAGTACAGAGACAGGCTGATCCTTGGAAGGCTGCCAACATTGTCTCACAGGAATCAAAATTCTTCAACCCCTTGCCTCCATCACCCTCAGAGTCAAGCTCAAGAGGTGCAGAAAGTGGCTGAGGGTCTACAGGTTAAAGGACCAGGAATCCATGGATCTAGTCTGTCTTGGAGGCCTCATCTTCACTTTGGTCTCTGGGCATTTCCCTGTAACTCTAAGGAAACAGAATGCTTCCCTTTCCAGATACCCTGAAGCTCCAATGGCAGACATTTAAACAGGGAAATACTGCTGCGGTTCACAGTTATGAAAGACCCAACTTGTGCCATTAATAAAAACTGACCCTGACAACTACACTCTATGGATACCAGAATGGCAAGGCTGCTGAAATGTAGAGCTACTGAACAAACAAACTCCAAGTCCCTACTTGGGATGGGAGATGTGGCTAATTTTAGAAGACCGACTTCGGAAGGGACAGCGTGCTGGGGCTTCTCACTGGCTTAATGTAGCCCTCACACCCACAGCTAACCAGCTCCACGTCAGTGTTTGCTCACCCCAGGGAAATGAGAGACCAAGTAGCTTCTTCTTTAGGAGCCTAGGATAGCTTTTGCAATGCTTCTACAGGTAAGTATCTGAGATATGTATTTATTCAAAAGAGGTAGGAAAATCATTCTGAGCAGGCAGCAGAAATTGAGAGGGCTCCCAGTGATTGCAGACAAGTCTGCCAATCCCATTCCTACAGAAGCCCTAGCAAACTCCATACCTCAAATGCACACAAAATACAGTGACAGACACTATTGTTGCTGAGAATCATACAGCATGAGGAATCCATTATTTCAAGAGTCAGTAAGTTACTCTTTCCTCATCTCAGACAACTGTAGAATCCAGCAACTGTCCAGCAGCGTGTACTCAAGAATGCCAAGGTTTCAGTCTGGTGGCTTGATGTACTTGCTTATCAGCCTTCAAGTTTAACAGGAGGAAACAATCTCCCCCTCTCAAATTGTGGACCCCTTCTTTCCAGAAGAACTAGACAGGCTGATGGCTCTCTCCAGCTACATAGCAATTATGTAATTGCTTAGCTTCTGCAGAAGCCCAGGAACCATTCCGCAGCCTTCTTACGGACTACAGCTGCAGCACAATGTTCAGAGATGATTGCAGCCTTTGAATGGACGGCCAGTCTCAAAGCAGAGCACAAAGGAACCTACAATGGCATTCCATCTCAAGCACAAAGATGTTCCTGCCTAATGAAGGGCCCTCTTTCCTCCATCCAATCTGTGCGGCAAACTATTCCCTCTGCCCGCCCTTACATGAGTGTGGACTGTGGCTTACTGTTTATGCTGACAGGTTCGAAAGGAGGCAGAGACACCAGCTAAGGTTTTGCCATGGACCATACACAAGGTAATCATTTAACACGTAATGTGAAAGCTCCAGAAGAGGACAAGAAGCAAAAGGGGTGGAAAGCATCTCTCTAGGCTTCCTGCACTGGCATAAAATGACTGCTTCCTCTCCTTCTGCCAGCTCCAATCCTTCATGTTGACATTACACATCCTGTACTGTAGAACCACCCCCATGCTGCCGCTTGCCCGGCTGAATTATCTCCTGCGTCACAGCGGTGGTAACAGAACTGCTGGCTCGGCAGACCTGAGAGCACCGTTTCCATGCTTAATGCATTCAGCAACTGGACACATTACCAGTGCAGTCAGGGCGACTGGTTTGTGGTCTTCTCAGCAGCCAGTGCAATACTTGACCTAACCTTCTGCTAACCAGATGGTCTGTTTGCCTCTTGGGACCAAACCATTAAACTTTACTTTATTAAATTCCATCCAAATGTGGGGACAGTTTACAGCAGCGTGTCTGGTTCATCTCCAACGGGGTTGCTAAGATGAAAATGACCTAAAAATAACTGGAAACTCTACTTCACACCAACAGAGAACAAGATCGTTTGGAGTAAATATTTAAATGATCTGCCAGATTAGGAACCACGGCAGTGCTGACTACATGGTTAGTAAACTGTATTGTACACACACACACACACACACACACACACACACACACACACTATCTCTCTCTCATTACAAAGGAAAGGTAAAGACATGAATGAATCTATAGAAAAATCTACTACCCACACCCTGTACCATGCCCTAGGCTCTTTTAATGTGTCTGAAGACACCATCTCCATCATAGTCTCTCAAACAAAGGACCTAAGCACAATTCTGATAGACAGATCCCACATTCCCAGAGGTTGATCATCTAGGTACACTGCAGGTGGGCCTGGACCCCAAAAGATATTTCATGAATGAGTATATGCGCAGGTTCAAATTTCTTTAAATGTAAGGACTTCCAAGTAGCACATCTCATTGCAATGAAGGCATTAAATTCTTTTCGATTCTATCATCAACTCACAATGAGGCATGTAAACCAGGCCTTGGATGAATGGCAAGGAGTAAGTCATCTGCGCCAGAGTCATTGGGTGGCCACTAATTCATCACTGCAAATGAAGTGCAGAAGTGGCCACTTACTGGGCACCTGGCAGGGTGCTGGGTGCTTTACATACTTATACCTCTTAGCCTTTCACCAGCGAGAAGGGAATTCTCTAAAGATAAGAAACAAAACAAAGAGACTAGAAGCCATTAGGATCCTGACCTGAGGTTACAGAGCTAGAAAGTAAGGGACAGATAAGGGCCATCTGTCACAGGTAAGCAGGAATCCTGTAACAGGTAGTTAACTGAATACTTGAGAAGCTAATGGCCCTAACCTAAGGTCCAATGAGAGTAGAAAGCCTTTCCAATCTCAGTCTTTCACACGTGATAAGTATTTTGAGTTTTAGCACCTACCTTTCCCACCAATATTTCTTAGGGAATTGAGGGCTACTATATATAATTTAGTATATATATGTAATAATAACAATTATATGATAACTATTACCATACCCATGGCTATATTTCCATTCTTTTAGTTTTTGGTTCACCCTCCTCGACTAGCAATTTTTCATCTGGGCCTGGCCAGATGGCTCAGCAGGTTTAGGTACTTGTTACAAAGCCCAACAAACCGAATTTTGTCCCCAGACCAACAAAGTGGGAGATCAATGGAGCTACATACATACAGGCACAATCCTTAGATATAAAACAAACCAATCTAAATGAAGTTTTTATGAAAAGGATAATTCCCTCTGTTAGGTTTCAAATGTGGGACAAATGACTCAGGTGCCTATTTAACATATTAGAGTGGACACTGGCCACCAGGTTCTCCCAGCATCCCTCAGTCCCTACCAGCTATAGGGTATGGCTGGCATACCCCACTCCCTACCCTAAACTCTCAAGTGCAGGGGGCTGGGCTGCTCTTCCCTGTAGAATCCCACCATTTTGATTACTCGCTCTCATTGTACCTTTGGGCCTCTTAGCTGCAGCACCTGGCTTCCCCCCTCCTTTCCTTTCCCACTTCTCCCATTATGTGACACAACTCATCTTCCAGTCATGTCTACTCTGGCCTGTGCCAGATGTCCCTGCCTCTGGCTATGCTCTCCCACATATCTACAATAAACCTTTTCCCTCGTCATACCTAGGAGCAGTCATGGCCCTCCCTCCCTCCCTCCCTCTCTCCCTCCCTCCCTCCCTCCTTTCCTTCCTTCCTTCCTCCCTCCCTTCCTTCCTTCCTTCCTTTTTTATTCTTCTGGTGCTGAAACCCCGGAGCAGCTGTCAGTCATGTACCTACCTGTAACTGTAATTTTTTACAAAATTATTTTTAATGATTTTTAAAAACATTTTAACCTCCCTTGTAGCCCACCACCCACCAGAGATAGTGGGACATAAAGAATAAAGGGTGGGGTGGGGGAAGTGGACCTGTTTAGAAAGGTTCTTCGGAGCAAGACCAGTCTGCATTGCCTGGAAATCAGCAGTTCAGTTCACAGGTTACCAGCGGCAGCTCGATCGACTTACAAACATTTCACAGATACAACAGCAGTCCATTTCAGTAGAGTTGGGTTAGCAACAGCGGTGACATGACCTAGCAGAGACAGCCAGCCTCAGTCTTGGCCTGAGTCAGCAGGAGGGACCAACAGGAACACCAGGAGAAGTTCTAGGCTCTGCTTCTCTCAGGGAAGATCAGGAAAGACTCGAGACCCTCAAGCATTGCACAACAAGCCAAACTCTGTCTCTCTGTGGAATCCTATTTATACCCTCCAAATATCACGTGTCCTCCTCGTGTTTTGCCTTAACCCCTGTCTTTTCTCAGCATGTACATCTGTCTCAGCTGACATCACTCTGCCAATCAGCCTGAGTCGGTGGAAGAGGCAAGAAGCCACAATGCACCACCAGAAGTATTTTGGTGCATTTCTCTCTATGGAGTCCAGACAAATGCAGCTCATCTACACAGTGTAAGGTAAACCAATACATATGTGTTGTTTGCAAAGAATCCTTCATCATGTGTCCTTTTATGCGCTTGTTTTAGCAGAACATCTTTTTACCTGTGTCTGCTTCAGCTAAGGGTTCCTTTACATGTTTGCCCCAGCAAAACACCAGCCAAACAATTTTCCAAAGAATCTTAAGTTTCTACTTCATGTACCTTTCCTTTATATTCCTTTTTTCATTCACCTCCTAAGGTATACTCTGACCTCTACACACATACACCACACAACACACTAAATGAATAAATGAATATAAAGAAAAAAATTATTATCTCATTTACAAGAATCTTGGAGATCTCAAATACCAATAACTAAGAACATAACCACTTTCTCAGGTTGCTCTGGACACAATGTTTAAATGGTAACTATAAAGTTTTTAAATAAATTTTCATAACTAAAAAAAAAAATTCCACTGACATTTGTCTTTCTGGAAAATTCCAGACTATAAAAAAGAAAGTAAAAAACATTATGGGTAGTTTGCTCTGTGAGTGTGTGTCTGTGTGAGAGAGAGAGACAGAGATAGAGAGACAGAGAGACAGAGACTGGGTCTCACTTAGCATAGGCTAGTCTTGAACTCCTGTTCCTCCTATCATGAGATTATGGACATACACTACCATACCTGTGTTGGGTGATTTGATTTTAAGTGTGAAAATCACTATTCGGTTTTACCGAAAAGGCATTTAGACATTCTTCATATTTGTCACCAACATTCCCCATTCCACCATCACCATCATCACCACACTGCCACCGATGAATGGTCAAAGAACAAAGCAAAGCAGATAAGGGAAGTCCCATAGGACCCAACCAACACCTACCAGTGTTTCCTAAATCTTGAAACATCATCTTCCAGTAAGACACTCTAAAATTAGCCTTCTGTAGCTGACATCTCAAAGCATCTGATATTACAGTCCGTGGTGAGACCAAGTAGACCTAGGCTGCTAGAGCAGACATACGCAGAGAAAACTCAAGGCGTTTCTAACCAAGGTCTTAGGGCAGAGCTCAAACAGGCTCGGGGTTCCCTTCCATAGGCAAAGCAACGGAGGCAGCCAACCAGGTAATGGAAACAGCATGGCCAGTATTCCCCTTACAGTAAGTAATCATTTTTGTTAGATGGCAAGACATTTTTGTCAGAATAGTTCAAACAACAGAGGGGTAATGACATCTAAGAAGCTCAATACACTGTACCCTTCTACCTCTCCAGGGACTAACTCTACGGGCAGCCTCTTTACCAGCAAATGCACTCTTGCCAAGAGGAAATGGCATCATTGTCAGTCAGTCTACACCTTTCTCCTGAGGCAGGGTTTGGAAGCTCATGTCTCTTAATTCTAGCACTAGGGGGCTGAGGCAGGAAAGGCTACCCTGAGTTCCTGGCTGGCCTAGGCCACCTGGTGAGATGCCGCATGCAGAGCAACAATTACAAGAAAGCCACAGCAACCAGACACTTTTCACAAAGACCTAGAACTGCTGCCGGCTTTCAGAGCAACAGACCACGTGTAGCTGCATCTCCCTCTGAACAGCTGCTAGCACCGACTGCTCAGTAGGAAACACACAGCAAGGAACAGGAAAGTTCAGAAATGAATGTGGAGGCAAAAAAACTATACACTGAGTCTAGGGAATGTGGCAGGTCCCTGGTGGGTCACCATTTTGGTTTCTCCATCAGTGATAAGTTAACTAGCACCCATCAGTGAGTGCCCTCCATAATTCAGCACCCAGGGACCAGAGAGAAGACGCAGCGGTTAAGAAAACTTGCTGCTTTACAGAGGATCTGAGTTCAGTTTCCAGCACCCACACAAGGAGGCTCACCACCTCTAACTGCAATGTCCTCTTCTGGCCTCCACAGGCACCAGGCAGGCATGCAGGCACTCACGTGTATACATAAAAACAAATAAATCATCTTTAGAGAGGAAGGGAATTTGGAGAAGAGTTCTGACCCTAATAAATAAATAAATAAATAAACAAACAAATAAATAAATAAATAAATAAGCCAGGACTCTTATATATGTATTTTGGAGTCCTCATGTTAGTTTTACTATTACCAATACCATTTGGGTACAGGGGTAGGAAACTATAGGTAAAGAGGTCTTAGGTAGGAAGATACAAGGAAGGGTAAACCTTCAACCGTACTTACATCATCCAATATGCTTGGCCTACTATATACCTCTTGCTTTTGGAAGTCCCCTGCACAGCGAAGGGAATTTTCACTAGAAAAATTTGTGATGCTGATCGCTCTCATCGCCCCCCTTCTTACACACACACACACACACACACACACACACACACACACAGAGCCCAGTTGCCAGCTGTTATTCAAACGGATGAACTGAGGTCTAGCCACAGTGTACAAATTCCAAGTGCACTGCTTTCCCACATAACTGCACATCCAACGAGAAAAGGAGGCTGCCAAAATGACAATCTGGTCCGGTGATTCCGTCTCACAGACATACCCACTTCTGATGAAGGTTGTTGTTTGTATTCCTAGAAATCATTACGCTGTTTAGGAGATTAAGCAGCAAATAAAACTGGCTGTGAGGGCATACACTCGTAGCCTCAACACTCAGGAGGTAGAGGCAGAAGCAACGGAAGTTCAAAGCCATCCTTAGCTACACAGAGTTTAAGGCCAGCCAGGGTTACAGGAGACTATGACTTAAAAGCCAACCCAAAATACAACATACAACAAACAATAACCATAGCAAAGAAACTAGAAATTCTTGCTCTGTGTCTCTGTCTGTCTACATAAGATGCATATATATATATCTTAGGTAGCCCAGGCTGACCTCAAACTTTCTGTGTAGCTTAGGATGACCCTGCTCCTTGATCCTCCTCCTTCCTCAATGCAAGGATTATCAACACAGGCCACCACACCCAGCTTATGAAGTGCAGGCAGGGAATCAAACCCACAGCACTGTATATGATGGGCAAGCACCAAGTGAGTGCCACCCCCGCTTATGTTCTCCTGAAATTACAAATACATTGACATAAAGTTTCACAAATGTGGGGGAAAGCAAGGAGTGTCATAAAAAGTTCCCCTCTAGAGTTCCTCAGACCTTACTGTTGACACGACATTATTTACAAACAAATGGTCCTCTCATTTTAAAAAGTCTGCCTTATAAAGTGCACACCATATCTTGTCAGATGAAACACATTAAAGCTGCTGACAGGCTAATATGCTACAAAAAAAAAAAAAAAACAATCTGGCCAATTTTCAAATTTTTTATGCTTCAAGAATCTCACCTGCTAGTGTATTTATCCTTTTATGTCTTATCTGATGTTTAAAATCTTAAGAACATATTTTTATGTAGAAGCCAACACAAGTCAAATAGAGTATGCGTGGTTTTGGGCAACATTATACTGACATAGGCCGTTCTACAGAGAAAAGGAAGTGATCGTGGGAGGGTCACAAGAGGGAGGACATCAGGGATGCCCCATCCAGTGCCAGGTAAGATCACAAAGCACTTACTTGTGCTGGGGTCAGCTATGATAATTGCAATTGATGTCTAGAAATGGGGTTATGAATACAATTATCGTGAAGCAGCAACTGGGCAATCACAGCCTAATTAAGCCCACTGACTAGATTATCTTGTTTTCCCTCTAATAATCACATAACATTTAACACTTGCTAATTTCGGGACCTATAGGTGATGTTCATTCATGACTAACGAGCTGCAGGCACTGGTCAGAAAGAGAACGCACTAGTACACAGGGCACCAAGTCAACCACGGAGCAGGGATGGCTCTCATGGTCAGCCAACATCTGTTCTTCAGCACCTCTCCACTTCTCAGCCCCACCAAATCACTAACTGGAGGCAAAGCCCTGGGGCTGAAAGACTTACAGAACTTCCAAGTGGCTAGAGGGACAGAACTCTTGTTTTTTGGAAAGCACCCTGACCCTGGTTCATGTTAGCCACATGATGTGCTTTCTCTTTTTTGTCTTTTTTTTTTTTCTCTTTCTCTTTTTTAACGGTAAGGTTGATTCTGTCTTTGAAAATGTGGTTTTCTTTTCCTTTCCTTTCCTTTCTTTTCTTTTCTTTTCTTTTCTTTTTTCCTGCAAGATAATGGCTAATTCCGCTGCCAGGCTTGCATATATAAACTTTACCCTTTGCCTCTCTCACACATGTCCCTGAGCCCCTGTCTCTCCTGCAGTACATGTCAAGCATGCTCACAATTGAACATCTTATGCCCAATTGCCATGGCATCCAGAGATACATTGACCCAATTCACCTTGCTTTCTTCAAAGCAGTTCCTGAAGAAAGCCTGGGTGGGCTCCTCTCCAAAGAATTAAAAAAGACCAAAGAAATAAGTTGATTGAAGACTGGTCTTTGAGATAGGCTGATGTGGGAACACAGTCTATGTTGCAGCTGACTCCCGACTCCTCTCAATTAGAAATTCTCCCAAAAGAATCAGAAGCTCTGCTGTAGTTAACATTATTCTCTCCCAGGGAATCTCTACATAACCCTTGCTGTCCTGGAACTCATTATGTAGACCAGGCTAGCCCTGAATTCACAGAGATCCACCAGCCTCTCTGCCTTTGGAGAGCTGCATCGAAAAGTCCTTTATCGAAACAAACAGTCATTTGAGAACTGAGAATGTAGCTCTGTTGGTGACGTTGCTCTACCATGTGCAACACCCAACAAATTAAAAAGGGAAAGGAAGCAATGGCGTGGGTAAGGCTCACCAGTAATTATTTTAATGATGTAAAAATGGCTTTTCCTTGTGTACTTTAGAAATAAGGTATATATTTACCTTTCTATAGAAGTTGCGGCTATGCATCTGTCTGGGCACTACAGTTCTGATGAGCAGAGCTACAGCAAAGATATCATAAAATTATCCCTAGGGGGCTGATGAGACAAGTCGGCCATTAATGTCCAATAGCTCAACTCACAGACCACCCATCGTCCTGATTTTGTTAGGAGTATATGGGCCACCTCTATCTCCACAGGGAGTCACTCCTTGAAGAATATCCGTGGTCACCTATAAACAGCACCTTCTGCACTGTATGGGAACAGTTCAAGAAGAGACAAACAAGACCAGAACATTCATTGTATCTCTGTGGTCTAAGTAGAGAACACGGTGACCACTAGGGGAGCAGGGAGTAACGGTACCCATACTTTTAAGAGAATCGGCCCCATTCACAAATGATCGTTTGCCAACTCTCAAGTGTCTACATGGGTAAATTCTGACAATATTCTGGTAACCAAAGCCAATACTAAGCATTGATATTTCCAAAAGGGACTCTTAAGAGACAGACACACAGCTTGTCTGTCTCCAGTTCAGGTAAGTACTCATGTTAAATTTCTGTCAGTCGTGGGTACTTTATGAGTTTGATACAGTTTAAAAATGTGTACCTCCCAAGTGACTCCTACAAGGTGTCTTTCGTAACTCAGAAGACAAAGAGGGTGCTCTTGGTAAAACACTTTCTCAAGTTATTGGAATGGGCTGCCTCTCTCCTCTTAACCAATACATTACAATCAATCAATTTTCCATTATGTGCAGATTCCCTTCCAGAGCACAAAGACTCCTGGCTACTGGAGGAGACAGAGCATCACAAACATGAGCTATCAGCATACAGGTCAGGTCCCATCAGTAGAGAGCCAAGGCTTTGAAGGAAGGTACCTCTCATGTGAACTCTGGCTCCCTTACTCCTTAGCTCATGACCCTGGGCAAATTATCTCCCTAACCCTTGGTTTCTTCCACCAGATGGACAATCCCTGGTTCATACTAAATGTTAAACAAACGTTACCTGGTATTAATATCAACTGTGAGCCCATCCAGGAGGGAAATAGCATTTTGAAGGTTTACATGGTATTCCTGTGTTAAATAGGAGTTGGCAGGATTTTTTGATGACGCAATCATATTTACTCGGTGTCGTTTTCACTCAATATTAGGACAGACAACATTCAACTGACCGTGGAAAGGGGACAAGCTTTTGACGCTGAACTCTGACATTCAAGTGAAAATCCTCTCCCCATAAACAGCCCCTCCCAGCTACTACTGTTAAATACTAATTAACAGTCTCCTGAGTCTATTCTAGATTGAAATTCGGAAAAAAGAAGAGATTCTGGTGGGTAAGTGATTATATGAAATCTTCCCATGATCTCTAGCTGCTGTCTACCTTAAGATGGCTTTAGTCTGTAGCCCAGAGTTCACATTTTGCCCTAACTGAAGAACTCCTAGATGGGGTCCATGACCACCTCCGCTGAATGACTGTTGTTCAGTTGCTCATTACTTGTTCCTAACACAAAGGGATGATGTAACCAGGGATGCGAATGGCTAAATATCTTGCACCTCAATGGCCTGGTTCAGGATTTTAAAACACTGGGAGTGGGCTGGTTCATCAGTCTGTGCTGAATCAAATAGTTTAACCCCCCAAACTGGACACCAGGCAGTGGTCACGGTCTACTCTTCCTCTCTGAAATAAGCAGGTCTTTGTTTTTCATTCCTTCTGCTTACCCAGAGCATGGACTGAGAAGTGCTATGGATAACCTTAGCAGACTATCACATTTTCTGCCCATCAATAATGCAGCTATTCGCTACAGGGCTCCAGTCTCTGCATCACTCATTTTCCAGGAAAATCTGCTTACCTACTTAACCAGTTCCCTCAAGTTTCTATCTGCCCTTTATCAAAAAGGCTGCAATTGTAACTCAGAGGTCTCATGAACCGTCTTCCAAGCCCGACTCTAGTTTTCTTTCCCCAATAGAAACTTAATAAAGAGCATATGTGCCTTAGCCGTTGCTCTTCATAGTTCACATGCAATGTAAATGCAATGGGTACCAAATTACCAGGTCTTTCTCTGCCTGCCTTATTGTTTTCTTAAGAGCAATACCTTACTTCCCAGTGGACAATCCTCTTCTATTTTGACTTGTCAATTACTCCCCTGCCTCAAGTCTTTTCCCTTTCCCATCCAAGCAGGCTCTCTCTTTCCCAGCAAATTTTCACCATATAATTACAGCGATGCTTTAGCCTACTTTTCTGTTAGCTTAACAACCCTGTCTATTTTCTACTTGTGCTGATGCTACTGTTTGCTTTTCTGACGGGCTAATCCATGTATCCTTTCAAGGCCTAACTTCCCCTACCATGATAGCAGCTGGAGCTCTAATTCACAGGTACCTTCCAAAGCTTTTCATTAGCAACAGAAATGAGATGGTTTAGAAACCCATTTCTTAATCTGCAGGTGAGTACTGGAACCTTTGTGCCGCACACATCTTTCAAGTATCCCACATTGTGCCACTGCACAATTCTTTTCTGAGTAATAAGGTCCAGTGTGATAGGCACATTTGCAGTGTTAATAGGGAGAATGTGCCCTCTGAGGTAACCAGCTTCCAACCCTCCAGCCCACCCCACCCCACCCCCACGCCCTGCCTCAGGCATTTCCCAGCTCTAGAGAGAAGAACTCAACAGACATGAGGAAAACTGAGGAGTAATGGCTTTGCCTTCTTACACCTGCATGGGGAAGAGACGGGAAAATCAGAGGGTCTTAGCTTGTGTCTGGTTCAACTGGCCAGACGAGGGCTTAGGGAGTGAGTCTGGCCTTCCCCAGCTGGGCTCTGTGGCAGATAAGCCTCTCCACAAATCCTGGGCTTAATTACTTCTGACACAGTCATCCTACTTGGGCCTCAGCTCCTTTTATGCTCTAACCAATATGAATCCGAGGTAAGTCTCTGCTTACTCACCTGGGGGCGAATGCTTACATCCCTTCTAAGTGATCCTAACACATTTAATCAGGATCCACTGGGTCCTGGGAACAGTTTCCCCATTTTCCTTTCATGGATTCTGTTCAAAGTCTCTTCCAATGCCTAGCGAATAACTTTCTGAATGACATAGTCATCATCTTCAAATATTTCTTTAAACAAGTAAAAACCCTACCAGTCCCTTCCCCCTATGAGCAGGTTCTACCCTTTGGGTGAAGTTAGGTTTAAGTGTGGACAGGTCCAGAACTGAGCATATTATTACTATCAAGATGCAACAGGCAGTGATCTGAACAACCAAACACATGAAAGAGAGGAAATCAATACCAAAACAGCCATGGGCTTGGCATTAAAAGGAACCTTCTCTCCAGCCCTCCAAGTATAACTCAAGAAGAAATGTGTCCAGCAAGAAATTAGGAAAGAAAGCTTTGAAGACTTCAAGCAAGACGCTTCCTGGGAGAGAGGACAGTAGCTGCACCTTCTCCTACCCCGTCACTCTACCCACCCAACGGCCCCAATAATCAACGTTGTGTTGGAGCCACCCATCTGAAGACTTCCTGAATCTTATGGTGCTTCAACTGCAGAGGACCATGGTCCTTGGTAAGAAAATCAATTCTATGACAACATGTCCAAGCAGGAATTGTATATCCAAATCAATCCTGATGGATTTCTCATTCATCAGGTAGATGGTTCAAGGAGGACAGAAATCCAGAAGAGCTTCCTACTAAGCTGCAGATTCCATCTAGATTCATGAAAACCCTATTTGCTGTATGTGGAAACTTCTTCTGGGTCTCATAAATCCAGGAGACAGTTCAACTGTGATTATCTTCTTTCCAGTGCCCCCACTTCCCCAACCCTAAACTTTTTTTTCTTCCTTTAGCCCTGGCATGTGAACCATGCTGTTTTAACTTCTTTCCTGTTCTCCCAGTTCTTCTGGAACATTTTATTTTTGACAGTCAGCTCATTTGGAGGAGTGCCACACTGAGGTTCAACTGTTTACAGCATTAACTGTGTTTCTGCCAGAAGCCCCGGATTCCGTACTACCATCTCCAGGCTGCATCGCAGATTAAGAATTTATGCATTTGTTTGGAAGAGGCTTAGAAAATGTGGAAACTTCCAAACATCACTCTTCTTCCTTACAAAATTGCTTGTGCCTGTCCAAGAGGAGACAGACACGGAAACTCATCTCACCCTTTCCAAAGTACTCTGCCCAAGTCATTTGAATGAAGACTGCCTGTTTACTGGGGAAATTCGAAATAGCTATTGATCTACAAGAGAGAATTAGGATTCAAAAATATACACAGAAATCCTTCCTCTTCCTCTTCCTCCTCCTCTTCTTCTTCTTCTTTTTGAATGAATGGCAAATACTAGAAATTCACCAGCTACCACTGGATTTCACTTCTTGACCATTCATCAATATTACAAAATGGCATGTCTGAAAGCAGCCAATTTGAATTTGCACCCTGTTGCAAAACAGAGCTTCAGAGCCCAATTGTGAACACTTTTGTAAGTTGCAATAGACCCAGACAAATTTCCAAAGAAGGGCATTTGAAAAGCACTTCCAAGCCCTGGATGGTAGAACTAGAGAGGAAAACAGAAAACTTAAAAGAAAAATCCAGCTAACAACTCAGCAGCTAAAGGTTCACTAACAAAATGGGTCTCTGTGTCCGTGAGTATAATACTTCAGCTGCAAATCCTAACCTATTAAATCCAACTAACACCAACAACACCAACAACCCATTCATGCTCCTGTCCTAAAGACTGCAGAGTTTCTCAGAGGCTGGGCCTAGGGAGGACAGTTATTGCACAACTAGAACCATCAAAGCCTGTTGGGGTAGTGGAAAGGGCATCAGGCTGCAGCCATCCAACCCGCCCTGTGCTCTAGCTAGGCTGGGCTTGTCACACCTGAACTTTCTGACCTTATGGAAGTCACTTCACGGCCCATATGCCAGTTTCCTCTTGGGTAAAATAAGGGTGATGAAGGGCATCTGAAGTATAATAATAAAAAAAAAAAAAAAAAAAATCTAAGGTATATCTAAGATATAAAAAAATACCCAACTTCTAACCTGGAAGTTTTGTCTGGTGAATATTAACTCTTTAATAGTCTTCACTTAAAATGTGAATATCTGACATTTTTTAGTGACTTCAATGTTAGTTTCTTCTTGGGAAATAACATCCCCCTCCCCCGCCCCCCCGGCCCACGCTACTCCAAACTCCTCAGTTCAGTCTCCCCTACAGTTCTTCAATATTTCACAAAATGCCTCTTTTCCTTTCTTTCTTATTATTTTAAGCAACCTTCCCCAAACTGAGACTTGTGCTATTAAAAGAGCTTAGAGCTTCCCATTTCCTTGCTAGGGCTAAAATTAAACTGTCCATTCCTTAGGGCCCCACATAACATCTGCCAGATGTCTTGGCATATCACACAAGGAGACAGGAATTTTCTTTTTAGCATTATCTAGTCTCTTCTCTGTTTTCTCATAATCAATTAATAGGTCACTAACACTCAGATAATGTTTCTCTCAGAGCCATCAACTTCAGAAGCACAGGACTATCACAAGCTACTGTCACAAATATGTACACATATCACCTGGCAAATGCCTCAGTTTACAGAATGTTGTGTGTAGACCAGGGAAACATTCCTCCCCTCCCCCCACCCCTTTTCCTGGAACCACAAAAGTTCTGGGGATTGAACTTAGGACCTCAGTCTACCACAGAGCTACAGCCCCAGCCCTCACCCCAACTTCTTTTAAATCTGTAGTTTCCATATAGTTTCAGACACATAGTCACGGTCACGTAAATCTGAGATTTAGATTAGTTGCTTATGTGATTCTTAATCCATGCCTGTGTGACCCTATGAAACAGCACTTTGCCTCTCCGGCTCCTCTGTTTCCAACTAGTAATACTCAACCCCAACCCACCAACTCTCTTTTGTGTAACACAGTGAACTGTAAATCTGAAAGATACACATACCACGAAGAAGAGAAAGGTTACCTTACCTAAAACTCTCAACATCAGGAGTAACTAAAGGTAGACTAAACCCTATTAAACTCACACATGAAAAACTCATGCTCAAAGCAACTTTACCCTTCTTTTTTTTTTTTTTTTTTTTTTTTTTTTTTTTTTTTTTTTTTTAAGAAAATTGATCACAAGTGCTTTAAAGCTCATTAATAAAGTTGAATCCCTACCTCCTACTGTCTTCTGGTGGACATATTAGGAAAAATGGACTTGGGATTTTTTCCCCCACCTAAAAGTTGTCTCCAGCACTGGGTGGAGTTGGGGGTAGCATAAGAAGAGTCTTAGGGGTAGGGAGACCAATGGATCATATACAAAGTCAAGAAGAGGAGTATTAGTGAATTGTGATGACCCAACAGCTATCTCTTGTATGGCAGGAGTCGTCCCTGTGAACTTGATACCTCACATCAAAAATGATCTCTGAGCTTTGACAACAAATAAGAAGGTTCAACCTGATATTGTCTTTTATTCCTTTCATGATGTTTAATCCAAAGGGCTTTTCTCAATTCAAGTGTGTGTTCCAGAAAAAAAAAAAAAAAAAAAAAAAAAAATTAAGAAACCATACCCTTAAAAATGTTATGGGACATCCCATATTGATTAAAGACAAAGCACATGCAAATATCTTTTAGATTATCAGAATACTCTCAGACTCCAAAAGGCCTATTAGGTACCTCATTCCCCTTTCCCCCCAATTTTCAGATACATTCAACTTTAACATTATCTGAAAAGATACCAAATCATTTGATTTCCAAGTAAAATTATGTAGTGAGGTTCTATAGTGACGGGCAGTTTTTCATACCCCCCCCACTAAAACAAATTAATCACTTGCCCCAATATTAACAACCATAAAAAGATATCACGAAAGCTTGTTTCGAGATTAACATATTTATGTTTATATAAACACAAGCTAATTAGATGCAAAATTATCTGATAATTACTTGCCCAAATAACTATCTACTACATTTCCTTCCAAGCTGAGTATATAGCATTCATATACACATTACCAAACTTAAATATAACACAATAACTTAAAAGCCAAAGCGATCCAGTCATCAGATAACATTCTAAAATGAAAATTAAAAGGTCTGATTCCAGGCAAATTTTTTTTCTAAGTACTCTTGGAGAAGGCTAGGACTTTTAATAAAGGGGCAAAGATCTGCACATCATATTTTTAAACGAGCACACACATCAACTGAAAACCATACATCTTCATCTGTACAAACAGGGTTTTACTTCATTGACCATGGACAATTATCAGCTAAAGAGCCATGTATTTCCCTGTCTCCCTTCACACCCCTCTGAAGAACAATAACCCTCAATTAATGACACAACAGTTTGGTTTGAAAAATGTGATGTTGTCATATACAGCATTGTGCATTTACTGAGTGACATTGCTACCAGCTCCTCAACAGAATATAATTACATCTGGAATCAAAAACCACTTCAATATGCACAAAAACACTGTAGGCAGAAGGAACTTTTCGTTCAAAAATCTGACACATAATGAGAAAGCAAAGCAAGAAAAAGGCTGGTGTCAGTGGCTCACCAATGTGTTCCTTATTTCTGTTGAAGCTGGTACCTTTCTGCATTTCTCCTTAGTTGGAAGCAAGGTCCAATTAGCCCCCTTAGAATCTATTAATTGGTTCTGAATCTCCTCCAAGTGTTCATCCCTCTGTGAAACCTTCTTCATCTATCTCTAATAGGCCATGTAAAATCCTTCCCAACATCTTCCCTCATCCTCAAGATGGCTACCTTAGCTAATGGAAAAGCAACATCTTCATGGTTGGCTTTTGTAAATCCCTAAAGCGTTTCAGAATTCAGTTCTTTCCTTGGGTCAATTACACACGATCTCTAGAACTAATCTGTGAAGGGATCCACATCACTGTGGATGTGCTAAGGTAGGACTGGCTCCTGTTTTCAAACCACCCTCACAAAATGTCTTCCTACAAGATTAATAAATTCCTCCAATTAAAAAGGTTAAGATACCTGGACATAAGGTTTTCTCAACTGACACCATTTGTTTCCATAGTGACATTGTTAAGACGACGTGGTGATATTTCTGAAGATTTACAGTACTGGAGAACACAGGAGGGGGAAAAAGAAAACAGCAGAAGGAAAGGGAAGAGGGGAAACAAAGGAAGCAGGAAGGCCTAACACACGAATGGAACAAACAGCCTGAAGAGGCATGGAGAACCTGAAGAGACTGCCAGGCTGAAGGGTTCCTCTGAGATCTGGAAGGAACATATTCTATTCTTTCTTGCAGAAATCAACCCAAACCAGACAATAAAGTCTTGCAATGCATCAGACTGATGATAACCAAGCCCCAGAACTCAAAAAGAGGGGGTGTAGGGAGTGAAGCTTAGCTTAGGGCCACCAACCATCCTCATACTGAGGAAATAACATTTCCTGGAGACATTCAGGGGACTTGAAGCAGCTGAAAGTTATGAGAAGATCTCTGAGGAAATGTTTTAAGGTTTTGCCTTGCCTTTCCTGGAGGAGGTCAAAAACCCTTCAGGTCCACTCCAAAGGAGAAAAAAATATTCCAAAAGTTTACTTTAAAATGGAAACAAACATCTCAGTAACTTGTGAAGGCACCACTTGGGTGGGAGAAAAAAAAATCTGAGGAACCCTTAAAAAGCCTTAATTTCCTTGCTTAGTGAATAGACAGTGAAAACCACCACAAGGTCTCCCTCTGGAGAGGGAGAAGGAGTAGGCAGGCATGCCTACTCTTTCAGACATCACCAACAGAGCTTCAAAATGGAGACATCCATAATTTTATAAACACTTCTCATCTCAGCTTTGTCTCCTGGAAGCCCGCTCTCCTCCATTTTCTGGTGGAGTTACAGTATGACAAGGATTACCTGACTCAGATCCCAGCTCTCAACCCAACTAGTCACTTACTCCCCAAACCTACAAGCAACCTCCAGAAACAAAACCAAACCAAGCCAAACAGCCAACGCAGACACTCAGACACAGCCCCCGGGAGCTCTGGAGAAAGCCCCAACTGGTTGGTCTTTCCCCATCCCAGGCGCATGCTTTAAAATGAAACTTTTTTCTTTTCTTTTCTCTCTTCTTTTTTTTTTAAGGTTGGGGAGGAATATAAAAGGAACTCCAGGCAACCTCCTCCCCTCCCTCTCTGTAGGTTAGGAGCCACAATGAAAAGAAAACCAGGGTTCCTTGAGGAACGGTGAACAGCCTGGAGAATGAACGTGAGAAGGAGCTTTGTGTTTTGGAGTCTGGACTGGAACCAAAGCAGACAGCTTGCAAATGGAGGACAGGGAGATAAAGAAAGGGAAAGAGAGGGGCTGCTCCAATGGGGGGCGGCTGAGGCTTCCCCCGTGCCTGGAGGGAGGGCAGACCCCTGGGAACCGCACCAGGAGTGAGAGCCCCCCAGCCCCCACTCCAGGCCCTTGCCTTCCTTTCTCCCAGCCTCAGAGGAGAGCCGAGCGTGTGTAATGGCTTCTCCTCTCCAGAAACCGTTGTCCTCCTGCAACCGACGCTTCTGAACCTTCAGCCTGGAGACAGCTCCTCAGCTGTCCCTCAACCTGCGCCCCCACCCGGCAAGCAGCCCCCAGCTCGTCGCCTCTCTCCTCCCCAGCAGCAGCGGCGGCAGCCACCCCCTCGACATATCCAGACCCCGCATCCCAACTTCGGGGGAGAGAGAGAGAGAGAGAGAGAGAGAGAGAGAGAGAGAGAGAGAGAGAGAGAGAGAGGAACCAAATACCTGAGGAAGAGGGGGGTGCCAATCCGCACGGCTTTGCCATCGGGCAGGGGACAGGCAGACAGAGGAGGGGAAAGGAAGCAGAGAGACAGAGAAAGAAAGAGGTCAACCCGCTCAGGTCGGGGCCGCTCGCTCCGAGCGCTCCCTCCTCTGACCCCTTGCTCGCTCCCTCTGGCTCGGGCTCAGGTCTCTCCTGGCCTCCAGCCCTCCGCCCCCCTTCTCTGTCCCTACTCCTGTCCCCACACTCGGAGCATCCGTCCTAAGCCTCCAGCTCTCTCCTCTCACTCATCTTTCATTTTTTTTCTCTCTCTCCTCTCTTCACAGAACTATACGAAATTAATTAAGCCACAGGGCTCGTCGCCCCCCCCCCCCGCCCCAAGCAGAAGGCAGAAGGAGCAGCCAGCAGGAAAAGCACAGCCACCTCCACAGCTACCACCACCACCACCACCACCTTCTCCTCTTCCTCCTCCTCTTCCTCCCTAGCTTCTTCTCCTCCTCTTCCTCCTCCCCCAGCTGCTTTCCCTCCTCCCCCTCCTCCTCGGTCTCTCTCTTTAGCTTCTTCTCCTCTCTCCTCCAAGCCAGCCCATGCAGGGGACTTCCTCTCCTCCCCGTGCCGCCAGCCCTCCTTGGCCGAATGAATGAGCGCGTTTGTGCCTCTACCGCCCCGCGCTCTCCTCCCCGGAGCACTCAGACCACCCCGGAGGTGGTGGTTAATTGCAGTAACTTACAGAAGAAGCGTCCCGGCGCCGGGAGGTGCTTCGGGTTCTCCAGCCCCACCGCCTCCTTATCCTCTTTCTCTTTCTCCTCTTCCTGCTCGGGTTATTGTTGTGGAAGTTGTTTGGGAGTCTCATGTGCTTCTGCCGGGTCTCAGCAATGGAGGATCGCCATCTTCCCTGCCTTCCTCGGCTCCTCAGACTCGCTGCAGCTGCAGATGACCTGAGATATCCGTCTCTCTCCCCTCTCCCTCCCTCCCTCTCCTCTCACTCTCTCTCTCCCCTCTCTCTCTCTCTGCTCTTCTCTCTCCTCTCCTCCCTCTCCCTCGCGCGCGCTCTCTCTCTCCCTCCCTCTGTGTCTCTCTCTGAATAATGAGCAACCAGAGGGAGAGAGAAAGCAAGACAGAAAGAGAGAAGACAATCTTCTCCTGCCACACAAAACGCCGGAGCACCAGGGGGTGCGCGAAGCCTTTCTAATAACAACAGCGTGCAGGAGAGAGGAAGGGAAAGAAAGAAAGAAATGAGAAAAGGGCAGGGAGAAAATAGGAAGAATTATCCAAGAGCTGAAGAAGCGCAGGAGAAGCTGGAGGAGATGCTGAAGCTGCGACTGCTGCCCGCCCCCCTCCCGCGCTGAACCCCAGAAGGAGGCAAGGTGGTTGCAAAGTTAAGGCTGGGACATTGTCTTTGTCACTCTGAACAACACAGAGCCAGGCCAGTGAGATGTAAGAGGAGGAGGTGGCGGCGGTGAAGGAGGAGGAGGAGGTGGTGGTGGTGGTGCTGCTGGAGGAGGAGGAGGAAGAGGAGGAGAAGGAGGCAAAGGAGGTGGAGAAGGGGAAGAGAGAGATGAGATGAATAAAGACCTGCGGAAAGGCGGTGCGAGAAGTGCGACCGCCGGGTTCCAGGCGTGCGCTCTCGCGTCCAGGAGGCGCCCGGCCTCCCTGGCCAGAGGAGCAAGACCCTAGTGGAGACCCTGCCCCGCTGCTCTAAGCGCTCGCACCATCAGCTCTGCCCCAGGCGCCCAACCCCGGCTCTAGAGGGTCCCTCAAATGTATCCATCTAGAGGCCAATCTTTGCAAAGAACTGAAGGTTGCAAGTCTAAACCCAGATCAACCACGTGGGGCTTTTTAAGCTTTCCAGCTTGCAGTGTATCTTCAGTGAAGGGCTCAAGTTGTCCATTACTGGCACGTATTTTTAAGTCTTCGCCCTCTAAAGGCTCATTGTGCGTTTTATGTCTCTTCTGATTTGGAAAGGAAGAGAAGGAACCCATCATTCTGATCTAGAAGCCACCACTTTCTTTTCCGAACTTGTGAAATGTTTTGACGGTGCACCAAGGCTGGGGGGGTGGGGGTCGTACTTAAATAACTTTCCACCCTTGAGCCCCCGCGTTGTTTGCTCATTGTTTGCACTTTCCGGCTGATCATTTAAAGGCTTGGAAAGTAACAATCATCGCTCCTAATGATAGGTGCCACGGTGTTGAAGACAAGAGAGCCAAACTGCAGTATCACACCTTGAATTTTTATTTAGTGTAATTTCCACCCAAATTGTCCAAGAAGATTCTTTTTTTTTTTTTTTCAAGAAGTGGGTTTCCACCCCCTCTCACCAGGTTAAAGATCTCCTAAGGCATTAATCTCATTTAGGATGGTTGATGAGGGGGCTACAATACCAAAAACAAAAACAAACAAAAATAGAGAAGAAGAAAATCAATACAGTAAGTCAGGAGCAATTGAAGTTCAAGGGCATGAGCTGGTGGTACCATTTCTATTTCTCTAGATCCTCTAGTTGGACATCAACAGCCCCAAGAGAGAAAAAGCACGCAGCGCAGCGCGCGGGGCAGAGACCTTAATTAAAGTTTCTTTTGTCCGCCTCTGAATTAGGGGTTGGTGCTGGATTCCTTCGCATAGAGGAGCGCGCATCCGGTGAAGGCGCGGTGTGGAGGATCCTGGGCGAGCTTGTCCTCTTTAATACTTGCCCCCTTTCCCCTCCCCCACAGTCGGGGCAGCTAGACGGGTAAACCCATACAATAAAAGCAGAGGAGACGCGCACGGAGTTGGTTCTCATCATACAGCGGCGTTTCCTAAGCACAGCTAAAATCCTCATTTCCCAAGATTTTCCCGATTGTGTATTCCGGGGCAGAATGTCTCACCCTGACGCCCGATCTAACCCCCTTCCAGTCAACACTTCCTGCCCTTTTCTCCTCCCACTCACATTGAAAAGCTTGGGAGTCCTAAAAGGGTGTTGATGGCTGGGGGTGATAAATAAATAAATAAATGACACTACGCGTGCGGTGGAGAAGAAAGGAGGGGGAGGAAGAGGAGGGGAGGGGGAAGTCGCAGAGAGGAGATCGAGGAGAAAGGACTCCGGAGCAAGGGAGCTGGGAGTCAAAGAAAGCAGAAGGAGAAAGGAAAGATCTGCGAGGCTGCTCCGCAGGGAAATCCTACTGGCTTTGTGCAAAGGGGGAAGACTCCCTTCTTTCCAGGTGCCAGAGGGACCTGAGCAAGTCTATCGGCCCGGCACTCCTCCCCACCAGGACCCCAAGGGTGCCTGAGTCCTGACCGCCGCTCCCCCATCAATTCCTCGTGGCTGAGAGGAAGCGCGCCAGGTCTGCGCCGTCCCGACTGATAATTTACCTCTTTGTCTTTAATAAAAAGCTGACTTTTTTGCTGTCAAAAGCTCTGCAACCGGGCAAAATAATAATAATGATGATGATGATAATCGTATTTCAGATTGAAAGCTCCTATCAACTGCTGGCTTTTCGAGGCTGCTATAAATATCTTCCTCGACGTGAAGGTACCTTGTGGGCTGGCGTGGTTCGGAAGTGCGGGGATGGGGACCGCCCTTCCCCCCCCACCCCCCTTCTCCCTCCCCAGGCGCAGAGACGCAGCGGCGAGGAAAGAGCGGAGGTCAGAGGAAACCTGGGGTTTCCAGGGTTTTCGCGGTCGGGGGAATGAGCCCTGGGGAGGAGCCTTGCGCCAGCGCCAGCGCGCCCCAACACGCCTCCGACCTCGTAAACCCACTTGGCACAGGCCGGGGAAGCCGCTGGCGGAGCGGCTGCGGTGAACTCCAGAAATGAACCTGCGGCGCGGCGCGACGCCACGGGCTACCGCCCTGGCCAACACTCACCTCGAGCGACCGACATTGAGAGAGCTCCGGCCGTGGCCGCTGGGGGACCTTGCTCCGCCCTCTCGTCCCAGGAGAAGAGGACAAAAAGGGGGGGGGGGAGGAGGAGATGGACTTGGAGATGGCCCCGCCCTTCAAACGCTCCAATCCTTGGAAACCAAACCTCCTCTCCAAGCTTCCACGTCTAGAAGGGACAAAGACTGCCAGGAGATCCTGGCGCTGATGGGGAGATGATGGCTCGCCACGCTTCTAGGGAGGGTGCTTTGGGGTACTTTTGACTTTCCATCCCAAATAGGTCACCAAGGGATGATCTGTAGAGTACAAACTGAATCTTCTGGTAAAGAAGCAAGCTGACTTCCCAAAGCTGTGAAACAAACAATTGTAAAACTCCAGCATAGATTAAAATTTCTATTCATGATGCCACCGTCCTTTTTGGGCTTACTGCTTTTAGAAGTTCCCAGTTCCCTGTTCCCTAACTCCCCAACTAAAATAAATGAAGGACTATAAACCTAAAGTGGGAAAGTTTCACTGGTTTTTTTTGGGGGGGGGGGGGGGAGTGAAGGTGGGACAGTGAGGAGAAGCCCTGTAGCTGGAGGATTTGGTGACTACCTTAATAAACTTGGTACTTAAGTAACTGTAATTGCGTTTGGCCATTAGCAGACCATTTAGATAAGCAGGAGAAAGTTCACACCTCCTGCTCTTTCATTCGTTATTCACAACGATAATGCAAGCCTGGCTAGTGGGTTATCTTCTCCATCAAGAGACTTGGTACTTGACTTCTTTCTTTCTATTTTAAATATAAAGGGAGAAAGTTTAGATCTAACACAAACAACCATGTGAAGGATGTCTCTGGCGGACACGTTGACTCTCTAAAATTTATTGTTTGAGACCATACCTTATGTCATTATCCCCTAGAGTCATGGGGATGGGATTGCAAGACTTTATTAATGGTTTAAAGAATAAGAATATGTAGAAAGTCTGGACTTTTCTTCTCCTATATCATGTGTGACTGGCACACAGACCCTTCATAAAGAGAAATTATGGCTCATCAAAAGAGTGACTTTATGAACGTTAATAGAATAATAAATCTCGCAATTTTAGTTCAAGAAGCAGAACTCCTGCAACCAGGGTGACCCGCTCAACTAGGACCTTCTTACTTGCTTGACACAGGGAGGACAGGGATAGTCTATAAATCATTTTGCTTAATAAGGCTTTAAAAAAAGAAAGACACCCAATTTCTTAAAGAAAGGTGTTTATCGAGGGAAAGGGGGCTTCTATTAATCCTACAGGAGAGACTTAAAAAAAAAAAAAACTGTTGGGCCACAGTCTATATCAAAAAGAATTTCAACAGAATTAGTTGTAGCTGTTCTAGTCTCATCATTTGAATAACGATATGTGTGTATGTGTATTTCTTTTTTCTAGATTTCTAATTTATAGAATTAGAATTCAAAGAATTCATATATATGAATTCATATATATATATATTCTTTTTTTCCAGAATTCTAAGGTGTAAAGAGAAAAAGATTCCAGTTGCTATCTAAATTCTAGCTGGAAAATTGTTCAAGATGATGATTTTAGCAAAACAAGGAACAGACCATGGCTTTTTCAGAAATCATAATTACTCCATCCTCAAACATTTAACCATTTGTTGCACAGCTCTTAACACACTGGCCCTTTCATCTATGTAAAATTCCTTTTATGTGCTGAACAAATGATTCCCAACAAACTATTTTAATTCTTAAGAACTTTATTGTTTTGAAGACACTATGAGTCTTCAACAAGTTTTCTGAAAACCATTGTGTTTTGTTAAATGAATTTTGATTGTTTCCTAAGACAGGGTTTCTCTATGTAGCATTGGTGGTCCTGAAACTTGCTCTGTAGACCAGGCTAGCCTTGAACTCACAAAAATACACCTACTTCTTTCTTCCAAGTGCTAGGATTAAAGGCACGTACTACCACCACTGCCCTGTTAATTACAAGTCTTATAAATATTAAGACAATGAAGTCCCTAGCACACCTTTCTGTTATAATACAAAAAGATATATTTTCATAGCCCAGATTCAAACAGGTACCTGGTTAACTGGTGTTGTATCTAGCAACTTAAGAAGACAAACTGACATGATTATTTAGTCTTAACACTCTCAGTGGAAGAGAAATTGTAATAAGTTACATTAAACTTACTCTACATGAATCTTTGTATATATACCTGCAGATATCCAAAATATATTTTATTAGTTATATTCTCAAATGTGTGAGAAAGCTTTTCTCACATAGGTAGAAGTTAAATTTACATTTCAATCAAAGCAGTTACTATAATATGAAACACCCGCACTGTCATTTAACCACTGAAGATTTATTTAGTGTCTACAATATATCATAATGGTAGCTAGGATACAATGATAAATGAGGGAAGAGGAGTCAAAATGTGGATACATGATGTACTTCCTAGACCGGATGCAGAATTATACTACTTGATTATAGGGATTTTAATCTTTTTGTCTTTTTTAACTTATGCAAAAGCAGTATAGGATTTGACCAATGAAGAGTGTCTGTTTAAGCTTTCCTGGTTCAGCAATGAAGGTATCTGGGAATAACATTTTGTTAAAAATAAATTTCTTAGCGTTCAATTTCAAACTGTATTTGAAATTGTAATTGGCAATATGAAATTCTTACTTAGGTCTTTCTGAAAAGAAATCAGATTTCGGAGGTGTATCTCTGTGAGAGAACCACTGCCTAGTATGCACAAGTTACTGGATTCAATCTTCAGAGTAGGAAACAAACACAGAAACAGGAAAAAGAGCAACTGTCAAGTTATTGTTAGGTGAACCAAGATTCTGATGAAAAGACTCACTCAAGAAAATGCTCTTTTATGGAAGTGTGCCATTCAAACTGAAGCCTAGAGACAGGAATGCACTTGGTCAGAACACAGAACTAACTGGTTAGGGGCAGGTGGCCCTAGAATATCCGTAGCAGTACTTAACATGGCTTTCATACCACCTTCAAGATTTTTTTTAACCTTTTTTGACACATTTCTATGCTACTTAAGTAATATTTTAATCAATTTTTTTGTTTGTTTTTTTGTTTTTTAAGACAGGGTTTCTCTGTGTAGCCCTGGCTATCCTGGAACTTACTCTGTAGACCAGGCTGGCCTCGAACTCAGAAATCCGACTGCCTCTGCCTCCCAAGTGCTGGGATCAAAGGCGTGTGCCACCACTGCCCGGCTTAATCAACTTTTTTTTTAAAACTTTAAATTCTTGTGCTAGGGCTGTGACTCGGTGACAAAGTACACAGGAGGGAAAAAAAATTAATTATAAGCAACAATACTCATGAGATTCCAGGTCTGATCAACTGTGTGTGTACACCATTTCCAGTGCAGATCAAAATAAATAGTTACTTACATTGCTATGTTGAAATAATTTTAAGATCTTGGATTATTTTGTAATTCAAAAATGGTTTAAGAAAAAAGATTATGTGATCTAGTGATAGCTACTATACAACCAAATTATATTCTTAGTAGAAATTTTAAAAATATCCCATAATTTTGTTTTGTTTTGATAAAGTTCACTCTGAAGCCCAAGCTAGCATCAGACCTGGAACTAGACTGGCCTAGTGAACTAGTGGCCTCCAACTGTTAATCTTCCTGCCCCTCCTCTCAAGTGTGTTGGGCTTACCAATGTGGACCACCATACCTGGTAGATTTATGTGTTAACAATATATGCTTAAAGCTTTAAAATGCTCACAGTTTTCTTTCTCTAATTCCTCCTCTTAGATTTTACCTGAAGGAAACCGACAGTGAAAAAGTATGTAATATATGATAAAGATAAAGAAAGTGATTGAAGATAAATGACCAAAGGGTCGGTGTGGGGGCTGGAGAGACGGCTCAGCAGTGAAGAACCCTGAGTTAGAACACAGCATTTGGTTCTCAGTAGCCATGCCAGCACCTTGATCAGATGGCTCACAACTGCCTGCAAGTACAACTCCAGGGTGTCCACTCCCGTGTTTTGGCTTCCTCTGGCAAACTGCACTGACATGCACATCCCCACCCCCAAACACACTTTATTAAATGTTTAAAAAAATAAATAAATGAAAGGGGGTTAGATATGATCAAGATACATTGCATACATGTATAAAATTGTTAAAGAATAAATAAAAGGTATTTTTAACAAGTGAAAAAATAAATGATTAAGAAATAAAGACCGTTTAGGTAAATAATATTCCCCATTATTATATGTTAGTCAACTTCAAACTGTTTATCAGAATTTTATAATTAAATATAAAAATGCCCTGTTGTTGGTTAAAGACTTAGATACAAAATTGTGATCCTGCCGGGTGGTGGTGGCACACGTCTTTAATCCCAGCACTTGGGAGGCAGAGGCAGGTAGATTTCTGAGTTTGAGTTCAGCATGGTCTACAGAGTGAGTTCCAGGACAGCCAGGACTACACAGAGAAACCCTGTCTCGAAAAAAATTAAAAACAAAACAAACAGACAAAAAAAAACAAAAACAAAATTGTGATCCTAGTTTAATTTTTTTCTTTCTTTATGCCCCAAAAGTTACCCTGAAAGGAAATAAACTAGTGTATTCATAAATTCACTTCACATTTAAAAAAAAATATTTAGAAAATGTGGAACTTATATACAAGCTACATAAATGTAATAGTTTTAAAATGATACATAAGCCACATTTGCTATAGTGTTCAGTGACTTGTTTGAACGGAATCACATATTATTTTTTAAGTGTCTAAAAGTGTTTTCAAGTTCAATGTCAATACCAGCTTGCTCATGCCTGTTAATCACAGACATGTTTCAAACACTATGCTAATATGGATAAGAGTGATTCAGTAACTGGTTTACGCATAGATATCTTCATTTGATTCTTATGAAGAAAATAGGGCAAGGATTCAGGTGAGTATTTTTAGCTTATTTTACATAAGAAAAAGAAATTCAGGACTAAAGAGATTAAATGGCTTACAGTCAAAATGTGCTCCACTTTAAGTGGTGGTAAAGACTAAAATCCAATACTCAGTATGACAGCATACATCTGGAATTCTTGTAGTTTGGAGGTGGAGGGAGGAACTGGAGTACTAGATCACTTTTCCCTATGTAGGCAGTTCAAGTCCAGCCTGATCTACATGAGACCATGACTCCACCCCCACACCCAAAAAGGAAAAAAAAAAAAATCAAGGACGGTAGCTCAGGAGGTAAGGTGGTGGCCTACTATGCATAAAGCCTTGGGTTCATTCCCAGGCCTGCATAAACAGGGCAGGATGGAGCACGCCTATAATCCAGTACTTATGAGGAAAACCCAAAGTATCAAAAAAAGTCCAAGATCATCATGGATTACATAGTAAGTTTGGGGCCATCCTGGGATACATGAGAACCAGTCTCAGAAAGGAAAAAAGAAAGAAAGAAAGAAAGAAAGAAAGAAAGAAAGAAAGAAAGAAAGAAAGATTTTATCAGAACAAAAATTCCAAGATTTACATGCCTGTAATTCCAGCATATAAGAAGATGAAGCAGGAGAATTGCCTTGAGTTGAAGGCCAGCCCGAGCTATACAGTAACTTCCAGGCAAGCCTTCACTATAGCATAAGACTCTATTTCAAAACAAACAAACAAGCAAACAAACAAAACCCAACAAGTAAAGGCACTCATTGGCCTTCCTGATAACCTGAGTTCAATTTCTGGAACCCACAGAGGAAGGCAGCCAATTCTTTAAAATCATTCACTGACATCAATATGGTGTAAACAAACAAAACAGATGAAAACCAAAACCTCTTTATGATATGGAAGGTTTTGGTTAGAGTTCATGATGGCAAATCAAACACATGGCAACAGGAATAGCTGAACATAGCATCTTAAGCGGCAGACAGGATATAGTGAGAGAGCACTGGGAATGTCACAGGTTTCTTGAAACCTCAAAACCCACAACCAGTGTAATGGCTACTCCTGGTTGTCAGCTTGACTATATCGGAATGAACAACGATCCAGAATTGGAGGGCTCACCTGTAATCCAGATCTTGAGACTGGAAGATTTCTGACCTGGATCTTGGCATGGAGATCTTGAGGCATAGTGGCCATGAAAAGCTTAGGCCCCGGCAAGGTAGTACTCCTCTTTAATCCCAGAAGACTAAACTAAGGCAAGGAGATCTCCAAGGTCAAGGTCTGCCTTGGACAAAACAAGATCCAGGCGTAGTGGTATACAATTTTTATGTGAGTCACACCTATATAAGGACATTGGAAAAAGGAAGACTCGGTCTTCTTCGCCTGCTTGCATTTACTTGCCAGCACATCTGTTGGAATCTACTTCTACAGAAGACCAGCTGAAACTAGCCCCACGGGACTGAGCAACTACTAGATCCTTGGACTTCCCATTCACAGCTGCCCATTGTTAGGGTAGTTGGCCTACAGACTGTAAGTCATCACAACAAATTCCCTATAGAGAGAGAGAGAGACATTCCTTAAATTCTGTGATTCTAGAGAACCCCGACTAATACATCCAGTGACCCATTGTTTCCAACAAAGCCACCTCCTAATCTTTCCCAGTTTCGTCAACTGGGGACCACTATGATCCTATGAGCTCAAACCTATGAGCCTATGGAGGCCATCATTCAAACCACTACTCGCATATCTGAGGGTGATGGTGCTGTTTTTTTAGGAGAATGCCTACCTGGCATTCAGAAGACCCTGGGTTTGATTCTCAGCACAGTTTACACCAGGCATAGCAGTACATGTTTCTATGGTAGAGACAGGAGGAGCAAAGCTCAAAGTCATTCCCAGCTACATAGCAAATTTGAGGCCAACTTTGGCTATTTGAGACCAGGATATATCTCCATATTCAGAAAGGGGCCAGATACTATAGAGAAAGGAAGGAAGGTAGAAAGGTGAATAGACAGATACACTCATTACCTTAAATTCTTGTGCCTCTGTTGGTTTCATTTCCCAAGCTATTTTGCTTAGAGTTCAATATATCTAGTATAAGCTATGCCTATACCCAACTGACTTGCCTTTGCAACCACAAAGCAAGAGCTCATAGCTGATGCCTTGTAGATTTCCTGTCAGGTGTTCTTTATCTGTAGCATTAGAATATTCACACACTGTGTGAATATTCTAATATTCTAATATTTTAATATAGCACTGTGTGCTAGCTTGCAGTTTGGTTTCTCAGCAAGATGCTATTAAGTTAGTGCTTTACTAAAGTTCCTGGTTGGCTTTATGTGTCTACAGTGCACAACAGTTGATTTCTTTTGCATGTTTACTCTGAACATTGGCTCATTCTAAAAACAAGTTTAAAGTGAGTCTTTATTTAGAATAAATAGGGGCATTTACAATAAAGACAAAACTCTAGCAATGACTATCTAGTCCGTTTCTAATTCTTGCTTTTGTTAAAACGATGGCCTTTGACAGGGGCTGAGTGTATGCCTTAACGTCTCCATGCGTGACTCTCCTCATCATTGAAAGAGGAATGAATTAAATACCTACAGAATTGCTATGACAGAGAGGGGCAGGGTGGTGCCTGGTTATAATCCCAGCACTCAGGAGACAGGGGCATGAAGATCAGGAGTTCAAAGCTAGCCTCTGCTCCAGGAGAGCCATTCAAAACAACATAGCTATGGAACGGTTATATAATAGAGTAGCTTACAAGAGGCTTGAGAGTCTGGGGTTCTACCTGAGCAGCACAGTGCTTACCTATCACAGTGCTTACCTATCACAGTGCTTACCTATCACAGTGCTTACCTAT